>CM040239.1:294851855-295479931 GCA_022545495.1 Chrysanthemum lavandulifolium | reverse complement strand
TCTATACTTTATATTGATGCTTGTGTTACATAAATGGGAACCCAATAAGGGTATCAATTGCCAAATAGTTGGGTGAACAATTTTGTTTTGAAGTTTAAGTGTTACGCTGTAAGGTCTGTGTTCAAATCTTCAAACGCTTCAAAATTTTAATTTTTCACTTTAAAACTCAAGATTCTTGTACTTTAAAGGTTATTTGGTGATAAAGTTTCGCTTTTAGCAAAAAGTTTCAAACTTTTCGTATTTCACTGCTTTAAGCTTTGTTTTATCTGTAGTCTTCACTACGATACGGTAAAAAGAGTTCTTTGATCATCAAGTTTCACACTTTGTGTTATTTTGGTGATATTGAAGCCTTTTCATCATAAAAATCGGTTTAGAAACACTTTTGCGTAAATCTCGGTTTGGCAAAACTTGGTAATTTTACGCATAAGTAAACCCTAGTTTTACGTAAGAGTTTCTAGGCTTGATCTTCAATGCTAATTGGTTTACTCTGTGTTTTCTCTCTGGATAAGCCCGAAACACTTCGACTTTGGATATCTTTTACATCGAATAAGTGTAAAGGATTTTTGGGCAAAACCCTAGTTTTACGCCTAAGCTAAAACTTACGCGTAGAATATTTACACCTAAGCATTGCCTTACGCCTAAGCCTTGTCTTACGCATAAGCAATTCTTACGCATAAGCATTCTACTATTAAGCTTTTGGATTACGCATAAGCTAAGGTTTCCTTAACCCTACGCGTAAGCTCTCTACTTACGCATAAGTTGGTGTTTTTAAGCATAAGGTTTTCTCTACGCTTAAGCTGTTTTCTATGCCTAAGGATACTTCATCAACAAAGTTTCATTCTACTACAAAGATCCATCCTCAACACAAGTTTTAAGATGTCTCAACCACTATTCTCTAGCTACTCTCCTCATGTGTATCCTCAAACACAACAACAACAACAACTCAATCAACAACTACAATTTTATCAACAACTTCAACAACAATTTCCTCAAGGAGCAACTCAACGACAAATGATTCAACCACCTCCAAGTGTTCAAGTACAACCTTACACTAACTTTCAAAATCAACATCCATCCAAGAATACTATGAAGGAACCATCTTGGTTTGCAAAGATGTGTGAAGCTTTAAGTAGCCAACAATCCATTCATGAAGCTGGATTACTTGATAGACCTCCAATGCTCACTCCCAGAAACTATGATCAATGGGTAATAAGGTTCTTTAGGTTTTGTGATCTAAAGAAGCACATGGAAAGTCCTTAAAGAAGGTCATCCCGAAGGTCCATTTCGATGCCTACTATCACCGTATCTGAGATCCAATGCTAATCCACCAAGAGATGATGTCACCAATATTTCTACCATTACTGAACTCACTACTGATCAACTTCTGATCAACTTCTTCACTACGAAGCTGATGAAATTGCCATGCAATATATCCTCTTGGGATTACCAAATCCGATACTTCGTAGTGTTGATGCTCAAAAGACTGCTAAAGCAATGTGGGAGCACATTCATCTTTTAATGGAAGGCACATAACTCAATCGAGAAGACATGGAATCCAAGATTTACTTAGCATATGAACACTTCATGATTGAACCAGGGGAGACATTAGAGTCATATCATCATCGATTCTCAGATATCATCAATGACTTGGAGGAACATAACATTATCATGCCAAGAATTGTCAATACTAAGTTCTTTAGTAGTCTTGGTCCCGATTGGGAGAAGTATGTTATCTTCATCCGCTGCTTAAGAATCTTCATAATGCTACATACGGATTGTTATACGACTATTTGAAACCTCATCAGAAGGAAGTTGACAGAGAAAGAATCATTCGTGGAGTCCCTGCTTCGCCTTCACAGCCGGATAATCAAACTCTAGCTTTGTGGGCTCAAGCATGTTATCCTTAATTTCCAACGTTGTCTTACACCTTCACAAATCCTCTCAAACCAACTGCTCAAATCACACCATATGATCCATCACAGCAACAATCACAAGAAACTAAACTGGTTCCCTACAACAACAATACTGATTTAGCACTTTATAGTGAAACTCCTGATGAGGATGTTGCTGCCTTCGATGCATTGAATGAAGGATTTGTCATGATTGCTAAAGCCTTTGGTCGTTTTGTTAACAAATCCAACAATCGTATTCGAACATCATCCAACACCCGCAATCAAGCTGTTGTTAACAATGGAAGAGTTGAAGTTCATAATCGTGAAACTGGTCGTCCAATGGGTAGTGGTCAAGGGTTTAATGAAAGGAATAACATGGTTACTCCACAGCAAAGGGCTCAAGTGGTTGAACAAGGAAATGCTCAGAATGTGGTTAATGGTCTTTGTTGTTATAACTATAATGAGAAGGGTCATCTCGCAAATGCATGCCCTAAGTCGAGGACAAGAGGCAAGCTTATCACAAAGAGGCTTTACTCGCTCTCAAAGATGAAGTCAGGAACTCTTACAAACAAGGAATGTAGCTTCATGGCAAATGCGATTCGATGATGACATGGAGGACTTGCAAAGCTAATGCAAATATGATGTTAATGGCAATATGCAAGCACTCCATATGAGTGACACAGCCCAAAGTGTATGACATCGATGGCTTGTCTCGTACTGATCAAACAATACTTATTATCGATCCGATATCTCCGCCAACATCCAGATCCGACAAGGCTCAGAGTGTTCAACATGAACCTTCTACATCTCATTCCAATGAAAATAAAATAGATCCCGTAGTTATATTTAACGATCAAGATGACCTTATGGTTAATATTGATAATCAAGTTGACTCCGTGGTCATATTTGAGGATCTAAATAATGATCATGTTGAGACTCACGTTGAACAAGCTGAACCTGCGTCCAATCCAGATATTGAGCTCAGGACCAACTTAATTACGGACCAAAAATCTCGACAGGAAACGTGCAATAACATCAATAAGCAATTAAAAGAAAAAAATGCAATGCTGACTAAGGATAATGAATGCTTAAAGCTCCAATTCAACGTTTTCAAAACTCAAGAGAAACGTGAAAAAGGTTTTGAAGTCGCATTTGCTAAATCATACCAAATGAAAATCTTTGGAAAACAGATATGTGATCTCGTTGCATCCAAGAATGCTTTGTTGTCTCAAATAGAACAATCGAAATATGATCATAAACAACAACTTAACGCCTTACTGAAACTATAAAAGCCAAGTCTGAGTTATTAACTTGCCGAAAACAGCTCTGAGTTCAAAAGCATTCAAGGAAACAAATAGATGACTATCTAGAAGAAATTGTCGACTAACAAAACAAAATCAAAAAGTTTCGAAATGTTGTTATAAACATGGTGAATCAATCACAATAATTGAAAAGTTTACATTTAAGCCAAATCCTAATGGATATGGGCCGAATCTTGCTGATTACAAACCTAAGTTTTCTCATAAAGCATTCAAATCAAATCCCCAAGTTTACAGTGCAGAACATAGAATTGATGATTCTATCATGACTGTTGTTGAATATAATCGTATGGAGAAATTAGATGCAGAAGACGAGAGTCGGTTAAAATTATAAAATGTTGTTTACAACAAACCATTTAACTACTCAAAAGCCATAATTTTCGTCGAACAACAGGATAAATCTAACACACCTTGGGTTATCACACCAATTTCTGAGTCTTCTAATGTTGGTCCCCAACATAATGGTGCACAAATTAATGGTCCTTTACCTTCCTCGAAGTTAAAACAATACACGAACAAAGTAAAATTATCAAATATTTTGAAACATTCATGTCTGACATCAAACTTTGGAACGTGAAATTGAAATCAATTCTAAAATAAAAGTTGAATATTTTCAACGCCTCAAAGCGAGATCAAAGAGATATTTTTAGAAAAGACTTTACCTCATGTCCAAATTTGAAAAATTGTGCACTATATTGGGAAAGGAACTTTCTGTGGAACTTGGACTTTGAAAATAGTTTTCGAGCAAACAAACATCGATTTCAAATACTAAACGCAAAAAATATTTATTGAGAAAACATGTTGACCGACTCTTGGAAGATGTTATCTGTGCTGATACCATAAATGTTGTGTTATTGCATTTTGTTGCATATGCATTTGATTATATTGTTGTTGATTCTGTTGACTCTGTTGAAAATGTTGTGAATACCGATACTTTGTCTCAAATCGAGTCTTTGAAAACAAAAAATGAGCGTTTGTTAACTGACCTTTCAAATGAAAAACGTCGTCTTCAATGATGTCAAAAAGATTGTCAGACTCGTGAAATTTCTTTGCAAAACAAAATCAACCGGTGGCGTGAAAAATCTTTAAGCCCAAAACTTGAACAACTGGATGACGACAACGTGTCTTTAAAATGTCAAATTTCAAAATATGAAAAAGAACTTACCAAAGTCAAAACAGAATATGGTGTCATATTTGATTTGTTCAAAAAGACTCGTGATGAGGCATCACAAGAACTTGATCATCATCTTGCATACACTAAAGAAGTCTTAAACGTTAGTGGAAACATTCGTTCAGAAAATCTAGATTTATTACAAACGATCGATGAGTTGAACAAAGCTAGGAAAGTATGAGAATGACAAGTCTAGTAACACAAAGTCTCTTGCACCCACAATGCTTAAATATGACATTAGGATACATACTCGACAAAACACAAGATTCTAATGTGCCTCCTTCCACCGACATGTGAATAGTTACTTTTTTCCCAACGCTTGCACTTCACAAATTTTAAGAGCACCAAAAGGAAGAATAGGAAGTTGCATCGTAGAGAAGAATAATAAAGACCTCGTAGTAGAAGAACACCTTAGGACTTTGAATAAAACACATGTTACTCCCACTTTAGATATTGCGTCGCAAATGTAATGAAAAAAGTGATGTAACAAATGATAAACCTTTAAGTAATTTAAATGTTATGTTTGAAGCTTCTTGTGTTGGTTGTCGTAAAAGCATGTTTTCTGGCTGTCATGACAAATGTGTTGCCACGGCTATATTATCTCGTAAGCGGAACAATAGAAAACGGAATACCTCTAGGCCCACTAATGCTTCTAAGTCTGTGCTAGGTAAACCACCATCTAGTGTTTCTGCTATGATCATTGATGTACCCATAGCACCCACTTCAACTCCTAGGAAGATCTTAACACTTAGTACATTCACTAAGACCAAAGCTAAGACTAGTTGGAGATGGCAGAAATGGTTACATAATACACTTGGATTTCAATGGATACCTAAAGTCATAAATGTGTGTGTTTCAACAATAATCGCATCGAACCCTCTAACTCTTCGGGTTCCACATCTACTTCTATTCCATCCGTCGTCGCGTCGTAATGCAGTGATATGATCATCCTCCTCGGGTTGTTGATAGCGGATGTTCCCAAAGACATGACAGCAATCTCAAACTGTTATCAAACTTTATTGCAATGTTCATCGCATCGTCAGTTTGGGAATAATCACTGCAGCTATCATGGGCTACGGAGATTACATCAATGGGAACATCGAAATAAGCAGGGTTTATTATGTGGAAGATCTCAGTCACAATCTCTACTCAGTAGGTCAATTTTGTGATGGTGATTTAGAAGTGGCTTTTAGAGAGAAAACTTGCTTCATTCGTGATCTACAAGGAAACAATCTCATGTCTGGCAATCGCTCATCAAGTCTTTACACTATTTCCATGCAAGACATGACTACTTCATTACCTATTTTTCTGCTTTCTAAGGCAACATCTACAAAATCCTGGCTATGGCACCATAGTCTTTCACATCTAAACTTTCAAACCATAACCAATCTTACACGATACAAACTTGTTGAAGGTCTCCCAAGATTTCGGTATTCTAAAGATCATCTATGCTCAGCTTGTGAACAAGGGAAAAGCACTTGTGCTCACTTTCCCTCAAAAGTGGAACACAACTCTCAGCATGTGCTCCATCTTCTTCACATGGATTTGTGTGGCCCGATGCGTGTGTAGACGATAAATGGAAAATGCCACATTTTGGTAATTGTCGATGATTACTCAAGATGGACTTGGGTCTATTTTATTCAGAATAAAGATCAAGTTCCACAGATGATTATCACCGCTCACAAAAATACAAGTTCGACGTAACACGATCAGACAACCGTAATGCATAAAGGAACCGAATTTGTGAATCAAACTCTTCGAATATTATGAGAAAGTGGGAATTGAGCATCAAACATCAATTGCATAGACACCGTAACAAAATGGAGTTGTTGAAAGACTAAATCAGACGTTAGTGGAAGCAGCAAGAACGATGTTAATTAATGCTAAACTTCAGATTACCTATGGGGCGTAAGCCGTCAACCGCATGCTATACTCAAAACCACTTAATGATTACAAACGCCACAACAAAACACCCTATGAGCTTATCCACAACCGAAAACCGAATCTCAAACACTTTTATGTATTTGGATCCCTTTGTTACCCGAATAATGATCGTGATGCCTTTGGTAAGCTCAAACCAAAAGCTGACAATGGAGTCTTTGTTAGATACTGTGAAAACTCTAAAGGTTACTGGATCTGGAATCATCACACAAGGGAGATTATAGAAACAATTCATGCTCATTTCGATGAACTTACGAAATGGCTTCCGAGCAAAACGCTTGGAACCCGGACACAACCGTATAAACTTCCCCAAACCCCATCATCACCGAACCAAGCCTTACAATTTTACTCGTCGTCAAATGGAACAAATATTTGCTCCTCGCTTAGTGATGATATTGATCAACGTGCTCGGATGTATAAACTGCTTTTGCTACTCAACCCGATCATACTCCTATACCGATACACCGAAACCATAACTTCAAGTTGTGAAGCACCTCCAATTGACTCTACAACAACAGTTGAAAAAACCGCATCCAACGACGCCAATCACCGATGATCTTCTCAACCAAGAAGTGCCTACACCTCTGATTATGATCCAAATGCTTTTTAACCCGTTTGCAAATGAAACCGCCACTTATGATGTTGCAAATCATCTACAAGTCATTTGAATCCTCCTAATCTGCACAATGTATATCAACACCAACCTCCACACATCGTTGGACTAAAGACCATCCTCTAGTGAACATTATCGAAACCCAAATCAACCAACAGAATTAGACAACGCCTTCATTCGATGGAGAACATTGCTTCTATGCATTAACAAAGTGTCAATCTGAACCCAAAAATATTAAAGAAGCAATGACTTACGACAACCGGATTGAATCCATGCAAGAAGAATTAAATCATTTTAAACGCCTTGAAGTATGGAATCGGTTGAAGACCAACAGGTCTACGCTATTGGTCTTAAATGAATTTGGAAAACAAGTTAGATGTCGAGGGTATGCTTATCGAAATAAGTCACGCCTGTGGCTAAGGTTATCGCAATAAGAGGTATTGATTTCGAGGAATCATTCGCGCGGTTGCTAGACTTGAGGTTGTACGCATTTTCGCATTCATGCTCATCCGAACATCACGGTTTATCCAATGGATGTCAAAATCGCCTTTCGAATGGTAAACCAAGGAAACGGTATACGTTAGCCACCGAAGGATTCGTTGATCCGAGTTCCCTAATCACGCCTACAAATTGAACAAGGCTCTCACGGTCTCAAACAAGCCCCCAAGCGTGGTATGATAAGTTATCATCCTTCTCATTGAAAATAATTTCATAAAAGGATCGGTCGACCCAACACTTTTCATACAATATCACGGGCTTACATTTTAATCATTCAAATTTATATAGATGACATCATTTTGGGTCAACACATCTAAAGTACTCAAACGCTTTTCAAAACTTATGAAAAACATTTTGAATGTCTATTGATTCGATCCCAGACGGTCGAAGTTTTGTCACACAAGCTAGCCACTTGTGAATGGCCAACCGTAACAAACTTAAAAGCATGCGAACCAAATGCAATGAAGATCGGGAGAGTATAGGGTTTCCCAGTGTCGTTATGTCCCAACGAGTGCGATGAATCACCCAACTAATAGTGATCGAGAGGATTCGAACTAAAAGAGGTTTTGATTATTATAACTAAGGAAAAGTACATAAACTACGGGGCTTAAATGCAAATTAAAGAAAATTAAAAAGATAAAATATATTAAATAAACGCTATCACTATTTGCAAAATGATGTTTTGATTTTTCTTTTATAAAACTTAAATTAAAACTACGACGCATAACAGAAAATGTGAAACTTAAACAATATTAATCCTAAAAATATGAAAATGATATTTTACAAACCTAATGATAAGAGAAAATTTATAGAAAAAGAAAATTATTTTTAAAACTATTTATCTAATTATTATTAATTAAAAACTAATTTTAACTATTTAATAATAACCTAAAATACAAGAAAATAGGAAATAAAGCTAGAAAATGAAATTATGAATTGGAAAAATCTAAAATAACAAAAGAGAATTTTCAAAACTATTTTTGTATTTTTCTCAATATTTTCTATTTTCTATGAATTAAAACTATTAAAACTAATTAAATTGCTTAAAAATACAAATTTAACTAAGAAAAATCTGAAAAATATTTTTTGACTTTTTATATTTATCTTAACCTAATAAAAATGAAAATTATTTTTTGAAACTTTTCCGAATTAATTGTATTAAAAGCTATTTTAAAAGACTTAAAACCGATTTTAATTAAGAAAATAGCAAACAGACCTAGAAAAATCAAAAATTCGTAAAAAGTCTAAAATAATATAATCAATCTAAGAAAATAGAAAACAAAGGGCTTATGTGGTAGAATATGAAATCGAATTGCAAGTGCTTATAAATAAGCACTTTGAATAAGCCCAAGGGTCCAACCGAGCACCAAATTACATGTAGCTAAGTTATGCTAAAATTACTCAAATGCAACTAGTTACAACAAGCTTAAACCTCTGGAATACAAATTACTCAGATTTGATGTTTGAAATAAATACTAAAAACAGATTTTGGCTACCTACTTTAAGCTTAAACAATCACTTATCCAATAAGCAAATCAGGCAACATGAAATGTAGACCTCAAGGAGACCTAGCAAAGAACTTATAAACCAAAGATGAGACCTAGATAAGCTCAACTGAGCTTGTGGCAAGCTCGAAGACTTCGCAGACTCGGTGAATCATCGAGTCAAGGCACGTGGCACTTTAAGCCCATTTGACAAGCCGCTTGAGGCTTATAAAAATTACTAAAATTCAACTAAAATGATATTGAGACACTAGACCAACTGAAGTTATAAAATCCCAAGTTTCACTTGATTTGGCCCAAAACTGAACCAATGAAAAATCATTCTAGGTTGGGTGAAAACTGGAATTTTGCAAATTTGACTTTTTAACAAAAATGAAAGGTTGACTTATTTGAGATTTGATTCCAATTTGTGGACAGATGTTGATGTATTATGATGAAATAAACCTAATGCAATCAATCTCTATGTATTACAAACTTAAAACAAGCTTTTGCTTTTATAAAACTCCAACAGTTAAGAAACTAGGACAGATTATCTATGATTTTGACTTTTGGTGACTTGATGCACAATTGAGTGACTCAAATGATGCAAATGGAATTAAATGAGACTAAGTGGACAAGTTTTAAACACAAACAACAGCTTGAGATCAATCAATCCCACTGATCCAAACACTATTTTAACAACTGTTTTGCAATGTGAAACTGAGCTACTCACTGAATTAACTCATTCTACCACTTAAACTAAATCTAAGTACCCTAATTATAACTAAATAAACAGGTCTGAACTACTAATGATCATAGATTCAAATATAAGCACAATATGCAATACTGAATTAAAAATGGGAATGAGAATAACACTCACAAGGATCCAGCTTATATTGAAGCTTAAACCAGAACCATATACTACTATTCTAAGCCAATTCCAACCCAAACCAACTCTGCATTAACCCAATATCATCACCATTTCCAATTTAAGCTCCAGTTTGACTTTTGTTAACCATGTGACAATTTTGCTTGAAAATAACTTATAAGCTTACAAAAAGCTATAAGTAGCTTCCATGAACTTGTTTGAGCTTAAAAATAAGCTACTAAAAGCTTGGACAATAGAATTTGAAACTGAAATTTGAAACAGTGAACAATAAACTTGAAACTTGGTTAAACTTTGAAATTGATGTTTAAAAGTACATTACACTGATAATACTACTTGAGTTTGGTACAATGAAACAAAAAGATTACATCCTAGAGTTTTATTAAAACATAAACATAAAAAACGACATACTTAAAAATTTAAAACTAACTACTTCCTCTACTCTCTTTCTTCCTCCTCTTTTTATATGCAAAACATCTTCCACATGTTCTCTGAGCAAGTCCCACCACTCTCTGGAGCCATTGGATGAGTTAGGTTCATATTGGCCATTGATTTCATTTTGGCGGGAAAAACTTATATACCAGTTGGAGAGGTTGAGTGCAAAGAGGGGGGGCATTTGATGCTTTTTGTATGAGGTAAAGTGTGAGAGCTGGGGGGAGTGGTTGTGTCTGGGTTTTGTAGAAGAAGCAAGTGGGGAAGAAGAAAAAAAGGGCGCGGGGTGGCTTGTTTGACCAAGACATTTGACCAGGGAGTATTTTATTGGCAGGGGGGTCAAATTGAGGGGGTCAAGGGGTAAATGGCAGGGGTCCAATTGGGTTTTGACAAGGGTCCAAGGGTGTAAAGGTTTAGGCTTTAATACAAGGACTTGTTTTGCATTTTCTGAAAGTTCAAGGACCAAATCGCCAATATCTCAAAGTTGTTCCAAGGGACTAAAAGTGACAAGCTCAATAGTACAAGGACCAAACTTGACATTTCAAATTTCAAGGACCATTTTGCCAATTTTAAACTCAAGGACCAAATTTGTAATTTCTCAAAACTTTTGACATTTTTCACCAAAGGACTGATTTTGACAAGTTATGATTTTAAAAGGACCTTTGGTGATTTTACTTTGAAATAAGTGCTTTAGGGACTATTTCGACAACTTTTGAAACTTGGGGACTAAAGCGCCAATTATGCAAACTTAGCTCATTTTTCATCCGATTTTAAACATTTTGCATCCGAAACATATAAAATGCAATTTTGAGATATTTTCGATTTTGATGCATTTCGAGCATTTTTAAGTGTTTAGCAGTTCAGATTTGACCAAAAATGATGAGTATTTACACACTCATCATCTATGATGGGTGAACTTATGTTCTTTCTTGGATTGCAAGTTCATCAATCACCCCATGGTATTTTCCTAAGTCAGTCCAAATATGCCCTTGAAATTTTAAACAAACATGGAATGCAAAGCTGTGATACCTATGCCACACCAATGACTCATACCAAGAAACTGGATGCTGATTTACATGGGAAATTGGTTGACCCTACCAAATACCAAAGTACTATTGGGTCTCTCATGTATCTAACAGCCAGTAGACCTGACATTGTATTTGTTTTTTATCTTTGATCCCGTTATCAGTCAAGACCAACTGAAACCCACCTCTCTAAGGCTAAAAGAATCCTCCGATACATAAAGAGAACCATTAACTTGGGGATTTGGTATCCGAAAGATTCTAGTTTTGAACTAATCGCATTTTCGATCGATCACACAGGTTGCTTAGATTCTCAAAAAAGTACTTGGTGCTCTACAATTTCTTGGTGATAAACCGTGTCATGGCAATCAAGAAACAGATTGTACATCGTCATCAATGTAAGCGAATATGTAGCCATCTCGTGTTGTGCTCAAGTCATTTGGATGAGAACACAACTCAAAGACTATGGTTACGTATTTGACGTAATCCCGATGTCTCGCGACAATCGGCGTTATTGCGATCTCGTGCAACTCGTTCAACACTAAAATCAAAGCACATTAATCTTCGATATCATTTCATCAAGGAGCATGTGAAAAAGGGTACTGTTGAATTATATTTTGTGGGTACTGAATACCAACTGGCAGATCTTATCACCAAAGCCTTAGCACCTGCTAGGTTTACTGAATTGGTCCACCGGATTGGTATGCGGTGTTTGACTCCAGAGGAACTGGATAAATTTTTAAAACAATCTTAAAACCAGTCAAACACCAAAACCTCTTTTGTAAATAATTATCAAAACAAAATAAAAAAATATAAAACTTATAAAACTCAAAAATATTCTTCTATCTAAATTTCTCTCAACATGGCAAGTACAAATCTTCGTCAACACTTTACTCTTCCAAAATTCAAGATTTTCTCGGTCAAGTGTTGAGGGGAGAAAGTAAATATTTTTCGCCATAAAACCTTGTACTTGCATGTTACCTAATTTATGTTGTTTCTTCTAAAATGGTGGATATGTATCTTGTCAAATACTCTCCTCGGACTCAAATGTTCTCAAAATTCATTATTTCAAAAGTCGAGGGGTATCGTCATATTTCTTGCCTAAATATGTTTTGTGTAACCAAAATGGGTGTTAAAGGATCTTGGTTGGAACCTATTTGAGGTTAGGGGCCAAATGTAAAGCTTAAAAATTTAATTTTAACAAAACATTCACCTTACACAATCAATGCACCACTTCATGTGCATTTTCTCTAAACAACCACCAAGATCAACGGCCCAAACCAAATTCTTCAAAATCCGCTCAACTTTTTCATAATTTGTATGTTCTAAATTGTTTTGATCAAAGATTCTAAACAAGGATTTCAAAAATCTTTCAAATCCAACGGTTAAAACTCTTTAAACTGATTTTGGAAAATTGTTCACTCGAACGAATTGGGTGTTTGTGTATAAAAGTGTTTAGATTGAAACGAGTTATGTTCAAACCTTCCTTAGTTTCTATTAAACTTGTTTCAATCATCCAAAACCATCCAGAATCTTAAATTTTATTAATTTGAATTCTAGGGTTCTGGCGCTCATTTAGGGTTTTTCTATTCTGTGATATGTTATTAGGTGGTCAAGAAAGTGTTAGAATAAGTACATATGCATGTTTTGAACCTTTAAATAGCCCAAAAACATCTAAACTGTAAGAATATAAGTTTTAATATCCCATAAATCTTCTGATTCTGTGGTGGAAATGTGTTAAATCTTGTTCCATTGCACTCATATGACATCTAGGACACTCGTAAACATTCTTGTTTGATTTGTGTGGCTATATCTCTTACGCATAGATTAAGGGTTTAGGGTTTAAGAAATTTTACGCCTAAGTCTTTGTTTTGTGTATCCGATATGTTCTTGTGCTTGTTTTTGATCTATAAGATGTTTGGAATAAACTGTATTCAAGTTTTCATGTTTATGTTTAACATGTTACGCATAAGAGGTCTCTGATGGATTTCGTATCTTGGAAAGATATTCGTAAAAAGGCTTGTTAGGCATAAGCTTTACTCTTACGAGTAAACTTTTCACATAACATCTAGCTTATTCCTACGCGTAAGCCTAAATCCTTTGAACTTGTCTTATGCGTAAGAAACTCTTACGCATAAGCTTGGTCTTACGCTTTAGCTTAGTCTTACGCATAAGCTCCTTTCTTACGCATAAGGATCCTTGTTACACATAAACCATTGTTCACTACATTTTGGCCTATTACGCATATGTTACTTGTTAAATGTTACTCATAAGTCACTATTATCTAATGTTACGCTTATGCTTACAAAATTTAATATGTTGTGTGTTAAGTGAATATTTGGACTTTGAAATTTCAAAATTAACACGTTCACGTAACTTATCACATCAACTTCAAACAATTGGACAAATGTGACTTAGGACTTGTAACTATCATAAACATGTTACCATCAAACAAGGAATTAGATAATAAATCAGACTAAAACAAACACATTGTGTTTCCATATGTCTGTATTTTTTGTCTAATGTCTTTCAGATCACAAAATGGCTGCAAATCAAGCAAACATCAATGCCCCAGCTGAGCTCTCGATGGCAAACACATTCCCAGCTGGATACGACAAAACAATTGGCAAGAACAATCTTTGGGTTGTCTTCAACAACTTCATATGCTCAGAATCATCTTGCAGAATTGCTGTGGACATCCTTATGCAACATCTATTCAAATTCATGCTCACAAAGTCATCCTGATGATGAGTATGATTCAATGGATGAGGAAATACAATTTCGTAAGACATTAAAGAAGAAAAGGATGGAATACCATGCTTCAACCTTTCCAGTTAATCAACTCGGTGGGTGAGGGTCAAGCAAGAGTCCTCCACTTATGGAAGATCCATTGCAAACAACTCTTACCTCATCCGATCCGGTTAATCAACCCAATAAGGATCAAGGTGTCACCGCTACTACAATCTGTTGAAATGAACCAACCACAACACCAACAAAAATAGCCGCAAGAAGAAAAGCATGGTAAAGATGTGGAAATATATGGCGAAGGAGATTACGATCATGATAAGGATGAAAGAGTCATCATTGATGATACTTTGGTGGTGAAGAGGAAATGATGCGAAAAGAGGTCAAGAAGTCGCTAGAGTCAAGAGGAAAAGTTAAAGATGGAATCGCATAACTATATAGTTCACAATCCAACACACATACCTCAACAGTCTTCTGAACCACCTTTTGACACTTCCACCAAACCCAAATCATCATCTCAATCATCACCTCCATCAACAAAAGAAACCACTAAGTCAACAACAAAATTTGTTAAGAAGGCAACTCCATCCAATGATTCGACAAATGGTTAAGCAGGTTTTCACCACTACACAACAAGCTACCCAGCCACCACCATTTGATCAACCAAGGGATTCAGAAACTACACCACCGATAGAGAAAACCATTGATCACTTTACATACACTGGTGGTGAGGATCATGACATACCTGAGCCCCAACCTAAATCTCAACCGAAATTCAGATCAAGTATATTACTGCACTCCTTGTTTTCATACGCTTCTAATTAAAGAGCGTGTTGAAGATCTCCACCTCGGGGTCGAATATTACCAAAAAAAACTCAATATAACCGCACCACTTCTACACTTCAACGGAATCAATCAAGAACCTCAGTACAAAATCATTCATAAACCAAAGTTTGGGTTTGTCTACTGAAGTGAAAATCTTCATACTTGCTTCATAGCTTTTGATGAAATTCACAAAGATCTATGACACCACCCTGGAGATGGTTCGAGATGGATTGGAATATCGATTGAAGGACATTGAGTTCGGTAAAATTCAGACGAAGAGATGGATTTCCAAAGGATCGCAAGGATGTTCATTGATTTATCACTAGGATTGATGAAAGGTTGAGTCATCGGGATCAGATGCAATGGTTGGGGAGCTATGTGGGAGGAAGACCAAACTTTCCGATTCTGACATACCAACGTCCTCAGAAAGTAGCTGGTCATGTGTAATCATTGGGTACTATCTTAACATTCTTGATTGTGATTTTGTCTGTTTGACTTATTCATTATGGTTTGTGCACACATAACGATTGTACAACCCGTACTTGTAATGAAAGGACCACCTAGTGGCGCGATGCCACAATCCTATAAGAGAGCAAAAGCTTCTTACTTTTGAGTAAAACTTATCAAAACTTTCATTCTTCAAAGTTTTGCTCAAAAGAACAAGTACTTCCCTTATGATTTTCAAAACCTCAAAAGTTAATATCAATTTTGAGGGGGTATTTGCTTAAAATCTTTGTTCACAAAATTGTTCTTAGTGGTAATCTTCCCACAAAACTCGAAATGGACATATTCGATATCAAAATTTCGTCAAAAATAACATTTATATGCCATTTTTGAGAGGGAGAAAATTATGTGATAAGAAATATGTTGTGAATTGCAAATGAATCGTCGTGCTAAAGACTTAACCAATGAATTGACGAGATCTTAAATGTTAGTAACTCGAAAAGACTTGTCCGGGACGGGTAATAATTTCAAGCTAGTTCACTAGTGATGTAAACGTGTCTCGCAAAGGACTTGTCCTAGTAGAATGTACCTATTCGAAAAGCTCTTGATAGACATGAACTTTGACGGGTTTGACAACCTTTCTAGGTTTGTCCACACCTTCAAGATAGTTATTAGAGCTAGTTGTCACCTAAAAGCTGACAATGTAACTCTTTAACTATGCAACGTAACCGTGTCTCGCGGGGAATTGTCTATCTTGAGTCTATCAATTCAAAAGTGCACGCTCTTCTCTCACCGTGCAGATTTCTGCAAAAACACTTAAGCACGTATTGAGGGGGAGTATTTCTTCAAAATATTAAACTCTCACAGTGGTACAAAATTTCTTTACTCATAACCACTTTGAGAGACTTTCATGAAATTGGTTTTATGGCACCATAGGTTAGTCATGAAGTTATAAGGTGACTAAGGTTAGGAATAACCGTCCTATGATTCACCAGAGCCGGAGGGATCTACCCAAGGACACCACCAATAGTTAGAATCTAGAAGTCCTTAGGTATGATTATAAAAAGGAGAAAATGAGAATTTGAGAAAGAAGGAGTTGAAGAATTAAAAAGAAAAGTAAAGAAAAGGGTGAAAAGAAATAGCCCTCCAAATTATTCAACTTAAGGTAGACACCGGGTTCAATTCATATGTTACTGGTTGTCACTAGATGACACCGGTATTGAAGATCAAAGTCGTCATGGACCCAGTGACGCATGTACTAAACCTTCTTATCCACTCAAGTTTCTCTCAACAAAATCTTGTTTCATTATCACAGGGAACCCTACGTAAACTATCGGCTTTCTCTTAGAGATTGCTGGTATTGAAGAAGGAAAACCAAAGTGCACTATTGAGTCTAGAGCCACGAGATTCATCATAAGATCTCTTAGGTACACTTAAAATTTCATCACTTGTCGTTCAACAATGAGGACGCAAGTGATACAATTCTAGAGTCCTACACAGATCTTAGCAATCTGTCGAGAACATTTATGAGGGGGTCACATCTGTGATCCTCAATGATTGAATGGAAACTCCTGCCAGGGTCAACATCAAACAGCCCTGACAGCAGGTCACTTTGGTAACTCCTTGTGGGTCACGCTTAGTGTGTCTCAAATGGTCTACAGTCGTGGGGTGATGCTTCAGAGTACCTTAGCCACTCACCTGAATTGTAGGTGTACTTTGGTACATCGCGTTATCTCACTTGTAGGACTCCAGTTCAGGAACGACCTTTGTGAGAATTAGAGACGTGTTTTCACACTATGTTGTTAACACACTCGAAGTTCAAACTTGTAAGTGTTGGATTATTTCTAACCCGTGTTTTATGTTTTTCTTCTTATGGATGCTTGCGGGTAGAAAAGATCGTGTTGATTCTCCACATACTAATACCAACCACATCATATATGAAGTTCTCACAAAATCAAATGCAACACAAAGTCAAAATGATTCTTCATCAATTTAAGAATCTACAAAGTTTAAAGACTTAAAGAACCATATCAACACTGAAATCCAACATTAAAGAGTGTGTGAGCATGTTGGAGAAAGACGTGGAGACACTGGAGCAACGAAGCGGACCTGATGCAGATAATCACAACATACTATCACTACCACCACAAAGAACAAAGATAATGAAGACGTTAAAGCTAAAAACATCAAAGAAAACAAGATTCCTACACTGGGAGATTGTTAGAATCAAGACAATTCTTCTCACAAGAAAGAAGAATGTCAGAAGACGTCAAAGCAACTATTACATCAGAACCTACAACATTTTTCACTCAAGTCATCAATTACCAACACTTAGGGGGAGATTGTTGGAATCACTCCTAAACTAGATTACAAGTGTTAGTAATAAATATGTAATAGTTAGCTTAATTAAGGATTTTATGTTAGTAATTAAGGCTAGGCTCATGTAGAAAGCCCATGAGCATATGCCAAAGCCCAATAAGGAAAGGGAAGGGACTAGGAGTGTTGCCCTAGGTCCCTCTCCTATAAATAGTCTTGTAAACTCCTATTTGGGAGTTGGTTGTTCACTTTTCTGTTTCACTCTAAGCATAAACTTTCATATTTCATTCGTGTGTCTTGGTTAAGTGTTCATCCGATCCTTCTTCATCTATACTTCTTATATTGATGCTTATGTTACATAAATGGGAACCTAACAAAAACGAACTTCAAAGTATAGAAATAGGGAAAATAGAGATGAAACCAGATATTCCAATGAGTTTGTCAGCTTAATTTTCTTCTCTATCCAAGCGTCCACTGGAGTAATTTTTACCTGCACAAAATCTTATATACAAACAAAAGAGTTTTATTAAATTGTGACACCCCCCCCCCACACACTTAAGTTGAACTAAAGGTTTAAACTTTGGGGATTGAACACAGAAAATCAAATCGGAAAAAAAAACACATGGGTTGCCTCCCGAGAAGCGCTTGTTTTATTAATGAGTCATCAGCCGGACTCGAATCTTCCCGAATTTACTTGGCGCAGATGCGACCTTGAACATTTGAAAATTTACGGGACATACATGAATTCTTCACTAGTAGCATCAATATCGTCCCGGATGAACTCGTGAGATGGTTTCTAAGCAACACTTTGTGGAATTCTTCCTTGAAAAGTCGCTCTGAAGGTGATCGTTTCAAATTCATTTTCGTGGGAAACCGTCTCAACCGATATTTCATTCATTTGCTCCTTATCATAGCATAGTTTGATTTGGTGCCCATTAACGATGAAACTTCCACCCTGTTTGTCATAAAGTTTGACATACCCGGATGGATATCCATGTTTAACGATATATGGTCCAAACCATCTTGGTTGTAATTTAGGATCTTTGAATTTGAATTTCATGTTTAAAAGCATAACTTTATCTCCATCTTTGAATTCTTTTCAATTCTTAGCTTTTGTCATGATAAGCTTTTGTTCGCCTTATCTGATTTGGAATTTTTATACGCTCGGAGTCTTAATTCGTCGAGTTCGTGAAATTGCAAGAATCTCTTTTCTCCAGCTATTTTGAGATCGGTGTTACAGCTTTCTAAGAGCCCAAGAAGCACGATGTTGATGAGTGTGTAAATACTCATCATTTTTAAGTCAATCTGAGCTATAAACGTTTAAAATGCTCGAAATGCATCAAAATCTTGAAAATATTCCAAAATTGCATTTTATATGTTTCGGATGCAAAATGTTCAAAATCGGATGAAAAATGAGCAAAGTTTGCATAATTGGCGGTTTCAGTCCCCAGTTTCTAAAATTGTCAAAAATAGTCCACGAGTCCATAATTTCAAAGAAAAATCACCAAAGGTCCTTTTAAAATCATAACTTGTCAAAATTAGTCCTTTGGTGAAAAATATCAAAAGTTTGAGAAAATTACAAAATTGGTCCTTGAACTTTGAAAATTGGCAAAATTGGTCCTTGAAATTGGAAAATGTCAAGTTTGGTCCTTGTACTTTTGAGACTTGTCACTTTTGGTCCCTTGGAACAACTTTGATGAATTGGCGATTAGGTCCTCAATTTTCGAATTTACACAAAGGTCCTATGTGTATTAAACCCTTTAAACACCATTTGGACCTTGTCACAAATCCACTTGACCCTTGGACCCACAAACATTTTGGACCCCTTTGGACCCCCTTCTATTATTAACCCGGTCAAACCAAATAGTCAAACAAGCCATTGGCGCCAAAGTCTCACCCTCCATTGCTTTACTGCTGCAACAAGCTACAACCCATCCCTCCTCTCCTCCACTCTTTTCCATGTCCCCCACTCAACTAACATCCAAGATGCATTTAATGCACTTCCCCCCTCACTCAACCCTCATTTGTCAAATCCGATTTTGGCGCCAAAATCTCATTGAATGGCCAAGATCTCTTAATCCATCCAATGGTGAGAATAGTGATGGGAACTATTCGAGAAGAGAGAGAAAGAGTTTGGGTATAAAAGGAAGCAAGAAGAGAAGCAAGAAAAGTAGTAGATTTTAGTTTTAAATTTCTCTTATGTCGTTTTTATTATTAAAGTCTTAGTTTAATTCAAAAGTTGTAATATTTTGTTCCTAAGTATTAAACTCGAGTTACATTTTCAGGTTTAATCAAGTTTTAGTCATTAATTCCAAGTTTCATTCATTTCATCTTTATGTGCTTACTGTTGAAAATTTAAGTTTACATTTCATAAATTCAAGCTTCACATAGCTTCTTTTCAAGTTTATATAAGCTTATATAAGCTGGTTATAGCTTTTTATAAGCTTAAAGTCAAGTTTCAAGCCATTTTGTATTCTGGTCAACTAAAGTCAACTGGGGGCTAAAATGGAAATGGAGTTGGTAATGGGTTGATTTAGATTCATATGGGTTGATATTTAGGATAGTGGTTCTCTGTTTCACATGTTTCAAGCCATAGTGGCTATGGACCATTTGTAAGTCAATTTTAAAGTTTCATAGCATAATCTGTTCATTGTAGTCATAAGTAGTTTTAATCTTGTTGAATAAGTTGTATTTAGGTAATTAAACTTAGTTTGATCATTATAACATCGGTTAATTAATTGTTTAGTTCATTTTAATTGCAAATCGGTGGTGTTAAAGGTGTGTTTGGATTCTTGGTTAATCTGTCTTAAAGGTTTGTTCATTGGTTAAGGTCTGTTGGTTCATGTTTGTTTAGCTCATTTGAACTCATTATCATCTTAGTTTGTGCTGCAAACATTGAAAGTCAAAATCCCATGAAATCTTTCTTAATGCTTATACTGTTGAGTTTTGGAAAATCAAAATCTTGTTTTGTGTTTAGAATATCATAGACAAAGCTTGCATTAGCTTCATTTCATCATATAACATCAATTTCAGTCCTTAAAATTGGATTCAAAGTTCAAAAAGTCAAACTGTCCATATTTGTTCAAAAGTCAAATTCTAAAAACTTGTTTTGAGCCAACTGAGAGGATTTTCATTGGCTCATTTTGGGCCAAATTTAGTGAAATTTGTTGTTTTAAAAACTTCAATTGGTCTACTTTCTTATTAGCATTTTGTGTATTTTTGTGAATTTTTATAAGCTTCAAATGAGCTTGTCAAGAAGGGCTTAAGTGCCTGTGCACAGTGCTCGAGCTGCAGAGTGTGTGCGATTCTTGCAGAGCTTGCAACAAGCTCATATTGAGCTTGTCTAGGTCTCGACTTTGGTTTACAAGTAGCCACCCAGGTCTTCTGTTAAGTTCCAATTTTGGTTTTCATTTTCTAGCTTATTTTGAAGCTTGTTCTTAAGCTCAAAGTAGTGTCCCCTAAACTGTTTTAGCTTATTAATACTCAAATCATCAAATCTGTTGTAACTTGTAAATCAGTGGTTTAGGCTTGTTGTTTTTGTTGCATTTGAGTTATTTTAGCATATTATAGCTTCGTAAGCAGTTGGTGGCTTGTTGGTGTTCATTTGGCTTATTCAAGTGCTTATTTATAAGCACTTGACACATCGATTCATAATTCCTACACATAAGCACTTGTTTTCCATTTTCCTAGCTTCCTAATATTATTTTAGAGTTTTCCTGAAATTTTCAGATTTTTCCAAGTTGTTTGCTATTTTTCTTGATTTTAATTAGTTTTAAGCATTTTTAATTAGCTTTTAATACAAAAAATTAAGAAAAGGTTCAAAAAATAATTTTCATTTTCTTAAGTTTAGATAAATATAAAAGACAAAAAATATTTTCTAGATTTTTCTTAGTTAAATTTGTATTTTTAAGTAATTTAATTAGTTTTAAATAGTTTTAATTCCTAGAAAATAGAAAATAATCGAAAAATACAAAAATAGTTTTGAAAATTCTATTTTGATATTTTAGATTTTCTAAGTCTTAATTTTATTTTTCTAGCTTTATTTCATATTTTCTTGTATTTTAGGTAATTATTTAATAGTTAAAAATAGTTTTAATTAATAATAATTAATTAAATAGTTATAAAAATAATTTTCTTTTCTATATATTTTCTTTTATCATTAGGTTTGTAAAAATATCATTTTCATATTTTTAGGACTTAATATTGTGTAAGTTTCACTTTTTTATTTGTGCGTTTACGTAGTTTTAATTTTAAGTTTTATAAAAACATAAAAACAAAAACATCATTTTAAAAATAGTGATAGCGTTTATTTAATAGTTTTATCTTTTAATTTCCTTTAATTTGCATTTAAGCCGTTGTAATTTGTTGGCTTTTTCCGTAGTTATAATCATATTCAAATCCTTTTTCGTTCAAATTTCTCGATCACTTTCGTTTGATAATCCATTGCATAGCTCATTTGGGACATAACGACCGGGAAACACTATACTCCTCGGATCTTCATTGCATTCGTGCTTAACCGTTTTAAGTTTCTTACGATTGGCCATTCACAAGTGGCGGCTTGAGTGATTTAACTTGACGTTTGGGAGCGGATCAAATTTTAGGCGCCATTGCTTGGGGTTGTCTTGATTATCTATCGTCTAGCAGTTAGTGATTTGAATCCTCACTCTTTGTTCATACCATCCATCTATCTATCTATATATATCCATATTTTCTTATAAAAATTTTCAAAAACCAAAAACATCTCAAAACCTATAAAACACAAAAATATTTTTCTTTTGTTTCTCTATATATGTATAACCATAAAATTCAAAAATAATCTTCTTTCCTCATTTTCATAATTCCTCTTCTTAACTCGAGATCCCTTAGAGTTAACTCTAGTGCATCTTTTCGTTCTTCTAGATCATTGAGTCCTTTGCGTGATCTAGCGAAATTCAAGAAGGCGTTCTCGTGAGCGTCTTTGCCCAAATAGTCGAACCCGAGATTCGTACTATTTCAAACAACAATATGGCGAGACGAGCGTACTATGGCGGAAATGCTCCAAGCACCCACCGAGGGTTATGGAGATGCCATCGTTTTACCGATAATCAATTCGATCACTTGAATTGAAGACACATTTGATCACACTTGTGTCTACAAATCAATTCCACGGGTTTGATCGTGAAGACCCGTATGCACACATCCGTTGGTTTAACAAGTTGACTTCAACTATCAATTTCAAGGATGTACCACAAAAGTCATCAAGTTGATGCTTTTCCATTCTCTCTTGAGGGACGGCCGGTTTGGTGGAAAAAGAACCCCTCGATCTATCGAAACTTGGGAGGATCTTGTTCAAAGTTTGTGAATTATTTCTTTCCTCCATCAAAGGCGACTAATCTTAAAATGAAATTTCGGATTTCGTCAAAATTTCGATGAAAACTTTGGAGAGGCATGGGAGAGATTCAAAGATCTCCTCGAAATGCCCCATCATGAATTCACGGAGCTTCACAAGTCAATATCTTTTACAATGGGTTGAGCAGTAGCGATCAAGATTCCTTGAATGCGACGCGCGGCAATATCTTGAATCGTAGACCTAAAGATGTGATTGAGATTTGCGAGCAAAATCAAAAGTTCCTATTTCTCGCAACAAAGTCAATACTCCTAACCTCTCCTTCTTCTTCATCCAAGAACTCTTACGAGTTAGCGGCTCGATAATTGCTCTAACGGATGCCATCCGTTGTATGATTAAGGATGTTAAGGAAATCAAAAGCGAAATTCATAAGCTGAACCGGTCAAAGCCGTAAACAAGGTGTGTGAAACTTGTAGTGGTCCACATGCGTATTATGATTGTCAAGCAACCGATGCTTCCTTTTACCAAGCTCCGTAGCTTGGTAAACCACAATCAATACCGACCACGGTGATCCTCACTACCGTGCACCTAGCGGTATGACACCACCGGTTTTCCTCTGTGCAAAACCATGGCAATCAAAATCGCTTTGTTCGAATCAAGGACAAAATTTCAATAACTCTCAAAATTTCAATCAAAACGGAACAATTTCAACCAACCATATCAAGCTCCTAATCATCAAAGTTATCAACAACCTCCTCAAGCTCCCATGCCAAATGACTTCATGAAAATTCTTGAGTCAAACATCGTTCAATGCAAACTCGGATCAATAACATGAGAGTTGAGCTTAAAAAGGAAATTGATACCACAATGTCTCGGCGGACAAATGAGTTAAAGAATATGATGAGCGGTTTCATGAACATGAATATGAACAAAGCTTCATCATCTTACGGAGGACTCCCAAGCAATACAATTCCTAATCCAAATGCCGAGTTGAAAGCCGTCACCACTCGTAGTGGTAAGGCGCACAATGGACCTTCGACTCCTATGCCCCTCCTCCTGTGGCAATGAGTCAAGTTACCAAGGATACAACGGACAAGGTGCAATTCTCAAGCCCACGAGTACCACACGTCCCACCTTCGGTAGTCAAGCTTTAAGTCCGGAACCCGAAGTTCGAAGAAAAATCTGAGCGAAAACACTTCCATCCGGCTCAAAGTCTAGTCGACTTCCTTACCCATCAAGAATGAATGATGAGAAGCTCAAAGACAAAAACAAAGAGCAAATGGAAAAATTTTTCCAAATCTTCAATGAGCTACACTTTGATATAAGCCGTTGATGCTCTCGTTCTAATGCCTAAATTTGCATCCACGCTTAAAGGCTTACTCACCAACAAAGATAAGCTATCGAGATGGCTAAAACTCCTCTCAATGAGCAATGCTCGTGGTCATTCTTAATAAGCTTCCCAAAAGCTTGAAGACCTGGCGGTTTCTAATCCGTGTGATTTCTTGGGGATGTTTCAATGCTCCGCCTTGGCGATCTTGGCGCTAGCATTAACCTCATGCCACTCTCGGTATGGAAGAAAGCATCTCTTCCTAAACTTTCATCCACTTGTATGACACTCGAGCTAGCGGACCGTCCATAACTCGTCCACTTGGGATAGCCGGGATGTCGTGATGAAAGTGGGAAAGTTTCACTTTCCTCTTGACTTTGTTGTAGTAGACTTGATGCGGATCCTAGAGTTCCCCTCATCTTGGGAGAGCTTTCTTGAGAGCAGTCGTGCTCGATTGATGTGTTTCTTTGAAGAGTTGACCATACGGGTTGACAACGAAGAGCTCACGTTAAATATCAACGAACTCCAAACCTCAGTACAAGCAGTGTTGCCACAATTGATCAAAGATCCGAAGATTCAATGCAACACTCTCAAACTTCACGGTTAAGAGGAGTTTTCAAAAGCGTCTTGAGCTTAAAGCTTTGAAAATCAACCTGGTTCAAACAAATGGTTTGAAAGTTGTACCGGGGAAGTCAAGAGTGTTCTTGATGATGATGATCTAGAATCGGAGACTTCATCGGAGTGGTGGAAGCTGCTAGCTCTAAGAGCACACCACTTGTCCCACCTCCGGAATCGGTTTGTCGCATCGAGATTGTTAACTCGTGGATGAAACCAAACTCTCTTGGTTTCATCGAGTTGGATGATGATGTTTGTGATCCAATGGGAGACATTCTTCCCATTGATGAATTGCTCAAAATGATCCATCATCTTCTAGTCTTATTCCGACTCTTCCATCCCTTCTCTCACTCACGATGAGGAAGATGACAACTTTGGAATGAAGTCGATGCATTTCTTAGTGATGAGTCAATTCCAGCGGAATTGATAACACTTACTTTGATCCGGAGGAGACATCCTTTTTGGAAAGTCATTGATTGAAGAACCGTTTCCCACCCTCCTCCGGACATCTTCTTGACAATCACCATCTAAGCTTCAAGTTTAAGCTTAAAGATGTCAAAGCGGTGATTTGCTTCTCTCTGTGAGGAATGGACTTGCATTCTCATGTCGTCTTTATTCCATTCTTCACGGATGGTGTGGTTGCTCTTTCCTTTTCTCTTTCGGGAATGAGGACACCATCTTTGACCCAGTATCATCCTTTATAGTTTCTACTATTAACAATACCGCGGTTATATCTCGTCGGTGTGGAACTTTCGATGTTCATATGTTTATTAACATTGTGAGCGAAAGTCCGATCGAGATTGGTTTTCCGTTACTTTCCCCATGAACAAATGAATCGGGGTCGAGTCAAGCTAGCGACTCGGTAATCAAAAACATAGCATGCCATATGGGTTTCACCCATATTTCGACTTCTTTCTATCTTTCTACCACCCTAGTGTGGGGGTTGCCCGCATGTTGTGTATATAAGTTTTCTCAAAAAAAAAAAAAAAAAAAAAAAAAATAAATCTTCTTTCTAAATAATGGCGTAGTATTTCCCTTTTCGTTCTTTGTTTCGGCATAACCGCGGTACTTTGAATATTGAGGGCAATATTCATTTCTAAGTGTGGGGGAATTCTCACGAATTTTATCATGTAATTATACCGCCTAATTCCCGTTTTGGCCAAAATTTTTTTTGGAGTAAGTGTTTTACACTTACTCAATTGGTTATCGATCCGCCTTGTCTAATAAACAAAAGGATTGGCTAATCCGAGAGCAAGCGGCTCTTGGTAAAGATATCTCAAATCCGTTGACGACTTGCAATTTGCCCAAAATTGTATGGTATTCACTCACCATATCCTAAAAAGTGAAGAGTTGGCTAGCCCGCAAGTTTATGGCTTGTGGTAAAGCGATGGAAAAACCATAATTGGTAATCGACTCACCAAAGATAATATTGATAATTTATCTAAGAGTTGGCTAGTCCGAGCAAGCGGCTTGGTAAAGACAAATCAAATCCGTTGGAAGGCGGTGGTTTGCTCAAAATCACATGGTTATCGGTGTACCATGGTTCTTACTTGAACTGAAACATTTGGCTACTCGAAGTAATGGCTTTTGGTAAAGAGATTCAAATCCATTAAGTTTTTCTCAAAAGATTGCTAGGGACTAGCAATAGTTTAGTGTGGGGATTGATGAGTGTGTAAATACTCATCATTTTGGTCAATCTGAGCGCAAAAACGTCTAAAATGCTCGAAATGCATCAAAATCTTGAAAATATTCCAAAATTGCATTTTATATGTTTCGGATGCAAAATGTTCAAAATCGGATGAAAAATGAGCAAAGTTTGCATAATTGGCGGTTTAGGTCCCCAGTTTCTAAAATTGTCAAAATAGTCCACGAGTCATAATTTCAAAGAAAAATCACCAAAGGTCCTTTTAAAATCATAACTTGTCAAAATTAGTCCTTTGGTGAAAAATATCAAAAGTTTGAGAAAATTACAAGTTTGGTCCTTGAGTTTGAAAATTGGCAAAATTGGTCCTGAAATTGGAAAATGTCAAGTTTGGTCCTTGTACTTTTTGAGACTTGTCACTTTTGGTCCTTGGAACAACTTTGATGAATTGGCGATTAGGTCCCTCAATTTTGAAAATTACACAAAGGTCCTATGTTATTAAACCCTTTAAACACCCATTTGGACCTTGTCACAAATTGGACCACCTGACCTTTTGGACCCCATCATAATACATTTTGAACCCCTTCCATTATTAACCCCGGTCAAATCAATAGTCAAACAAGCCATTGGCGCCAAAGTCTCACCCTCCATTGCTTTGCTGCTGACAAGCAACAACCCATCCCCTCCTCTCCTCCACTCAACCATGTTCCCCACCTTCAACTAACATCCAATATGCATTTAATGCACTTCCCCCCTCAACTCAACCCCATTTGTCAAATAAATTTTGGCGCCAAAATCTCATTGAATGGCCAAGATCTTTTAAAGCCATCCAATGGTGAAGAATATGATGGGAACTATTCGAAAGAGAGAAAGAGTTTGGGTATAAAAAGAAGAACAGAGAAGCAAGACAAGTAGTAGATTTTTAGTTTTAGTTTTCTCTTATGTCGTTTTTCTTAGTACTATCTTAGTTTAACTCAAAAGTTGTAATATTTTGTTCCTAAGTATTAAACTCAAGTTACATTTTCAGTTTAATCAAGTTTTAGTCATTAATTCCAAGTTTCATTTAGTTTCATCTTTATGTGCTTACTGTTGAAAATTTAAGTTTACATTTCATAAATTCAAGCTTCATATAGCTTCTTTTCAAGTTTATATAAGCTTATATAAGCTGGTTATAGCTTTTTATAAGCTTAAAGTCAAGTTTCAAGCCATTTTGTATTTGGTCAACAAAAGTCAACTGGGGCTAAAATGGAAATGGAGTTGGAAATGGGTTGATGCGACATGGAAATGGGTTGATTTGGATTATTTGGGTTGATATTTAGGATAGTGGTTCTCTGTTTCACATGTTTCAAGCCATAGTGGCTATGGACCATTTGTAAGTCATTTTAAAGTTTCATAGCATAATCTGTTTTTGTAGTTCATAAGTAGTTTTAATCTTGTTTAATAAGTTGTATTTAGGTAGTTAAACTTAGTTTGATCATTATCATTAGTTAATTAAGTGTTTAGTTCATTTTGATTGCAAATCGGTGGTTAAAGGTGTGTTTGGATTCTTGGTTTGGTATCGTCTTAAGGCTTGTTCGGTGGTTAAGGTCTTTTGGTTCATGTTTGTTTAGCTCATTTGAACTCATATTGATCTTAGTTTGTGCTGCAAACATTGAAAGTCAAAATCCATGAAAACTTTCTTAATGCTTATCTGTTGAGTTTTGGAAAATCAAAATCTTGTTTTGTGTTTAGAATATCATAGACAAAGCTTGCATTATCTTCATTTCATCATATAACATCATTTTCGGTCCTTAAATTGGATTCAAAGTTCAAATAAGTCAAACTGTCATATTTGTATCAAAAGTCAAATCTTGAAAAGTTGTTTTGAGCCAACTAAGAAGGAATTTTCATTGGCTCATTTTAAGCCAAATTTAGTGAAATTTGTTGTTTTAAAATCTTCAACTGGTCTACTTTCTTATTAGCATTTTATATATTTTTGTGAATTTTATAAGCTTCAAATGAGCTTGTCAATTTGGGCTTAAGTGCCACATGCACAGTCGATTGATGCTGAGTGTTGTGCGATTCTTGCAGACTTGCAACAGAGCTCATTAGAGCTTGTCTAGGTCTCGTTTTGGTTTACTAGTAGTTGGCCAGGTCTTCTCCAAGTTCCAATTTTTGGTTTTCATTTTTACTTATTTTGAAGCTTGTTCTTAAGCTCAAAGTAGGTTCCCTAAACTGTTTTAGCTTATAACTCAAATCATCAAATCTGTTGTACTTGTAAATCAGTGGTTTAGGCTTGTTGTTTTTGTTGCATTTGGCTTATTTTAGCATATTATAGCTTACGTTTCAGTTGGTGGCTTGTTGGTCTTCATTTGGCTTATTCAAGTGCTTATTTATAAGCACTTGACACATCGATTCATATTCCTACACATAAGCACTTGTTTTCCATTTTCCTAGCTTCCTAATATTATTTTAGAGTTTTCCTGAAATTTTCATATTTTTCCAAGTTTGTTTGCTATTTTCTTGATTTTAATTAGTTTTTAAGCATTTTAATTAGCTTTTAATACAAAAATTAAGAAAAGTTTCAAAAAATAATTTTCATTTTCTTAAGTTTAGATAAATATAAAAGACAAAAAATATTTTCTAGATTTTCTTAGTTAAATTTGTATTTTTAAGTAATTTAATTAGTTTTAAATAGTTTTAATTCCTAGAAAATAGAAAATAATCGGAAAAATACAAAAATAGTTTTGAAAATTCTATTTTGATATTTTAGATTTTCTAAGTCTTAATTTTATTTTTCTAGCTTTATTTCCTATTTTCTTGTATTTTAGGCTATTATTTAATAGTTAAAAATAGTTTTTAATTAATAATAATTAATTAAATAGTTATAAAAATAATTTTCTTTTTCTATATATTTTCTTTTATCATTAGGTTTGTAAAATATCATTTTCATATTTTTAGGACTAATATTGTGTTAGATTCACTTTTTATTTTTATGCGTTTACGTAGTTTTTAAACGTAAGTTTTATAAAAAGTTAAAAACAAAAACATCATTTTAAAAATAGTGATAGCGTTTATTTAATAGTTTTTATCTTTTAATTTCCTTTAATTTGCATTTAAGCCGTTGTAATTTGTTGGCTTTTACGTAGTTATAATCATTATCAAATCCTTTTTCGTTCAAATTTCTCGATCACTTTCGTTTGGTAATCCATTGCATAGCTCATTTGGGACATAACGACCGGAAACACTATACTCCTCGGATCTTCATTGAGTTCGTGCTTAACCGTTTTAAGTTTCTTCTGATCGGCCATTCGGATATTTTGAAAAATCTTTGATAAAGGCGGCGGTAGAAACCGGCATGTCCTAAAAACATCTAACGGTTTAACGTTAGTTGGTGGTGGAAAATTAAGTGATAACGTCGACTTTTGCTTTATCTACTTCCATGCCTCGTGGAGATCTTGTGGCCAAGCATAATTCCTTCGGTCACCATGAAGTGACATTTCTCCCAGTTAAGGACAAGGTGTGTAGCTTCGCATCTTTCGAGCATTTTATCAAGATTGGAAAGACAAGCATCAAATGAGTTCCCGAAAACTGAAAAGTCATCCATGAAAACTTCCATGGAGGTTTCGACCATGTCTTGGAATATGGCTATCATACACCTTTGAAAAGCCGCAGGTGCATTACAAAGACCAAAAGGCATACGCCGATATGCGTAGGTTCCAAAAGGACAAGTGAAAGTGGTCTTTTATTGGTCATTAGGATCGATTGGAATTTGAAAGTATCCTAAAAATCCATCAAGGAAACAAAATAATTTATTTCCCGCTAGACTTTCAAGCATTTGATCCATGAACGGGAGTGGAAAATGATCTTTTCTGGTGGCTTTGTTTGATTTCCGATAGTCAATACAAACGCGCCAACCAGTGACAATTCTAGTAAGGACTAGTTCATTTTGTTCATTAGTCACAACCGTCATTCCTCCTTTCTTGGGAACACAGTGAACAGGACTCACCCAAGGACTCTCCTCGATTGGGTGAATGATACCAGCATCGAGAAGTTTTATGATTTCCTTTTTGACAACTTCTTTCATGTTGGGGTTGAGTCGACGTTGACGCTCAACAACAGGTTTGATTCCATCTTCGAAATTGATTTTATGTTTACAGAAATTGGGACTAATTCCTGGGATATCAGATGTTTTCCAAGTGAAAGTTTGTTTGTGATTTTTTAGGACAAAAACTAAACTTTCTTTCTCATGTGACCCGAGTAATAAAGATATGACTACTGGAAGAAGTGAATTTTTCTCCAAGTAAGCATATTCAAGATGATCAGGTAGAGGTTTGAGCACGAGATCTGTTGGTGATTCTTCGATAGAGGATTTTATTCTCATCTCGTCATCGAAAGTTATTTCTTCAACATTCTCTTCCTCCATTTCTTCCTCCTCCATATTATCTCCTTTGAACTCTACTTTCATGAAATCATCAAACTCTTCAAAGTCTGTTTCATTGATTTTTTCAGAAGTAGTCATGAATGGATCAGATTCGTTAAGTAATGCATCCAATTCTTCGTCAGTGACTTCATCGATAACATCGATGTTGAAACAAGTGTCATCACTAGAACGTGGATAGCGCATTGCTTTATCAATAAGAAAAGTGATTCGATCTTCTTCAACTCCAAGCTTGAGTTCTTTTCCTTTTACTTTGATGATTGCATCAGCGGTATTTAGGAAAGGTCTTCCTAAGATGAGTGGGACTTTACTATCTTCTTCCATTTCTAAAATTTCAAAGTCCACAGGAAAAATGAATTTACCGACTTGAACAAGCATATTCTCGGCAATAACAACAGGATATTGATAAGAATGATTTGCTAATCGAATACTCATTTTCGTTGGCTTAAGGCTATTGTTGCATAACTTGGAATACAGCGAATAAGGTATCAAATGATGCTTGCGCCAAGCTCGGCTAAAGCATCGCATTGAATATTATTCCCGAAAGTACATGGAATAAGAAAGCTCCCAGGATCTCCGAGCTTTGGTGGGATTTTGTTTTGAAAAATGGCTAAGCATTCTTCGTTAAGGAAAGTAGCTGATATTTGCTCTAAATTGCTTTTGTTATTAAGAAGTTCTTTCAAGAATTTCCCTTAATTGGGCATTCTGGCTAAGACATCAACGAGATGAACATTGAGTCTAACCTCTTTGATTATTTCAATAAACTTCTTATAAAGCTCTTCCATTTTTTCTTTCTTAAGGCGTTAATTAAGGATATGGAATTTTTGGTGTGTACACCTTGACAGATGGGGTGGTTTTCTTTTTGGTGGTTTGAGTTGTGTTGGTTTCCTCAGCTTCATCCTCGCTATCTTGGGTTATAGGAGTATCTTTGATAGGATTTAGTGGTGGATCGTACGAGAGACAACTTCTTGTGAAGACAGCATTGATATGCTCATTTCTCGTTTGTGGTGGACTGTACGTTTTATCATTTGATGGTTTTGGGTTGGATTGGATGTTACTTGGTAACGAACCGGATGGTCGAGAGGAATGTTGGTCGAAAGTCTACTAAATTTGTTTTCAAGATCTTGGATAGATGCTTGATGATTTTCTACCCTCAACTTTGGCTTTGAGATTAAAAATTGATTTTAATGAAATCATTTGCTGATTTTTGAGCGACCACGATTCTCTCATGGTTTTTCGAATTCGGATTCTTTTCTATCTTTTTTTTGGAGTTTTGTGGTGGCGGATTGTCAGTTCGTGGTTGAGAATCACGGTTGTCGTCCCTTAGTCGGTGGTCTTGCCAATTTCCAGAATTTCGACCGTAATAATTACTACGATATCCTCCTCCATGATATCCTCCTTGGACATAATTCGCTTCTCCTTTGTTAGGTCCACCCATAGGCTTATCGTCGCACTCAGATGATGGGTGATTTCCTCCACAATTGTCGCATCTTTCTCACATTTCTTTCATTTCTTCTTTGATATTTTTGTATTGCGAGTCGATTTTTGAGGTTAAAGCTTCCATCTTCTCCATGAGTTTTGAGGTATCGGTGTTTTCGACAAAAGCAACGGTTTTTTGAAGGGGTTTGGTTTTGGAATCTTTGGAACAATCGAGTTTGAGAAGTACTCGATCTTCGAGTAATTGGTGTGCATCGTTAGGAGTCTTATAGAGAAAAATTCCTCCAGCATCAAGGATGCCTTGAGAGATTTCATCTAATCCATGGTAAAAGATTTAGATAATGGTTACTTTGGATAATCCATGTCCATGACAACTACAAAGCAAATCTTTCATCCGAAGCCAAGCTTTGACAAGTGATTCATTGGGGTTTTGTGTGAAAGCACGAATTTCTCCCATTAATCGATCAAACATGGCAGGTGGAAAGAATCGCTTACAAAGGCTTGCCTCATCTCCTCCCAAGTATTGATAATTCACAGGGTTAATTCATTGTACCATACTTTAGCATCTCGGTGAGTGATGATGGAAAAAGTTTAAGTTTGATGGCATTGACATCGGTGTCGCCATAATGGAACATGCCGCAAATTTCGATGAATTCAGCAATGTGCTTATGCGGATCGGCCCACGCACGACCATCGAATTGACGGTCTTTGATCATGGAAAGATGATGACCCTTCATGGTGAAGTTATCACCAAGGTTGACAGCAACAATAGCACTCCTAGGGGTTGGTGCTACGGCTTTGTTGGTTCCCCACATGGGTTGATCGTCCGCCATGGGAAAAGGTAAATTGGTGAAAGGGTTGTAAACGACTTTGGCTTTTACGAGGTTATCAAATGGTGGGTTTGGTATTCTAGGTACACGATCTTCTAAGGGTATGAAAGGTGTTCTTCCTCTTCTTTGAATCAAGCGTTCGGGGTTGGTAAGAGGTAGATATAACTTTTCACATACACATCAAACCATAACACAAAGTGGCGTATAAGATGGAATTCTAGAGAGAAAGTTAGAGGTTTAGGGAACTTAGTGAGAGAAAGTGAAAGATATTATTATGAGCTCCAACTCTCTACCTTGGGAGGTAGAGAGTATTTATAGTCTTACATAAATCGCCACACATCGGGTGTGGATCGGGCATCTGATGGGTAAAGACCGTCCGTCCTCCACGGTGTTACTTAACTAAATACTACTTAACTTAAAATAACTACGACTACGAGCTTTCTAACGATTACAAATACTTGAGGTGACCGACTCTTTAATCTGGGAATTTCTAATTCCTAACAATCTCCCCAAGGAGGTCACCTCAATCATGTACCAAAATTACATTGAATACAAATAGATATTACATTAAAATTGATCTTGCATTCTTGATGTAGTCCTTTGCTCCTAAGCTCGTAGTCATTGATTCTTCACATTGCATGTTTGGTTACTCAAGTGGAGGTCTTTTCTTGATCCACGTGATAATAATTTTGAGCCATCTTTTGAGATCATCGACTATCAACAATCTCGACACATCCTTTGTGGTGTTGGTATTATGTGATGTTGTGACTTTAGGACCGACATGCTCACATTACGGATCATGATATCTTCTCATCGAGTTGCGGAAGCTTTAGTTGATTCATGATATTGGCGGCGTAGCGAAGCATGGAGTGAAAATATCGAGTCATTGATGCACTAATCATGATTTCTTTTGAGTTGAATGTGTTAAGTGAGCATGCGGCTATGGATTGACCGCTTCATTACGATCATTTGCAAGCGTCGGGCGTACACATACAACGATTAGCAATAAATCGCACGAAAGTGTCTTTGATCACTTCGTTGAATTGAGTACACGGCCCGCGGTTCCCGTTGATCGATACAAATCTTGCTGTGATCGGTATAATTCGAAGAATTTCCTTGACGGGGTTTCGCGGTTTGCTCTAGTTGTTCTCAAACCGGAACATCTCAAAGAAGACAACACGGAGTGAGTGAACCGGTAATTTTAAGTCCAGCGATTGATGAAAAGAGATTTGAAAAACAATCGTGTATTGCTCAATAGAAATTGTTTTGCAATACAACGAAGGTTTTATTGAAAATCAATTATCAATCATAAAACACCTTTTGATTTGAAAAATGAGTACACGGTCGATGTGCTAAAGAAAAAGTTTGTTAAGCACAAAGACCGGTTTTCAAAGGTATCCGTCAATCCCTAACTGAACGAGGATTGATTCAAGAAATTGAATCGCCCCATTGTTTACATTCGGTTGTCACATGGTTGATCCATATAATAGATCTCACATGCCACCTACCGGGAGCTTGTTTGATGTTGGCTCGAAGGCTTTCCATCTTCATTGTGAGTGTGTAAACACATCACTCGGATGTTACAGCAATACCACAAGGATAATCGTGGGACTCAAGATATAATCTCTCTTTCCACATTGTGTGAAGCAGAGAGTCTTCATTGAAAGTGTCCTAATGAGATTTATTGATGATCTCGTGGCTCTAGACTCAATTTGTGCATATTTGGATCCTATCGGGAGACTAGGGAGAGGTCTCCTTCTTCAATATCAACAATCTCTAAGAGAAAGTCGATAGATAATGTCGGTTCCCGTGAGAATGAAACAAGTCCTTTTAAGAGGAACTTGAGTGGTTTGGAAAGTTGAAGTGCGGTCGTCCTTTGGGTCCATGACGTCTTGTCTTCAATACCGATGTTACCATCGGTAGCATATGAAGTGAACCGGTTTACGCCTAAGGTTGAATAAATGGAGGCTATTTGTTTTCACCCTTTTCTCATTCAATTCTTTTAATTCTTCAACCCCTTGATTGCTTACGAGACTTCATAACTAGAACCTTGTTGGGTTTATTCGATTACTAGCTCGGTCTTAGTCCGCACTCTTCCCATATCTCATTTTCTCCTTTTATCATCATACCTAAGGACTTCTACACTAACTAGTGGATTGTCCTGGGTAGATCCCTCCGGTTACGGCGGATCATGGGAACCAATACCTAACCTTATCATCCTTATATCACCGTACATAAAGTAAAGTTGGTCGGTCTATTTGGTATTGTTCATACGCCATTGGATCCAATTGAAAACCATTTGAAAATCAATTCGGATACTTGTGATATATTATCAAAGCATTTTGTACACGAATTGTTTTGATATTTTAGAACGAGAACTCCCCTCAACATGTGCATCAAGTATTTGAAAATGTTTTGCACACGGAGGCAAGAGAAAGAATTAACTTCTTTGATTACCATTTTCTAAAAATATCAACATCACTTCCCACATTAAATCAAGTAGATAAAGCATTTCCGGGAAGGATGAGGTTTCCATAAATTTGCTCCCCTCAATATGTGCCTCGAGGTTTGAAAAGAGTTTTGCACATACTAGAGGAACACACACATTGGGATAAATGATCACGTTTCAAATCATAGGTTTAAGATAGGTGCTCCCCTCAACATGTGCATTGAAAAATTGAAATCGTTTGTCACATGTGAGAAGGACGACATGTACATCCTTATAAAACCATTTACCGAATTATCGGTTTAAATCCAACATTCTCCCCGATCACAATTATCAAATCATTTGAGATTTGTGATCTCTTATAATTAAATTGATTTTGAAAGCTTTTAAGGAGAAATGTGACTTGATTATGAAAGCTTCTTAGCGATAAGGATCGGATTTTAAGACTTTAAACTCCATTGATAAAACATGCATGTACATCTTTTGAAAACAATTTAATGCCAAATAACTTTTTAATTTAATTGAAATCATTCTCCCCTCAATCAATGACATAGGTTGTTGATTGAGAGATAGAGATTTTGACAAATAAGTCGATGATTATCAAAAATAGAGATCGAGTTATTTTTCAAAGCATTTAGTTTTCGTGAGATAAATGTTTATAGAATCGAGCATGGAATTTTGAAAACATGATAAAACATGGCTCTGTTCTTTCTTTTAAAACCGGGTTATTGCACGAAAATGACAATAAACCATTTTCTCTTTCTCCCAAAATATTTTTGATTTTTGATTTTTTTTTTTTTTTTTTTTTTTTTTTTTTTTAAAATTCGAACAATATCTAAAGTCCGTGTCATTCTTTGAATGACACACAAAAACCGTAGATATAATCGAATCGAGAAAAACATGACAAAATGACAATATTTTTGAAGATTTTTTTCAATTTTTCAAATTTTATGGATTTTGAAAGTTTTATATTTTTCTATTTTGTTTTTCGAATAAATATTTACAAGAGATAGATGAAGATAGACCTTTACTCCTCGTCTTCCTCCACGAAGGCGTTTGAGAGTTCGGTTGAAGGCTTTTCAAACCAAGGCGTGGAAGAATAAACTCAAAAGCGTTCTCTTGGAAGAGCTTTGGTGAAGATGTCCGCTAGCGATATTCGAGACCTCACAAAATATAGTTCCACCACACCTTTTCCACTTGTTCCACGATGAAATGATGTCGAATGTCGATATGCTTTGCTCTTGAGTGTTGAGCGTTGTTGCATGAGAGAGCAATAGCACTTTATTATCACGATGCGGAGAGGATTTTGTTGAATTCAAAGCCATAGTCGGATAATTGAGATCTCATCCATAAGATTTGAGCACAACAAGATGACATGGCTATGTATTCAACCTCTGTAGAGAAATAGAAGTACTCATTTGCTTCTTTGAAGACCGACTCACAAGCTTATCACCCAAAAGCGAGCACCTCGGATGTACTTGACGTGTATCTTGACAACTGCATGATCGGCATCTGCATAGGCCGTTAGTGACATACGGTGTCCTTGGTACCATAGTCCCATATTGATGGTTCCTTGGAATACCGAAAGACCCGTTTAAGCGCTTCAAGGTGCTTTTAGTAGGCAGCACGGTATCTAGCACACATGCAAGCAATGAACAAGATGTACGGTCTACTAGGCGTGAGATACATCGAGGATCAATCATACTACGATATTTCGTTTGGTCAATCATGATCCACAGTGGTCCTCATCTAGTTTGGTTCGATCAATCATGGGGGTGTCAACGGGTCACTTGAATCAAATCCAAATTTCTTTAAAATCTCATTGCATATTTAGATTGATTTATGAAAATGCCTCGGGACTTTGTGAAATTTGTAATCCCAAGAAAAATGACATTTGTCCCATCATTGACATTTGAAACTTTGAACTCATTTCATTAGAAAAGCGATCACATTCCATTGGGTCGGTCGAGGCAAAAATAATATCATCAACATAAATTTGAACATGAGTTAAATGTTTGCACGACTTCACGGTGAACAATGTAGGATCAAGCTGCTCCTTTCTTTGAATCCGGTTGATAGAAGAAACTTTGACGATGTATCATACCATGCCCTTGGAGCTTGCTTTAAACCGTAAAGAGCCTTCTTCAAGCGATAAGCGTGAGTAGGATGCTCTTGATTCACAAATCCTTGAGGTTGGTGGCGTGAGCGACTTCTTTAAGATCTCCGTTCGAAATGCCGTCTTTACATCCATCGATAAACCACCATGTTCTTACTTGCGGCGTTAGCGAAAGATTACGATTGCCTCGATTCGAGCAAGCTGGAGCAAAAGATTCTTCAAAGTCTATACCCTCCTCTTGGCGATATCCTTTAGCAACTAATCGAGCCTTGTTCTTCAACACATCACCATGCTCATCAAGTTTCACTTTGAAGATCCATTTAAGGGCTATAATCATAGCGATCTGGGCGGTACTAACTCCCATACATCAAGTCGATCAAACTCATGAATTTCATCTTGCATGGCATTGAACCGGTATCTTCATTCATGGCGGTTTAACATCTTTTGGTTCGATCTTAGATAGTGCGGAGTTGAAGAAGCACCATAAGGCATCGGTTGCGAGTTGTTTCCGTGTTGATACGGGACGAGAGGATTTCCAATGATGTTGTCTAAGGGGTGATCGTGAGTCCATTTTCTTAGGTGTTCATGTGGCGGTTGTTGAGGCGAGGTAGGCGAGTCGATGTCTCTGAAGAAGATGGTTCGATGATGATTCGGGAGTAGCAAATATGTTTTCAAATGGAGCATCTTGAGGTTGCAAAGGGATTAACTTCATCATTGATGCGAAACATTTCCATGATGTACATTTGAAGAATGATGATTTGTTGATGAGGCGAAGGATCGGCGGACGTGCTTCTTGACTTAAAGATATTGAGGCGAGGGATTGACTTCATTCAACGGAATATGAGCATCCTCTGTTGTGGGAATCATCACCTCATTAGTATTTGAATCATACAGTTCATCAAACATAGGATCAAACAATTTCTTTACATCATCTTGGATGGAGGTACATATGGAGTTTCTTGAGTAGAGTTTGGAACAAGAGATGAACCAATGGGACTGTCTTGAAGTGCGGGTCTGGTGGAGTGTCCGAGGAGCCATTTGACCGTCGACTCATCAAGCGTAACGTGAATTGTTTCCATGATATTTCGGGTTCTTTTGTTGTAGATTCGGTATCCCTTTTTGTTTGGTGCGTATCCTACAAATACTCCAATGTCGACTTTAGCCCTAAGTTTCCCTAAGTCTTGACCCTCATTAGTTGGATAGCACAATGCACCAAACACACGAAGGAAAGAGATTAGGTTTTACTGTTGTGGACAAGTTCATATGGAGTTTTCCATGAATGGTGTGGATTAGGGAGCGATTTTGTGTATAGCATGCGGTGGCGATTGCTTGACCCGAGAGAAACATTGGAACCTTTGAGTAAATCAACATTGTTCTAGCGGCTTCAACGAGTCCGATTTAGTCTTTCAACTACACCGTTACATTGAGGAGTTCGTGGAACACTTCTTTGATGGTGATTCCAACGCTTTCATAGAATTCATTAAGTTGTTTGTTGACAAACTCGGTTCCATTATGCATTACGACAATTACGGCGGTTTTGTTAAGTCGAACTGCGGTTTGTTTGATGAGTTTGATGATGATATCGGGAGTTTCATCCTTTGTCCTTAAGAACTTGACCGGGTGAATCTAGGTAATCATCAACCACAACTAACACATATTTCTTCCCAAAGATATTACGCACCCTCATTGGTCCACATAAATCCATATGAATCATATGAAGAACTTACGTGACGAGTTAGTAGGTTTGGGTTTATGGGCATACTTCTTGCTTTTTCCCAATTGACATCTTGAACAAAGATGATCCTTTTCATACTTTAGTCTAGGTAAACCTACAACTAAGTCCTTTACGGAAAGATCGTTGATGGTGCGAAGTTCAAGTGATTGAGGCGGCGATGCCATAACCATGACTTTGTTTTGAAGCCTTTGATAACAAGCGATTGGAGAAGCCCTCATCATGTCATCGATAGAGATGGTGTAAAGGTTTGACCCACGAGTTCCTTTTAGCAGTTCCTTACCATTAAGATCTCTAACAAAGCGGTATGTTTTACGAAGGCAACTTCTAGATCGAGTCACGAAATTGACCAGCGAGAGCAGTTATGACCCAAACCTTCTACATAGTAGACTCTCGAGATGACACTATCACCAACAACATAATCTCCATAACCCATAATAGCACGAAATGATCATTACCAAATCTAACGATCCGATGAATTTGCTCACGAAGTTCATGAGCATGACGGTCTCGGTCATATGCTTGGAGCGACTGAGTCCGGTACCACGAGCGATTTGAGCGATCTGCGGTTGAACACGAGACAAAAATGGATAAGCGGATAATTGGGATCCCCATGCAAGAATGGGTTCCATTTGGTTAGTAACAATGTTTGGACCACCCACATCGAAATAGAAGCATTCATATCGAGAAAGTGAGGCAATGGAATCGTTGTGAATAGATGCGATACTAGTGTCAACATTAGCCACATTCACGGTGTGATCACTTCTTAAGGGGATAGTTCTACCGGTGGGCATCCATTTTCTAGTGGGCATTGTCGATTAGTCTTAAGGCCAACGGTGTCCAATAAAAGCCTATTTTCTTTGAATGTTCTTCTGTGGGTTTCCATTGTTTTCTAACTTTCTTTCGTTTTGTCTTTTAGCCTTCTTAGCATGAATTTTAGCATTAACAATATTAAGCGGACAATTAACATCATTAGGCGAACATTAACACCACATTCATGATTAGAAGCGAATTCAAGCGGACATCGATTACAAGGTTTGCAAATAGTATACGAATTGAATTAATTACGATGCGCCTATGGCAATTACTAGAATCAACACGATTCGTTTTATTCAATTCAAGCTTAAAGTTCCTAGATTGTTCTTCTACTTTCTTCCAGTGCACATTCTTAGCTTGAGAGGTCCTATCATTCCTTGTATTGTCTTGAGACTTTGACTGCTCCGTTTAATGTCATGATTACTCTGTAGAGGAATGGGAACATTAGTTGGTTTAACTACTCTTTGCATCACTGTTTAGATGTCTTGGGATCTGAACTACATGCGGTGCACTAAGGTTCACTTTCTTAAAACTAGAGCCTTGTGATTTGTACTCCTAGAAGGCACACTTGAGTTCTCTTTCTTAGCATTGTGGATCTGGAATCGAAATTTGTTTAAAGGCACACTGATGTTCACTTTCAAAACATTGGGAATCGAATGCACATCATACTTAGCTTTAGGCATTGAGCATGGAATCAAAGGATTAACTCTCTCACCTAATGACTTTGGGCATATTGTGATCAAGCATTCTAAGATTTCTTGAGATCGTTTGGCATATAAGCAAGCATGTCCAATTGCATTATCATGAGGTTTCTCTAGCTTATCCTCTTCAACAATCTCACGCAGACATTCTAGGCAATCCTTAAGGGATGAGAAGTATGTTTGAATGGCAAGTTTGTTGTTCCTTAGATGAGGGGGACATATGTCACGGATAAAGCATATTTATTACAAGAGTGAACCTTTGATACAACATTCTCCCCATTTGTCATTGGCATTTTCCTTTTACGACTCTTGATTCTCAATTTCCTTTTGCAATGAAGCTATTTGTTCGTTGTTTTTGTTCTGAGTGACTTTAATTGATTCAAATAACTCATTGAAATGACGTTTAACCTTTTCATTTTCTTCTAGAAAACTTTCGTTTTCCTTTTGTAAAGCATTTACTAGGTTTTGAAGATGAAACGTTTGAGAATTCGAGAATCTAAAGGAGGAGGCATTTGGGAGCTGTCATATTGTTCGTTTGACCCTTTAATTGAGAGATTTGGGCTTTCAACTTTACGATCGTGTTGCCTTGAGCTTGAATCATTCATCACGTTTGTTAATTTGAAAAGCGCATCAAACTCGGAGCATCGAAGATGTCTTGATATTTGAAGTTTTGACATTTTCTTTGAGATGTTGATATTTTAGTTGTAAATTAAAATACTCAACTTCTAGTTTAGAAAAATGTTTAACCAAAGTGTCGTGATCATCGGTTCAATTTTCTCGTTTAGTTTAGAATTAGTTTTTCAAGCTCAATGACACGATCATGGGAGACTTTCGAGACAGAGATAGTTCATGAAATTTGGAAGCATTAATAGAGCAATTTGAGCGATGAAAAAATATCTTGAGCAACACATTCGATAATAAGAGTCTCATTTAAGGTATGCAAGTTCTTCCTCTCAATCTCATTATATTTTAGTGCGCTCATAATCACTAACTTCACTACCATTGCATCAAATTCCTTTTCCATTCCCTTGATATCGGTTTCTATTCCCTTTTAAGACTCTCAAAGTGATCTTTCGAAGTTTAAAGAAAGGCATGACCTCGGTTAAATAACATTCTTTCATTTGTTCAAAACCCTTTCTCCTTACATTATACCGGTGGGTGTGATCCTTTTCTTGCAAGTTTTCTCAAAATCAACAAGCAGTTGAAATATGACATATTGACTAATTAAGGTCTTGCTTTTAGTGGCAATTTTCTAGGAACTAGATGCATTGGTGTATTAGGAGGATACTCGGTTGCTCTAGGCATTTTCCATAAAGGGGTTTGTTTCAATAATATTTTCGACTTTCGACTTTTCTAAATCCTTTTCGAGAAAATTTGTTCGGGAGTCGGCAATGTTTGAGGCTTGAACATGTTCAAGAAATCAGTTTTCCTTCTTGTAGTCATGGGGAGTGATGACAATTTTTTCTCTTTGCATTTGGGTCATCTAGTTTTTGTTCATCCTTTCCTAGTGACTTCATCATTTCTTATCTTCCTCGGTGCACTCAACGCAACTAGGTTTACGCCTAGGCTTAAAATTTCATTACCATCATAAAGCACCTTATGAGCATTTCTAGCCTTTTAATTACCTCTGGATTTGGTTCCTCAACAAGGGAATGCTATGCTTATCGCTTAAGACTCGATGTTTAGTGACCATGTGAGCGATCGAATGGTGTTTCCTTGTATGTACAACTTGTTCTCAAGTTTGTTTTCAAAGTTTTGATTAGAAAAATCTCTCAAGAGTTTTGATTCCTTTGCATTAAATTCTTGCTTAAGCATTTTCACATTTTCTTGAAGTTCTTGTTTTGTTTAGATGTTTTAGAAAGTTTTTCTTGCAAGGAATTTAATTCTTGTTTCAATACTTCTTCTCTAAACTTACTTTTCTAATTCTTGTACTCACTTGGTCATCCATTTCACTGCTCACGGTGGTCAACTCAAACTTAGCACGTTGTTCATAAATAGCAACACGTTCTTTATAGGCATTTAGTTGAAATTACGGACTCATCGGGGCACATGCGGTGTATTCATCAAAGACATAGTCATTGTTGATGCGAAGATGCATCACTTGGTACAACTTCACTTTCACTTTGTTTCACGTATTGATCGTATGGGACAATATTGTTATTACCCATATTTTCAACATTTGATTCAATAGTTTCGATTAATTGTACTTTGTCATGCATCATTGCACATCGACATCATCGTATAGTTTTAATACCTCGAGATGAGTTTGTCCTTGGATGGGCCAGCTAGTGGTGAAGAAGAGACCTTGGGAGAGACCATTGGAGAAATGCTAGCCATAAAGATTGTGTGTGCGTGGGTCCATCATCCACATCAGTCGTATGCATCGCGATCACCGACTTGAAAGGCATTTTGATGATTGTGACCTATCTCACGAATAAATTGCTCATCTACATCGCATCATAGGTCTTGGCATTGCCCTCGGCAAAAAGCAACAATTCCTCTTCATTCAAAGCGGCACCATTGTCTTGAGCTTGTGCGGTAGCATCTTATCTACGAAGTATTGACGTACATGGGCGCTTTGGAGATGTGCGGTTCCTTGCAATGTGTCCCTCACCACCACGGTTATAGCATTTGATTGGCTTAGCTTGACCTTGGTTACCATTCCTTCCTCGATTACGGTTGCCAACATAACCTCTCCCGGCTCCACCTCGTCCACGATCATCTTGTCTTTCTGAGCTGGTTGCACCACGATCCTTCCATCTTTAACGGTGGCTTGATTGTGTGGGTTAGATGCGATTCGAGGTTGTTGTTGGTTTGTGGGAGAGTATTCATGTTTTGACTAATGAGAAGAGCTAGTTGATTAATGAAGCTACCAGCGTGAGCATCGGCATCGACTTGTTTGTACATAGGATCGGGAATGAGTTTGTGATTACCATTACCCAAGGTATGACTTGTGATGCTTTGGTTGTGATTCCGATGTTTGAGTAGAAAGTTGTAGAGTCATTAGGCGAGCTTGTCTCTCCACAGTTGGTTTTGAGCGATTGAGAATTAATTTTTCAAACATAGCATGTCTCTCATTACGAAGGAGGAAGGCATAGAGTTGCTCATAGTTTGTATTCTTCAATCCTTTAGTGAGCTTCACGGTAACAAACTTGTGCCATTCGGGTTCATGTTGTTCACAAATTTTGAGTTCAAGCGAATGTTAGGCATAGTCATTCGATGTTCCTCATGTCATTAACTAACTTATGAAATCTCACATAGTACTCATAGACATTCTCATCGGTTTCATCTTGAAGTGCTCAAATTAGTCATAGAGTTGGGATTCTCTGTCTTCCATAGTTAATTCGAACACGAGAGAAGCATCTTAACATTATCCCAAACGCCTTAGCATCGGTGTTATGATTGATCGACTTGTAGATGTCTTTAGGAAGACCTTGAAGAACAATGTTTGAAGCCACGATATCGCATCAAATCTCTTTTATCCTTATCATCAAGCTCATCATACATCTTAGGTCATCCATTCCGTAGCAGAGTACCATCTTCATTAGTATCAAGTATGTCTCTAGTCGTCTCAACTCGATATGGTCCTTCATCAATGGATTTGAGAATGTTGACACCATTTTCCTTTCAAGGCAATACAATCGATTCGTTGAGCCCAAGAATCGTAGTCGATTCTGTCAAGCATGGGTGGGCGAGTATCGAGCCAGTGCTTGAACATCCTCGACAGCGATGGAGATGACGGTAGGAGCGTTGGTAGACATGTTAACAGTTATCACGGGTTTTATAACTCTATGATTAAACCGGAAATAGATTCTTTCACGGGTTTTACTAAATCAAGAGAAACCGTAAACAATCACTCAAGTCGCTAGAAGATAAAGCACTAAGTCGCTAGAGATAATGCACTAAGTCGCTAAAGTTAATGCACTAAGTCGCTAACCCTTAATTAGCTACACCTAAGTCGCTAGAGTCCCAGTCGCTAGACAAAAAGCAAGTCGCTAAATAGTAACTCGCTCTGGACCAAGTCGCTAGCCAAATTTTGGCGACAATTAGCTACTCAGTCGCTAGATATGCAAGTCGCTAAAGAGCAACTCGCTCTGGACCAAGTCGCTACCACAAGTCGCTACCCGTGGTGGAGGTCCACTACTTGTACTTTAACTCGCTAGATCTAACTCGCTAGCTTTAACAACGTAAGTCGCTACAAAATGTGAAGCAAGTCGCTACCAAGAAAACTATTCCGTGAGCTAAGTCGCTAGCATGAAAAACCATATAAACATCACTTTTCAATCCAAAACAACCCAACCAAGATGATTCAAGCTTACCAAATGAAAACCTAAACACTTTTGATGATTCTAAACATAAAAGTACCAACAAAATTCAAACTTTAACACAAGAAATCAACCAAATGATGCAAAAACCACTAAACTTTTCAAACTCAAAACCACCTAAAACCACTATAAATCCAAAGATGTGCAAGATATGATCTAACCATGGCTCTTGATACCAATTGTAAGATATAACTTTTCACATACACATCAAACCATAACACAAGGTGGCGTATAGATGGAATTCTAGAGAGAAAGTTAGAGGTTTAGGGAACTTAGTGAGAGAAAGTGAAAGATATTATTATGAGCTCCACTCTCTACCTTGGGAGGTAGAGTATTTATAGTCTTACATAAAATGCCACACATCGGGTGTGGATCGGGCATCTGGTGGGGTAAAGACCGTCCGTCCTCCACGGTGTTACTTAACTAAATACTACTTAACTTAAAATAACTACGACTACGAGCTTTCTAACGATTACATATACTTGAGGTGACCGACTCTTTAATCTGGGAATTTCTAATTCCTAACAATTGGCTTTTCGTGCTTTTGATCTTCTTCCAACCGATCCGGTTGCAATTGCAACCGATCCGGTTGGTCTTCCTGAATTACGGGAAATCAACTTTTACTTCATTTTGACTTGTAGAACTTGGTCTTCTATGGCACTTGAAATACTGATATGTGCTTGACATGCTTCACTGAAACGGGAATCTTCCAATTGTTGAATATTCTTATACTTGTCCTTTCGTTTCCCTGCATTTTGTTATAAACACTAGACAAACATCTTTTGATGCGATTAAGTACTTAAATCATACAGATATAACCAAATAACATATATAAAAGCACACATAACGCTACTGAAAACATGTACAATCTGAACGTTATCAAATACTAATCAAACAAGTAGTATATATGACTTTTCCTTTAAAACCACTTGAATTGCACTTACATGTGTTGATTACATGTTCTTGTTTGATACGATAATTTTTTTGACATTATCTTAGTGTTTGATAACTATTTGATTGATAGTCAAATGTGTAAACCTTAGTATTGTTTTATCTTTATAATGCTTGTATTCTTGTTTCATGCTATTAAACATTTAAACCTAAACTTGATCTGCATGATACTTACATTTGAATTATTTTTATCCCTTTTTATGATGTTTAGCATGATTAACATGTTACTTATGAACTCATAATATGCCATTTTGATACATGATAATTTTGATATGATATATTTTTGTTTGAAAGCTATTAGTTGGCATTCATTATGTCTATGTGTAGTACGATCCAAATGATACATGCCCCAAATTGTTATATCTTAAACATGGCTTGCATGAATCTCTCATCTTGTTTCATTTGCTTCTTTGTCACACTATTTGTTTGCTACGTGTGCACATATAATCATCAATGTGCTTTTGGTATGACAAACTTTTAGAATTCTTTTATCTTACAAATTAATCACATAGATTGTTGTGTTTATTTATAGCCATGTATGCTTAAGTGTCTAAGTCTAACGACAAAACAATCTAAAAATAAAATGTCTTGAATAATGTCTCATTCTTTCATAATATGATTGTTTGTCTTGATGCTACCTTGTTGTATGATGATTTCTTGTCTACTAAGTGTAATGTGTTTTTTGCTTATATAAGATGTTATCATTTGATTTCTATCATGTTAACATCTTTTTCACTAACAAATTTGTTTTGTAGGTTGATAACAAAATATTTGTTATCTCACTTGGTTCTAACTTTTATATGCTCATTTCGCATAATCCCCCTTATTGCTACGTAGATTAGTAATATGCTTTATGGGACCCCTACACTTACATATAGTTTTAAAGCATATAGAATTAAGTTTTAGAGGCTTGTCTTTTCGTATCTTTCAACCGATCTCTTTCCAAATCTCATTATTACTTCCGCTTTACAAAAATTGCCTCCACCACTATTTAGCTACAACAATACTTTAATTATATCATCCTCTTCACCTCCTATGAGGAAACCACATGCCTCATCATATGATCATCTCGATTTAATCAAGAAGAGGTACGTGACTTTAAGGATGAAGTTCATTGTATGCTAACCATCATCTATAAAAACATCACTAAGCTCATCTCTTTCGTTAGCCCGAATAACCTCTTAAATACTTTGTTGTCATTCTTTATTTGATACATTACACATTATGTTAGATGTCCACCAATTAAGGAGGAGAGTAATCCATTCACATAATTGTCTTTAGTCAAATTTTTTTGTCTCTTACACCCTAAAATACTAACACATAGGTAAACATCACTTAGCTAAAACCGGTTCACGAAACCACAACTAGTTCAACCTTTTTAACCTTATATCACAAGTTTGCACCAATACCTCATCAAGAGAAAAACGCATCATGTTTTTTACAAACTTCTTCATCTCCACAATCAACAAACCTAGGATTTTCCTTAAATAGCACCTTACAACTTCACTATCTAGAACACCATCATAGGATCTTATCATTTTCTCGCTTGACAGATATCATGCATGTCATTGTCAGTGCAAACGATATATTAATCAAAACCGTCATTCCCAACACTTTTTCAACACGTTGGTCTATCTAACTCTCTCTCATATGATGTCATTCCCATCCTCATATAGGTACTTGTTTTTTTGTACATATTGTCTTCACTTCTTTTCAATGTCATAATCGTCCATGTCGGTCAAAACCATGTTAATACTATCTCTCCCATTGTCACCTAGAATAGGTCATTTTTATAATTCGTGTCAATCAATGAACGAATTTTTCTTCATGTTGTCACTTTTATATTTATGCATTTTCTTTGGTATCTTCATTATAACAATCTTAGATATAACACATTATTAATTACTCTTGGCTTGAAGCATATAAGAACTTGTTCAAAACAGTAGGTTGTTAGCATCAATAAATCATTAAAAACATAACCCTTATGCATCATTGAATTGCAATGTCTATTCATATTTTTTTTCTCTTAGTCTTGGTCACTTGACATTACGAAAGGATTGCATGAGTCCCTAATTTTATATTATTTTCTATACATACGAGTTTCTAACTCCTTAATAGTTTTCTACGTTATCACCACCACCTTCAATCACCACTTTCACTAATCATCACCATCATGGATTAGCGAAAACTTACTTTTATAAATCTTGAGTCATCTACCGACTTATCACCACATGAATCCTACTAGCAAACCGACACCAACACTAGCACCACTAGCTTTAACTCTTTATATTCCAACTTCACTTCATATCTTCTTTCCAGGCACTATTTTGTAGGATCTTATCGTATTATATTCTCTCTTTTCTTATGATTATAATTAGGAGACTACACTTTATGAGATCTTTGATTATATCATTTATATATCACATATATACATTGTAGGTTCATCATCATATACACTCGATTGTATATAACTTACTCATCTAAGGATGAAGTTTGCATCAATTACTTTTCTTATTTTAGGTGCTTCTTGACACCCTCGAATAAGGGGGAATATCCTTGAAGCACTCATATTGCATCGTCTATATACTTGGTTGTATATGACATATTTTTCTAAATACAAAGCTTCTATTATACTAATATTTATTTTGAAGGTTCATCTTGAGGCCCTAGAGCAAGGGGAGCTTCCGTCAAGCATTTATTGAATACATCTTATACACACTTTGTTGTATATCACTTACTCGTCCAATGACGAATATAGTTTTACACTAATATTTGTTTTGTAGGTTTTTAATCATACCCTGACGCCTCAAACAAGGGGGAGAAACCATCAAGGGAGAACATGCACGCATTCATCATCATTCTCACTTTTCAAGCCTTTGTGCTTTGATAAAAAGTGAAGAAAATAGGCTAACATTGCTATGCATTTTCTTTATTATATATTTCTCATAATTTTTGTTGCATAAAACTAACCTTGATGTAGGTTAAGCCTCTTAATTTGATCCATGGATCCGCTACCAAACAAGGGACGGATTGGAGAAGAAGATTTAACTTCACTAGGGATGATGCAAGCTCGCCTTTTTGGGAGAAATAAAGTTAAACTCCAAGGACACGTCCTTTTTTCTTTCGACAAAAGGAGGAGAAGAGTGTAAACGGAGAAGGTAATATAAAGGTAGTAAGTATACAAGTAACTTTTTACAATTTACTATCCATTACGTTTACATATCTTTGTCATCATCAAAAAGGGGGAGATTGTTAGTGCAAATATTACGATATTTAATCTATATGGTCTCTTTTGTTTTGATTGATGACAAACATGTAACTTGTAATATATAACATAAAATGTACAAGTTACTCGTAATCACATTTTGTCTCAACATATATTTAACACCTCTCGACGTCTCAAGTCCTCGTATGTTACAACACAGGTTTGTACATTTTTGTTATGTGGCATTATGATCAAACCCATTAACAAATCATTTAGAATGTTTAAAATATGTTTAGAGTCACTAAGAATTTTAATAGGTTAATCATTATATTTGAACCTCATTTTACATTTTGCATTCACAAGTATTTTATACAAATGCATCTTTTGTAAAATGTCTAACAAATATATACTTTTATTTATACAAGTAAACTAACTATAATATTCATACAAGTACTAAAGTTTACTTACACTTGACAAAATACATTTTATTTTGACAAGCACTCAACTAGATATTTTATTTTATAAAAGGCAACTAGACATTTTATCAACTAGTTACATAATACATTTTACAAGTTTATTTTCATGAAAATTTTAATCTAAATGTAAATGCATTTTTACATCATTCCGTGCATCATCATATCTCTTTAAGATCTTTATAAGATTTGCAAGATCTTGGAAAGATTTGATAAAGATTCTTTTTGATTACCACTTTGGCTATAAATACCAACCCATTGTCTTCTCATTTCATCATCCCTTCCAACACACATTCTCTCTATCTTTCTTTCATCTTTTAGATCTATAGATAACTATGTAGTAACATACATTAATCACCCTCATCATGACATGATCATAATGCTTCTAACATTCATCTTTGTTGTAAGCATACTTTACATTTTGATCAACCAAGGAAAGCTTGGAGATCTAGCCATCCTCATTCACCACAAGCATACATACATGAAGATCTATCACATCAAGCTTGGGGAACTTGTAATACTCATCATTTGAAGGCTTCCTATCAATGGAAGTTCATTTAGAAGTAGTCATTCATATCCATTAGACATTTATGTCATGGATCATCATTGTAAATATTATTGCATCATCACAACATTTTCACCAAACTAGATTAGATGGTTTATGTGTTGTACCATAAAACACAAGGTTTGTTATGTTGGGCCTTAAAACAGAACGAGAGTGGTTGTACCCGGAAAGAACTCGACATCTTGCTTAGTGTCGGAAATATTGTATAGGCGACGTTAGGTTGGTTCTACCTCGAACTAGAACCCGGTATTTAGCTTTTTACCGGAAAAAGTGTAAGCGACGATTGTAAGGTTTTCTCTGCCGAGAAGAGAGCTTGTTGATCTAGTGAAGTAACTCTTGAGTTGGGTACTCAAGGAGAGGAGTAGGGCGGAGAGGAGATCCGTTACCGAACCACTATAAATCCTCGTGTTTGGTTTGCACTTTCCTTTCTTTATCTCTTTACTTCTATAATTGCAATATACTATTTCTTGTGATGTGGTTTGATATTTGTGTGACAACTTGGTTTACTATGCTTTATATTAGTCACAAAAGATAATTGACACTTTCATATTATAAAAAACTTAATAAGCGATTTGATACTAAAGATTCAAAGTTTTTAAAGGGTAACGTATTCACCCCCCCCCCCCTCTACGTTTTCACACACACCATCACCATATTTATAACCCACAACCAACATTAAAATCCACCACTGCACCTTTGAAACCCAAGCATATACATACGCACATAAGAATCAAACAAACACCTACAGAGAGGTTTGAAGCTGTGTATAAGATGGGGATCATGGACATAGATTTTGCTAGAGAGGCAGCTGACGTGATGACAGAAACAATGCCTAAGAAGGTGGCTCCAAATCTAGGGTTTATATAGCTATTTTTTTTCTCAATTTTGAAACCTTATTAATGGAGGATGATATAATGATTTGTAGTTTAAATCAAAACTTGTGTTTTTAATGGGTGTTGTTCGGTTATAGAGAGAGAAAGAAAAAAAAGACAAAAACAAAGATGAAGATGAAGATGACGATGTATGATTGAAGTGATAGGGAGAAAAAAAAGTAAGAGCATACGGTGTGGTGAAGTTTCATCCTCGCCGTTCCTACGTGGCGGCCTCGCCGCACCTTGCTGTAACACCACCAATTTCGTGAATGCATCGAATTCAAACTTGGTGTTACTTCATGGAATAACAGTTATAATAACAGAAAACGATCTCTAACCGAGTCGTTCAAAAGGCTTGTCATTCGATTAAATATATCAGATTTTACAAAGACAGGTCCAGTTGGTTCCATATTTACAAAATACATCAATATAAATTATTTGATGTTTATCGAATGATAAAATAAGTTATAGCCTTCTTGATTGATCATGTGCCCTCTCGTGCCAAGCTTGATCATTATGGACCGGGATAAAACATGCTTAAAAGGTCAACACAAAGGTTGCGTGAAATCCATAGGTTTGTTAAATGGTTGAACACAATATGTTTGTAGTGTGAGTTAATTAGACTCATACTCATGGTTTAAAACAAAACGTTATTATTGCACTAAGCTCATGCAACCTAAACGTTAACATGTACCAATATCAATTGGCATGTTTGTCGCCTGTAGGTAATTTGTCGTTATACCCTAGGTTCTCAAATATAGTGCGTTTGTTTGAACGTATTTGGTCAACACAAACAAGACTCGTCAATCCCAATAGGCCTATTCACAATATTCGCACTCACTACTTCTAGTGATTAACTGGTTCATGATATGGGGCCTTATGTTTGGCAATGATGGTACTTAGTGACAATAAAACAATCAGATAAGCATACAGTTCAAATTTTTTGTGTCCATGTTAAAATAGCATGTATCTCCCCCAAGGGTTTGTAAAACAATTAAATAATACAAAGTGGGGCTACGAACTCACCGTGAGTTTAATGATTTTTAATGCTTAACAAATCTGATGGATAAGCCGGAAAACTTCTACGTGTAACCTAAAATATGATGTTGTGTCTTAGATTTGGAATAATAAACGAGCCTATATACGTCATTATATTTGATCATGATGTAGTACTTGGTAGTTTATGTATGTTTGTTTATGAAAACAATTTAGTTTGTGAAAATGTGTTTAGTTTATATATGTCGTTACTACCGTTCGGGCCATCATAATACAGAGGTCATATAGTGAATGTACGAGGAGCTAGGATACATTATTTCTTAAAATCCAACAACTCGTCAATACAATCACCCGAAGAAGCCCTCACATGAAGCTCACTACCATTGTGGTACTTTATTATGTAAAACGTATATCTCGTACTCATAAGAAATACAATGAGTAATATGGTTTCGTCATGTTTCGTAAATGATAATCGTTATGAAATATATTTGCAAGTGTTTAAAACTTACTAGCATTTATAAGTGTTTATAAGTTTACAAGTTATAAATCGTTAAGTCGGTTTTCATATGTGAAATACACTATTCCAAAAGTCAAATAACCTCAGGGAAGTTTATTTGAATGAAGATTGTTTTTTTTATAAGTTTTATTATGTTTAGTAAGTAACTAGTCTTGAAAACAGTATGGTTTCTAGCTATTTAACTTGTGAAAATCAAAATTTACGTCAAAAATGTCCTTACAAATCTTGGCAGAAAACTGCCCTTGTTTGGCCTTTTAGGCCAAGCCTTCTAGAGTTTTCATGGAAAAAATCATTCTTGACATCTTTCGTGCTTTAAACTTTCGATGAATCAGACTCTAAAGTGGTCAAAATGGCAGTTTAAAAATCAGATCAGAAATTACAAAGCTTTATTTAGTTTTGTGTCGTAATAGGTCAGGTTAGTTTTTATAGTAAAAGGCCTCTTGTTTTGCGTTTTCTTGTTATGCTCACCCAAATTTTTGTAGAAAACATCGTTCTGGACAACTTTGGTGTTTTAACGTTTTGATGAATCGGACCAGAAAGGCCTAAAAATGCACTCCAAAATCGTTATAGGTTCATTTTTGCAAATTACCAAATTTCCTTTAATAACCTAAACTTGGCGTACCTTACAAACCGTAAGCTCATTTTAGTTGATTCCAATTGCTATGATTTTTTTTAAACTTCCTCTATAACTATATGAAGTTACTTATGGTCATAGTTTCATGGTTTTTTTCCATTTACATAGCATAACATACTTGATTTGTAACTAGTTTTCAAAGCAAGACTTTCATCTAAACTCATAGACTTGTTGTTTCTTATTTACTTGTTTTAGCATGTGTGCACATCATGATCAATATAGTTAACAATATATAACATGTAATAAACATATTTAACACATAAAAAGCATGAAATCATAGAATGATGGTGGTGATTATGTGCTTACAACTTTTGGCCTAACAAAAGGGAAATCAAGATTCAAGAACTAGGACAAGGACTTAGAACTCTTCACTCTTGGATTCCTTCACTACTCTTGTATGATCAAGGTTGTGCTATGGATTGTGCAAGACTTTGATAAAGCCTTGGTGACTTGAGTGGATTTAAACTCAAGAGAATCACCAAAGAATGCAAAGGACTTGATTGAAGTACTTGTATCTTCAAACTTTTAGCAATACTTGAAGTTGGAAATCAAATGAAGAGTGTGTTGTTTTGTTTTTGTTGGACGACAACAAAAGGGAGGGGTTTATTGTGTCTTGAGGAGGTGATAAGCATGATGACTCACAAAGCTTACTAGCTAAGTTATGTATATGTGTTTTAATCCTAGGCAAGATTGAACCCAAGACCAACAATGTCCTAGTGAGTCATGGCATGACTCATTATGGTATAAGAGATATTTTACTTAGTAACTTAGTGATTAAGGATGCCATAGGATTTGAACATGTGTTTTAGTAAAATATCACCAAGACATAATGTCTTGGTGATTCAACATAGTGATGCCAAAATGGAGGAGGAGGGAGGAAATGAGATGGAAACAAGAAAACTAAATTATTTTCTTTGATTAATGCATAATTATTGTTGTGTTGGTAAATTGATCTAGGAATTTATTGTTAAGTAATTTAAGTTACAAACTTAAATTTGAAATGAGGTGAATTTATATAAGTTTCCTAGGAAAATGTTGTTACTTTAAATATATTATGTCTTAGTATACTTACAGGAAGACATATCTATACAATCTAAAAAGGAAAAATGGTCAAAGTGAAAAGTGAAAAGTCAATAAAAGTGAAATGTGGAAAATATTAAAAAGGAAATGTTGAAATAATTAATTATAAACAATTTCAACTATTAATACACATATGTTTCAAAATGAAACTATTAATACACATCGAAAACCGGTTTGACCCAGGACACTTCAAACCCGGCGGGTTGACCCGGTTTAATTTGACCACACTATACATCTATATCTATACTATCTAAAAAGGAAAAATGGTCAAAGTGAAAAGTCAATAAAAGTGAAATGTGGAAAATATTAAAAAGGAAATGTTGAAATAATTAATTATAAACAATTTCAACTATTAATACACATATGTTTCAAAAGGAAACTATTAATACACATCGAAAACCGGTTTGACCCAGACGCTTCAAACCCGCGGGTTGACCCCGTTTAATTTGACCCGTTTTTCGACCCAATCCGTCGGGTTGACCGGTTTATATTGATTCGGTTTTTACGGAACGGTTCAACCGTTGAACCTCCCGGTCGAACCGGGTTTCGAATATTATGTTTAATCCCCATTCCTCAAACTTTTATTATTTTTGTTTATAACGCATAAAATTTTTTATCACTAAACTATTTGTCGCTATAAAATGCCGTTGCTATGCACGGGTACTCGTCTATTATAATTGAATATATAATCGTTTGTTAAATCTAGAATTGTAGTTTCGGGATTACGTGAATTGTAAATCATACAATGTTTTCATAGAAACGGAAAATAAAAATAAAAAAATAACTAGTAAAATATGAATTATTTAAATGATGTAATATGACATGATAAAAATGAGAAACGTTACACTCGCCACCACACCAACCAAGCTCGCCGTTGTGGTTCATTGGTTCCTTCACCGTTCAAACGAAGTGAATAAGACAAAACCACTTTTGCAGGTTTTAATCTTTTTTCTTTTTTCGATTTTTCAATTGTGTTTTGTGTGTGTACGCAGGTAATGAAGAAGAAGTAGAGGTGCAACTAAAACCGGTTTTCAAAAACCGGACGACAAAACCGGAACCGGTTTTCAACAAAACCGTTTTTAAAACCGAAACCGTTTTAGACAACCGAACCGGTTGTACCGTTTTAAGTTTTTCCAATGGACCGGTTTTACCGTTCTAAACCGGTAAAACTGTTTTTGAAAACCGTTAAACCGATTTTTTTTTTTTTTTTTTTTTTTTGTCGAAAACCGCTAAAACCGGTTTAAACCGGTTAAACCGGTTTAAAAACCGTCAACGAAGTCAAACTAGCCGCTGATTTGAATAACGGCTAAAACCGTTTAAACCGGTTAAACCGGTTTAAAACCGTCAACGAAAGTCAAAGTGACCGTTGGATTTGAATACCGGCGAAACCGCGAAACCGGTCAAACCGTCAAACCGGTTTTAAAACCGGTTTAACCGGTTTTGACCGGTTCACGGCCGGTTTCAACTTTTAAACCGACGGGCAAAATGGTACCAGTAGCACAAGAGCCTTGTGCTATTTTTTTGACCGCTTTTTCTTGTCTTTTTGATTTTTGAGTACTTTGAAGCTAGAACTTGTAGTATAAATATGTGTTTTGGGTTGAGGCTTAAAACACATCAAATCTCTTTAATCTCTATTATCTCTAATTTCTTTATAATGGAAAACACACAATCACAACAAGCTTCCACTAATCCTCCCTCCGTTGGGTCTTCCCGGTCACGAAAACATTACACACAAGATGATGTTCTTCATGTTAAACCAACCGCACGAAATCCGGAGGTTTTTAATCATATGGATTTGTGTGTTATGAAGGATGGACGGAAAAGGCGCGTTGCAAAAATGTTTGAACTTTTATGCTTCCGGCTAACACTACACTAAGGGGTCATATAACCAAATGTTCCGCGGTACCTCAAAATGCCGACGGTACTATTGGTGAGGATGGTCAAATTTGTGTATATGATAATGATGCGCTTCAAAGAGATTTTGCGGGGTGGGTCATTCAATATACTTATCCATTCAACCTCTTCGACAACGCCAAGCTTACGGCCATCATCAAAAAGAGGCTACACGGGCGGTATAAACAAGTAAGTCGTACTAAACTTAGAAGTGATGCTTTTAAATTATGGGAAACGGCTAAAAATGATATTATTAATGGTTTTCATGATTATAAATATGGTGTTTCTATAACTACGGATGTTTGGACCGCACCACATGGTTCGGCAAATTTTATCTCGCCATACGGCTCATTGGTTTAATCCCGAATCTTGGTTATTAATGAAACGGACAATTGCTTTTAAACTATTTGGTTATCCACATACGGGATCTAATTTAAGAAAAATTTTACATGACACTTTAATTGAATATAATTTAGATGATAAAGTTTTTACGATTTCACTAGATAATGCATCTAATAATACTAGAGCTATGGATTTGTTAAAATTACGTATAAAACCCATTTTAGATGGTGCTTTTTTCATTCCGTTGTGTTGCTCATGTTATAAATTTATCCGCTCAAGCGGCATTAAAATATGTGAGATTACGTTTGGTATTTAGGGTATCTTAACAAATATATATCGCTCGTGTAATGAACGACAAATTAACTATAAACGTTTTGTAAACAATGTGGTGAACCATGGCTAGGACCGAAATTAGATACACCTACTAGGTGGAATTCTACTTGCGTTATGTTTGAAAATATATTACGACAACGTTCTACTTTAGATGCTTTTAATGAATTACTTGTTGATAAAACCGCTCTACTTGATAGATGAGCAAGATTGGGATCGACTAAATGATTTAACTATTTTTTACAAGTTTTTAAAGAGGCAACAACTATAGTATCGGTGTTTATTACCCAACTAGCCCATTAGTTTTAAATCAAGTTTATGCTATGACGGAAAAATTAGACAATTAAAAGACTCACCTACTCAAATGTTTAGAAAAATGGTTAAAGTTATAAAAAGAGATTTATAAAATATTTTGCTAGTTTACCTTTGGTTTATACTTGTTCCGCGCACTTAATCCATGTTTAAATGTTGAGGCGAGAATTTTAATAAGAAGAATAATGGAAAATTTAGAATTATCTTTTGGGTTGGACGGTGAAGATCCCAACTATATAGAATCTCAAGTTTTAAATTTAATGATTATTTTAAAAATTGTTTGAAATTTATGCAACAAAATATGGTCAACAACCAAACCCATTCTCGACCCAATGCGGGCCGGTTCGTCCCGAATGACAAGGGACATTAACATAAACCTTTATAATACTTTACGTGAAGACGCTACAAAGCGTCAACGATCATCGCCCCGACAAGCGAGTTGGGACAATATATGGCTACAAACTTTTAACAACTTTAAGTCCCGATGAGTTTGCAAACTTTGACATTTTGGCTTGGTGGAAAGAAAGGAAATCCAATTTCCAATTTTAGCCGCTATGGCTCGTGACTTATTAGCGGTCCAAGCTTCGACGTAGCTTCCGAATCGGCCTTTTCTCATAGTGGTCGAATTATATCGGATAGAAGGACAAAACTTAGCCCGAATCCGTGGAAGTATGTGTATGTTTGAAAGATTATATGGACGGAGTAGATAGGGTACAACATCAAACATCGTTGGAAGGTTCGATTGAAGAAGTTGAAGAAACTATAGCACAAGAAGAAGAAGACATGGGATATCACCTCCGCCACCGAATTAGATGAAGGTGAATTTGAACCATTTGATGTTGAAGAGTTAGATGTAGAAGAATTTTGGATGATTTAATTTCTTGAGTATACACGGTGATGGCAATGCAAGCTCGATATACTTGAGTATACTAATATGTTTTGGGTGATGGCCATGCCGAAGCTCGAAATGTATTAGTATTTATTTATTTTAGTTCTATAATTGTATTGTTTAAATAAAAGTTATGATTGTATTCAAATGTATTAGTATTTTATAGTTTTAGTTGTATGATTGTATTGTTTAAATAAAAGTTATGATTGTATTCGAAATGTATTAAATGTTTTAAATTCAAAACCGAACCGTAAAATACCGATAAAAACGGATCCGAACATTTAAAACCGAAAACCGAACCGTAAAACCGATAAAAACCGATTCAACATTTGAAACCGAAAACCGATTCAACATTTAAAACCGAAAACCGATTCAAAACCGAAAACCGAAATCGATGGCAAAACCGGTTTTAAAACCGGTTTTGAAAACCAAAACCGTAAAACCGGTTTTGTGCACCTCTAAGAAGAAGATTCATTTTTTTTTCTATTTCTTTGTTAAATATGGGCTGGAAGTGGGCTAAAGTTTTTGTACACTTTTTATTTTTATTTATTTTTTGTTTTATTACTTCTTTATTTTTTTTATAACAGTTTAGATTTTTTTTTAATTATTTTGTAACCTTTTTTTTATAAAAAATGTTATTTGTATTATTTGAATCAATGAATTTTAGTTTATTTGAAAAAATGAAAAGAAAATAGAATTGAAAGTGAGTGGGGCTCAAATGAAGAGTTTATTGTGTGTTATGATAGAGGGGTTTTGTTATGCAGTGTTAAGATGATGTGGCACTCATGAGACCAAATGAAGTGAAAAATCACTTCACTACCGCTTATGCTCTAATATATCAATACTAGATTATAGACCCGCAAATTTCATGGTGACAATAAAAAAGTTTATTATTTAACGTTATGAATAAACCATTGAAACTTAACATTCGTGGGCTAATAGAATACAAAACATAGAAACTTAATACACAATCATATAATTTTAAGGATGGTGCTGAAATAAAGTTAAGAATGACAACTTAAGACACAATCATAAAATTTTAAGCATGGTGCTGAAATGAAGTTTATATGACTGTTGTAGCAATAACACAATTATATTCCACACTATAGAATTTTAAATAATAAATAAGCGTATTACTTCAAACATATATAACTAATACAATGCAATTGCAATTCTGTTCATGCTCGTAATCCGCAGACCAAACTTGCTACAAGTTCACTAACAGATAATCTTTAGGGTATTTCATCACAGTAGTTCTATTTTCTTAAGACTTCTACCGTTGTGTGACTTGGTCATCACTTGACCGCATTAAAAAAGGAAGAAACTAATTATTAACATCTCAATAAGGAAATCACCAACAAATTTTCCACAAGCAATATGTAAAAGAAAAAAACATATAGGCCATGTTTATAAGTAAACTGCGGCTCTTCTTGCTCAGCTTTTTTATGTAGCATCATGTTTTCTAAAATCTATGTTAATCAAATAAAAACATCACTTGTAGGCTATAGCAATTTAGGGGTGTCAATAGGGTCGGGTTGACCCGAACCCGAAGGCTTATACGGTCGGGTTTAATTGGGTTGAAAAAGCTTATCGGATTATTTTTACCCGATCCCGATAACCAGATATTGGGGTCGGGTTAGGGTTGAATTATTTATCTTATCGGGTTACCAGGTTGACCCGATAAGACCCGAAAAGTACTATATAGCCTAATATCTTTACATATAATTATATGGTATATATCATGATAGCAAAAAATATGGTATATTGTCAATAGGAAGAAAACAGCAAAACATGTCATTAATCATACAGGGAAGACATCGTATAACTAAACGATAATATTTTGAATCATATATGTCATAAATTTAAGGGCAAATCGCATAAAAAGGTACTCATCTTATGTCCAATTTCAATTAAAGCTACTATTCTTTTTTTTTCTCAATTTAAGGTACCCGACTTTTTTTTTTGGGCCGATTTGGGTTTTTTTCTAACTTTCGTTAACCATTTCGTTAGTAAATTACATGTTTGGTCCTTGAGTTTGTATATGCATTTCATGTTTGGTCTATTTTCGTCCGCTTTCATATGCTTGCATACGTTTCGTCCGCTTTATACGTTTCGCCCGTTTTACATGTTTCGTCCGTTTTGGCAAGTTTTCGTCCGCTTTTACGTTTCGTCCTTTTTCACGCTTCCGTCGCTTTTGCACGTTTATGTCTGCTTTACGTTTCGTGCGTTTTACGCTTCCTTCATTTTACGTTTTCATCGCCATTGCATTTTTTCTTCCCTTTTTACGCGTTTTGTCCGTTTTGCACGCCGTCCTTTTTGTCCGTTTTTCACGCTTCGTCTATTTTACACTTTTCGTCCGTTTACGCACGCGCACGTCCGCTTACATCTTTAAATGCAGGTTTAGACATTTCGTCCGCATTGCGTTTTGTTTGTTTTACGTTTTCGCATGTTTTGCACGCTTTTTCCGGTTTACACCTTTTTGTCTGCTTTTTACGTTTTTTTTGCTTTATCGTTTCCGTCCGTTTTGCATGTTTTCTTTTGTTTTGCACATTTGCGACCGTTTTCCGTCGTTTTGGTTCGTTTTGCATGTAAAACGGACGAAAACGCAAAACGAACGCAAACGCAAAACGGAAGAAAACGCAAAACGGACGAAAACGATAAAACATACAAAACGTAAAACAAGAAAAACGTAAAACATACGAACGTGCAAAACATTTAAAACGTAAAACGAACGAAACGCAAAACGGATGAAAACATTTAAAACATACGATATTATGTAAAACGGACAAAAACGTGCAAAAGCAGACGAAATGTAAAATAGACGAAAACGCAAAACGGACCAAACGTAAAACGGACGAAAACGTAAAACGGAAGAAACATGAAAAACGGACGAAAACGCAAAACGGACTAAAACATGTCAAACAAACGGAACGTAAAACGGGCGAAACGCAAAAACAGATCAAACGTGCAAAAAGCATTTAAAACGCAAAACGGACGAAACGTGCAAAACGGACGAAACGTGCAAAACAGACGAAAACGATAAAACGGACGAAAACGTGCAAAAACGGACGAAAACGTATGAAAGCGTATGAAAAAGGACGAAAGTAGACCAAACGTGAAATGCATATACAAACCCAATGATCAAACATGTAATTTACTAACGAAATAGTTAACGGAAGTTAGAAAAACCTAAATCGGCCCAAAAAAAAAGTCGGGTACCTTAAATTGAGAAAAAAAAAAAAAAGAATTGTACCTTTAATTGAAATTGGACATAAGATGAGTACCTTTTTATGCGATTTGCCCTAAATTTAATATTTAAAACACATGTGAAAATCCAATGACCAAAGAATGGTGTTTATCGGTTTATCCATTGATATATTTACAGCAAACTGCAATTTGAGGTAATGGATTTATAGACATCTGCAGTAAAAAAAAAATGAGACTGCTACATTGATGCCCCTCTCAAACTCATGCATCCTTATAAGCAATTCATGTGTGATTTAATCATTTTATACACACAATATACTAAACACACACAGGCAAGTAGATTCTTGAAGTGACCCTTCCAGGTTTGAGATCATGCAACTTCTTGATAGTATGGCCAAATAACATATAGTGATTACAATATGGAACTATGGAAATGTAGACACAAGTGGTAAACTGTAGGACCAAAGATATATCAACCTTATCAAATACCCACGTTATGAACACAAGAATACCACGTTAAACCCAAACTGTTATGCGTAAATAAAGAGAAAGATTAAGATAAGATATGGTGACTTGATGTATAAATTCGTGTATGTTTAGAGAGGTAGAGAGAAGAAGATGAAAACAATAAGATGTTATATTGCTTCAAAGGAAAACACACACACACACACACTCAAGCACACCCTCAAATGACATACTTGAGGGGTATTTATAGTAAGAGAGGATGATGCCCTAAGGCTTGGCCATGGGCCTTGAGATGGACTTGGATTGGGCTTGGGTTACACGAACTAGACAAGGCTAGCTTAACTTAACTAATGCCCAATTAGCTTAGCCCAATCCACGAGCCCGATGACTATTCTATCACTATATCTAACACACGTTACAAAGTTCCTATTCGTGAATGACCATCACTTCTAATAAAAATAATCAAGGCTAACAATCTCCCCTTAAGGGGTGGTCATTCAAAAGATGCTCCACTTGATTAGGTCTTTACTTTCTTTGAGCTTGAACTTTGCGTGTAGATATAGAATAGTCTTGATTCTTTGTTCCTTCATGCTTTGTGATCGATAATGTGGTTGTCTACCGTTGTCAACCGTTGGTTAGGTGTCTCCACGCTTTCTCCACCATGCTCACACTTCTATTTGACTTTGAGATTCCAATGATGAAGTTCTCGAGTCTTTACACTTTGTAGATTCTTTGACATTGACGAAGAATCATCTTTAACTTTGAGTAGCCTTTGATTATGATGAGAGCATTCATGTGTTGTTGGTATGAGCATGTGGCGAGTCCGCACGATCCATCCGCTTGAGCTTCCATAAGAAGAAAACACAAAACAGGTTAGTAATAAGCGGATTCCAAGCACTTACAAGTTTGAATTTCGAGGGTGTTAACACATAGTGTGAAAACACGTCTCTAGTTCTAACAGAGGCCGTTCTTGAACCGAGTCCCACAAGTGAGATAACACGATATACCGGTACATCTGATTCGGATGAGTCGTTAGGTACATCAAGCATCACCCCACGATGTAGACCGTTTGAGACACACTAAGCGTAATCCACGGAATTACCGAGTGACTGCTTGTCGTGGCTACATGATGTTGACCTGGCAGAGTTTCCATTCAATCATTGAAGATCACCAAGTGAAACTTCTCATAAATGTTCGGCGATTGCTAAGATCTGCGTGGACTCTATAATATATCACTTGTGCCCTTATTGATGAACAACAAGCGATGTCATGTCATGTGTTCCTATGAGATCTTTTGATGAATCTCGTGGCTCTAGACTCAATAGTGCATTTTGGTTTTCTGGCGGAGACTAGGGAGGGTCTCCTTCTTCAATACCAACGATCTCTAAGAGAAAGTCAATAGATTATGTAGGGTTTCCAGTGAGAATGAAACAAATCCTTTTAAGAGGAATTGAGTGGCTAGAAGGTTTAGTGCGGTCGTCCTTTGGGTCCATGACGTCTTTGTCTTCAATACCGATGTCAACTTAGTGACAACCAAGAGCGTATGAGTTGAACCCGGATTCTCGCCCTAAGGTTGAATATGGAGGCTATTTCTTTTCACCCTTTCTTTTACTTTTCTTTTGATTCTTCAACCCTTCTTTCTCCTTTCTCACATTACTCCTTTTTTCAATCATACCTAAGGACTTCTAGATCTAAACTATTTGTGATGTCCTTGGGTAGATCCTCCGATTCTGGCGGATCATAGGACTAATTTCCTATTCTTAGTCACCTTATAACTCCATGACATGTCCTATTGTTGCCATAAAACCATTTTCTTGAAAATCTCTCAAAGTGTTTTGATGGAAAACATGTTTGGAACACTTGAGAGTTTTATATTTTTAGAAACACTCCCCTTCACATGTGCTTATAAGTTTGGATAGAAATCGCACATAGAGGGTAGAGTTCGCACTTTTGAATTGATCGACTTTAAATGAACAAGACCGATTCGAGACACGTTTACATCACTAGAGAACTAGCTTGAAATTATTACCCGTCTGGTCAAGTCCATAGAAAGTTTCGAGATGGTACATGATTGCTCGTCAATTCATTGGTTTCAATGAGTCGAGCTCATTTGAGATTCAAACAACGATCATTAAACCTTTTGATCACATTTTAATCATGTTTTCTCCCCTCAAAAATAGCATATCCATGATGTTTTGAAACAAAATGATTAAAAGATATGTTTTCGGAAAGCATTTGGAGAGAAACGATTTAGCATGAATTTTGGAACAATTTTGGTTTATACTCCCCTTAAAGAAAGCATATTTTTCATACAAAAATTTAGAATCAATTAAGGGTTTAGAGGAGTTATCTTGGTACCAAATGTGAGAGATTTTGAAAAATCTTTTGAAAAATTTCGAATCAATGGTACATAAGATGAAGATTTTAAAATCTTTTGAAGATATTTAGAGAAAATTATCTTCATTTGATTTAGGATAAGTGCTCGATATTTATGAAAATCGATTTTGCGTAGCACTTTCCTTTCTTTAAAGATCGGGTTGCAAGTGAAATACTTACAAGCCATTGTTTTTAGGAATAGCGCTTGAAAAATATCTAAAACCTTTGATTTTGATAAGCACTTTCCTTTCTTTGAAGCGGGTCCTGAACGATGTGTTGAAGCCATTAATTTGAAGTCCGGTTTCGTCTTCAAGTATCGAAAGCCATTGTGTTTTAAGAAACGACATGTTTTAGAAAACAAATTAAAGAACTCTCGCTCAAGCATCTCAGACATGCCCGTATCATTGTTGAATGACATTTCTAGAAACGCATGAATATCGATTATCGAGAGACATGTCGTGAGAAGAATATTTTTGGATTTTGAAATTTTATATTGTTTTTGTATTTTTTTGAAAAATTTTATATTTTTGTATTTTGCTTTTGTTGGTTTTATAGAAGAAATGGAAAATCAAAAATAGAAGATAGAAAATGAAGAAGAAGATTTTACTGATTGGAACCCTCTCGATGAGTCGGGTTCGAGATATTTGATTCACTGCAGCCAAAGAAGAAGAGTTTTCACAAATAACGATGTTAGAAGTACAAGATTCCTCACGGTGAGGTGATTACTATCAACGGTTGTAATGGTTTCTACTTCCTTATCCCGATGATTTTCACTATTATCCGTGTTGGAGCAAGTATCAAAATCTTTCTGTTGGAATCCATCTAAGACCAACTTGGTTGAAAACTTTTCCGTGGGTATCCACCTAAGGTAAGATCTAGGAGTTGTTTTCTTATCGATCGCTGGAAGACTCATTTTGGAAAACTACGTCTGAAGAGATCCACCTATTAGGTTTCTGTTCATCTTGTCAACGGGTTTGTTTCTATTTGGTGTCTTAGTGGATTGTTCCTTGGTACGAGAATTATCTTTCTTGAGATATTGTAAGGCACATGCATCATGATTAATGAAAAGATACATTTTTACATGTAGTACGCACAAATTCAATATTCTTGTTTAAAGCAATGACTTTAACTTTGTCACTACAATCTTTTGAAATTGATTCGTTGAAAAGACCTAGAATTCCTAGTGTTGTTTTCTAAGGGCATAGCATTTTCTTTTGCTAACTACTCTTAGATGCAAGCCAATCCCTAGTCTTTTGTAGAGTGTTCCTAGGTAATGGTTTACTACTACTAGCGTGCCTTGAAATCTTGTAGAATTCATCACCCTAGATGTTGCACCTAGAATTCCATCTTTTCAAGTCTCATGCCTTTTTCCTAGCTTCTTCTAGATAATGATTGTTGACCATGTTGTTAGAACCAATGATTCTTTAACAGATTTTTGGTCACATTCTCGTGTACTATTCCTAAGTGCCATGTAATCACTTGTTCTTTATCAAAAGCGGTTTTCAAAAGCTTTGATAATTCTCTTTTTAATAGGCAAAGTCTCGTGGGTGACTGTTTTTGACAAATCTTTTTCTCATTGACTTTTGGAGCAAACCGAGAAATAGACATTTTTGGTTTGAAAACCGGTTTGGGAACATTTGTTTTCTCCTCATCAATGGTTTTGCAAACTTAGTATCCACAACCTTTCCTTTTAGACTTCCCACCGAGCTCTCAAAAGATCATTTTGCTCTTGCATGTCCTTGTAGGCACGCCATACGACAGCTTGTCATACTTGCATTCCTCGGTTTTTCGATCAAGTCGCTTTAAAATAGGACACATTTTCTTTTCAAGTTTAGCAAGAGCATTTTCATATTTTGAAACAATTTGGAGGTCTCATCTCGGAGTCTTTCATGATCTTCAACGAATATGTTTGCAAAATAATGGACATGATGTCTCGTAGTCATAACATCTTGAAGAGAGATCATTCAAATTTTCCAAAACTTTGATGTGTTCAAACTTTCATTAGCTTGCTTTACCGTGGATTTATTGTCCTTGACAAAGTCACTTGTTTCTTTCAAAAGTGCTTGTTCAACATGAATTACCCTTGCACCGATGGCATTCACCGAGGGCAATTTCGCTTCAAAAACTTTTTGTTCAATATCAAAACTGGAAAACCAGATGTTGGTTGTATTATGGGTTTTAGATTTAACACTCCCTTGAAGATACCCTATTCTAGTTTTAACATCTTCTAAAATGCTTCTAGTATCACTTGTGTTAAAAGGATTGTTTGAAGACAATTGTTCGATTTTCGAAAGAGATTTGGAAACTACAACTGGTTTTGAAACTGATTTTGATACTGGTGTTGACACTTTGTTTGAAACACTTGGTGTGATGGAAAACTTTGACTTTTCTTTTTGAGAAACAAAAGAAATGCCATTTATTTTGTTCCATTTGTCATAATCAATTGGTTTGAGATCTGGATTCTTTTGTTTCATTTTCAATCTACTCTCCTCAAATAGTTCTAACGTTTCATGAGAATCACGAACAATTATGGGTTCATGCAAAGGTTGTCCATTGTTCAACACATTCTGAGATTTCTGAGCTTTCTTGAGGAACGAAGAAGGTTGTTACCAAGAGCCATTTTATGTGAAGTGTGAAAAATCGGATTTACTTGATTAGAAAGCATCTTGTTTGATTTAGCGGAATGACCCGTTGTAAGAAGCAAATTATCCAATTTCTTTATAGTTTCATTTTTATCCGAATTTCATCAAGAAGAGAATCTTCTCGTTTTGAAAAATCGACAATCATTGTTTCTTCTCTTTTCAAGATCGTACACGTTGCTTTTTGTTTAGAAAGTTGGTTGTTTAGTTCGTAAATTTCCTTGTTTAAAGATTTGATTTTCAAGTTCGATTCACATCAAGTGTGTCATACTTGAGTTGCAATTGTTGTTCTCTTAAAAGCGAATCTCGATAACCAATTTCTAATTCGGACATTTTGTTTGTATGAAATTCATAGGCTTTGGCGTGCTCCTTGTAACTCTCAAGCTCGGCGGTCAATTTCACATTCGCGGCCTTAACTTCGCGATTGACCTTCGACTTTCTCAATTTCAATACCACAAGTATTAAGTAATGATTCAAAATAAGCACGGGTTTCCTCATCGATCGCATATTTTGTGCCACACACCTCCATTAGGATTCACATCCGAGTTTCGAGTTCGTATTGCTACAACTTGGATTGTCGGTATGTATCATAAGTAGGTCTTGATGTCACGAATCTTGTTCATCATCGAGTAAACCGATTAGCAACATTACTATAATTTGGTACCTCATTGAGTGAATCATGTCATAGACGGAGTTGTATCAAAAGTACCGCTTGATGTTGAGTCCTGCCGATTGATTGTAAGACAAGAGCTTGCATTATCATTTGCTTTCTCAACCCGTCACGGATACGTAAATTGTATTCCTCGTGATCAACTCTATTCCCAATTTTTCTTTCTTTGCTAACAACACCACATACTTGAGGTTCGGAGGTAGCATGTTGAACCGACGATACCTCGAATCTTGGCTTTGAGGTTCGGAGGTAGCATTACGAACCAAGTCATAAACCGATTATTCCCATTTTGATATCCCATATTCGATTCACAATCGGCCCCTTGATGTCCAACATATCGCCTCGCATATTGCATCGATTCCCAATAACATCAACCATGTGTCCTTCTTGACTCATATGCATAGATGGTTGAGCCAATCACGTATTAAACTCGAAAACCATGTATTGGCGAATCCAACAATAGCATTTGTGAAAGCGCTTTTGAGACGATCTTTGTCGGTTGCCATTGATGAAGGTATGTGATGATAAAGTTGATGTAGGATCGATTCAACGATAAAGGAGTTGTGGTTGATGAAGATTAAGCTTGGTTGAGGTGTTTACGAAAGTCGTACTCAGTAACCTTGGTTCTCAAAAATTTTAGCCCAAAATTTGAAATTCACTATAAAAATCAATTCTAAGGTCGTATGAAAAATTTGAGTTATGACAATTTTGACGCCAAATTTGACGAGAAAATTTTGAATTTAGGCCCAAAATTTGAATTTTGACCAAAATTTTCACAGTTAAACCAAAATTTGAATCTCGTAAAAATTGAACGTTTAGTCTCCTCGAAAAATTAAATTTTACTCAAGTTTTCCCGCCAAATTATTATTATTTTTTTTTTAAACCTTAGGCGTAGAAAGAGCTTAGGCGTAGACCAAAGAAGTTACGAGTAGGATATGGTTACGAGTAGGATATGGTTCTGAGTAGGATGTAGTTACGAGTAGGATGTAGTTACTGAGTAGGATCTTATGCGTAGGAAGCTTAGGCGTAGGATTCCTTAGGCGTGGATCTTATGCGTAGAAAGTATCTTCTGGCGTAACCTTAAGCTTATGCGTAGACAAAAGTTACTAAATAAACCTTACGGCGTAATTGTGAAGTTATGCGTGGAGTTACTCGTAAGCTTTTAGCTTATCGTAAACTATGGTTAAGAAACAAAATCCTTTACACCGCACAACAGTAAGAGATATCCACAAGTCGAAGTGTTCCACACACTTATCCAAGTGAGGGAAGCATCGAGTCACCGTTAAGCTCAAGATTCTTCACCAAAAGTTACGAGTAGAAAACTTATGAGTAGTTGACTTTCTTACAGTAGAACTAGGGTTTTGACCTACTCGTAAAAATTTCCAACGATTCAAACAATTTCGCTTGCACCGATATCCTTAAAACACTCAAATAACACAAAAATGTTAACCTTTTTCACCCAAAGTGCTTAGAAAAGTTCTGAGTAGAAAACTAGGGTTTTGACTTTTGACTTACTCGTAAGAAATTTCCAACGATTCAAATGATTTCGCTTGCACGGATATCCTTAAAACACTCGAATAACCCAAAATGTTGACCTTTTCACCCAAAGTGGTTAGAAAAGTTACGAGTAGAAATGACCAAAGAACCAAAAACGTGTTCAAAATGAAGAAAAACACGTAAAGCTTCAAACTTTTGCAAAAGCGAAACTTTAGCACCAAATAAACCTTAAACCACAAGAATCTTGAATTTTTGAGTGCAAAATTAAAGCTTGATGCGTGACAAATATGAATAACGAGCCTTATGTGTAACCCTTCAAAACAAACACAAACACTCCTAAACCATTGTTAGGCGATTGATACCAATTGTAGGACCAAAGATATATCAACCTTATCAAATACCCACGTTATGAACACAAGAATACCACGTTAAACCCAAACTGTTATGCGTAAATAAAGAGAAAGATTAAGATAAGATATGGTGACTTGATGTATAAATTCGTGTATGTTTAGAGAGGTAGAGAGAAGAAGATGAAAACAATAAGATGTTATATTGCTTCAAAGGAAAACACACACACACACACACTCAAGCACACCTCAAATGACATACTTGAGGGTATTTATAGTAAGAGAGATGATGCCTAAAGGCGGCCATGGGCCTTGAGATGGACTTGGATTGGGCTTGGGTTACACGAACTAGACAAGGCTAGCTTAACTTAACTAATGCCCAATTAGCTTAGCCCAATCCACGAGCCCGATGACTATTCTATCACGATATCTAACACACGTTACAAAGTTCCTATTCGTGAATGACCATCACTTCTAATAAAAATAATCAAGGCTAACATAAACTGTGATTTAGTGTAGCATTGCATATCTGGGTACTTATGACTACTGTCATTATATGCATGAACAAATGGCCAAATTCGAAGGGAGATTAGCATGCAACCCGATAACCCAGCTGACCTGACCCCATATGTCCCGACCCAAATCCCACATGAACTTGATAACCCGATTCCTTATATGGTCGGGTTGCGGATTGGTTTCTCCTAACCAAAACCCGAATCAACCGGGCCCGCTAACACCCGATAACCCAACCCTGCAACACCCCTAATAGCAATATATATGTACAAATAATACCACTATATTAGGGTAGAAAAGAAGCTTACTTTTCATAAATGGTGAAAGTTTGCATGTACAAGTCATACAGATAGATCAAGAGAAACACACAAGATTAATTAAATAGGTTATAAAGGTCCATATTTTTCCAAACTTTATGAGTTATTTTGTTTAGAGTACCCCCAACGATCTTGCTAATGAAGTTTGTATCATTACCTGGTTGAAATGAGAATTTTGCTGAACGCTCTTTTGCTTCTTGAGTCTTAGCCATACAAAATTATCTGAACCTTGGCCAAGCATATTTCAACCATGTGAATGATGAAGCACTTTGAGATAGATGCCCAAATGACAATAAAGTAGACCTATATGTAAATATGAAGTTCTTTTAATTCAGATATCCAAACAACCCCAATATATCGATAATATATTACATATGAGGTTTTATCACATTCTCAATATCCAAAAACTACATTATGTTAGGCATAACATTACACACATGTTATTAAATTTACAATTATGAGCACAAAACCCGAGCTCTTCTAAAAAGACGTCGTAAATGAAATAGAATGGCGAGCATTAGTTGATGAGTATATACCGTGGAAACACCGAAACAACGTCAAATGATATCTTTAACATTACGGTGATCACCGTCATATCTTTGATCTCTTTGACCCATTCTAAAGTTACACATTTTACAAACTCTTAGTGGACATTCAAAAATGAAAAATTGTTCAACATAATGGGTAAATAACTAAGAAGTAAATGACACACATTCAAAAAAACATCAGATCATAATAAAATCACATACCTATATCTTGGATTCATAATAAATCACATACCTATACATAGCGAAACACATAAAAAAACACTTCTCAAGCGTGAAAGCTATGATTATCTTGGAATCATTCCGGATTCAATTTCTTATATATACACCTCTATTTACCATTGTAGACCTGCAAAATTGTAATAAAAACAAAAAATGGATTTCTAACAAAATCAGCAAACCTTAAAAAAGTAGATGTCGGTTCATTCAAATTATGAAACCAAAAGTCCTCTCATCAAGTTAAGCGGATCGTAAAAATTATGAATTTTTTTTTTTTTTTTTTTTTGTAACATTATCTAGTACAAGAATATTTAAGAAGAGGATAAATCGATCCGAATAACACTTCTTTTATATTATAAACACCCATAAAAACACATAATCACACAAATTAAAATTAAGATGCAAAACAACAATAATTTGATTCTTATTCACAATTAACATGAATCATCACGACAAAACCCCTAATAAGAATCGTGATAATAATAAACTCCTAATAAGATTCGAATATAAACAAATAAACTATTTACCTTAGTTTCAGAAGAATGTTGTTTCATGATGAGACTACAAATAATTTGAATACTAATAAGCTAATTAAGAAGGAACGTGAGTTTTGAATAAAAGATTTGAAAGTATAGGAGCGTGAATTTTTCATGGGCGTGGGAGATATTAGCGGTTATTAGAAGGATGATGCTATCAAAAAGAGACGCGTGTATTAATGACGTCAATATATGACGTCAGAATAGGGGTTTTGACATTCAAAAAACTTTTCTTTTATTATATATAAAGATAAAGATATGTGAAATGAGTAGGGTGGCAATCGAGTTGTGTTCGTGTTGACCTATTCGGGTTCGCGGGTTGAAAATAACCTCTACCCAAACACGACCCATTTATTAATCGTGTCAAGAAGCTCAACCCTAACCTGCACACGCATAACACGCGAACCCGTTTGTGACCCGCTTAACCTGTTTAAATAAATAGGTCAAGCGATGAATAAGATCGGTGGTTTGTTGATTTAACTAGCTTAAATGCAAAATGATATAAGGATGTAAAATATGATAAAATACCATACAAATAACTATACGACAATTTCAATGATAGATATCCGAGTTATAAGCGCCAATTTCAATAAAATCGAGTTATAATCGTAATTCGCTCATATTAAGTACATAACAAAATACATTTAATCCATATCCAACATTAAAACCAAGTTATATATTTTATTTTAGAGGTTTTATACTTAAACAGGTTCACGTGTTGACATGTTTAACATTTTCTTAACCCAAACACGACCCGTTTATTAAACGGGTTAGATTGGTTGACTTGTTTTTGACCCAAGTTTTATCCTCAACCCAAACCTGTTTAACTTCGTGTCGGGTTTGTGTCGTTTATCGTGTCGTGTCGAGAATTGCCACCCCTAGAAATGAGTGGGTGAGTGGATATAGGACTAAGATTTAACTTGAATACATATAAATTAAAAACTCAAAAGAAAATTAGAGATTGACATGGTTCTAATAGGTGCGCAAAGGCCCTGCAAAGGCGTGAGGGTTTGTCATGCCACCACATCACGCTTTATGCTACGTTTTTTTGTAAACTCGATATATATGAAATTTAATATCAATATATTAATATTTTTTTAATTTTGTGCCGCCTTATGCCACGTCTTATAAACGCAAAAGCTTCGCCTTGCCGCTAAGGCGTAAGGCTTTATTATGCCGGCACGCCACGCCTCGCGCTGTTCATAACTTTGGAGATTGAAGAAGAAGTGCGTAAAAAATGACTATAATGCTCTCATGTGACTTGAACATGAGTTTATTTAACGGTTAGTTGTAATATCTGTTAGATACAAGGACTATGGGTGTTATTCTTTGCAAAGATAAAGACTAAAAATGCAAACTTTAAACTCTCAAAGATGATAGTTGCTATTTTCACCAAACTATAGGAACCATTTATGTAATTTACTATATTAAAACTAAACTTTTTAAAGTTTCATAATTTTCAACATTCTTAATCACAAAGACTTATTACCATCTTTTGCAAATATATCATGCTTTATTTAGGTATGTTTGGTAGAAACTTTTAAAGTTTCAGGCTCTTAATCACAAAGACTTGGGGTCTTTTCAAATTATCATGCTTATATTATAAGTCTAAACTAAAATTTTATTTTCATAAACTTATTTGGCAAATTAGTTTCATAAACTTATTTGGTTTATTATGGTAAAATTACTAAAAGGACATATAATTAAGTTAACATATGTATATATTAGATATTTTTGTAGGTAATTATGTAATTTGGTATCAACGAAGCGTATATTTGAGGCTTATAAAAATTTTAGCCTCATTTTTAAGGTTGGGGTTTATGGCTGGGGCTTGGACTTATAATTTCAAAAGCCCTTTTATAAGCCTCTAGCCAAACAAGGCTTATAAAAAGGCTTTTAAAATTTTAAGTCCGAGAAGCCCCTTAGCCAAACACAGCCTTTTGGCAAGTCTTCGTTGTCTTTGAAGGTCCACCACAAACTCTAAAACTAGCTGAAAATAATAAGGAAGACCAAGACTTAAATGACAAAAGTGAAGTCACCAGCACCACAAAAACAATGAATCTGATGAATCAATGTCTTCACAAACTTTGCGTGCATCTTATGCTTATCAAAATTGTTTCTAGCTATTCAATAATAACTTTTTGATGAATTAAACGATATGAAGAAAGGAGATTATACTAAGCTAGCTAAAATATGGCTACAAAATGTCAAAATAGTTCAAAGTTTGAACTAGATGGCTTAGCACTTAAAGGCATGAAGATTGATCGTGTCGAGTTGGGCTATATACGATGCTATTTCGTCATTCCAGATCATTTATCGCTGAGTTTGTTCATTGATCGAGTAATTGCGTGATCATTAGCATATCTGAGATGATTCTCATAGAACTAATATAAAGTTTTTACAAAATATAAGTTTCGCTTAGCAGACAAACTTATGAAAGCTATCTAAGAAATAATCTCAATCTTCCTGGCTTTCGAGAGCCTAATCTCCTCGCATAAACGCCTTTGTGAGGCAGAGAAAGGGGAGCTTTGAACATAGGTCATGAGTTGAATCTCAACTCCCCAGTTCGCCAAAACAGAACATCGCCTAAGGTGCGGTGCTAAGGATGAATCCCAGTTTAGAGTTGCTCGTTGAAGCAACCTTTTTTCATAAGATTCAAGCGCCTAGTTCAATTAAATTGGATAAGAAGCTCCTGCTTTCAACTCTAACTTTTGCTTCGACTAGTTTTGTCAAACACCGTATATTTAATGTTCTTACATAGCAAATTTATAAACACGTATTTACATATGCAAATGAAAAAAATAGTGCACATAAAACAATTGTAAGTAAGTTTTTTTTGCCTATAATATGTATTTGATTTTATTATGCATGTTAGTTTTCTGTAATTATCTTTGTGATCTATATACATTTGCTATATATAGGATGGAAATGGAAACTGGAACGCGGGGGCAATGTCAGTTTTGATTGATGATATGGCTGCGGGTGCTGTGGTTTCAATAACAGGAGGAAATTTGGCAACAGTTGACTTCACTATGTCGTTTTATTCCACGGTTAAGGTCAATGTAAGTCATCTCCTTGTCTCTCTATTTGTTTTTACCTCTAATGTCGTTTTTATAATTGTCTTTGCTAATTGATACAAGTGATGATAACTGAATAGCTTATTGGTGACATGAATATAAAATACTCAGATAACCACTTTTAAAGTGAAATGCCAAACACCCCTTTAACCAGGGCATCTCAAGGTTACCTAAGGCCTATAGCGATTTCGTCAAAAAGAGCCTTATAAATTTTTTTGATACTTCTATAATAGTCGCTCTATTGTTAAAGCTTCGATTTTCTCTTTATTTGCAATAATGCATCAGATTTGTATTTTTGTATTTGTATGATTAGCTATTTTGTTGGTTGGTACATCGCCCAGAACAAGGTTAGATAATCTAGCAATACCACTAGGTGGTTACCGGATATCACTTGAAATCGTGTAATCACTTTCCAAAGTAAACTATTCGACCCTAATGCCTGGGTATCACGAATATCTACTTGGGATAAGACCAAATGTATGTTATTGAATTAGGAACAAATCAATAACCCTTTGCTTTCAAGTGTTTAAGCTTTCGGTTTGTTTCCTTTGGTTGTATCTCTTTCTCAAGATATCCATGTCAAGAAGTCCATCTCTATTTATAGTAGAGAATACTCACTCTAGTCAATGGATATTATGAATGATTAACGGCCAATTAAACACCCATAATAAGCCTCCATTATTATAGGAATAGTGGTTACATGACCAATTAAACGTGGTCATAAAGCGGTCATAACACCACTTGAATGAGTCAAAGTTGTTACAAATTAATCACAAAGAACACTACCAAGAGGAACCATTACACTAGCAGCAGGAACCAATACACTACCGGTGAGAACCATCGGTTACAATATTAGCAAGTGGTAACCAATACACCGCCAAGAGGAACCATCAATTACTACACTAGCAGTGGTAACCAATACACTAGCAGTAGGAACCACTATTGAGTCAGGGTGTTCAGGGACCTCATGGGTGTACACTTCGTACCTCCTTACCCATAAACCAGGTGTGAACTATTCCCACAAGCGCACTAAATTTTCCAACAATCCTTCCCAAATTTAGTTCACTTCCTTTGAATGAAAAACAAACATCAAACAAAACATGTGCATAAACGAAAATATCCTGAGGATTGAATTTCGATCTTAGTACATTACACATTCAAATATTCGAGAATCAGGGTGTTCTAAGAATTGAACCCTTCAACCTATTTGAATACCTGAAGATAAAATACACACAAGTTTTCAAACACTTAAAAGCTCCTGACACTAAACAAACCATGTGTCCATATCCAAATTCATAAATGTTGTAAGAGCAAAAGTCCAAAGCTCCACAGCGGCAAAATTTCAACATTCACATAGGTGGTTCCTCTTTATTCATGCTTCGCCAAGCACTTTTTCAAAGAAATTAACCATTAAGAAGTAAAGACTTCATCCTCCTTTCAAGAAGTTCGAGCCCAACCTTGGGATGTAAAATATAACATGTGCTCCAAATCCATCGAATGTTCACTTTTCACATTGAACTCAACTCCCAAGTTTCCTTAGGAGGGAGTTGGGTGTCCTAGCATTCGATGACTAAGTTTGACTTAATCCCATCCCTTTAGCGACTTTATAACCAAGTCTCTAGCCAATCCCTTCGTCAAGTGATCGCCTAAATTTTGTTGAGATCTAACAAACTCTATAGATACCACCCCATTCATGATAAGCTCAGGAATCATGCTATGCCTCGACACCTAATTATCTTGACTTCCCATTGTACATCCGCTATAAGCCTTTGCCAATGTAGTTGCACTATCACAACGGATATAAATAGGTGCTATAGGTTTAGGTCACAATGGAATCTCAAGAAGCAAGTTTTCAACCATTCACTTCTTTGCCAGCCAATGCTAAAGCTACAAATTGATTCCATTGTTGAACGGTGATGCAATTTTGCTTCTTGGATGCCCAAGAAATTGCACCTCCACCAAGTAGGAATACCCACTCATCGGTAGATGAATTGTCTTCGCAGCTTGATCCAACTTGCATTAGTGCATCCTTCTAACACTGAAGGATAACCAGTATATGAGAGACTATAATCCATAGTTCTCTTCAAATACTTCAGTAGCCTCTGAACTACTTGCCAGTGATGAGCACTAGGATTGCTAGTATATATGCTCAGTTTACCCACTGCAAAAGCAATATCAGGTCTTGTACAAGTCATGGCATACATCATGCAGCCAATTACCCTAGAATACTCAAGTTGAGATATAGCCTTGCCATTATTAGGCATCAGCTTCTCACAAGTATCCATAGGTGTACTCACTCGAGTACAATCGAAGTAATTAAATTTCCTCAACACCTTCTCAATATAATGAGATTGAGAGATAGAAATTCTTTTACTTTCATGTTTAATCCCAATACCAATGATAACATCAACCTCCCCATGTCCTTCATGGAGAACCTTGATGACAAAAATTCTTTTGTCGTCAACTGATTTTGGTCGGTGCCAAAGATCAACATGTCATCAACATATATACAAACGATGACCTCTACCAGATTCATCAAATTTTCTATATACACATTTGTCGACTTGGTTAAGAATATAACCACTAGACAAAACCACTTCATCAAATTTTTGATGCCATTGCATAGGTGTCTCGCTTTAGTCTATAAAGAGACTTAATCGCTTTACACCTTGTTTTCATTGCCGAGCAAGATGAAGCCACGAGGTTGGTTCATATAAACCTCCTCATCCAGCTTCACCATTCAAGAAAGATATTTTCACATCCATCCGATGAATAACCATATTGTGAATAGATGCCAAAGCAATCGCAGCTTTATGGTATTGATATGAGCCACGTGGTATAAGTATCAAAATAGTCTATTCTTGACTTTTGTTTAAAGCCTCGAATGACCGCCTAGCCTTGAACTTTTCAATAGTTTCATCTACCTTCATTTTCTTTTTGAAAATTCATTTGCAACCCAAAGGTTTGCAACGGTGGTAGATCAACCAACACCCAGTGTTGTTGCCCATGATGGAATCCATCTCATCATTGATTGCTTTTTCCGAAAAGAAATATCATGGGACTTCATTGCTTCTTCAAATGTCTTAGGATCATCCTCAAAATGAAGCAATAGGAGTATTGGTCGAGACCTCATCCTTGTTCCTTCAATTAAGTATAATTGAAACTCATGTCCAAATGACTTTGGAGTCTTGACCCTTTGCTCTTTCTAAGCACAGTTTCGGTTGTTGAACCACAACCTCATCGGGGACCTCTAATGATACTTCATCGGGGACCCCGATGATCTATGATACACCAAAGTCATGAGTTCCATTAGGAATCCTCGACTTGGTCAGGGACCGATGAGAATATATTCTCATCAAAGTTTTCATCCCCGATTCAATTATGGAGTTAATTGAAACATATTCATTAGGTTCAATAACATAGAACCTAAAAGCTTTTGAATGCTCAAAGATATCCAACAAAGATGCGATCGATGCCTCTTTCACCCAAAGTTTTACGCTTTGGATCGAGAGAGTCTTACAATGACCTACAACCCCGCACTCGAGATAGTTCGAGTTCGGTTTCCTCTTAGTCCGAGTTCATAAGGGATAACCTTGTTCCTTTGTTGGGAACTCTATTTAATGAATAGCAAGTCATTAACATAGCTTCACCTCACCCTTGACCGGCCTTGAATAGGACAACATGGAATTAACCATCTCCTTGAAGACTGTTTTTCCTTTCGTAAATACCATTTCTTTGAGGAGTATAGGGAGCGATTGTTTCATGGATAATACAGAGTGTCCATATACTCACCTCCCCTATTAGTCCTTAATCTTTTGATCAGGGACCCAAGTTGCAATTCAACTTCAGTTTTAAACACTTTGAATTTATCTAATGCTTCATCCTTAGTATGTAACAGCTAGACATAACAAAACCTAGAAGCATCATCAATAAATGTCACAAAGTACTTCTTATTCCCCAAAGAGGGAGTGGCATGCAAATCACACAGGTCACTGTTTATTATCTCCAAGAGCTTAGTCTCATGCTTAACACCCTGAAAAGGTTTCTTGGTAATTTTGTTCAACATGCAAGTTTTACACTTTTTAGTGTCCATGTCAAATGCTGGGATTATCCCATCCTTAGACATATCTTGCATCCTTTTATAGTGTACATGGCCAAGTCTAGCATGCCAAAGGGAAGAGTCAGTCAGGTCAGTGGTGGTCACAAAGGCTGAATTAACACTATCAGAGACAATATTAAGCCTGAATATTTGATTACATAAATAGCCAAAACCAATAAACACACCATTTTTGGACAAGACAAATTTATCAGATTCAATAACTTGTTTATATCCATGATTATTCAAAATAATACTTGAAACCAAGTTCTTCCTTATATCAGGAACATGAATAACATTAAACAAAGCTACAATCTTTCCAGAATAAAATTAAGATCTACACAACCACGACCATGCACCAAGGCTGTTGACTCATTTCCCATGTGAAGATTAGAACCATCATTCAAGAACTCGTAATTCTTGAACCAGACTTCTATCTTTGCATGCATGAACTGTTGCACCGTAGTCAACCCACTATGCAACATCATCATCTTGCACATAATAAGATTCGTGATACATATGTAATATAATAATCTAAAAGACTTATTAAACATATTCTGACCTTTCGATGAGTTGGTAGAACCACCACTCCCTGAACCATTAGTGCCTGATCCATTGGCTTTACCACCAACTTTAATACCTTTGCAATCCCTTTTAATGTGACCAGTTTTGCCACATTTCCAACAAGTAGGTGTTGCCTTCTTGTTAGGATCTGCCCTTGTGTTGTCATGATGTTTACATTTGCCTTTGTTGTCATTGTACATGGTGGAGTTGTTATGCTCCACCATATTGACAACAGATGCACCAGTAGCATTGCTACTCTTTGGCTTGTCATTATTGTAACACCCTCAAATCTCGGTATAGCGGAAGACTTAATCAAGTTTTTGGGGCGTTACTATTGGATTGGTATCACACACAAGTATAGCAAAAAGATAGTCATTTAACATTCAAAACCAATACCAAATTTAAGTATTTAAAACGATTGATCCAAAAGTATAATTATTAGGCCCAAAACATGATTTAACAAAATAGTCCCATAGTTTATCGTAGTCGAAATGATCCTTGAACCCCGCCTTCTTGCCAAGCTTCCACCGATCAAGTATTCCAAACATCTCTCAAATACCGAGAAATCATGCTAAAAGGTCACTTATCTTGGTGAGTTCATAGGTTTAAGTTCAACAAAATCATAGTGGACCTATAAGAGTTGATTTGCTATGCAAGACCTAAGATAGATAAATACCGTTTCACACACCGATCCTACCCGGATCTCCAATTATATCCCGCATCCGGGGATTACTCGGGCCCGCGACTCTAGTCCAAAGACTGTTGTGGCAAAATCTAGAACAATTGCCAACCCGGACTAGGTCGATGTAGAAGTCTATTCTTAGCTAGGCACGGTTAAACCTAGACTAAGGCAACAACTACCGCGACATCTATCTAAATAGTCAAGCACATAAGCAAATCCAAATAGTTTTCACGGTCCAAAACAAGAGTATGATTCTCACCCCAATTTAGTTAAAAGCGTAGATAAAAGTGGGGCTATGAAACTCACCTCAAGCAATCAACGCACAAATAAACACTAGCGAAGATAACGGTATCACGGCACAAAGAACTATCGACTCGGCACAACCTATTAATGTAGACCAAATATATATATATATATATATATATATATATATATATATATATATATATATATATATATATATATATATATATATATATATATATATATATCTAGAAATCAACGTTATCACCCCGTATATTCCATTTCGTTATTTCCAAAAGTGTCTCGTTTCACCGCTTAGTCCTAGTGTTTGGTATTCCTCATATGGGTGTATCGACTCAATATGATGCTATGAATGCACTCAAACAACCAATATGTTATGCTTCGCAACACAATATGCAACTCCATTCAACACAATATGTGACTCAATGCGATACAATGAGACGCCTAAGCGATAAGCTTCATAGTACAATAAGTTTCGAATAAGCAATGAGACCTTATCGAATTCGTCAACTCGATAAACTCAATTATTCATTCGTATCGCTTATTATTCCATAAATCGGTCGCATCCTAACGAGTCATAAGGATAAGTCACCCATTAATAAGGTTATCCAGCGTACCTAGCGGGCTCTTATTAGATTCGTCAACCTAATAAGTCCGCTACCCACGTGGATCAACACTATTAATGCTAGGTTATCCGTAACTCATGCACACAATGTAAGTAAATGAATACTTGAAAAACTAGTATTAAATGCCCATAATTGGCATATATCGATAAACGTGTATTCGAAACATTATTTGTTTATTTATAAGAAAACAATTCTATTTTTAGTCGTTAGTTTCCGTTTAAAATAGTAAATAACAAGATAATTCTTGTTATCGTTGTTTTTGGTACAAAAACCCATTTATTATTTATATTTCATAGTCTATTAGCATTTTCATGTATATATATATATATATATATATATATATATATATATATATATATATCAAATTCCAATATTAATCTCATATCGTTATTCGTTTCGAGTCCACATGCACGAGTCATAACTTCTCGGCTTTTAATCAATCAATAGTCCAAACTATACTAAAGTCCATATTACGGCTTTGTCGGAGTCAACTATTGACTAAAAAGTCAAAGTAACACCGACGTAGCTCAAAGTTGACAATATATATCAAGTCCAAATTAAAAGTCATAATAGCGCAATTCAATCCCAAAACAACTCAAATCAATCTCGCCAAGTAATCAATCAACCAAATATACCCGAAACCAATGTTATGACCCTAATGGTCATGACACGGTCAAGGTTAAGACCACGTGAACCAAACAAGCTCTAAAAACTTTTCACTCCGCGTCTCATCCAAACCTCAACTACATCAACCAACAAGCTACCAAATCGACCCGACCACTCCCGTGGCCCAAGTGGGTCACGACGAAGCCAAGGGCCACGTGACGTGCCCTATGTGGCTTTGTACACCCTTCCAAACCAATCAAACATCACCCAAATCCATTCCACAACATCCAAATCCAATCATTCAAGCTCCAATCACTAACCAAACACAAAACCCATCATCTATTCTAACCAAAAATATGATACTATACCTAAAATGCATAAACCCATCTAATTGATACACCACATGCTTACCAAACACTATCTACATGTTTATTTAGATGTTAATTAGACTTAATTTCATGTTTAAACCAAAATACCCAAATTTCATGATTGGGTCGAAACCCTAATTAACCCATACGTGGGTTTTATAGCTTAAACAAGCTCTACACATGTTCCATTTACCTTATTCAAGCACCAATTGCAATATTAGATGAAACCCCTAAAAGTACGAATCTTAATCTTTAAATTTGAATGTGCTATTGAAGGCTTTTGTGGGAGTATTTTATATGGATAGAAAGAGGATGAAACGATCTACAAGATAGTGGTGGAGGTGTAATGTCACTTGCCGAATTTGGTCGGAAAGTGGCCGAAAAGGCGACCAATGGTGGTGGTGGTGGCTAGGGTTTTATTTGGTGGTAGAGAGAGTAGAGAGAAAGGTGTTAGTGTGTCTATTTTAGAGAGAAATGAAAGGGTAAAATGAGGTTGGGATGGGGTATTTATATTTAGAAGTAGGGACTAAATAAAAAAGAGGGAGAGGGGGAAGGGTGGCCGGCCAAACAAAAAAGGGGAGGGGCCGTGGTCGCCATTTTTCGTAAACTATCCCTTTTACCCATTCCCGAGCTCATATATTGTCCCCCGAGTGTCCCACGACGTTCATTCGACTTTCTAACGTCGTTATTTATGTTTTTCCACGAGTTTTGACTATTTATTTGTCCATTTTCGAGTTACGGTCTAAAAGTTACAATCTTTCTCGTTTTAGGTTTTTCTAGCGCCGAATCGAATAGTGCCTACCAAATAGAGTTAAAACTCATACGATAACTCGCTTAATAGTGAATAAACCGTAAAACCAATAGACGATTTAAAATCAAGTCATGGTTTATAAAAATAGTTTTCAAGGCAAAGCGCGGTTCAGTTTAACGTAATGCGGTTACCTAAAATAGACTCCCTAAATTGCCAGTTGTCACAGCCTCCCAGCCTCAGAAGAAACCCGTCCCGGGTTTCAATCCAAGTTGCTTGTTGTCATGAAGAGTTTAGGATACTTCCTACGGAAAACGTCCTCACGTTCGCAAGTGAACTCCGGTCCATGTCGGGAGTTCCAACGAACTTTAAAATTGGTATTCGGCTATTCTTCAGCCTTTTAATCTCACGATCCATAATCTCAATCGGTTCCTCAACAAAATTCAATTTCTCATCAATACTAATATCTCTTAAGGGCACAACTATGTTTTCCTCCGAAAGACATTTCTTAAGGTTACTAACATGAAAGACAATGTGTACACTGCTCAATTCGATGGTAGCTCCAGGCGGTATGCTACTGGGTCCGATTCTTTCCAGATTGGAAAGGGACCAATATATCGGGATTAAGTTTTCCACGCTTTTCCAAAATGAATCACTCCTTTCCAAGGAGAAACTTTCAACATAACACGATCTCCAACCTGAAATTCTAAAGGTTTACGTCTCTTATCGGCATAACTCTTTGTCTATCATGAGCGGTTTGCAACCTGATACTGAATCTGAACTATCTTCTCGGTGGTTTCTAGGACAAGTTCGGGACCCGTAAGTTGACTCTCGCCAACTTCACCTAACAAACAGAGAACAAAATTTTCGGCCATACAATGCCTCAAATGGAGCGCCTTAATGCTAGAGTGCTAACTATTGTTGTAAAGAATTCGCCAAAGTGAGGTGTCTCTCCCACCTTTGCCGAAATCAATCACACAGTGCTCTAAGCATGTCTTCTAAAGTCCGAATGGTTCTCTCGCTGACCATCGGTGCGAGGATGGTAAGCGAGACTCATATCCAAATTAGTTCCTAATGTTTGTCATAACGATCTCCAAAAGTGGGATGTAAACGACTATCCCTATCGGAAATGATAGATATCGGTACTCCATGACGCGATACTACCTCCTTAAGATACAATTGAGCAAATTTATCGAGACTATCGGTTTCACTAATGGCTAAGAAGTGAGCAGACTTAGTTAAACGATCAACTATTACCCAGATAGCGCCATTGCCGCTAATCGTTCTCGTAATTTAGTGATAAAGTCCATGGTTATTCGCCCCATTTCCATTCCGGAGTTCGGGTTGAACTAAGAGTCCCGATGGTTTCGATGTTCGCCTTTACCTTAGAACAAGTCGGGCACCAACCGACATACTGAGCTATATCGGCTTTCATATTAGGCCACCAGTAAAGTTTCTTAAGATCCTGATACATCTTATCGGCTCTGGGATGAATAGAGTGTTTTGATTTATGCGACTCGTGCATAATCAACTCACGGATTTCACCATGAAATGGTACCCAGCTTCTATCTTTGAAGCATAATGTTCCGTCGGAATGCTTCAAGAACCCGTTTTCACTTTCTACCATTCCATGAAGATTCTCATAAGGACGGTTCTCTTCCGTCAATGCCTCTGCTTGGGTAGCTAAAATTTGAGACGGTAAGGGCGAAACAATGGTCATTCCTAAGGATCGAACAAGTAGGGGTGGAATGTCCTCCTTACGACTAAGTGCATCAGCCACAACGTTAGCTTTACTAGGATGATAACGAATCTCACAATCATAATCACTAAGCAATAGCAACCAACGACGTTGTCTCATGTTCAGTTCCTTCTGATCTAAGATATGCTTCAAACTCTTATGGTCAATAAATACTAGACACTTGGTTCCATACAGATAATGTTTCCAGATCCTAAGAGCAAATACTACAGCACCTAACTCAAGGTCATGGGTGGTGTAGTTTTTCTAGTGCTTCTTAAGTTGTCAGGATGCATAAGCAATCACCTTCTCCCGTTGCATCAAAACAGCACCTAAGCCTTTATGCGAGCGTCGCGATTACATGACAAAGTCTTCGCTTCCTTCAGAAAAGCTAGGATGGCGCGCACTACACAACTTCTCCTTCGAAGTTGGAATGCCTCTTCTTCCTTTTCTCCCCATTCATACTTAACATCCTTCTGTGTTAGTTTGGTCAGCGACTTAGCTATCTTGGAAAATCCCTCAATGAATCTCCTATAATAGCCTGCTAACCCTAGAAACTATCGGATTTCTGATGGGTTCTTAGGAGCTGCCCATTCCTTAATGGCCTTAATCTTAGGTGGGTCAACATGAACACCTCGAATATCTATCACGTGACCTAAGAATTTCACGGACAAAATCCAAAATTCACACTTAGAGAATTTGGCATACAACTTCTCCTCTCTCATCAATCCTAAAATGAGCCTCAAATGCTCTTCGTGCTTCTTACTACTCTTAGAGTATATCAAGATATCGTCTATGAATACTATCACAAACTTATCCAGGTATGGCTTACACACTCGGTTCATGAGATGAAAACCGTTGTCGGGTTGGTCAAACCAAACGACATCACTTGGAATTTATAGTGTCCATAACGAGTCCAAAATGCAGTCTTAGGGATATCCTCCTCTTAAACTCTAAGCTGGTGATAACCAGATCGTAAATCGATCTTAGAAAAGACACTAGCTCGTTGTAGTTGGTCGAATAGATCATCTATTCTGGGTAACGGATATCGGTTCTTCACTGTCAACTTATTCAACTCCCTATAATCAATACACATCCGAAACGATCCATCCTTCTTCTTCACAAACAACACTGGTGCTCCCCACGGTGATTAACTTGGTCGAATGAATCCTTCTCTCGACAATTCGCCAACTGTTTAAGCAGTTCCTCCAATTCTCTTGGAGCAAGTCGATATGCCCGGCCACAGTCCTCCGGTATTCTATTTGGAATTCCACTTGTCGGACGGGTGGAATCTCGCGGATCGTCGAAAACACATCCGAAATTCTCTAATGACGGGTACATCATTGAGGTGTCTTTCAATCTTCTCCTCACTTTTCTTATCAGAAATTCGAGCCAAGAAAAGACAACCTCCTCTATCGATGTACTTCTGGGCCTTAATACAAGAGATGATGCTCAACCGGGAAGGGCTTCCACAGTCTCTCCGATCTCCTTGTATGCTCAGAACTTTTCCTCCATACGGTAAACGCATAATCTTCTCATCACAAATGATGTGTGCACCGTTCTTCGATAACCAATCCATTCCGATAATGATGTCAAAACTTCCTAAGGTAACCGGCAATAGGTCTATACTAAACGGGTGGTCTAGGAAACTTAAGGTACAACCTCGGACTACGGTGTCTATCTTCTCTCTATTCCCATTCGCTAATTCCACATCGTAACTAAACCCTAGAGGTGTTTGGGAGATTCCTAGTAATGGCATAAAATTGGCGGATACGAAACTCATATCCGCACCAGTATTAAACAGTATGGAAGCATAGCGATTATTGAGAAGGAACGTACCCGTAACTACGTTAGGGTCCTCGCCAGCTTCCTTCCCAATAGCGTAAACACGCGTTATTCCCATGTCTCTCTGCTGATTCCTAGCACCATTGTTTAGCTGATTCTCCACAACCTCACGCTTCACAGAGTTCAAGCCATTACTTCCTACACCCCGGTTAGCAAATCCTCCTATATCACCGGGATTTCCTCTCATCCAAAGCTCTCGGCACTCATTCTTAAAGTGTCGCTTCTTTCCACATCCAAAACAGGTGACAGTGGTCTTCCAGTCCGTTCCTTGTGCATTTTGAGTTGCAGCAAGTGGACGAGACCTACATTCTTTGGCCATGTGTCCTACCTTAGAGCACTTCCTATACACAATCGGGCACGGTCCATGGTGGTGTCGGTTACAACGACCACACACAGGCTTACTACCTTCATAATCTTTCCTACCTCCATTTCCTATGGCGAACACTCTGGTTGTCTTGTGTCGTTTGTTGCCATTCCCTTTAACAACTTCATTCCTCTTCCTCTTATCACTCCTATCATTCTTACTCTTGTCTCCTACTTCTAGCACATAAGAGTCCATCAAATGTTGAGCCACGAGAATTGCCTCATGCAAATTAACGGCTTGGCAACGATGACATCATTTCGAGTAGCCAAAGGCAATCCATCAAGATACCTCTCAATCTTAAGTTCTTGGTGCGAACCATTTCGAGGCAAAGCAATGATAACTCTTGGAAACGACGAGTATAAGTCGCCATGTCGCACTCTTAACCTTATGGTTCCGAACTCACTCTCAACTTCTTAACTTCATTCCTAGGACAATGAAGTCTTAATCGGAGAGCCTTAAACCGAGTCCAAGTCATACTATAAGCTACATCAATTCCTCTTGATCCGTGATAGTTGTTCCACCGTGTCAACGCCTCGTCCTTCAAGGTGAATGTGCATACTTAACCTTACAATCCTCATCACGCTTACTCATAGCAAACACAGATTCGCTTTTCTCCAACCACCTAGTCGGTAACTACTCCCTCGGTTCCTCCGAACTCAATGGGACCACATAATCGAAACTCTTTGTAGGTACAACCTCGAGTTCGATTCAAGATTGGGGTTCCACTAGAAGTGTTAGAGATTAACCTCGCCTAGCGATTCGGCACATTGCGACACTAGCTAGTCAATGTGGGTTGGGTTCACAGGTGGAGGGTTTTGTGGAACAGGACCATTCTCAGCACGGTCGTTCACATTCGGGTTTTCTACAGCTGGGTTATCAGGGTTCGGGTTCTCAACAGGTGGTGTGGTCGGGGCCGAACGACGACCTTGATTTACAGGGGCAACCCTAGCAGCAGGAGCTGCTCGGTTGTTCCTAAGCGGGTTTCGTCTTGTTGCCATCATTCTAAGGCAAGAAGAACAGTTTCATAAGTTCACAATTCACGCTCTAAAATAGTGTTGGGTTCCAAGGGTCACCCAATAACGCCTGAATACATAATCAAGGCCAACAAGGATAACGCTATACCAAAGCGAAACAATCAAATATCGGATTATAACTAAAGGATGCATGTTCCAATAACCATAACTCATAGGTTTCAAAAGTGGAAATACATGGAAGGATACAAAGAAATCAAAAACGATCCTAACGACGATACCAATAAGACAACTAGGATAATCCTACATCTCGAACCAAGTACTACTTAGTTTCAAGATGGTACAAAACCATGAATCTAATACGATCTAGCCACAATTACGAGCACTCCTAAATGACCTCCAAACATCATCCATCACTCTCCATAGTGACAAAATCCCCAAACGCTGAGAGTCGCAATCCTTCCTAAGATTCACGACCTCCTTCTCCAAACCGTCGACCTTGCGCTGAAGCGTTTGGTCCGCCTCTAAGGCTGTCAAGCACTCTGTATGCCGGTCTCCAACCTGCTCAAAGAGTCCCGACAGACCTTCTCTCAAGGCCATCGACTTCTTCTCTATCTTAGTCAAATCTATCCTCAAATCCTCTACACCAGTCCTCGTCACTCCATCTAATCGATCTGACAACCTACTGAGACTAATATTCTGGGATATAATCCTCCTCCAGATCAGAACCGTACCTCCATACTCCTCGGGCTCTGAAGCAATCTCTGATGGTATCTCAGATCCTAACAGGCTACCTATCTCAGGTAAATGTGGAGGTGAATCAAAACCAAAAGGATGTCCAAGGGACTCAGGCTCATACAAAGGAGAACCTGGTCCTAGATAATGTGCATGACTCTGCAATGGAGGAGTACCCCCTTCTGGGATATCCTCATCATCCTCCTCCTGAGGATCCTCATCCTCATCAACATACTGCTCCTCAATCTCATGCCTCCCCGACCTCATCTCATGCTCCTCCTCGCCCTCATCCATAAGGGGAGAGTCCATGAGTCGGAGTCTCTGTGCAGGTAAATCCTGAGGTGGTACACTAGAAGATCTAGGCCTCCTAAGATATGGTGATGTTGCTAAACGGATAGGTGATGATGGTGGTCTCACGGACATGCGGGCAGTGCTATAAGCAAGCCTAGGAGTCTGTGCTCGCGCTAAAACCTGATGTAAAGTGAGCTGCCTAGATGAACTAGGGTGATTTGACGATGATGAACTAGTGTGACGGGCAATCTCATAAGGATCACCCTACGCAACCGTCATGAGAGTCAATGCTGGCGAACTAGCTACAACAAGGACCTCCTCAGACACATCAAAAGCTAGTGAAGGCATAGTCTGTGACAATGGCATATGGTAGGTATAAGTGTTCGAAACAACTAGATTTAATAAGCGCATCAACTCAACCAAAACATATATCACATGATGAAAGCTTTTAAAAAGTGTAGGTACCGCATTACTCAAAATATGCCTTTAAATAAAACACATAAGTTTCGTTCCATCACATAATCCCATATCAAATCAATCGAGTTCAAAATCCCAAAATCATAATATACCGTTTACTCAAAATCATATACCGTAGTATCTCGATAATCACATCTCATTTACCCAAAAATCAATAATCATATCTCCAAATCATAATGTTTCCATAATCAGTTCACAATATCCCTTAACAGTTCATCTCATAATTCAATTCGCAGTTCATACCATAATCAAATAAGAAGCTTGACAGCAAAGCGGGCGTGCGTCGGTCGATGATCAATTTTATTAAAAGTGGTTATAGTTTACGGTTTATAAAATACCTAATTCTCTAAAAACTTGAGCTCTGAAACCAATCTGTAACACCCCTAAATCTCGGTATAGCGGAAGACTTAATCAAGTTTTCGGGGCGTTACTATTGGATTGGTATCACACACAAGTATAGCAAAAAGATAGTCATTTAACATTCAAAACCAATCCCAAATGTAAGTATTCAAAACATTTGATCCAAAAGTATAATTATTAGGCCCAAAACATGATTTAACAAAATAGGTCCCTATAGTTTATCAGAGTTAGAAATGATCCTTGAACCTCGCCTTCTTGCCAAGCTTCCACCGATCAAGTATTCCAAACATCTCAAATACCGAGAAATCATGCTAAAAGGTCACTTATGTTGGTGAGTTCATAGGTTTAAGTTCAACAAAATCATAGTGGACCTATAAGAGTTGATTTGCTATGCAAGACCTAAGATAGATAAATATCGTTTCACACACCGATCCTACCCGGATCTCCAATCATATCATGCATCCGAGGATTACTCGGGCCGCGACTCTAGTCCAAAGACCGTCGTGGCAAAATCTAAACGATTGCCAACCCGGACTAGGTCGATGTAGAAGTCTATTCTTAGCTAGGCACGGTTAAACCTAGACTAAGGCAACAACTACCGCACATCTATCTAAACAGTCAAGCACATAAGCAAATCCAAATAGATTTTACGGTTCAAAAATAGTAGCATGATTCTCACCCTAATTTAGTTAAAAACGTAGATAAAAGTGGGGCTATGAAACTCACCTCAAGCAATCAACGCACAAAAAAACACTAGCAGAAGATAACGGTATCACGACACAGCAACTATCGACTCGGCACAACCTATTAATGTAGACAAAACTTAATATATATATCTCTCGAAATCAACGTTATCTACCCCAATGTATTCCATTTTGTTATTTCCAAAAGTGTCTCGTTTCACCGTTTAATCCTAGTGTTTGGTATTCCTCATGTGGGTGTATCGACTCAATATGATGCCATGAATGCACTCAAACAACCAATATGTTATGCTTCGCAACACAATATGCAACTCCATTCAACACAATATGTGACTCAATGCGACACAATGAGACGTCTAAGCGATAAGCTTCATAGTCCAATAAGTTTCGGAATAAACATCAGACCTTATCGAATTCGTCAACTCGATAAACTCAATTATTCATTCGTATCGCTTATTATTCCATAAACCGGTCGCATCCTAACGAGTCATAAGGATAAGTCACCCATTAATAAGGTTATCCAACGTACCTAGCGGGCTCTTATTAGATTCGTCAACCTAATAAGTCCGCTACCCACGTGGATCAACACTATTAATGCTAGGTTATCCGTAACTCATGCACACAACGTAAGTAAATGAATACTTGAAAAACTAGTATTAAATGCCCATAATTGGCATATATCGATAAACGTGTACTCGAAACATTATTTGTTTATTTATTAGAAAACAATTCCATTTTTAGTCGTTAGTTTCGTTTAAAATAGTAAATAACAAGATAATTCTTGTTATCATTGTTTTTTGTACAAAAACCCATTTATTATTTATATTTCATAATCTATTAGCATTTTCATGTATATATATATATATATATATATATATACTAGATTTAGAATTCGTACTAGCTAAGCCATGTCTAGTTTTCTCGCAAAGTTCCGACGACCCATAAGTTTCTTTCAACAAACCGTATTTGTAGCATTAGAGAATCGTTTTGAATAACTACAATTCGATGCGTGGTTGCATAGCAAAGATAAATATATAGTTTTAAAAAATTATGTGGAGTCGATCTAAGTATGTGAGTATATTTTCTAATAGGATTGTTTTAAGTTATTAAGATTTTTATTAATAATAGATTCAAGCATTAAAAGGGGAGGGGAAGTCGCCAAACAAAAAAAGGGAGGGCCGTGGTCGCCATTTTTCGTAAACTATCCCGCACCCATTCCCCAGCTCATATTGTCCCCGAGTGTCCCACTTAAATTCATTCGACGCTCTAATATCGTTATTTATGTTTTTCCACGAGTTTTGACTATTTATTTGTCCATTTTCGAGTTACGGTTAAAAGTTACAATCAATAAGGTTTACCAAATAGAGTTAAACTCATACGATAACTCGCTTAATAGTGAAATAAACCGAAAACCAATAGATGATATAAAATCAATTCATAGTTTATAAAATAGTGTTAAAGGCAAAGTCGGTTCGCAACGTAATGCGGTTACCTAAAATAGACTCCTAAATCTGCCATTGTCACAATTATCCCGCACTTCGAGAGATTCCTCAATGCGCAAAATGACTACCCAACTCAACCAGAGTTAACTCCTATTTCTTATGTTTCAAGGTATGCTTGAAATCTTTTCAAGAAGGAGTGGTATTATGTAGTTGGCAATATTATATTGTAGTTTAGAGGTATAGCCAACATATGTGACCGCTTGTTCTTGTTTTGTCAAGTAATTTAGGCGGTGATAACTATTTTTTACATGTAACGTTTATCATTTGGTGTGTGGCTTTTAAAATTGTAACTTTGCAAATTGGATATCACCATATAAGATTATTTTGTACTATCAATTTGTATATATATTTATGCATTGTTCAAAAGTTTATTTGTTTGAGGTACAAATAATTATCGCTAAAGATAACAATACTATTTATTTTTGTGATTTTAATAAACTTACATAACATTATTGATACACTTTGGACAAAGGGCTATACAATATATATTAACTTTAAACGACGATTCATATATGCTACTATGTTAGTCCCTTAAATGGTGCAAAGAGCAACATTTTTAAAATAACATTATACAAATGACAAATTACATGTGTCAAAGCAAATAAACCAAAACTACAATTACTTGGTCTCTCCTTTCAAAAAATTGTCACGGGTTCCACAACTACTTCATCATTTCTCATATAATTTTGTCAAATTTGAAACCCGATTTCACCCGGTGATTCAACCTGTTGAACCGTTCGATAAAAAACAGTCGATTTAAACCGAGTCAAACCGATAGGTTGGGTTGAAAAATGTTAAATTAAACCGGTCACCACGGGTTTGAAGCGTCCGGGTCAACCCGCAGATGTCGGTTTCAACGGTCAACCCGTATCGGTTTCAACGAGTCAACCCGTATCGGTTTCAATTGGTTGTTTTAATTTGGTAGATGTGCTTTTAATTGGGTGTACAATGTGAATAAATTATTGTACTTTTAAGTAATGGGGTGTTTAATAAGAGTATTAATTATATTATTTATTTCTCTCTCCATTGACCATGTTTTCAACTTTCAACTTTCAACATTTTTCACTTTTCCACTTTGACCATTTTTCCATTTTATATAGTATAGATATATATATATATATATATATATATATATATATATATATATATATATATATATATATATATATATATATATATATATATATATATATATATATATATATTCGTCAAATTCAATATTAATCTCATATCGTTATTCATTTCGAGTCCACAAGCACGAGTCATAACTTCTCGCTTTTAATCAATCAATAGTCCAAACTATACTAAAGTCCATGTTACGGCTTTGTCTTTTTTTTGGGTAAAGGGAATGTTACGGCTTTGTTTGAGTCAACTATTGACTAAAAAGTCAAAGTAACACCGCCGTAGCTCAAAGTTGACAATATATATATCAAGTCCAAATTAAAAGTCATAATAGCGCAATTCAATCCCAAAACAACTCAAATCAATCTCGCCAACCAATCAATCAACCAAATATACCCAAACCAATGTTATGACCCTAATGGTCATGACACGGTCACAGATTAAGACCACGTGAACCAAACAAGCTCTAAAAGCTTTTCGGCTCCACGCGTCTCATCCAAACCTCAACTACATCAACCAACAAGCTACCAAATCGACCCGACCCGGACCGCACTGGCCCAGTGGGTCACGACGCGCAACCAAGGCCACGTCGTTCCCTATGTGGCTCGTCACCCTTCCAAACCAATCAAACATCACCCAAATCCATTCCACAACATCCAAATCCAATCATTCAAGCTCCAATCACTAACCAAACACAAAACCCATCATCTATTCTAACCAAAAATATGATACTAGACCTAAAATGCATAAACCCATCAAATTGATACACCACATGCTTACCAAACACTATCTACATGTTTATTTAGATGTTAATTAGACTTAATTTCATGTTTAAACCAAAAGCCCCAAATTTCATGATTGGGTCGAAACCCTAATTAACCCATACGTGGGTTTTATAGCTTAAACAAGCTCTATACATGTTCCATTTACCTTATTCAAGCACCAATTGTAATATTAGATGAAAACCCTAAAAGTACGAATTTTAATCTTTAAATTTAAAGGTGTTATTGAAGGCTTTTGTGGGAGTATTTTATATGGATAGAAATAGGATGAAACGATCTACAAGATAGTGGTGGAGGTGTAATGTCACTTGCCGGAATTTGGCCAGAAAGTGGCCGGAAAGGGGCGGCCAATGGTGGTGGTGGTGGTGGTGGCTAGGGTTTTTATTTGGTGGTAGAGAGAGTAGAGAGAGAAAGGTGTTAGTGTGTGTGTTTTAGAGAGAGAAATAAAAGGGTGAAATGAGGTTGGGATGGGGTATTTATATTTAGAAGTATGGACTAAATAAAAAAAAGGGGGAGGGGGAAGGGTGGCCGACCAAACAAAAAAGGGGAGGGGCCGTGGTCGCCATTTTTCGTAAACTATCCCGTTTACCCATTCCCGAGCTCATATTTTGTCCCCCGAGTGTCCCACGAAATTCATTCGACATTCTAACATCGTTATTTATGTTTTTCCACGAGTTTTGACTATTTATTTGTCCATTTTCGAGTTACGGTCTAAAAGTTACAATCTTTCTCGTTTTAGGTTTTTCAAGCGCCGAATCGAATAGTGCCTACCAAATAGAGTTAAAACTCATACGATAACTCGTTTAATAGTGAAATAAACCGTAAAAACCAATAGATGATATAAAATCAAGTCATAGTTTATAAAAATAGTGTTAAAGGCAAAGCTCGGTTCAGTTTAACGTAATGCGGTTACCTAAAATAGACTCCCTAAATTGCCAGTTGTCACAATTATCCTGCACCCTGAGAGATTCCTCAATGCGCAAATGACTACCCAACTCAACCAGAGTTAACTCCTCTTTCTTATGTTTCAAGGTATGCTTGAAATCTTTTCAAGAATGAGGAAGTTTATCAATGACACAAGAGACTGAAATAGCCTCATCCATGTGCATATTGTGTTGTGTAAACCTTTCAAGTATACCAAGAAGTTCATTGTATTATTCCATAACTGGTCTTGAATCAGTCATTTTGTAATTTGTGAAATTACTTACAAGGAACTTCTTACTTGATGCATCCTCAACCATATATTTGGCATCCAAGGAATCCCATAGTTCTTTGGAAGATTCAAAATTCTGATAAATATCAAACAGAGAATTAGACATACCATTGAGGATTAAGCCTCCGCAAATGTAGTCATCATTCTCCCATTTGCTCCTTCTCATAATATGCTCCACAGTAGCCTCATCCCCATCATCAGGAATAGGAGTGGTTAGCACATACACCACACTCATGCTGGAAAGCAAGAAGTGCATCTTCTTCTGCCATCTCCGAAAGTCCACTCCTTCAAAATTATTAAGCTTGGCAAAGTTTGAAGCCATGTGTTTCATTGCAGCAGCAGCTATTGATTATCACAAATAGTTTACTTTGATTGTTGGTTGGTACTTCGCCCAGAACAGGGTTAGATAATCAGTAGCAATAGCAATACCACTAGGTGGTTACCGGATATCACTTGTAATCGTGTAATCACTTTCCAAAGTAAACTATTAGACCCTAACGCCTGGGTATCACGAATATCTACTTGGGATAAGACCAAATGTATGTTATTGAATTAGGCACAAATCAATAACCCTTTGCTTTCAAGTGTTTAAGCTTTCAGTTTGTTTCTGCTGGTTGTATCTCTTTCTCAGTATATTCATGCTGATGAAGTCCATCTCTATTTATAGTAGAGAATACTCACTCCTAGTCAATGGATATTATGAATGATTAACGGCCAATTAAACACCCATAATAAGCCTCCATTATCATAGGAATAGTGGTTACATGACCAATTAAACGTGGTCATAAAGCAGACATAACAGCCACTTGAATGAGTCAAAGTTGTTACAAATTAATCATTGCAACACTACCAGTAGGAACCATTACACTAGCAGCAAGAACCAATACACTAACAGTGGGAACCATTACACTAGCAGCAGGAACCAATACACTACCCGTGGGAACCATCAGTTACAACATTAGCAGTGGTAACCAATACACTAGCAATAGGAACCACAATACAGTCGCCAATGGGTGAACCATCAGTGCAAATTTTCCGACTACACTAGCAATTTGCATATAATGTAACCAATTGGGGCCTACACTAGCTTTAGTGGAACCACTATTTAGTCATAAGATGTATCGGGGACCTCAAATGGGTGTACACTCCGTACCTCCTTACCCAAAAACCAGAGTGCACGAAATTTTCCGACATATTTTACATCTAGCAATTTGCATATAATGTAAATTTGGGGCCTTGTATAACTTGGGGCCTAAAGCACTTGCTTTTGTGGTCTTATAGCAGAGACGACCCTGCCTTAAATTTATGCTCATAAGATTGTATTATATATACTGATGAATTCATATGTCAAATGAACTTAGTTTTGATTAAATTATGCTGATTTCTAGACTCATGACTTGCTAGTAACGACTTTTCTATGCCAACATCTTTTTTATCATAAAATAAAACAGGAGGAGATCGAGATTGAGGCAAGTGTTGTTGGAGAAAAGGGTAACCTTGTATCAGTAGTGATCGATATCAAAAAGAAAGGGTCAGGGGAGAAGGTTGTTGTCGGAAAACAATGGATGCATGCTACTCCCCTTAAAAGACCACAGCCTGCTAAAAGCAAGCTTTGAGTAACTGCTCATGGTGTTCTGATCTTTATCATCTCTCCAACGAGGCAACGACAGTGTCACATTGTATACCATATAGCATCAGAAGTAACATAAATTAATGAAATGATTTTTGTATAGTTATTTATAAGTTCACTAAACCAACACAGTCGTAAATCAGTCTTAAAAGTGGCTATACTTTAATCTTAATTTCATTTAACGAATTTTATCATAATTTGTTGGCTCTTAGACAAAATATATGCATTTCTTGATTTTTTGTTTCTAACCTTATTGATATGGATCATGTCTGCAACCTGCAACCTTACACATAAGTAAAACATATTTACACACACACAAAAGTCGGTTCTTAAGGTTTTCTGGACACAAACGGGACACACAACGATCATATAATAACTTAGATGTACAAATAAAGGCAGGAGGACTAACACGTGACAAATATAATAGTACGCTGGTGAAAATACTCCATTAGATAAGCTTATGAACAGTACAAATTGCATATACAGAAAGCTGGCAACCGAAACTAGATCAAACTTCTGATCCTAGGTCCTTGGTGTGTCTTCTTCATCCGCATTATTAGCAGTCTGACCTCTAACCACGGTTCTATTTGCACATGGACCATATGCCCAACTACACACCACATAATAGAGAAAATTTACACAACTCATTATAGCAAGAAGCCAATAGTAGTAATCATAGTGACCCTTGTTTATGTTAGTCGAGACCCAACTTTCTTTCCCATCTTCTTTTGTAATAGCGTTGACACTGCTTAGTATTAAACTGCCCAGTAAGCTTCCGATACCTGCCCCAAGCAAATAAAGAGAAGTTGCAACACTCGACATGCTCTTAGGAAATTCTGAATAATAAAATTCCATCTGACCAATTATATTCAAAGCCTCGGATAGCCCGTTGAATACTTGTTGTGGGACAAGCCACATAGCCGACATTTTCACCACCGCTTGTGAATCATTAATAAACCCTTCTTCAATTGCTTTTTGTTTACGTATGTGTTCTATGATACCCGACATTACCATGGCCAATATTGAGAAAACAAGACCCGCGCCCATTCTTAATTTTACGCTAATATAAACAGGCTTCCCTTTAATTTTTGATAGTAAAGGGATGATGACTCGGTCATATAGTATAACCCAAGCCATAAGTGTTACGATGTTGAAGAATCCCAGTGAGGCTGCTGGTATTTCAAATTTTCTAGTGATGTGTCGGTCCATGCTTTTGGCTTGGACGACGGGAAAAGCACTTTGGTTCATGTTGACTGATAACATTATACTAGAAGACCATATTGGTATCACTCTAATAAGCGCCTTTAGCTCTTCGACTTGCTCTACTGTGCAAAGGCTCCATGGATCTTTGTTTGTATCGTCAGGTATTGTAAGGATGCAAGCTTTAGTTAAGAACCTACAGGAAAAGAAAGATCACATGAACAGAGTTAGTCAACTATGTCATGATAGATGTAGTAGTTATCTTGACTAAAAGTAGGAGAGGGCGAGTCGGCTAATGGGTCAAAACGAATACACTTTCGAGGTTGTTGGCATTAAAGACATCTGGGCATTATTCAACCCATTAACCTATTTCATAAATTCTCCTTTTAGCTTAAAATTTTAATTTGACTAGTCATAAAACGCAACCCAAATCGACCCATTAATAGGTAAATGAATCAAAAAGCCTGTTATACTAACATTTACCTTAAGTTCTGTGTAGGTGTAGCAACCTTTGTGTCATTCCGATAATACCATGATCCATCACTTGAATCCGGTAGCTTAACCATTCTATTTTTCCAAGCCGCTGATACCACTTGACAAAGGCTAGTAAACAAGCTTTTCTCGACCTTCATCTTGTAATACAAAGGATAAGCAACAATGAAAGAGAGTAGACATGAACATGAGAACAACCGGGATCCCAAATCCGAGTCTCCATCCATGATGATCTTGAGTATAAACAATACCCGTAAATGCAATCAAGACACCCATAAGCGCTGATGCATAATACCACCGAAGAAGCTTTCAAGTAGCCTTTCTCTTTTGGATTATCTTTGCAGTCGATTTGATCTGCGCCAAATGCTAATGAGCACGGTCGTATACCACCTGCTCCAATGGACATCAAAGCAAAAGCTGAAAAGAGGAGAGTGTATTGCACGGGTGTTGGTGATTGACATGATTCAGGCGCTTGGAGATCACAAGGGGGAGGTTTTGCATTTGGAAGCATCGTTGTTAACCATAGAAGTATCATCCCCTGCCAACACAGCATCGTTTTACCAATAGATAGAGACAAATCACGATGGGCCGACATTCAAACATTTTTTTAGCTAAGCTTTTTAATCGCGCCAATAAAAATTAAACACAACCCAATTTGACCCATTTATAAGGAAATGGGTCAATATTGCCACTAATACTAGAAACAAGGCGTATCAAGGAAGTAGTGCCATACCATGAGACTGAAGATAGAGCCAAGAAAAATGGTGCGAAACCGACCAAGAAGAGAATCTGAGAGAAAAGCACCGATGATAGGTAGGAAATTGGTAGCTGCAGACCAAATAAGAAGGACGTTTGCGCCCAGAGCATAACTCATATGGTAATCCGAAAGGAGGTACGATATCATGTTTGGAACTAGCCCAAAACTTGCCACTTTTTCAAATGTGTCATTTACTGTCGTCAAGAAGAAAACAGTTAGTGCAAAAGAATATGTATTCACTAGCTAGAAATTTGAATTTATGTAACATAAGAGGAGATATATACATACCTAAGATGAATGGCATGGTTCTTAAACCACCTTTTTGTCGTCTTGACGACTTCTCTTGTTTCATTGCACTTTCTTCTGTCAAAGGAACCTCCATTTTCCAATCTTTCGTGTATCAAAAACTCGGCTTGCTTAACTCGTTAAGCTACATATCATCTACACAACCACGCCATCAAGAAATAAGTCGAGATTTACTTGATAAATGGCACTTTAATGAACTTTTGCGTACGATGTGTTTCGTGTGCATATATAGTTGACAAGGAACCTTGTAAACAACACGAGACGACGGACGGCGATGGAATAAAATGCTGTGTTTGGATTATGGGAATGTGACAAGAGATAAGGCTTTGGTCTTGGCTTAAGATTATGTGGTGCTGTTTTTAGCATCTATTTTCCAACTTTCACCGTGTGGTAACCGGTAAGAAATATTTTAAGCCAACAAAGGTAACTGTATCAAACTGACTGTTTAAACTAAAGTTTCAAAGTGATGTTCAATTCTATGAATAACTGACTAACTGTTAACAACTTTCTAAAGTTAAGGTTAAAACTTAAAAGTCATGAGTAAGTATCAAATGAGAAAAATTGAGAAGAAAGCTTTAAATAAGTGAATGGGAAGAATGATAAGTGAGTATAAACACACATTCGGGATGCACCGATTTGAATCACATACACTTCTAGCTAGTTTCTTTTTTCTTTTCCGTTCCAAAATAATTGTTTATCGACAAAAAGCACATATTTTAAGAGAAGCATCATCATTACAACTTTCTATTCTTACTGTTTTCAAAATTACAGTTTAATTCATAACTAATTACTCGTAATTTATAACTTGTTTAAAATTTGTAATAATAACCTTAAGTTAGGGTAATATAGTAAACTCGATTTAAATTTTTTATCTATTTTTGAAAATGGACAATTATATTTAAGACAACCCAAATAAAAATATGAACAATAACCACCTAGTAACAAAAAACAAATTTATGGAAAAATAATGTGTACATTTGTTTTGTTTATGTAAGAAAGTTAAAAGAACAAGCAACAAGAAGCATGGGTAATATAGTAATTTAACCACAAGCCTATCTTTAACATCAACCAAACACTCCCGTATTTTATTTCCCCACAACCATGTCATCCTTACTCCGCCTCCACCTCACTTTCCAGCCATCCCACCACCATGAAAAACCCTCCCACCACCCAACCGTAATCAAATGCGGTCCACGTGATAATCGCGGACCGCTACATAAAGGTAGAACACTTTCTATAGAGGCAATACAAGCAGTCCAATCCTTAAAAAGAGCCCACTTAAAAAGCCCATGTGAAATGGACACCCTTTTGGACAAAACTTTGTCGCGGCTAATTAAGTCTGACTTAATAGCCGCATTTAATGAGCTGGTCCGCCATTTCAGCGCTAAAAACAGAAGAAGGGTATAAAATAGATTTAAATATTTATGCTAAGTTAGTAACGGCTATGGCGCGTAATGGGATGGGGAAAATATTGATGAGTTGGTTAAGGGGGTTAGTGTAGGGGATGTGGTGAGTGCGGGTGGGAGGGGGGTTGTGACTATCGTTAAGGCGTTGTTGGCCGCGGATAAGACGGATGCCACGGTTAGGGTTTATGAATTGTTGAGAGAGGGCGGGTGTGAGGTGGATGATTATTTGGGTCGGGTTTTGAGTAGAGGGTTGAGAAGGTTAGGGAGAAAGGATGTTGCGAGTGAGATTGATAGGGAACTTGGGAGGGTGGTTGGTGGTGGGATGGAAATGGTTGGGGTTTGAGTCGTGAAAAACCAAGGCTGTTAGGGTCAAGATTCTAGAGTCGAGAGTGCAAAATTGGTTTAGAGATGGAAGATTATACTCAAATGTTGGTGCAAAATCGGATTACAGATGGAAGATTATACGTTACTGAGGTGTCATAGTTTGCTGCATGTTCTGTTATTACAGATAGGACTTATTATGTTGTGGAACTAGACTTTGTATTGAGGTCACGGATCAATAAATTGACGTTTCGGTGTACAGTTGCTAACAATTTAGAAACAGCAAAAAATCTATCATGAGCGTCGTCATGATGTGTAGCTTAATTTATGGTTCAATATATTGACATTTCGTGTACAGTTGCTCAAATGTTATTGAATGATAGATTGGCTAGCAAAATTTCAGCTACTTCAGTTACTGAGAATTTACTCAAATCAATTCATTCAAGTGGCTTCGTAGCGGAAAATTGGCTTGGGTTCTTTAGATGATGTTTGGATGAATTTATGCAATACTTGCTGTTTCTAAATTCTCAGTTTTGAATTTATTTACTTCTGCATAAGAGTGTAAGACCATGTCTATCAATACAAACACTTCTCTATTTTGTGTTTTGACACAACGATAAGCTAATAAGTTGTAATGTTGTATAAGTTTTACGTGAACATCCCATAAAACTAAAGACGGATGCAGCAAAACAAGAATCATTCTTATCTGATAACTATAGTAAGTATCTCTTGTCGAATGGACACTCATGACCATGGTTCAATGTATACCGAAATCTCAACGTATTAGATTGTGAAGGCTCGACGAAAGGAACCCGAACCTATAGATAGAAGAGAAAAAGCCTAGCTCGGTGTGTTTTAAAAATTGTGCAGTTAATTTCAGCAGTAAACTTATCTGATAACTATAGTAAGTATCTCTTGTCGAATGGACACTCATGACCATGGTTCAATGTATACCGAAATCTCAACGTATTAGATTGTGAAGGCTCGACGAAAGGAACCCAAACCTATAGATAGAAGAGAAAAAGCCTAGCTCGGTGTGTTTTAAAAATTGTGCAGTTAATTTCAGCAGTAAACTTATTTTGGGATATGATGATCATGCTTAAAAAAAACAAAATAAAAAGAAATCGTCAACAGCAGGATTCGAACCTGCGCAGGCAAAGCCCAACAGATTTCGAGTCTGTCTCCTTAACCACTCGGACATATTGACGCTTGTGTTAAGATGGTAGTGTTAATCAACTTAATATAATTTATGATAATTATGAACCAATTTTAAAATGTTACTAACGTTTTGATAAAACTGATTCATAACTTTTTACATCTCAAATCCCCATGCCTGCTCTGATGGGATTCAGTATTGTTATTGTTGTAAATGGATCTAAGGATCTATATGTTACTAAGTTTTTGATTAAACTGATTTATCAAGTTTTTATATCTCATCTATCCATACCTCGCTCTGACAGGATTGGATATTGTTGTTGTTGTAAATGGATCTTAAGATCTATATGTTAGTAACTTTTTGATTAAACTGATTTATCAAGTTTTTATGTCTTTAAATAGATTTCAGCCAATTTTCCATTCATATAGATCCTTAGATCTATTTATAACAACAATAACAATACTCAATTCCGTCGGGAGGTGAGATGTAGAGTGTAGACAGTCACACCCTTGCTCAATGGTCAAGGGAATGCTGCTGGGGAAAGACCCCGGCAAGTGTGTGTGCGCAAAGTTAACCTTGGAGATGTTGTGTCCTTAGATCCATTTAGCACAATTCTATTTGTTTCAATTACAAAAGATACTATTGTAACATAACTGTACTCATTTAAAATTACTATATATATTAAAACTAAACATTTACTGTACCAAAAAATATTATTTTAATTTACATACTATTTACCTCCCACCCAAACATAAAACCCAAAAAACACACACAAACACCACAAACACAAACTCAAAAAAAAAACACACACTCTCACCACCCTAACTCTCCAACCAAAACACAAAACCTCTCTTAAAAAAAAAGGCTGCCACCACCGTCTTGCCGCCACCGCCCAACCGCCGCCACCACAGCAGCAACTACCCGACGTTTTTGGTATTTTTTCTTTACACCCGTATATTTTTTTTATATGCGATCCGTGGTTTTTTATTTCTTTAACGATCCGTATTTTAATTTTTTTTTATCTAATTATATTTTAAAGATCCGATGTTTTTGGTATTTTTTTACACACGTATTTCTTTTAGATGCGTATTTTTTTAGATCTATTTTTTAAAGATCCTAAATGTTTGTACTTTTTAACACATCCGTGGTTTTTTTTAATTTTTTTTTAAAGATCCGTTATCTTTTAATTTTTTTATAGATTCGAATTTTTTTAGATCTAATGATTTTATTTGTAAATCAATTAATACTTTTTGTAGATTTATTTATTTTTAAAGATCTGTATTTTTATTCTTTTTTAAAAGATTAGTTTTTTTTTTAAATCCGAATTTTAAACATCCTTAATTTTTTTAAACATCCTTCATGTTTTTAATATTTTTTTCAAAGATCCGTGGTTTTTTTAATTTTTTTAACGATCAGTATTTTTAATTTTTTTTTATCTAATTATATTTTAAAGATCCGATGTTTTTGGTATTTTTTTACACACGTATTTCTTTTAGATGCGTATTTTTTTTAGATCTATTTTTTTAAAGATCCTAAATGTTTTTATTTATTTTTTTAACAGATACGTACTTTTTTTTTAAAATTTTTTAAAGATCCGTTATCTTTTTAATTTTTTTATAGATTCGAATTTTTTTTAGATCTAATGATTTTATTTGTAAATCAATTAATATTTTTTTTGTAGATTTATTTATTTTTTAAAGATCTGTATTTTTTTTCTTTTTTTAAAAGATTTGTGTTTTTTTTTTTTTTAAATCCGAATTTTTTTTGTAGATCTAATGCTTTTATTTGTAGATCTATTAATTTTTTTTCGTAGATTTAATTAAATTTTAAAGATCAGTATTTTTTTTTATAGATATACATATTTTTTTAAAACATCCGTATATTTTTTTAAAGATCCGTATTTTTTTTTAAATTTTTGTTAAAGATCCGAATTTTATATTTGTAAATCTAATTATTTTATCTGTAGATCTATTAATTTTTGTTGTAGATCTAATTATTATTTAAAGATCCGTATTTTTTTTACTTATATATAAAGATCCGTATTTTTTTAAAAGATCCGTAATATTTTTTTTATAGATCCGAATATTTTTAATTGTTTTTTATATATCCGAAATTTTTTTGGTATATCAAATTTTTTTTTTAGATTTGTAATTTTTTTTGTAGATCTTATGATTTTATTAGTAGATTTATATGTTCTTTTCGTAGATCTAACGTTTTTTGTATTTTTTTTGTAGTTCCCCCGCTTGCCGCTGTTGTCTCTGACGAAAAACTTGCCGAAAAAATTAACGGTCGCTGGAAAAAATAGTGGCAGCCGGAAAAATTATTGATTTTTCTTTGTTATTAACTTTATGTGAATTTGTGTATTAATTTAAGTTGATCCACTGATGAGTTATGATTTTGTTGTTTAAATTTCGAATATGCTTTAACTTTAAAAAAAAATAAAAAGTAACTTTATGCTTTAACTTTAATAAAGCTTAACTTAAAAAAAAAGTAAAAAGTAACTTTATGCTTTAACTTTAATAAAGCTTAGTGCCTAAATTGGTTTTATATATTTTGGACCACTTGATAAATATAATAGTGGAAGGATGATTTGTCTTTAATCATAATAGATATAATTGCCTATACAATATTTGAAGACTAAAAAAAAAAAAAATTGCACACCCAAAACCTGCTGCAAAGCAGCAGGCACAAAATTCTTGTTATATTTATAGACAAAACACTAAGCAAATAGACCCAGAAGCGATATTGATTAACCAAAACTCTTGATAATTGAACTTATATATGTGCCCTAAAAAAGTCCATGATTCGAGAACTCAGGTGACTTGATCTCAGCTTTCAGGTTAGTTAGCGTGCAATCAAGAGATTTAACATACGGAACTGACGTTCACATGTGAACAAATAAAATCACCAAGTAATAATATCCAGTGCTTGAATAAAATGTTGTTCAACTGTAAAAAATGAGTTAATTGCAACTGTAAAAAATGAATTATAAGGACTACAATGAAGATAGATCACAACAAGTGGATAAAGTCGACCTGTGAAAAGAAGAACGAGGAAAGGGAGTATCTAAACCACACTAACAGTAACTGAATCCTGTGATAAATAAGTGCATGATATCGACAAACACTGGTATCGAGAATTAACAGCCTAAAACACTTGTCTAAAGCGGCTAAAAACAGCAGACTATGATTCTTTTGCAGATATCTGAATGTATACCATCTGGGTGTACCCGTTAAACACAGAAGGCTCGAGTTTAGATAACCCAAGCCTTTGAAACAAACCAAATCTTCCGTCTTCCACAATGGGACTCGGTGCACGAGCTGGATCATATCTCGTTTGATGAGTGAGTGACGGGCCAGCTACTGGTGGAAGTTCCCAATAAACGTCAAGTATTGATTCTATATATCTGCTGTTTTGGAAATGTTGTGTGTATGTTATTGGTTTGTTGGTGTGGTTAAAGTCGTCCCGCATGTATCCTCTAACTCCCCACCAGGCTTCCCCGGGCCCGCATAGTTCTCGAGTGTCGACTGCCTTTTCCCAGAACTTTTCTCTTTTTGATCTTGCTCTGGCTTCGTCACTGTCTTCAAAGCAGCTATGCCCGCCTCCTAGAGAAAAAGATCGCATTAGTAGGGGCCAAATTATATAAACCGATTAACATCAATCGCCACCAAAAGTTATAAAAATCTTAAAAATAGCAATATGGGGGAATCAGGGGTACTACTTTTCTTATGAATGTGAAGATTAAGAAATAATAGTCAACTAACCTTGTATGTAAAACTGATCACATATTTGTCTCAAGGAATAATGATCTCCAGTTCCCGTATCATAGTTGTCCTCAAAAACAAGATTTGAGAAGCCAGCTTTCAGTGCCTGCTTTATTCTGTAAAGATGAAATGTAGCAAAGAAACAATCAAGCATTGAAAACTGACTGGAGTTTTAATGACGTGATCTAGGGGTGGCAAGATCAGCGGGCCGCGAAACTGGCCAAAAGACTCAAATATGCCTAGATCATTTTGTCCAATTTTCAACTGTGTACTGATAACTGGTGTACTGAGAACCTACACCATGAAACGCCGTTTGACCCATTTTCCTTTAAGCTTTTTTTTTGCTGCTTCGACAGTTTAGCCAGTTTGGTCCGTTATGGATAGAAAAAACGGAACGTTCATAAGTAAATGGGTCAAAATGGCCATATCTAATGTGAACTACGACAAAAGCTAAGAAATTTACTAGTAACTGTTATTTACTTACCTTTTTAATTCGTTTTGATGATCATCGAAAAAGATCAGAACACGACTCAAATCAGCCACGCCATGTTTCTTCATTACAGTAGCCCAATCAATACTCCCGAAATCAATGAAGTCTTTACCAGCAAAATATGTGCAGTTCCCATCAACATATGCAGGGCCCTTCTTGAGGTACTTTTCAGGATGGCGAGGGGTAACTGAGATGATTCGAGTGTTTGGCATTGCTTGCCTCAAGACCCAAGTGGAATGCCCTTTGAAAGCTCCGCTCTCAATCATTAGGTCTGGTTTCAGCCATCGAGCAATAAACCAGAGTCCAAAACTGTGATCAAAACCCATCCCGTACATGTTGTTCTTGATGGGCCGAGTTTCATATATGGGTACGAATTCTTGAAGAGCTTGGAGCAAATCTTTAGATGTCCACTCGACGGTTTTTCCTTGTTTCGATCTGCCTTTTAAAAAGGATATTAATTAAAAGCATGCAGATTATGAGAACGTAAATCACTTCATATTGAAAGTCAGTTGATGCTGTCAAATGCTGACTGATGTACAAACTAATGACTAGCATTTTGTGAGAACTATTAACTGCACAATGATCAAGACTAAAACTAAAAAAGAAATGTTCAGTAGCAAAGTCAAAGCATATGAAGGGAGCAAAATATATACATATATTAATATACTTTTGTGGTCCTTATGGGGGTAATAAGCAGAACAAAGAACCCAAGACACTTAAAAAAGCTAAAAAGAGTACTGTAGACGGTATACTTCCGTAAAATAATTCACATTACTCAACTAGGCTTCAATTTAGAATTGAGTCTTGAATTCGGATTCGAATTAAATCTCATATAAGCTGGTGGTTTACTTATAAGCTAAGATTCAACTTCAGTTAGATGATGAAAATTGCATATCGAACTCCAAGAGTGGTTTCAGATCTAATCCTAAACCGTACTTTCCATACTCCTAAACAGTAAACACTGTTACACTACCTTAGGCTAGTCCCGTCGTGACACAGGACAACCTTTGAATCAACCTGCGTGGCGTCGCCTTTTCTCCAAATGACGTGGGACAAACCCGGATGCCCCAAATGACGACCCGAGTAATTTTTTTTTTTTTTTTTTAATTAATTCAAACATTTTAAAATTCAAATTTAAATTTCAAATAGTAGCGGGATTATTTAAAATTCAAATTCAAATTCACACAATTCACACTATATATACAACCCTACCACCCACCAACTCACACACACACTCACACAATTCACACAAAAAATGTCTCGCAAGATTTTTCTCAAGAATTCCCAAGTCCGGAAAAGTTGTTGAAAAGCGACTTTCCACCTCCGAATCGCCTTGGAAACCGACTTTCAAGTTTACTCACCACCACATGAATCTGTCTTTCCGGTTTTCCAACAGTTTCAAGTTTACTCACCACCACATGAATCTGTATTTTTAAACTTTCCGGATTACCACAGTTTCAAGTTTACTCACTCACCACCACATGTGGATCTTCAAAACCACCCCAGCGGGTCAACGGTAGGGAGATTATGGAAGAGCGGGCACGTGAAGAAGCTGCTCGCCGTGAGCAAGAAGCACGGGAAGCTCAAGACCTCCAAGACAACTACTCGACATAATGGAGCGTCGATACATGAATGGGGAGTTTAATTCTCCTTGAGTTACGAGGTTAGGTCTCGGATGATTCGTTTTAAGTTTTAGTAGTTTTATTTCAATCAAGATGCGTTGTAGTTTTTATGTTTAAGCGTATTATGTATTTCATGTTTTCAATTAATTGTTCAAGTTTCAATTTGTGTTTTTCATTAAAATAAAATTCATTAATATAAAAACATTACAATACATTAAAAATAAAAACGATATGAAACACATAAATCGTAAATATAATCAAGAGTCGAGGAACTCCGATAATCGGCCAAAAATCACGAGTAGTCAAGTTGATGCACCTACAACATCTTTTCGTTCTCCGTGGCTCAATTGATTTTGGTCCGACGTTGTCCGTTACCTATTGAACACACGCCACAACTTGTCGTGATCTGAAGTCTTTGCGGGCGATCTTGCAAAACTTATCGATCACGACTTTTCGTTCGCGTAATGTCATTGCAAGTCTTGTAATTTTCTCTCATCAGTTCTTTCTGCCTCGCTCTCAAACAGATGGATAACATCTATAATAGCGTTTTTTCGAGCAACATCATCTTCTTCGCATTGTTTGTTAACGTACATTTTCATATCGTCAGTGGAATGGGGGAGACGGCAAGCCATAATAAATCTTGTGTTGAGAAGTATTTTGAGGTTGAATTGTGTTTGAAATTGTGTGTTAAGAAGTGTGTTTGAGGTGAAGTTGGTATTTATAGAGTGGTAAAATGGGTTTGAATTTTTTTTTTTTTTTAGTTTAATGAGACCAAACGGTCTATTTTAAAAATTGTTTTTGGTAAAGCTTTGTTTCACATCGATCAAAACCCGCGATATCCAAAATATGGTCTCTCGACCGATCGACAACCCACACCCACATTCGTGTTGCCGATCTTCACATCGGTTGCCCAGGAATTTTTTGATGCCAACCGATCTCGACCGAGACGACTGCGACAAGCCTTACTGCATTTCACTTTTCTCGACCTCACAAATCCAAGATCACACATGCTCCATCCTTCCACTTATTCTATGAGTTCATTTAGCAACTCAACTCTATTTGAACTCATAAAAGCATTTTCCAATTTTGAAACCAAATTTATAAATGTAAACATCACGTATTTCTACCAAGTTGAATCAGTGCATTTTAAAATACTGTAAATTTGAGTAACAGGTTATCTCATATCTGCTATATCAAATTACTAAATTAGATCATAAGATCAAATGGAGCAAGTCTAACACGGTATTTCATTTTAAGCCGTGTGCTTGTCATCGATAAATATCGCATTTCGAAAGTGATTATGTGGTATGTACTAATCAGAACCAATATGACTTGAAAAAAATAGTGGTCAGATGTGCTTCTGTTTGAAGTGGCAATAACAAACCAGTGAGCCAAGCCTCCATAAAATTACCAGCTTAACTTGTTTGAATGTCTTGAAAATTCTTAATCTGATAGGATTTACACGTAAAATGTCCTATAATTAATCATATAAGCAGAATCAATTCCGTTGCAACTAATGCTAAACTAATTATTTGTGACTTAACACAACAACTATATAATCACTTTCATACCGTAATGCCAAAAAGCCCCCATAGAATTCACTTCAAACAATATCACGTCTTAACACAACAAAACCATCAAATTTAAATTCTATAATACTAGTACAGTAGTACTTAAGAGTGCAATCAAGCGAGTCGCATCAAATCTGTCAAGCTTGAAACTCGTCTCGAACTTAATGCTTGAGCTCACTCGAGCATTAATTTTAAGCTCGATGAAGTTATCGACACTCTTGAGCTGAGCTATTGTTTGCTTACACCTACTGCTAGTTTCGTCAAACATAGCAGCGCTACTGCTAGTTGCTAATTACTAGTTTCACTAAAGTAGGGCCGAGCAAAATTACCCGAAAACCGACCCGAACTGGCCTTATTCAGTTCGGTTTTTGGTTTGTTCAGTTCGGTTTTGGTTTGGTTCGGGTCAAAACACACGTATTCGGTTCGAAATAGCTAAGCCGACCCGAACCGACCTTATTCGGCTCGGTTTCGATAGCTTTTACTCAGTTCGGTTCTCGGTTCACGTTTTACCCTGATTCGGGTCGGGTTTGACCTGTTGCTCAGCCCTACGCTAAACATAGCGTTAAGTATATACAAGACTAGCGCAACTAATCTTTGCTAATGACCCCATCCCGCTTAAATGCTTTCACCTAAAAAAAACTAATCGATTCTGTTTCAACACGATTTCACCTTAAAAAAACTTCTAGGCATTAGTAACAAAAACACGATTTCACCTAAAAAAACTACTAGGCATTAGTAACAAAAACACGATTTCACCTGAAAAACTAACTAATGCTACTTCAACTAATCGATTCTGTTAAAAACACGATTCTGCTAGCTAACTAATCGATTCTGTTACCTAAAAAAAAACTAATAGCATTAGTAATAAAAAGCGGAGTTATATAAACTTACACCACGGAACACCTAAGGTACCAAAATCAGACTCCAAACCATCCAATCCGAAAAACCGATTCCGCGACAACCGATCGAAAGACGAAACGGAAGAAACACATAACAAATCAGTACCACCAGATCTAACGTAATAAGATCCAACCACTAGTAGGGTTACGGTAATAAAAATAAAGGGGCAAATGTAACCGGTTCTGGTGAAGTAGTTTGTGATTCGGTGTGTGAGTATTGAGAAGTCTTTTTTTGGCTTTGATTCGTCGTTTTGGGTGTTGGAGTCGTCGTTTTCTTCTTCGGGGTGAGTTGCTCTGCGCATCGACAGGACTCTGTCTAGCATTTTCTTTTTGTGTGTTTTTTTTTTCACACAGTGGGTTTTGAGCCGAAGATCAAGTGTGATGAGCTGAAGATTAAGTTTTCACACAGTGGGTGTAGTAACAAGCTTCAACTTGTCGTCGGTCTTGGCTCCAGTACATCAAGATCCCATTTTTCCACATTAACTACAATGGCCCACCTCACTCATATAAACCTCAACCTCTTCGTTTAGGTACCACTACCTGGCTTTATTTTTTATTCAATTTTAATTTCCAAATAAACTAAATAAATTCATTTCATTCAAATTAAAAATACAATACATAATACAATAATAAAAAACAACACTTACTAATAAAAGCGATCTGAAAAAAACGACACGGGTAAAAAATACAACACATACTACTCGTCGAGGATTTGATGATATTTCTTGACCAGACGTTCACTGCTGCGGATGATTTACTGCTTTTACGGGTCGATTGGTACTCGGATCTATCATGAGAAAATCCATCTCGATCTTCTCTTGCCACGTTTTCCTTCTCCTTCGCCTCGTAATAAGCCCTTTGAGCATCGGCTTTTTGAGCATATATTTTGGATATATGTCCAAAACTACTCGTTTGACTTCCACCCAGCTTGCGGCAACAGCGTTGAAGTCGACTGCATTTCTTTCGCTCGTTTGCATCCATCTCTTCGGGCCGAGGTCGTGCTGTCGGGCCGAATATATCCTCGAGACATGTAATGTCAATAGGATCTTCGGCATCCCACTGGGATAATTTTTCAAAATGATCAACATTTTTCATACAAAACTCCTCCCACCAAAATTGCGTAAAGTTAACTTTGGCATTCTCGACATGATCTTGCTCATTTTCACCACTTCGACGTCAAGATGTTTGTAAACGTTGAACTTCGGCAATCACCGTTAATCCTTGTCCGTTTACGGTTATCATATTCTTGCCACGGCGGTTATCAATGGTCTTAGAATTGAACATTTCGAGAATGTCATTCCAAAAATACTCCTCGGACGGTCATTGCCCATATCTCTATCTTGGGAAATTTCTATCCAACAACTGCTTAAGTAACATTTCTTCATACTTGGTCCACTTCCTCACGTCCGCGTGCTACGACTTCAACATCTTCGTTATCGTCGTGTCGAATCTGACAGCTTTTTTGTCTTCGACTTTTGCCCTGCCTTTTGCTTGGGTTCACGTGCTTTTGGAACTTTAATTGTGAACCGGACGGTTGTGATTCCATTTGGGGCAATTGTGGAGGCCGCGACGGGTTAAAAAGCTGTGGAGATTGTGACGAGTTAAAAAGCGCGGTGATGGAAATCGGTTGGGGTAATTCTGCAAAGCTTGTTGAAAGTGATATTGTTGGTTAAGAAAGATTTCTTGTGGAGACGGGTTGGAATTGGTCGAAGAGGGGGTAGACGGGTTTGAAGAACCCCCGTATTGTTGTGGGTTTGAGTTAAGTAGATTTGTGAAGTATCATCCGTCATTTGGGTTTTGAGACATTGTGAGCAATTTTTTCTTTGAGTTAAGTAAGATTTCTTGTGTATTTTGGGTTTGAAGATGAAGATAGTTTATATAGGGGTGGTGGGTTTTTTAAAAAAAAAAGTTAACGTATAAAAAAAAAGTTTATGTTAAAAAATAAAAGTTAACGTTATATAATGTAACTTTGCTTTTGTGTCAGAATCCTACCTCGTCGTCCCCACGATTTTGTCTTCGACGTGACGGTGTGTGTGTGGCGGCGGGGCACGGCGAGCCTCCAGCTCAGCCACGGCGAGGGACAACTAAGTCCACACCTGATGCTCTAAGGTTTATTTAATTTGACAAGTCACAAACTATTTATGTTTGGTGTAATTGTAACCCGATCATCACCTCCACCTCACACATATTATTTTATCTTTATTTTTTAGTTATACTGGTCACTACCTAACCAAACATCTTACAAATAAACACATACCCCACACATACAAATAGAAAAATAAAGGTGTATTTCATTGATGCGTAGTCAATATGCCTCCTTCACTAGCTAAAGACTTTGGCTAAATAGTGCATAGTCCATTTTGCCTCCTTCACGCGCTAAGATTTTGGCTGTCATGCTTTTCGAGCGTCAACTTTGGCCTTCACGTGTGGTGAAAGACCACCTTAACGACTGGTTTTAGCTACTTTAATGTTTAACAAAAATATATTTTTAGAGTTAATTTTCACGAATGATTAGTATGGGATTTTTGTTGTGAACAAGAATTGAGGGAATGAAAGTATTATTCTATTATTCATAGGAGATACAAAAAATATATATAGATAAATATTAGGGTAAAAACCCTAATAGCTAATTGGACCATGGGTTTTTTTATGGGTTATATGGACATTCACATAATATTATTCATAACACTCCCTTTTGGATGTCCATATTATTAATACGCTTTAGGAATGCTACCTTATTAAAAACCTTGTCAGGAAAACCCAGTGGGACAGAACCATGACTAAGGACAAAAATATTGCAGCGCGTATTGTCTCCCTCTAATGACTATATCACTTGAGCTCTTTGAGTCGACGCATCCCAATGTTGTGACTTCGTTTCCTAAATGTTGAAGTAGGAAGTGCCTTGGTAAATAGATCCGCCAAATTGTCGCCTAAACGAACTTGTTGAACAATAATATCACAATTCTTTTGTAAGTCATGATTGAAGAAGAATTTTGGTTAAATATATTTCGTCATTTCGCCCTTGAATACATGCTGCATTATCTTCATGCAAAACTGTTGGTGCCACCTTCTCTGAATAATTACCACATGATCTACGTATGTGTTGTATCACACTTCTTAGCCAAACAAATTCTCGACTTGCTTCATGTATCTCTAGAATTATTGCATGGTTGGATGATATCGCTGAGATCGTCTGCTTAACTGGACATCATGAAATTGCGGTTCCTCCACTTGTAAATACATATCTAGTTTCTGATCGACCATTGAGAGGGTCATACATTCTGGGAGAGATGTAATCTTCTAATATAACTCAAATACCTCTAATCAATATCTTATAAGATATGGACATCCATATTATAATTATCCATAACACTCCTCCTTGGATATCCATTTGAGGATTATGCCTCGTTAAAACCTTACTAGACAAAACCCAGTGGGACAAAAATCTAGTGAAGGGAAAAGAGTGCATACTTCCTTTATACGCTCGGGGATGTTGCCCATTAAAAACCTTGCCGGAAAATCCTATGGGGACAAAACCATGGCAAGGGAAAAAGAGTGCAACACGTATCTTCTCTCCCCCTGATGATCACATCACTTAAATCTCTTAGTTGGTGCAATCCAATATAATAAACCAACTTCTTTAATGTCAATATAGTAAGTGTCTTGATAGAATATATGTTTGATTCTCATATAAACAAGTGCTCTCCACTTAATCTTCACATATCAAGAAGGATAAAACATATGTCGTACTTATCATTATACGAGTACATCCTTGTACTTCACAAGTTATATAGTATCAACGAATGCAAAGTAAATGATACATTATATCATTTATGACCACTAGTGAGAACAATCAATGTTTTATATAACTATGACACCCATAAATCGATATTGTGATCCTCATCTTTATAAGTAAAGGGGTCTTTCTTTATCAATTGACCTCATAAACATGAGCGTCGTTTATCCATATATAGACATATAGCATCTTTCTTTAGCTTTTATTTTGAAAAATTATTTCATCTTTAAGATGTTTAATTCATAAAACAAAACAAAACTTTGTATTTCATTTCAAGGTATTCAACCGTCTTGAAAATCTCCTCATGAGTTCCATTCACATTTACCTCATCAAACCATATGTAACTTATACCATATTCAAATACAAATCTCTTTAAAACTAACATGGGTAAACTTTATTATTTAAATGGCTCATTTCAAATCAATACCATATTTCCTTTCACTTATATAGTGATTTATTCAACTTGATCAAGTGTTATTCTTGAAAACTTTCTTATAGGCTTTCAACATTTTAAATCATGAGACATGCTTCATGCATTTTATATCCATCATGGAATCTCAACTTCAAATGAGCTCTATTCATTTTCTTTTAGACGCATATCAATTATTTATCACATTGCCAGACTTCTATAATAACAAAATACATTATTGGATCCAACACATTAAAACATGTCTCCTCAAGATATTTTTCCAGTCTTTGTGAAATATATGTGTGCCATCAGTTCTACCTTGAATATCATGATTCCAGTAATTCAATTTCGCTTTCACACAAAGACCAATGCATATCTAATAATTTTGGACATTCATGTGTACGGACTTCAAGTCCCAGTAACCAAGTCTCATCACAAGAGACTTCAATCTTTCATTAGTTCTTTACGTCTTTATATCTTTTGGCCATTCATTTATACATCTGCACTTCCTGCAGGTATGCTTCCATGATCCTCACATGCTTATAGCGCTATCTTATTTATTTACATAATCATTACCATCTGTATTATTGTATACAATATCACCATCGACGTTGATTCATTTATACTTTCGATTCCACACTTTACTAGACATTCCAATATATCATTTATTGATATCTCATAGTTTTTCAAGTACCTGGGGTTTCTCAATTACCTTCATGTCTAGTTTCTCTATAGGATAATTATTATGGGGTCTTTATTACCTCGATTAGACCATCCGAATTTTCTTGCTCCATTTTATCTATTCATTCGAGGACTTTTATTTGGAATCGATTAGTCTATTGATAAGGATTTAAAAGGTACTATTTTGAGGGGTCATTTAAGCCTTTAATTGATCACTTTTGTATCCGTTACTACCTATGTAAAGCCCTAAAAATCGTAACCGCGTTAAATGACTATTTTGCCCTCTATTTAATATTTATAAAATATGTAAAATTCGTCAAGCTCATTAAATGTAAAATTTAACCTAACTTGTAAAAGATTGTCAAACCTAATGTACAAATAAAATCTTCTGACACTTTACGTCTATACATATTACACATTTATATATTACATGAACCGAAAAATTCATAAATTACAAAACACATATAAACTTGAATGTAAAAGCCCATCTAAGTTATAGATTGGAATTTGGACTTGGGCTTGGCCTTTGTTTTCCCTTGGCTCATCAAAATCGGTACCCTTCCCCCTCCTTTTCATTATACGCTCCACAAAATTGAAGCACACCAAAACCCTAATTCACTTTCACCCAAAAGTGGCGGCATCAAATCCCATCTCCTCTCCATTCGAAACCCTAGCACCTCCATTAACATTTTATTCAGCCTCAAGATCAAGAAGAAGAAGAGTTTGGAGGTGTTTTGATCGTGGTGCTCTTGGGTCTTTGCATTTTGATCCGTGAGTCTCATCTCGTGCTCTTTTGGTCTCGTTAAATTACGCCTAAAGGTATCCTCATGGTCTTCCTTTTGTTTGTTCTAGCCAATCGACACACACACATTTATGGTTATATAAAGCGAATATGAATGTTATCATACATAATAAATTCGAAACCCTAATTGAATGGAACCCTAAATGTAATTAATGGTCTAAACATGTGTTATGATGGCCTAATATGAACCCTAAAGCTGGAAAGCATAATATGATGAATTGGCGTGTGTTATAGATCGAATTTTATAAGTGTAATATTCTGGTTTTTGTTGGAAAAGTTTATTTTATGTCTTAGTTAAGTTTTCCAAGTGGTTTGGTCGAATTTGGAGTTTTCTAAGTCGTATTTTTAATTTTACAAGATCAAGTGTCAAAGGCGAGAAAGCAGTGCGAAATTTAGTTGGATTGTTTGATTTTTCATTTGAAAACCATAATGAATTGGAGCTCTCCTTTACAGGATTGACATTTAGGATATAAATGAATTTCGGGAGTTTTGGGAATTTTTCCAAGGTGTCTAAACAGGTCCAATAAGTGTAAACTTTTAAGGTGTATTTTCGATTACTTTACGGGCAGTGCGGACTTGTGATTTTCCATAGGCCATTTGGCATAGAGATAGAACTCACCAATTTTTGGAGAGTCTTTTAAATCATATGGGAACCCCAGGATTTTGCTTGATTTCATTTGAGCTAAGTAAGTATTTTATAAAAATCGTTAAAGTCTGGTCCAAATATGAGTTTAAGAAAATGAAAGATAAAACATGATATCAATAAGTAACACACTTACAAAGGCATAAAAAGCTTATAAAAGGAGCTAATAAGTATTATACGAATCGTAATCCGTGTAGATTCATTGAAGAAGATGTGGCGTCGTATCTTCGTGTTCCTTCATTCATTTGTTATTCCCTCATTTGCGTTAAGGTACAGATATTCTGACCTTTTTAGTAAAGGTTTTCTCATGATCTCCTTTTCTTGTCATTTCCTTATGCTTATTAGGATTCCCTATGCCATTGCTATGATTCCTTACATTTATGTGAATCTCTTTTATCGAACTTGTTTGTTGAACCTTGCTATGTTTGAGTATGAATTTTTGATTATGAACTTGACTATGAACATCGATTATGAACCTCGATTATGAGCGTATGATATGTGACGTGATATGAACCTTTGATTTACGAACATTTGATATGAACCCTTTCGATTTGTTTGATCCGTTGCTTATCCGAAATCTCTGTTTATTGAACCATGAAACATCGATTTGAACTTATGATATGAAAACTCGATTTATAAATCTGTTTGACCTTTATGATGAATTATGATCGTGTCATTTATGACAATCTGTTTGACCTAAGTTAGTTCAACACCGAGCCAATATTTCACTAGTCATGGGGTTCCATGTCCGTGTCGATGATGCACGTGACATGACTCTAGGGCGATAGAGTGATGTTACGCCACGTCCTTTTTCATTATCTCGCTTATTGATAGTATGGCCACTATCTCGTGCATTGGGGCGTATGGATGCATCCTAGATCGATCCGTTATCGATATGATTTTTACGGTGAATGATGTCGGTAATGCATACGCGTCTTCACAAGTTCGGGAGCTAGCTACTCCATTTGTTATTGAGGTCTCCTCATATTATATAAGGTATTCCGAGGTCACCCTCCGAATAAGAAAGTTACTTCGATATGATATGTTCGGGCTCGTGGTAGATAACTAAATCAGATCTGTTATTTACGTGTTAGATATTACATTTATGATTCCGTATTTGTCAATGTTTCCATTTACATCTTGAATTATTATATGTTTATTGAATGTGTTTATGCTTTGACATGTTTATGTGACTCTTTGTTTGCCATGCTAGGATATGATTAATATGCTTAAATGTGATTCACATGTCGTCATCCGATTATATGTTAGTTTACCATTATGTGACCTTGTTGATCCGTATGATGATTATGCTAGTGTATAATTGATTGTTCGTAAGTTCATTATGTAAAATTGTTCGGATAATTCGTGAACTTTGATTATCCGTTGGTGTTCGTATTCGCTTATGTTTGATACGCCATGTTTAAATTCTGTCTATACTAAAGTTTGATCTGGGAAATGGTTTAACTTATGATATCTGACTTGATAACTTGCTAATTGCTATGCTATGTCTTTTGCTTATTTAGTTATAGTTTTCCTACAATGTTTTCTATTTGCATGTATGACTGCCATGATTTGACTGCTATTGTTCCGCTGCTACGATATTGGATAAGTGTGTTAAATGTAGATTAATTGACTTGTGTAAAGGACATGTTTACTTCTAGTAGTTGTTTCTGCTAGCTTTCGGTATTTCGTTTGACTTATATGTACTTAAATTGCCTGATTCATTAATTGCATGTTGATTATGATGTGTTTCAGTTTGTGTCATCAATATGCTATGTGTTTGTTCTTATTTGTTGTTTGTTCTTCCGGATTTCTGTATGATTGTGTTTCCGCAAAATCCTCAATGATTCATTGATCTCATTCCGTTGTGAATTCGTTATTCGTTTCTTTGTTTTATTTCGTATTTCTATTTTGTTTAGTTTTCGTTTTATATATCATTATTTGGGCTTTGTAAGCTCACCGCATTTTCTTTTCTGCGGTTGGTTTTAGCATTCAAGATGAGCTTATGGGATAGCCGATCCGGGTTGAGAGTAGAGTGAGAGCAAGATTTGAAAATAGGGATCTTAGATTTATATTGATTAAAAAGTTATTTATATTTTCTTTTGTAAGTTTTGTAAAGGCTTCCGCTATTGTATAGTATTTTAAGGTTACGATATGAAGTCAGTATTTGTGACATCTTTGCCTTTGTCGGGTTGGGGTGTTACAATTTATGGTATCAAAGCTCTAGGTTTTAGGACCCTTAGAGCTTAGGCTATGACTGTGAGGATTGGGTAGACATTAGGTTTTAAATGCATTCGAGATATCTTCGATTCCTTTTGACCGTCGTTCGATTTGACTTGATATTCTTTTGTCTTCACCGAGTTAGCCCTCCTCTTTTCGCATCGAATTTTGTTTTTGTTTTCGCCGTCCGTTTGTCGATCGTTAGATGGAGACTACCCGTGGAGCCGAAGAAGAGGTCCGACCTACATTCTTTAATGATCCCCCGTTGGAGAGGTTCGTGAAGCGAAGCCACGCCCATTGCCGTCTTCTTGGAGACATCACGATCTTTGTTGGAGGAAGGCGGACGAATCAACCAAAGACGCAACGACGAAGACATGATTCAACCGGTGGTGGAAAGGTTCATCTACTTCATATGATTTGGGCGCGACGTGTGTTACTCGATTCGTTTGTCACGCGTTTTGAGGCGGTTTGATATCTTGCTACGTGATTTTGATCGGCATTACTTTTCTTTGATTCGCTTCGAACTCGGTTTGAATCGTGAAGTTTTATCGTTTAGCATTCGGTATATCTCAGCTTTTTCTTTTGGACCGAAATGAATGAGTCATGAGGAACCGTTTATGCAAGTTGGTGGCCTCGTTTGTTTAGTGATATGGTAAGTTGTGTGATGTAATATATGTGGTATGTATGTGATCGCTGTTTCGATTATGTTGCTTGTTATCTGATGTGATATGTTTTGTTTTGATATTAGTTATGTGGGTGGTCATGACCCGAGACAAAATATGATGATAATAAGGACTTGTTATGTGATGCAAGTATTATGACGCCTGATCAACGTGATAATACCGAGATCATATAATTTGAACTTATTGAAATCATATGACGTCGGGGAAATGTCTGTGGTTGATCGTGAATAGACTTTGACTTGTATCATTATTTGTCACTCCTCATGTTCAATTGAAATTTTGTACCTCTTTGCGAGATTCTCATGGACAACTGTTATATATAAGTTTTATACGCTTGGAATCCGAAATCGTTATGATCCGTGTGAACCTATAGATTGCTATGTATGCCCTAAGTTTGTATGTCTCCACGTATTACTGCGATTAGTACGACTGTTAGGATTAGCTTACATCTATGCATATGTTGTTTTCATCATTAGATACCGGAATAAGTTAGAGTGTGTTGTTTGATTTTCGCATCTCATCTGTTATATGCCATTACTTTGATAAGTATATGATTATTTGTTATAAGTATTTATTGTTGAATTGATTTTGAAAAGTATAAGTATGAATGTTCGACAAGAATGCTTTGTTCTAAAATAAGTTTCGCGTTTGCTCTATTCCTTGAAATTCGAAGTCCGATTCGTTTTACATTACTGTTAGTCTTGTTCAATTTTCGAGGACGAAATTTTTTTTTAGAGGAAGAGTTGTAAAGCCCTAAAAATCGTAACAGCGTTAAATGACTATTTTGCCCTCTATTTAATATTTATAAAATATGTAAAATTCGTCAAGCTCATTAAATGTAAATTTAACCTAACTTGTAAAAGATTGTCAAACCTAATGTACAAATAAAATCTTCTCGACACTTTACGTCTATACATATTACACGTTTATATATTACATGAACCGAAAAATTCATAAATTACAAAACACATATAAACTTTAATGTAAAGCCCATCTAAGTTATAGATTGGAATTTGGACTTGGGCTTGGCCTTTGTTTTCCTTGGCTCATCAAAATCGGTACCCTCCCTCCTTTTCATTATCGCTCCACAAAATTGAAGCACACCAAAACCCTAATTCACTTTCACCCAAAAGTGGCGGCATCAAATCCCATCTCCTCTCCATTCGAAACCCTAGCAGCCTCCATTAACATTTTATTCAGCCTCAAGGTCAAGAAGAAGAAGAGTTTGGAGGTGTTTTGATCGTGGTGCTCTTGGGTCTTTGCATTTTGATCCGTGAGTCTCATCTCGTGCTCTTTTGGTCTCGTTAAATTCTGCCTAAAGGCATCCTCATGGTCTTCCTTTTGTTTGTTCTAGCCAATCGACACACACACATAGGGGTGTCAAAAATCCCGACCCGACCCGGACCCGAACCCGACTAAAGATAATCGGGTCGGGTTACTCGGGTCCAAAGTCTAACTCGGGTCAATCGGGTCAACCCGTTTAACCCGAGTACGAATTAGGGTCGGGTATCGGGTTTAAATACTTTGCTTAGTCGGGTTCGGGGTCAACCCGACTAACCCGAGTTAGATTTTTTTTTTTTTTACTTTTATAAATCTTTATTTAATTTTAATTGTTGAATGTATTCTTTAAAAGTCTAATTAATGTTGTTTTAAAATATGTTTAAAGGCATTTATATGAACGTTGAGGGCCTGTTTGGCAGCAAGCTTTTTTAGAGCTTTTAGCTGTATGTTTCGGAAAAAAAGCTCACCTTTGGCAAAAAGCTTTGTTTGGTTTAATAGAATGGAGCTGTTATATTTAGACAAATAGCTCAATATTAAACGATCAATGTAACGTTTCAAATTTAGAGGAGTGTTAGTTACTAAATTGACTCAAATACCCCATGCCAACGTAAGTAAAAAGGCCAACTATTTTCTATCTGATTCAAAATTTTAAAACTCTATTACACAACTCTTGTTCAGATGGCGAATTTTCACATCATTTCCTCTCAAATTATAATATACTGCTTTTGTGAAATATATATTATTAACTAATTGCTACTACGTACTCATTATTCATGTGATACTATTATATGTGCGAATGACTACTTGCATGGTTTATTTTACGTGAAAAATGACTACGTACTCATTATTCTTTCTCATTTTATAGGAAACAAGAAAACAGTTGTAACAAAAAATATGTAACAAACAAATGCAACCAAAAAAATGTGTCATTTATACATGTGTTATTTTAGAAATTAAATTCTATGATTTTGTAAATGGCACAGACCCGAACCCGACCTGACCCGACCCGACTTGACCCGAACCCGACTAACCCGAGTTCAAATAGGGTCGGGTTCGGGTATATTATTTTTAGCCTCGACCCGACTTGGACCCGACCCGTTTGACCCGAACCCGACCAACCCGACCCGAATAGCACCCTACACACACATTTATGGTTATATAAAGCGAATATGAATGTTATCATACATAATAAATTCGAAACCCTAATTGAATGGAACCCTAAATGTAATTAATGGTCTAAACATGTGTTATGATGGCCTAATATGAACCCTAAACCGGACAAAGATAATATGATGAATTACGTGTGTTATAGATCGAATTTTATAAGTGTAATATTCTCGTTTTTGTTGGAAAAGTTTATTTTATGTCTTAGTTAAGTTTTCCAAGTGGTTTGGTCGAATTTGAGTTGTCTAAGTCGTATTTTAATTTTACAAGATCAAGTGTCAAAGCGAGAAAACGGTCTCGAAATTTAGTTGGATTGTTTGATTTTTCATTTGCAAACCATAATGAATTGGGAGCTCTCCTTTTCTGAGATTGACATTTAGGATATAAATGAATTTCGGGAGTTTTGGGAATTTTTCCAAGGTGTCTAAACAGTCCAATAAGTGTAAACTTTTAAGGTGTATTTTCCGATTACTTTACGGGCAGTCCGGACTTGTGATTTTCCATAGGCCATTTGGCATAGAGATAGAACTCACCAATTTTTGAGTCTTTTAAATCATATGGGAACCCCGGATTTTGCTTGATTTCATTTGAGCTAAGTATTTTATAAAATCGTTAAAGTCCGGTCCAAATATGAGTTTAAGAAAATGAAAGATAAAACATGATATCAATAAGTAACACACTTACAAAGGCATAAAAGCTTATAAAAGGAGCTAATAAGTATTATACGAATCGTAATCCGTGTAGATTCATTGAAGAAGGCGTGGCGTCATATCTTCGTGTTCGTTCATTCATTTGCTATTCCTCATTTGCGTTAAGGTATGATATTCGACCTTTTAGTAAAGGTTTTCTCATGATCTCCTTTTCTTGTCATTTCCTTATGCTTATTAGGATTCCCTATGCCATTGCTAGGATTCCTTTACATTTATGTGAATCTCTTTGTCTCGAACTTCGTTTGTTGAACCTTGCTATGTTTGAGTATGAATTTTGATTATGAACTTCGACTATGAACATTTGATTATGAACCTCGATTATGAGCGTATGATATGTGATCGTGATATGAACCTTTGATTTACGAACATTTGATATGAACCCTTTACGATTTGTTTGATCTGTTGCTTATCCGAAATCTCTGTTATTGAACCATGAAACATCGATTTGAACTTATGATATGAAAACTCGATTTGTAAATCTGTTTGACCTTTATGATGAATTATGATCGTGTCATTTATGACAATCTGTTTGACCTAAGTTAGTTCGACACCGAGCCTATATTTCACTAGTCATGGGGTTCCATGTCCGTGTCGTTGATGCACCGACATGACTCTAGGGCGATAGAGTGATGTTCTGCCACGTCCCTTTCATTATCTGCTTATTGATAGTATGGCCACTATCTGTCTGCGTTGGGGCGTATGGATGCATCCTAGATCCGATCATTATCGATATGATTTTTCCGGTGAATGATGTCGTAGTGCAATACGCGTCTTCACAAGTTCGGGAGCTAGCTACTCCATTTGTTATTGAGGTCTCCCTCATATTATATAAGGTATTCCGAGGTCACCCTCGAATAAGAAAGTTACTTCGATATGATATGTTCGGGCTCATGGTAGATAACTAAATCAGATATCTGTTATTTCGTGTTAGATATTCATTTATGATTCACATTTGTCAATGTTTCCATTTACATCTTGAATTATTATATGTTTATTGAATGTGTTTATGCTTTGACATGTTTATGTGACTCTTTGTTGCCATGCTAGGATATGATTAATATGCTTAAATGTGATTCGCATGTCGTCATCCGATTATATGTTAGTTTACCATTATGTGACCTTGTTGATCCGTATGATGATTATGCTAGTGTATAATTGATTGTTCTCGTAAGTTCATTATGTATAATTGTTCGAGATAATTCGTGAACTTTGATTATCCGTTGGTGTTCGTATCCGCTTATGTTTGATCCGCCATGTTTAAATTCATCTATACTAAAGTTTGATATGGGAAATGGTTTAACTTATGATATATGACTTGATAACTTGCTAATTGCTATGCTATGTCTTTTGCTTATTTAGTTATAGTTTTCCTACAATGTTTTCTATTTGCATGTGTGACCGCCATGATTTGATCGCTATTGTTCCATTGCTACGATATTGGATAAGTGTGTTAAATGTAGATTAATTGATTTGTGTAAAGGACATGTTTACTTCTAGTAGTTGTTTACGCTAGCTTTCGGTATTTCGTTTGACTTATATGTACTTAAATTGCCTGATTCATTAATTGCATGTTGATTATGATGTGTTTCAGTTTGTGTCATCAATATGCTATGTGTTTGTTCTTATTTGTTGTTTGTTCTTCCGGATTTCTGTATGATTGTGTTTCCGCAAAATCCTCAATGATTCATTGATCTCATTCCGTTGTGAATTCGTTATTCGTTTCTTTGTTTTATTTCGTATTTCTATTTTGTTTAGTTTTCGTTTCTGTTATATTTGTTCACTGGGCTTTGTAAGCTCAAATGATTTTCTTTTCCTGCGGCGGGTTTTAGCATTCAAGATGAGCTTATGGGATAGCCGATCCGGGTTGAGAGTAGAGGCGAGAGCAAGATTTGAAAATAGAGATCTTAGATTTATTTTGATTAAAAAGTTATTTATATTTTCTTTTGTAAGTTTTGTAAAGGCTTCCGCTATTGTATAGTATTTTAAGGTTCTGATATGAAGCTGTATTTGTGACATCTTTGCCCTTGTCGGGTTGGGGTGTTACAACCTAATTTTGTTCTTTTTCACTTTTTAGGTCTCTTGAAGGCAAATTGCTGGAATGACACTTATTTGGACGAAAAGGCGCGAAAATATGAAGAAAATGGCCAAAGTCAAGAATCGAGACACTCAAGTCTTTGGGCCAAGGGACGGCGTCACAACTTAGAAGAGGACGTCGCGACCAAAATGGCGATGCTTGGTCGGACAACTTTGTGATGACCCAATAGCCAAATTGCCCATTTACAAGTGGCGGCTTGGGTTTTAAAAGAGTAGGCGTCATGACTCGGACGACCTAGATTTGATCCGACGACGTCGAGACTAAAGGGACGGCGTCCACAAGCATAAGGTGACGCCGTCGCAAGACTAACGTGGCGAGCGAAACCCTAATAACGGCGACCGACGGCGTCACAACCTAAAAGGTGGCCGTCGCACTTGTAACATTATATATAGAAACCGAATTTTTAGTTTTCGGTGTGTAGTTTTGTGGAGTAAAACCTAAACCGAACCAAGGTCATCTTGTACAAGATTTTAGGGTTTCATACCTATCTTACATCAAGATAAGTGTTTTACTTCATTAATCCAATTATGTCTTCAATTATTTGTGTGTATGCTTGCATGTTTCCCATGTCCCATTAATTTACTTGTGTGTTTGCTTAGGAATATGAAACTTAATTATTGAATATTGATTGGTCGTCTCTTATCTTAATTGTTAATGATCTAGTATTGTGATAGGTCATTCGTTGTGTAGTTAATGCTTGATTAATCTTTGTGAACCTTAGCTTATAGTACCTAGAGTCATTGTAGGCTAAAATATCCGAAGAGTACCTTAGTGTTTAGTTTATAAATCCTAGAGATTTTGTAGGCAAGAACCTTTGGTAGTTTCAAAGAGTTAGAGATAAACGCATACCCTACGACCTTAGACACACAACGCGATTAAGAATAAGGACGTGACAATTCAACCATCAATAGGAGATAATTAAGGAGTAATAAAACCTAAGTAAGCACATTTTTAAATCATCATACGAGCACACAATAATTAGACATAGACTGCCCACTAGTTAGATTAGATAATTAGATAAAAGTAGAGTAATCGGTAGAAATACCACCCCCCAAATCCAAACCCCGAGATTCGTAATTTCCATTTTCTAAAAAACATAAAAAGCACAAAAATAATCTTCCTCAACCCCAACCTTAGCGTAGTAATTCTCAACTAGCATTCCTATTCCCCTAGAGAACGATATCAATACCGTGGCTTACCCTAATACTACACTACACGATTAGGTTCACGCCTGGGGTGTTATAAACTTGCTCGATGAAAGGGAGTTCTTGTGACCCCGAGCGGCCGTAAAGCGTCATCAAGTTTTTGGCGCCGCTGCCGGGGAATAGAATAGCTAGTTAGGAGTTCACTTCACTTAGGTTTCCTTGCTTGATTCCTATCAAGTAAGCTTTTTTCCCATTTTTAGCTTCCTCGTAGTCTATCCCCCTTCTTGGTGACCTTTGTTCGTAAACCCCATCACTTTTCATCATGAAAGGTGATAACCCACCACCATTCATCAACCTACCACCCAATGACCCGCCAAGAGCCCGTACTCTTGGTGAATACTCGAGACCAAGCCACCTAGGCTATAGAAACACCATTGAGCTTCCCGACCAAGCCAAAACTACGGCCCTACGATCAGCATCTTAAGGATTTCCTTAAAATTGTCGATTCCATCGACCTCGATGCTACTACTCGGGAGACCACGCTGCGTCTCTTCCAATTCTCTATGGGACCAAGCTAGTAATTGGCTTGAGCGACTTCCAGCCGGCTCCATCTCAAGTTGGGATGATCTCACCTCTCGCTTCCTTGCTCAATTTTTCCCACCGGGAGAACTACTAAGCTTAGAATGAAATCTTGATGTTCCAACAACATCAAGGTGAATCTCTACTGAAGCATGGACTCGATTCAAGGACTTACTCCATAAAGTCCCTCATCACGGCATTGATCTTTGGCTTCAAGTCCAACTCTTCTATGGTCATGTCAACTTCCCACTAAGCGATCCATTGACCAAGCGGTAGGTGGAAAACTTAGTGATCTCACCGCGGAAGAATCGTGGGGTATAATAGAGGACCTTGCTCTCTATGACAACTAAAGTTGGAATGACCCTCGTGAGTTGCCCAAAACCGTAAAGGCAATCTCCTTGCCTCCCCTTGACTCACAATCTTCCGACCGTAGGATGCTCGAGCTTGAAGATCAAGTTAAATTCCTAATGAGCTCCTACAAGAATCCTAAGTCTTCACATCAAGTGAATAAAATCACTTTACCTTGTGAATTATGTAGTGGTCCACATGACACTCGTGATTGCACAAGACTCTCCGAGCAAGCTTTTGCGGATTACGCCTCCACGCGTACCGACGGAGCGGGAGAGAAGTGGTACACTTTCAAGCCCGAACAAAACAACTTAAAAAATCATTAGAATCTTGCTGCTAGCATTATGCTTATTAAATTACATATATACCCTCAAATTTATTTAACCAGATTTTATTTTAATGTGTATTTGTCCTTTTACGTCATTTTACATGTTATAATTAGAGCTAGAGCTACGTTACCTAACACTTTTATTAAGCAAACAACTATTGTCAATTGCTATTGCCTACTTTGTGACACCCTAGGCAAATCCCACATCGGCCGTGGCCTGGAGACATGTTTGGTTCATAAGATAATATTCGCCTTACTATGTGGGTGGATTTCTTAGGAACTGTTCAGTTAAGTGTGCTCATGTGAAAGTAGTACTGGTTTGGGTGACCTACCCCGGAAGCAGTAGGTGAGATGTTACATACTTCCTATTGCTTACTGCTGCTACCTGCTACTATTGCTACGTTTCGCCAAACATACCCTAACTAAGTAACTAACTAACTGATTGTTATTAACTATTTTGCGAACAGCTAACAAACTCATTATCTCTAAATCTCTAATACACCACTTAAATCGATTCTGTTTCGATACAATACTCGATTTTCTCGAATTTAGATCTAATAAATTAAAATGAACAAACTTACACCACGGAACACCTAGCGTTCCGAAATCAGACTCCAATCCATCCAACCCAAAAAACCGATTCCTCGACAACCGATCAAAAGACGAAACGGAAGAAACACATAACAAATCAGTACCACCAGATCTAACGTAATAAGATCCAACCACTAGTAGGGTTACAGTAATAAAAATAAAGGGACAGATGTAACCGGTTCTAGTGAAGTAGTTTGTGATTCGGTGTGTGAGTATTGAGAAGCCTTTTTTAGGCTTTGATTCGTCGTTGTTTTGGGTGTTGGAGTTGGAGTCTTCGTCTTCGGGGTGGGTTGCTCTGCGCATTGACAGGACTATGTCTAGCATTTTTGTGTGTGTGTTTTTTCAGAAAGTGGGTTGGGTTTGCAGGCTGAGCTGAAGATCAAGTGTGATGAGATGAAGACTGGTGTAAGTGTGAGTGTTTGTTTCTTTTCTATAAATCTGTGTTGTTAATTTGTTTGTTTGTTTGTCTGATTTTTTGAAGCGTTTTATTACAGGAGGAGGGGTAAAGTTGCCAAAATATCCCTAAAGTTTGTTCAATTTGACATGCCACAAACCATTAGAGCAAGGGGTGTGGTGGGGAAGCCACTTCTCTTCATTTGGGCCCCACTTGTGCCACATCACCTCCACATCACTCCAACACACTCACTTAAAAATACCCCCCAATCACAACTAAACCCAAACCTCTTCACTTGGGCCCCACCCATACCCATTTTATTTCCTTTATCAAACAAATACACCCTTTGCTGCAAAAGTTTTCTTGTCTTTATTCTCGTCGTTGCAACGACGAATCCTCAAGTGGCGAGCTCCAATGGTGTGGTGGCGAGGCATGAAGCAAACCGGCGAGTAGCCACGTTGGAAACGGCAAACAACGAAATCATCGACACCCCTTGCTCTTAGGAGGGAGAAAATGATTTTACATAAAGCATAAAAAATTAAAAATGATTAATGTCTTATACCTTAAATACATTTTATTTTAAATTTATTTTTATATTTCCAACAAAAAAAGTTTAACTTGCTTTTAAATAACTTGTCTTATTAATTTTAACCATTATTAAAAAGTTGGGGGAATTGCGTATATATCCCTCTCAAAACGCAAAATTGCATATATATTCAAGCCAAACCCATAATTGCATATATATCCTTCCCAACTATTATATTTGTCATATATATCTAAATTCTTATTTTATGTATTTTTAAATTCTAAAAATACTTGATAATTATTATTTAGATTGAAATTGACCGTTATACCCTTCTTCTTATTAGTTGTCATAATTATCATACATCCCTTAAGATTTAAACAAGTTACAAATACTAAACACAACAAACAACATATATTTATGAAACTGTCAACTACTACCGAAAATCACAACACATAAATGATTCTTTAATCAAACACTTGTATTGCAGAAAGAATATATACTACCTTTTGTCCATTCCAATGATCAACAAATGATTAAAAATGACCAGTAATGTGATTAAAAAAGAATACTACATGTTGTCCATTTTCAAGAAAGAGTTATAACGCTGGGATCCCATATATCCGATATTGGAATCAATGGCGACAATTGCTTCACTAAGTAATAAGTAGATTCATTGTATCTTCAACACAAGGGGTGTGATAGTCATTTTCAATTTGAATAATAATTATAATGTATTTTTGGAATTTAAAAATAAATATAATAATAATCTGGATATATATGACAAATTTGATGTTTGGGAAGGATATATATGCAATTATAGATTTGGCTCGGATATATATGTAATTATGTGTTTTTAGAAGGATATATACGCAATTTCCCCTAAAAAGGTTACCATACATATTTAATACATACTATATATTTATCATTTGAGATATAGTAATTGGATACCCGCGCACGGCAGCGATAAATATAGTTATATAATAAATATAGTAAATGAATTGCTAACCCAACTCTCCTCGCAATTCCTACCCGCTTAGTGAATTCATTTCACAACACTCCAAATGTAAATGTGTTAGTTGTATGTGTTTGTTTGGGTTTCAGTATCTTTCTTGTGACATCATTATTCCCGCATATAAAAAGACCTTCACAATCTCTTTCCGTAAAACACTTTCCCAAAAGTACATGATTTTGATAAATAAAGTTTGTATTGATTAAAATAAAGGTTAAAGTTATAAAAATTTGAATCAAAATAAAATAAACCTACTAAAAATGTAAAACTAAAACTCATAAAAATATATCAAACCTGGATGTTGAATTAAAGAGCACAAAATTTTAAAAATATGGTGAAATTAGATCATAAAAATTTAAGCGAATTAAAAGATATTTAAATTTAAAAATAAAGGTGATTAATTAGTTAAGAAGTGGCGTATGTCACCTCATTATTTAATTTATTTATTTTAGTTTGTTAGAAATTTCATCTTTTTTGTTATTTTTAGTTAGAAAGTGACACATGTCATTTCGATGATTAAATTCTTTATCTTAATTTTTTATGGAGCACAACTTAAATGTTTTATATAGTAGTATAGAATAGATATAACACTTCGTAGAATGTTAGAAAAAAATTATAGTAGAAGAAAATATATTGCTTCAACTAATTTATATTTTCAGTTTCTCTAAATGTTTTTATACATTATTTGATACGTTTTAAATATTGTTTTTTGAATTGATCTATCGTATATTACAGCTTTTTTCAATTACATTTTGATTATTTTACATTGTATACGTAAATGTTACACAAAACATTTAACCAAAACTTCCTAACTATAATTAATTGCCACTATAAATTTCCATCGTGATGCACATACACTCGTCTAGTACTAAAAAAAGATTTATTGTTCAAAATGTTTTTTCCTAAAATACATAGAAAAAAAATGTTTAAAATCATAAATTTTTAGAAAGAAAAAAAAATCAACTTTTCTAAGTTAAAACATGATTTCAAAAAAAGTGTTTTTATGTTTTTCTCCGCACCAAATAATCCCACTTTTTTAAGAAAATATACAACAGTGTCTAAACACGTTTATTTAATTTTCTAATAGTTTTTTTTTTTTTTTTTTTTTCGATAATATTATAGTGAAAAGAACACTTCCAATTTTTTCTACAAAAATAGAAATGAAAAAATTGAAAATTTTCTTTAAAAAAACACAACTTTAGCTATTTCGGTATGTAAAAAAACTCGTAGTTTGAAGAAAATTTCAACGAAAATCATCTTTAATAAAATGTTAGATATGTACCTCCTGAAAACAATATTGGTCAAGAGAAAAGTTCATTATAAAACTCATATTTGTTATAGAACCAATCAACTAATCATAGCCACTCATTTCTTTTATTAAAATATATTCATCATTTTTTTTAAAATTAAATATCTCACAAACCGTTAATCTTTACGCCAAAAAAATCATACCATCTCGACGAGAATTAAATTATCTTTCTATAGATATGCATTGTTATATACTTTCGACGATTTTTTTTTAAATTTCGTCCAGAAAAATCACATGTGATTTGTAAAAATCACATGTGATTTGTAAAAATCACATGTGATTTGATTTTTACGAATCACATGTGATTTTTAAAAATCACATGTGATTTTTACAAATTGATCTGTGCTAAACAGTCAAGTCTAATTACACAAGCTAACCACTTGTGAATAGCTAACCGTAATAGACTTAAAACTACCTAAAACACAAATGCAATTAAAGATCAGAGGAATACAGTGGATTCCTGGGTCGTTAAGTCCCACGGAGGTTGAATTGGTGTAAAACACTTGATCGGATGGTAGAATGATTACTAGGATAGTAATCAATAAGGATATTGATGGAAAAATTACCTAAAGAAAAGATCTACAAATTAAAAGCGACTTAAATGCAAATTAAAAGAAATAAAAGATAAAAGATATTAAATAAACGCTATCACTATTTTTAAATTCGATGAGCGTTTAAAACCTACAACGTATGTTTAAATTAAAAACTACGTATCGTACAAAATAAAGCGTGAGTTTAAAGAAATAAAAGACCTACAAATATGAAAATGACATTTTAACAATCCTAATAGTAAAAGAAAATTATTAGAAAAATAATTTTATTTTTACAACTATTATTTAATTATTATTAATTAAAACTATTTATTAAATATTTAAAATGCACTAAAATACAAGAAAATACAAGATTAACCTAGAAAATGAAATTATAACTTATAAAAGTCTAAAATATGATAAAACTTATTTTAATACTAAAAATATATTTTTAGACTTATTATGTATTTATTATTAATTTAAAACTATTTAAAACTAATTAAAATGCTAAAAATACTTTTAAACTAAGAAAATTATGGAAAAATACTTTTATTACTTTTATATTTATCTTAACCTAAGAAAATTGAAAATTATTTTTTGAACTTTTATAATTTATTTGTATTAAAAGCTATTAAAAATGCTTAAAACTGCTTTTAATTAAGAAAATAGCAAACAGTTATGAAAATTATGAAAATTTCAGGAAAAGTCTATTTTAATCTACTGAATCTAAGAAAATAGAAAAACATGAGCTTGTGTGGAGAAATATGCAATCTGCGTGGGCAACCGCTTATTAATAAGCACTTGAAATAAGCTAGAAGGACACAACAAGCACCAAACTGATATACAAGCTAAAATAAGCTATAAGAACTCTAATTCAACTAAAAACAACAAACCAAAACCTCTGGATTGCAAGTTAACACAGATTTGAGGTTTTGACTTAATGAACAAAACAGAATTTGGTAAGCTACTTTGAGCTTATGCACAGACTACCAAATAAGCTAAAACTGAAAAGTAAAAATTGGAACTTGTATTAGACCTGGTTGAGACCAAATATACCAAAACTCAGACCATGATAAGCTCTTATGAGCCTTGTGTACAAGCTGCAAGAACTGAGAAAATCTCAGTATCAACTGAGTTCAGTGAGCAGGGCAACTAAGTCCTTTTTGATGAGCTTATTTGAGGCTTAAGAAAAATTAACAAAAATCTGAAAAAATGCTTATAAGAAACTAGACCAAGAAAAGTTATAAAACCCAAAGTTTGACTTGTTTTGACCCAAGGATGAGTCATGATAAATCCTACAGTTGGGCTCAAAACTGGATTTTTGCAAATATCTTGACTTTTGACAGATCTTAAACTTTGACTTTTATGAGATTTAAATCAATCTAGCTTACTAATTATGATGTAATAAGCTATGTTGAGATGAGATTAAGCTAGGTTATCAGATTCTAAGCTAGTATGGTGATTATGATAAGCTAAAATCCAACAGTTAACAAGCTAGGTAAGGATTAAGGTACTTTTGACTTTTTATAGAACTAGGACAGGTTTTTCTGGTTTCTTTGAGTTCTTAAGACTAAGTTTGACTCAGACTAACCAAAACCAAAGGACTGCACAAATTTAATCTGATAGAACAAGTAAAACCAAACACCCCTTTTAATGACCTGTCTTGATGTTTTTCAAAGTTTCTCGATTCAATCCATACAAATGATAATGACCTTATAATATTGATTACTAGGACTAATGAAACATTAAACAACATTATCAACAACATGAAACTCAAGATTAATAAGTAAGCTATTATATTTGTTTAAATAGAGATTTTAACAATTTACCATTTTTAAAGAACAAGCAAACTATATTAAACTTTAATCTCACTAATCAAACACCAATAAGCATAAAAGCAAAGATAAAAAGCGAGATAAGCACTTGAGCGGTGAAAACTAGAATTTAGCAAATGGCTTACAAATTGGTTTCCAAGGAAATACGAGAACCAAGACATAAAACACATCCTAAAGCTTCCCAAGCACTAATCCCAAGACCATCCACTATACATCCTGCTCAAATATTCTTGAACCTTGCACCATGGATTTTCTATTTTCACCGATTTATTTGGTATTTTTATGAATTTTTGTGTTTTGGATACTAAACTAATTTTAAGGTATCTAAAAGCTTGCATAAGCTTTATATGGAGCTTATGTGACTTACTCGGTCAAAGTAACCACTAATTAATAACATTCACCATTAATGAAATTCTTGGATAATGAAAATTTTGCATAAACTGAGATATTACTTGAAACTGAAATTGGTTGCTTATAAAAGTTTTATTTCAACTTGAAAACATAAAATACAAAGCTTGAAGCTTAAACAAACACTGGAATTTGAAAGTTAAACTAAAACGACATTAAAATTTAAAATTACACTAGATTAATTACAATACTGCTTCTTTCTCTGTATTTATTGACCTCAAATATCTCTTGTCGACCTCTGAGCTAATCCCACCACAATCCAACCATTGAAATCATCCAGATCATCAGAATTTCCATTTGGCGATTTTGGCGCCAATTTTTCAAAGAGTTGGTTTTCTGAATTAATGGGCTTTGGTTGATAGTGGAGGTGGAAGGGAGAGGTAATCAAGTGGATATGGTGAGGTGGAAAGGTGAAAACCAGTGGTAAAAACCACTGGTTTTGGTGTATCTGAGGTGAGGAGGAGCTTGAGCAGTGGCGCGGTTTAACTGTTTTTAAAACTGGGTGGGTCAAGGTTTGGGTTGGATTTGGGCTTAGTAATAATAAAGGGTCCGTTTGGTTAATGTTAACAACAAGGACCAAAGGTGTAATTTAGCCAAAGTTGAGGAGCTGATCTTGAACATTTTCCAAAGCTCTCATAAGGACTAAAACTGCCAAGTAAGATTAGTACAAGGACCTTTGTTGATAATTTCCATTTTTTTAAATCCAAGGACCAAAATTGTCAAGTTTGAAACTTGAGGGACCAAACATGTAAATTCTCAAAAGTTTTATCATAAGGACCATTTTTTCATTTATAAATAGAACAAGGTTAAAAGTTGATAATTTTCACTTTTAATTTAACCAAGGACTATTTTGACAATTTTCAAAGTTAAAGGACTAAAGTTGTCATTTTGTGATTTTAAACTTTAAAGGTTTGTTTTGACAACTTTTGAATCTCATGGACCTAAAATGATATTTTACAAGTTTTTGAATTACGAGGGGACCTGATTTTGACAAATATTATAACTGGGGACTAAAGCGCCAATTATGCATACTTGATATGTTTTTACCGATTTTGATGTTTTGCATTTAAAACATATAAAACACTTGTTTGTGATATTTTATCATTTTGAAGTGTTTACGAGTGTTTTCGATGTTTTGGCATTTTAACGATAAAATGATGAGTATTTAGACACTCATCAATCCCACACTAAGATATTGCTAGTCCCTAGCAATGATTTGAGAAAATTTAATGGATTTTATCTCTTTACCAAAAGCCATTACTCGGAGTAGCCAATTGTTTTAGTTCAAGTAAGAACTTTGGTACAATGATAACCAAATGATTTTGAGCAAATCATAAGTCGTGAGCGGATTTGATTTGTCTTTACGGTGCCGTTTACTTGGACTAGCCAACTCTTAGATAAATTTTAATATTATCTTTGGTGAGTCGATTACCAATTATGGATTTTCAATTGCCTTTACCACAAGCCATAAACTTGCGGGCTAGCCAACTTTTCACTAGTTTAAAGATATGGTGAGTTGAACACCATACAATTTTAGGAAAATTGCAAGCCATAAACGGTTTGAGATATCTTTACCAAGAGCCGTTTGCTCTGGATTAGCCAATCCTTATGTGGGTTAGACATGGTGGACTGATTACCATTTCTTGAGTAAGTGAAAACACTTACTCGAAAAAAAAAAAAATTGGCCAAAAGCGGGAATTGGGTGGAATAATTACATGATGAAATTCGTGAGAATTCCCCCACACTTAGAAATGAATATTGCCCTCAATATTCAAAGTACCGTGGTTATGCGAAACACATAACATAAAAGGGAAATACTACGGCCATTATTTTGTTTTTGATATGTACATATATATATATATATATATATATATATATATATATTTTTAGATAAAGATTGATATATACAACGATGTGGGAAAAACTCCCCACACTAGGGTGATAGAAAGGGATAAGAAGACGAAAATATGGATGAAAATCCATATTATGTGGGCTACTATTTTTGATTCCCGAGTCACTAGCTTGACTCGATCCCGCATTCATTGGTTCATGGGGAATGTTTGTAAATCCGGGACAACCACGGAAATGTCCTCTCCAAAGTAATGCTTTAATCGATGACCATTTACTTTAAAATTTGGACCATCATCTTGAGATAACTCAATGGTACCATAAGGATAAACCTTAGTGATAGTAAATGGACCGGACCGGTAGGACTTAAGCTTTCAGAAAATCTTCAATCTAGAGTTGAAAAGAAGGACTCGATCACCAACGTTGAAAACGCGGTTCTTGATTTTAGAATCATGAATCTTCTTTGTCTTTTGTTTGTAAATTAAAGAGTTCTCGTATGCTTGATCACGGAGTTCATTTAGTTCATTCATTTGAACTTTTACGTGATCACCGGTCTCAGATATCGAAGTTTGCATGCTTTAAGGCCCGTAAGCCTTGTGCTCTAACTCAATCGGAAGATGACATGCCTTTCCGTACACTAGCTTGTATGGAGTACACCCAATTGGTGTTTTGTAATTTGTACGAAAAGCCCAGTGCGTCATCCGGTTTATCCGACCGGGATGCACGATTTTCACCTCTTGTCCTTTCAAGGATTCTTTTAATACCACGGTTTGAAACTTCCACCGCCCACTTGTTTGGGGTGGTATGCGATGATGAGGCGGTGGTAACACCATAATTTTGCATGACACGATCAAATTGGTCATTACAAAAATGTGTACCACGATCACTAATTATAGCACGAGGAGTTCCAAACACGGCAAAGAGCTTTCAAAATTTCACAACTACTCGGGCATCATTTGTAGGTAAAGCTTTTGCTTCAACCCATTTCGACAAATAGTCAACGGCCACGAGTATGTACTTGTTACCACGAGAAGATGGAAATGGCCCCATAAAATCAATACCCGGATGTCAAATATCTCACAAACTTGAATGGCATTTTGTGGCATTTCATTTCTTTGAGATATGTTTCCATGACCGACAAGCGTCACGAGTTTTGACAAATTCGTGGGCATCTTTATAGATTGTGGGCCAATAAAACCCGGAATCAAACACCTTTTGGCGGTGTAGTTTGGACTATGATGGCCCCGGTGGGTCGGCATGGCAAGCTTTAAGAATATCAAGAGCTTCTTGTCCATAAACACACCGTCGGATGACTTGATCCGCACAGATTTTGAATAAGAAAGGTCGTCCGAAATAGTGTTTAACATCCTTGAAGAATTTATTCTTCTGCTGGGTCGACATCCCTTTCACAATGAAGTTACCGCATGGTAATTTGCAAAGTCGAGAAACCATGGGGTAGAAGAGTTTCCACGAAAAGAAACCGCATTGAGTGTCTCGAGAGGAAATGTTTCATTTATATCCTTTTTCGAAAACATCTTGATGAGGTTTTCTAATGCAGACGGATGGTCGTGACCGGGTTCTCGGCTCCTTTTTATCACGTATGATAATATCAAATTCTTGGAGAAGGAGAACCCAACGGAGCAATCTCGGCTTTGCATCTTGTTTTGCAAAGAGATATTTAAGAGCCGAGTGATCCGTATACACTACATTTGGTCAAGATTAAGTACGGCGAAACTTCTCAAAGCATACACCACGGCTAATAGCTCTTTTTACGTGGTGGTGTAATGAGTTTGAGCTTGATCATAGTCTTACTTGCGTAGTGAATAGGTGAAAATGCTTGTTTCTTCGTTGCCCTAAGATGCGCCGATAGCAAAATCACTTGCATCGCACATAAGCTCAAATGGTAAATCCCGATCGGGAACAGCGAGAATGGGTGCTTGATGGCTTTTTCTTCAATGTTTCAAAAGCTATGATGCACTCGGGTGAGAAGATAAAAGGAGCATCCTTTTCAAGAAGATGGGTCATTGGTAGGCGATTTTGGAAAAATCTTGTATGAATCTACGATAGAAACCGGCATGACCTAAAAACTCTAATACCTTTAACGGTAGTAGGATGAGGCAATTTAGCAATAACATCTACTTTTGCTCTATCTACCTCAATCCCATTCTTTGAAATTTTATGGCCAAGGACTATGCCTTCTTTGACCATAAAGTGGCTTTTCTCCCAGTTTAGACAAAGATTGGTGTCTTCACACCGTTTGAGCATTTTATCTAAATGGGAGAGACAAGTTTGAAAAGAATCCCCAATGACAGAGAAGTCATCCATAAACACCTCCATTGTTTCCCCGATCATGTCATGGAAAATGGCCATCATACATCGTTGGAACGTGCCAGGAGCATTACATAGGCCAAAAGGCATACGTCTATAGGCAAAAGTTCCGTATGGGCAGGTGAATGTGGTCTTCTCTTGATCACGTGGATCAATGGAATCTGAAAGTACCCAGAAACCATCAAGGAAACAATAGTATTCATTCCTGCTAATCTCTCAAGCATTTGGTCCATAAAGGGTAGAGGAAAATGGTCTTACTGGTGGCGTCATTCAACTTACGATAGTCAATGCAAACACGCCATCCGTAACCAATCGAGTTGGAATTAACTCGTTATCTTCATTGTGACAATGATTATGCCACCCTTTTTCGGGACACAATGAATTGGGCTAACCCAAGGACTATCTGAGATTGGGTAAATCAATCCTGCATCAAGAATGTCATGCATGGTCTATACTTGTGTAGTCGTATAAAACAATCAGAGTACAACATTTTGTATCGATATCTAGAAGTTTCAGTTATGGATTTTTAAAGTTTGACGACGAAACGTATTATTTTCAGAAAATTCAGCTTTGCTGTTTTTACATTGTTCGGGTCAAAAATGAGCCTTAAGCTTCACAAATTATTTCGACTTATCAAAAATATATTAGTTTACTTGATCACGAAGCTAAGGACGTATTATCGTGAAAACGCAGTTTAAAGCGACAAAGATATGCACGTTTTTATAAAGTTGCAGTAAATATTATTTTCGAAAAACTATATTATTTTTACGTTACAAGTGTTACATTAGCCGAATGCGACCATGTTTCTGGTTGTTTTTAACAAGGTTGTGAAACTTTTGGAGCAATTGTCTTCTAGTAAAATCAAGTTCATCGGCCATATTTTTCAAAACAACAAGCCGTTTGTAAAGCGGATGTATAGTGAATTAATTACGGATGTTCAAAATTGGCGAAACTCATTTTACGCACAACATTAGCCAAAACCACCATCTTTAGCCCTTAATATCTTTATGATCGAGACCTTTTGAATGAAAACTCTGAACTGAAACTTCTAGATATCGATACAAACTTTCCAAAACCGTCGAGTTCGTTCTCTAACGATCGGCGTACACCATTTTACGACCACTTTTCCGAGCCATTTTGTTAATTTCATGATTTTTCCGACGACATTGTTTTGCGACGAAAAGTGGAAATTTCACCAAAAATCATTATAAAACCATTGTAGGATGACATTTTGACGTAAAACATGTAAAGTCATTTTTGAAGGGTCAAGGCGTCAAAAGAGTATTTTAAATCGACAGTAATATTTTTTCAAAACTCGCAAATGGTATAAATAACATACTGAAATGCATGCATAACATTACATTGCAACTCATTACATATCATATCATTTGTAATAGGTCCGGTTGACGCATCACATTATACCTCGGTGTACTCACTTTTGCCATTATTCCGTTTACCAAGTGAGTTTTCATAGCCCCGTTTTACATGCTTTCGATTATTTCAAACCCACGGGAGAATACATTGCACTACATTTTTTTTACGATACCAAGTATGTTAAATTCATTACATTGCTTAAGTTACCGCATTTGCCAATTCGAAAGTCCCATTACTTGAACATGAACCGTTAATCTTTGAGCGAGGATGAGTGGATAGATCTATCGGTGACGCCTCCATCCGGGTTGGTGAATCCCAACCGTGCAAACGGATGCATTTCATTTGATAACATTACGGAGTTGTCGGCAAACACTCTGCGGGGCATACATTATTGAATGGTCTAGTTTCGGGGTCATGGGCTTAGAGCAATTGTAACATTATTTTTACGTGACTTGATTGTCATGCATGGTCTATACTTGTGTAGTCGTATAAAACATTTACATAAACCTATGATTTCTCACCAACATTATTGTTGACCTTTTAGCAATGTATTTTCGGTGGCGAGGCATTATCATCATGACATGGTTTAGGGACCTACATTTTGAGTCATGGCGTCGACTTACATTATGTACATTATGGCACTTTATTTCAAAACATCGTTTGGATTTGTAACATATTTGTATTTCCATAAACTTTGTAAACCTTATAAGACCGATGTTGTACTCGATTGTTTTTTTTTTTTTTTTTGAAATATCCAACGATGTGTTTTTTAAAGCGACACTTTAGGTCGCTCAATATAAGCTGTGATGTGGTGCTATGACATCAATCCCGAGAATTCCATTCCGCAAAAATGTAAATTGGGGTGTGACAAAGAAGTTTGATAACCTCTGTTTGATAACATCATGGATTTTGGATTTACTCTTCTCTCGATGTTGAACTGCGGCTTAAAGTCATCCTCCATCAAGATTTTGTGAGTACAAAATTCGAGGTTGATACCATAATGTCGGAGAGTTTCCAAGCAATTGCTTGCTTGTGTGACTTCAAGATTTTTATGAGAGCGACTTTTCATCTTTACTCAAATCTCGAGCAATAATGATGGTAATTTATCATCACCCTCAAGGAATGCATACTCGAGATGAGGTGGTAAGTCCTAAGCTCAACCTCGGAAATTCTTGATTTTCTCAACTGACTTGACTTCCTTATTATGAAGTTTAATGGGAGGAAGTAGAGGAGAAATGTCATGATTTAACAACTTCTCAAGAAAATATCTCCCCAGTTAATCTCATTTTGATTAATCTCGGCAGAATTGAATCACTAGAGTGAGGGCGATGATGGATCATCATTAAGCAACTTCTCAATGAGAAGTATGTCTCCTCAATGTCAATTGGGCGTGATCAATTTCCCATGGTGCGTAATCATTTGGATAAGTAGGCTTCAATCTCTTCTAAGATGAAGTCACTTTCCTCAAATGGGGTGAGAGAAGGAGTAGAATTGGCGATGATAGGTTGAGATGAATGAGTGAGATTATCACTCGAAGAATTATGATCATAACCAAGAACTTCTTGAGAGTACTCTTGAAGCAACATCAATGATATCTATTCGGTTAACCGACTCGAATCATAGTTTGCGGAGTACCTCGAAGTTTGATCAAGGTTAAAAGTGATGACTTCATTACCAACACGCAATGTGATTTCTTGCTCAAATACATCTATGAGAGCACGGCCCGTTCTCGAGAATCCTCGACCAACAATGAGAGGAACCCGATGATCGGCATCAAAATCAACAACCACGAAGTCACCGGAAAATGGAACTTTCCTACTTTCAACACGTCCTCGGCAATGCCAAGAGGACGGGATATTGTACGATCTGCAAGCTCGAGAGTCATGCATGTAGGAGTAAGTTCCTAAGAGATAGTTTCTTCCAAATGAATAAGGCATCGGGTTGATGCTTGCTCCAAGATCTGCTAGGGCAAAGCATTCAACCATTCACAGAATACACAAGGTAAGAGAAATTTCCCGGGATCTCCAAGCTTTTCGGAAGCTTCTTCGGATAAGCTCGCGAGCGCTTCTCGTTAAGAGGAGTTTAGCCATTTCAAACAAATTTTCCTTGTTGCTTAACATGTGTTTGAGAGTTGATGCAAACTTGGGCATCGGCATGATAGCATCCGCAAAGCTTATGTCAAAATGTAATTCTTGGAAAATTTGGAAAAATTTGTCCATTTGATGACTAGCTTTTTCACGAGCTTTGCTCATTCAAACGTGATGGATATGGAATAGAAGATTTGGATTTGGTATTTTCAATGGGAGCTACAATGGTTCAAAAACAACTCTGGATTAGACTTGGGTTTCGGACAACTTGAGGATGGACATCATTGGTTCCTCCGTTATTAACAGAAGTTCCTTGTCCTTTGTAGCCTCGGGTTCACCTTCCACTACCTTTGGGAAAGAAGAAGAGGTAGTAGGAATAGCGGGTCCATCATATGAAACACCACTTACGGTTGTGATCGCTTAGCATCGCCCCCGGGTTAGCGATCGTGTTGCTCGGAAGTTTTCACGAGCCGAGGGTTGATCATTTAAAGACTTTTGATATCGCAACTGACCGACCAACAACCTGCTCATTTCATCTTGGGATTTCATGAACTGCTTCAATAACTCATCGATGATGGTCTTGGAGGAAGTGGAGGAAATTTCGAGGTCGATGTTTTGCTTAGGACCTTGTTGTTGAAAATTCCTTGATTAGGATTCACATTCCCATGAAATTGATTCCTCGATTGAAATTGTTTTGATGAAGGTTCCCTTGTTGTTGGAAACCTTGATTGGGTCCGGATAGAAATTACCTTGGTTTTGATAACCTTGGTTCATTCTAGGTTGATTCGATTCGATTAAGATTCGGTTAAAACCGGGTGGTGCACGATAAGTGTTAGCACGGTAGTTTGGTTCATTCGAGGACGGTAATGATTACCTCCTTGATTTGAAGTACCGGCTATAGCATTTGCTTCAAACGGACTACCATCGGTGGCGATCTGATTGTAGTATGCATGAGGACCACCACAAGTAACACAAACTTCAACTTTCTTCACTTCACCATGTGATGGTGTTTGAGTGAAAGTGACTTTCTTCAGTTAGCAAGAACCAAAGCTCGAACAATATCGTGAGTTTATCAATCTTAGCATCGGTGCTAGATGTACTCACGGGAGATGAAGTAGTAGGTCCAAGATTAGGCCGATTTTGATATGTCTTTGTGCGGAAAGAGCGGACACAGGACTTGTTTTCAATGATTTGTAAGGCTTCTTTGGTGGTTTTGCTAAGGAAATTACCTCATGGAGGCATTCAAAGAGTCTTGGTCACTTGTCTCGCACCATTATAGAAAGTATCCATTTGCATTAACTCGGTAAAACCATGATGTGGACACTTGCGAGCAATTCTTTATAACGATCCCATGCCTCCCGAATGATTCATCAAATCTACGAGAAAATTTCATTATCTCATTCTTAAGACTTGTGGTTCGTGATGGAGGATAGAACTCGTTAACAAACTTGGTAACTAGATCCTCCCATGTCTCAATGGAGCGAGGGGTTGTTTCTCAAGCCAATTCCGGCTTGTCCTACAGAAAATGGGAAAGAAGCTTGATAGCCGTGTGGGACATTCTTGTACTTGATGGTAGATGCAATCTTGTTAAACCATCGAATGTGTGCATGAGGATCATCCCGCTCAAAACCATAGAATTGGCTTTGGGTTACCGTTAAGCAACCGGTTTGAGCTCGAAAGTGTCGCCCACGATGGTTTGGGACAACAATGGCATCTCCGTAACCCTCGATGGGTGCTTGGAAAGCTCATTCATGGGTTTGTCTTACGCCATTTCGACGGTGGTGGTGGTGGTAGACGTTCCTCGATCCGGTGAAGGAGCCGAACGTCCTCGCTCTGAGGAATCTTTCCAAGTTCGAAAGTGGACTTGTAGAATCGGAAGAACGAGTGCGCATGCACTAAGTATAAAAATCAATTTTCAAAACAAATGAGGCAAAACACAAGTGAACTTAACCAATAATCACAAATGAAATGGCTTTGAAAAAGGTATACCAAATCACAAGTGACACAAAGGCAAGTTTTAAATCGATGTTCGGGAACTTATTAATGGTCGCACCCCGCTAGGTAGTGCATTTGTCTTGATTTATGGTGGTTGATTTTATGTATAAATTAAGTACCAATGAAAAGACGTAGGTAATGATTTGTGCGTATGGGTTTAAAACTTTTGACAATATTTTTGGTATCGTCTCGTTTAACCAAATCGTATCTCTTTAAGAATCACCTTAAAAGAAACACAAGCTAGAAAAACGTTACGATTATTTTGTTGTTTTCTATTGTTTTGGGTTTTAACACTTTAGGAAAAGTGTTAATGAACTTTTGATTTATATAAACTTTCTGAAAACTTTTTACAAATTGTGGTATATGTGCAAGCACAGATCTGATAATGCTAGAAACACGCTTACGACCTCCCGGTATGGCGCCAAAATTTGATCATGCTAAGCAATCAAGTCTAATTACAAAGCTAACCACTTGTGAATGGCTAACCGTAATGACTTAAAACTACCTAAAACACAAATGCAATTAAAGATCGAGGAATATGATGGATTCTGGGTCGTTAAGTCCCACGGAGGTTGAATTGGTGTAAAAACACTTGATCAGATGGTAGAATGATTACTAAGGATAGTAATCAATAAGGATATTGATGGAAAAATTACCTAAAGAAAAGATCTACAAATTAAAGCGACTTAAATGCAAATTAAAAGAAATAAAAGATAAAAGATATTAAATAAACGCTATCACTATTTTTAAAGTCGATGAACGTTTAAAACCTACAACGTATGTTTAAATTAAAAACTACGTATCGTACAAAATAAAACGTGAGTTTTAAAGAAATAAAAGACCTAAAAATATGAAAATGACATTTTAACAATCCTAATAGTAAAATAAAATTATTAGAAAAATAATTTTATTTTTACAACTATTTATTTAATTATTATTAATTAAAAACTATTTATTAAATATTTAAAATGCACTAAAATACAAGAAAATACAAGATTAACCTAGAAAAATGAAATTATAACTTAGAAAACTCTAAAATATGATAAAACTTATTTTAACACTAAAAATATATTTTTTAGACTTATTATGTATTTATTATTAATTTAAAACTATTTAAAACTAATTAAAATGCTAAAAATACTTTTTAAACTAAGAAAATTATGGAAAAATACTTTTATTACTTTTATATTTATCTTAACCTAAGAAAATTGAAAATTATTTTTTGAACTTTTATAATTTATTTGTATTAAAAGCTATTAAAAGCGCTTAAAACTGTTTTTAATTAAGAAAAATAACAACAGTTATGAAAAATTATGAAAATTTCAGGAAAAGTCTATTTTAATCTACTGAATCTAAGAAAAATAGAAAAACATGGGCTTGTGTGGAGAAATATGCAATCTGCATGGGCAATCGCTTATTAATAAGCACTTGAAATAAGCTAGAAGGACACAACAAGCACCAAACTGATATACAAGCTAAAATAAGCTATAAGAACTCTAATTCAACTAAAACAACAAACCAAAACCTCTGGATTGCAAGTTAACACATTTGAGGTTTTGACTTAATGAACAAAAGCAATTTGGTAAGCTACTTTGAGCTTATGCACGACTACCAAATAAGCTAAAAGCGAAAAGTAAAATTGGAACTTGTATTAGACCTGGTTGAGACCAAATATACCAAAACTCGCACCATGATAAGCTCTTATGAGCCTTGTGTACAAGTGCAAGAATCGAGAAAATCTCGAGATCAACCGAGTTCGATGAGCGAACAACTAAGTCCTTTTGATGAGCTTATTTGAGGCCTAAGAAAAATTAACAAAAATCTGAAAAATGCTTATAAGAAACTAGACCAAGAAAAGTTATAAAACCCAAAGTTTGACTTGTTTTGACCCAATGATGAGTCATGTGATAAATCCTCTAGTTGGGCTCAAACGGATTTTCAAATATCTTGACTTTTGCGGATCTTAAACTTTGACTTTTATGAGATTTAAATCAATCTAGCTTACTAATTATGATGTAATAAGCTATGTTGAGATGAGATTAAGCTAGGTTATCAGATTCTAAGCTAGTATGGTGATTATGATAAGCTAAAATCCAACAGTTAACAAGCTAGGTAAGGATTAAGGTACTTTTGACTTTTTATAGAACTAGGACAAGTTTTTCTGGTTTCTTTGAGTTCTTAAGACTAAGTTTGACTCAGACTAACCAAAACCAAAGGACTGCACAAATTTAATACAGTAGAACAAGTAAAACCAAACACCCTTTTAATGACCTGCCTTGATGTTTTTCAAAGGATTTCTCGATTCAATCCATACAAATGATAATGCACCTTATAATATTGATTACTAGGACTAATGAAACATTAAACAACATTATCAACAACATGAAACTCAAGATTAATAAGTAAGCTATTATGACTGTTTAAATAGAGATTTTAACAATTTACCAGTTTTAAAGAACAAGCAAACTATATTAAACTTTAATCTCACTAATCAAACACCAATAAGCATAAAAGCAAAGATAAAAAGCAGAAATAAGCACTTGAACAGTGAAAAACTAGAATTTAGCAAATGGCTTACAAATTGGTTTCCAAGGAAATACTGAGAACCAAGACATAAAAACACATCCTAAAGCTTCCCAAGAAGCACTAATCCCAAGACCATCCACTATACATCCTGCTCCAGCCTTCTTGAACCTTGCACCATGGATTTTCTATTTTCACTGATTTATTTGGTATTTTTATGAATTTTTGTGTTTTGGATACTAAACTGATTTTAAGGTATCTAAAAGCTTGCATAAGCTTTATATGGAACTTATGTGACTTACTCAAATCCAAAGTAACCACTAATTAATAACATTCACCATTAATGAAATTCTTGGATAATGAAAATTTTGCATAAACCGAGATATTACTTGAAACCGAAATTGGTTGCTTATAAAAGTTTTATTTCAACTTGAAAACATAAAATACAAAGCTTGAAGCTTAAACAAACACCGGAATTTGAAAGTTAAACTAAAGCGACATTAAAATTTAAAATTACACTAGATTAATTACAATCACGCTTCTTCTCTCAGATTTATTGACCTCAAATATCTCTTGTCGACCTCTGAGCTAATCCCACACAATCCAACCATTGAAATCATCCGGATCATCGAATTGCCATTTGGCGATTTTGGCGCCAATTTTCAAAGAGTTGGTTTTACGAATTAATGGGCTTTGGTTGATAGTGGAGGTGGAAGGAGAGGTAATCAAGTGGATATGGTGAGGTGGAAAGGTGAAAACCGGTGGTAAAACCACTTGGTTTTGGTGTATCTGAGGGTGAGGAGGAGCTTGAGCAGTGGCGCGGTTTAACTGCTTTTAAAATCAGGCCGGGTCAAGGTTTGGGTTGGATTTGGGCTTAGTAATAATAAAGGGTCCGTTTGGTTAATGTTAACAACAAGGACCAAAGGTGTAATTTAGCCAAAGTTGAGGAGCTGATCTTGAACATTTTCCAAAGCTCTCATAAGGACTAAAACTGCCAAGTAAGATTAGTACAAGGACCTTTGTTGATAATTTCCATTTTTTTAAATCAGAGGACCAAAATTGTCAAGTTTGAAACTTGAGGGACCAAACATGTAAATTCTCAAAAGTTTTATCATAAGGACCATTTTGTCATTTATAAATAGAACAAGGTTAAAAGTTGATAATTTTCACTTTTAATTTAACCAAGGACTATTTTGACAATTTTCAAAGTTAAAGGACTAAAGTTGTCATTTTGTGATTTTTAAACTTTAAAGGTTTGTTTTGACAACTTTTGAATCTCATGGACCTAAAATGATATTTTACAAGTTTTTGAATTACCGGGGACCGATTTTGACAAATTTTATAACTTGGGGACTAAAGCGCCAATTATGCAAACTTGATATGTTTTTACCGATTTTGGATGTTTTGCATTTAAAACATATAAAACACTTGTTTGTGATATTTTTATCATTTTGAAGTGTTTCGAGTGTTTCGAGATGTTTTGGCATTTAACGATATAAAAATGATGAGTATTTAGACACTCATCACAAATCACATGTGATTTTTCTGGGCGAAATTTAAAAAAAAATTCGTCGAAAGTATATAACAATGCATATCTATAGAAAGAAAATTTAATTCTCGTCACGATGATGTATTTTTTGTAGCTTGAATATTTACCGTTTGCAAGATATGTTATTTTTAAAAAAATGGTGAAAAATGATTTTTTATTAATTTAGATAGAAAAATGATTGGTTCATTGGTTCTATGACAAATATGAGTTATATATGGATCTCAACTCTACTCTGATCTACACCAATAAGGTCTTATTGATAGATATTTTAAAAACATTTAGGTTGATTAAAATATAAACTTTAATACTCTTTTAAATAAGTAAATTATAAGTCTATTTTTTATTTTGATTGTCTCAAAATACTTGTCCATTTTTATTTCAACCCATCACAAGACATTTTAGTGGATAGAGAAAATATTTGATTGGTGAATAGATTAGTCGGTGGAAATTTATTAAACTTTGTGCAAATTAGACTTATAATTTGGGACGGAGGCAATACTTAATTGCAAGATAGTTCTAAGAGCGTTAGAGTACGGTTGGTGTTGTGAGGTGGTGTCATAGGTAAACCGGCACCTCGGCACTTTTGCTCATGGCACCAAAACACACCTCTTGTACGAGAATATTATAGGGTAAAAATTATGTCATGGGTCCACATATACCCCACAAAAAATAATAAATGAATAAATAAATAAAATAAAAACCTTTGGCGTGAGCTAGTGGCCACGACACCAAGACCTATAAGCCCACTTCCGGTGTAGTATCTTGTGCCATAGTGTCGCGCCGAAGCCTATGGCTTAAGCCAGCTTTCAGCCATTGTACCAAAAGCTCTAAATAGAAAGATAAATATTTAATTTCAAACGAAAATATTAAAGAGCTCGGAGTAGCTCGTTATACGCGCACAACAGTGCCTATAACGATGCTATAACTGCACCATATAGTGCGTAATAAGCGTACTGTTGTGGCCATAATGACGGGTTTATGTGTGTGGTTCTTTATTATTATTATTATTTATTTTATTTTATTTTTATATAAAAACATCACTTCATTAGAAAACATAAGGGATTTTACAAGAAATTGGTGAGAAGCCGGGACACTAATTGGGCTCCCACTCCTTTCTGAATACAAAAGCTTAGTCTATGAAAGATAAAAGCCCCACTCTTGACATTATTCGAGTGGCTAACAGCAACAGTCTTGATATGTGAAAGTGTATCCAAGGCTTTCGTGTCAAGCTCCCCAAATGTAGAAAAAGCAAACGGAATGAACTTGTAGCCATTTTCTTCACATTTGGACACATATTTCTTTTTCTTCTTCTCCACGTTATGTAAAGCTACACGGAGCCCACAAATTAGCATCAATACCCGCAAAAGGAGAGATCCTCGTCACATCCAAACACGCATCCTTGCCTTAGATCCAGTTAAATAATAGCAAGTCTGCCGGACGTAATTCTTTCCCATCCCTCAAAAGAAACCCCATTGGGGCCTCCTTTTTCACCATAATCCCAACCTTGGAATATATGTCGACAAGAATATCGCGCACCAGATTATGTCTAAATTTCACCCCCACTTCACTGGAACAGTGAACTGCATGGTCTCCCCATTGGTCCATACGATGCTTGCAGCTCGGACAAGGACTACCTTCAGAAAACATAGGTATGGTAAGCGTATAACACAATACCGACCGGAATTGGCGGTGGTTCATCCTTTGGCCTAACCCATCAATAGGTATGGTGAACAGGAAGTCTTGTGCATGTGGAGCCCGGGTACAGCTGAGGATAGCCACTTGCCTTGGACTTAACGAATATTTTGAAACAAGATCTTTCTCGATGACACCGAAATAACACTTTGCCAAGGTTTTCATCATATAGGGGCGGGGAGCGTCGAGGCGACGAGAACGTGTCTTTGGTACAAGCAATTGTTAAAATATCTAGAGCATCTTTGAAACGAAGGGCCATGAGAGTTAATGCCTGTTTTACCAAAATCCGGTCCCGCAAATCGCTAGTTTGCAAGCGAGGCGAGGAAAGCATATTGGATGATGTCACTCGCCGCATGGATGCCCAACCCACCCATCTTGATTGAGAGGGTGGCAAGCCATTGCCGGTCACCAATCCTCGCCCGAAAGTCGTAATAATCTTCTCAAAAAAGCACGTAGCATCCGATTATTATTTAATTGTTTGTTTTTAATGTAAAGTAGGGTTTTTATGATGTGTTACAAAAATGTTATTGAGTATGTTGTTTTTGATGTTTTAGATTATAAAAATATTATCGGATAAGAGTGCTAGGTGTAGAGGTGTTATCCATCAAATTATAGGCACCGCGTAAGCTTACTTTTTATTTGACACATAAACAGACAAGCAAAAAAGTAAAGTAACGCCCAATGCCGTCTTCCACGGGTTATGGGTACCAATACCGTTTCCGGTGTATGGGAGAGGTTGAGATGTAGACAGCCTTACACATAAAAAGACAAGCAATTTAATTAAAACAATGTAAGTTAAAAGGTAAAAAATGATAAGGTTTGTAAAGTCGGTACAACTTTGAGGGCTAGCTAAAACACAACCTAAAGTCCTAAACTACTGCTCCCTCCGTCTCAAAATTATAGTACCCTTTTAACTTTTTCGGTCTTTCTATTACAACTTTGACCTTGAGTATTTTTGTTTGTGTTATATAATATTTGATGCAATATATATGAATTGATTATGTTTTTAAATGTATTTTCATTGGTATAATTTTTTTCAATTATTGTATAACACAAATAAAAATATTTAAGGTCAAAGTTGAAAAGGAAAGACCGAAAAAGTCAAACGGGGACTATAATTTTGGGACGGAGGTAGTATTGTTCTAGCTAAAACCAATGTTTTGAAAACCTGGTTTATAATCGACCCGGTCGAGTCACCGGTCAACGGGTCAACCGGTTCGACCGCCAACTCGATTTTCCATTAAAAAATATAAAAAAAATAACCGGTCAACCCGGTCAACGGTTCGACCGAGTCAATCCGAATCAACCCGCTTTTATAAAAAATTTTAAAAACCAAAACCGGTCGGGTTTCGAGAACCGGGTTGGCCGGTCACTCAAAACCCGACGGGTCTATCCGGTTAACCGGTTTTAGAAACCCGGTTATTTTGACTCGTTTTTACGGAACCGGTCCAACCGGTTAACCCGGCGGGTCGACTGGGTTTGTTTTGGATAAAACACAGCCTAAACTACTACTGTATTTGGAAAAGAAAGAAAATAATAATAACAAAATATAATAATAAAAAAATAATAATAAAAATAAAAAGCCTGGAATAACATTGGCGGCGAAAATAACCACTACTAAAATGCTGTTAGCTCTTTAGGAGTTTAGGCTGTGTTTTAGCTACTAAATAGTAGTTTAGGACTTTAGCTAGAACAATAGTAGTTTAGGACTACTATTTAACATTGTTCTGTTAGATTGCAATAATAGCAAAGGAATTCCGGAAATGCTTTTGGAATAAGGTGAGATTTTCAGTGGTCTATTTTCCTGAACTGTCTTAGAAGTACGTCATCTCTGATGCTTTTATAAAAGGCGGCCTTGTTCTAGAAAAAGATGCCAAACAAACGTTAAAGGTATGGAATCATAATTCAACTTACTATTGCTGCTCTCCTCATTTCTTCCATTTGCTAGTGAATGTTACGATTTTGTTATGTTTTATGCTTAGCATGTAAAGTAGCTTTAAAGAAAAGGGTCAAATGGGTAGACAAGTCGAAAGTTAGTTGAAGTGTAGTAATGCATACGGCCTTTTAATCTTGATTAAACCCTTCAACCCGTTTGACCCGTTCATTTTTTTATTTGAGCCGTTTGAGATGAGACAACCCGAAATGACCCATTAAAAAATAAACCCCCCGAAACTGCCACTTTTGCTGTTATCCTTTTTGTACAAACATGTTCCTCGTATTTAAACATATAAAATCTAAGCTATCCAAATTCCATTTCAATGCAGTCATGCGACAGTGATGAATGCAAGGCACAGGAAAAGGTTCTGCAGTCCACGTTCATTTAATGTTTAGCTTTTCGTTTTATAGTTCTATTATACCGATGTTATATAATATGGGAAAGTATGTTTATCAGGATAAAGAATACAAAAAAGTTCGACTCGTTTGATGCTCGAGGCGTTATGGAGAAGTACGGTTCAGAAGATTGGGGAGAGTATCTCATCCCAGAAGTTCATCTTTCACAAAGGTTTGTGTTTGATGAAAATGGTTACTACCATTGTTGTGCTTCTATGCCACTCCCGAAGAACATGGAAGTAGATTAGTTCCTTGTGTTTTTGAGATCTCGTGTTTGTTAAGAATTGTTTGTTCTTTTAACGTGATTAACTTACGAAGTCTCATGCATCCTAGATTAGATGTTGAGAAGTATGTGGAATACAATACAGATTAGCTGCTATAGATAGAACTTTTAAATTTAAATTGATTATAAACATTATGCTAAAAAGGTAAAAAGTATTTACAGATTATTAAGGAGCTAATGTTTCTAAGTCATAATCGGTTTGGAGTATAAAATTGTCAAAAGTTTCAATGATTTGACGATATAATGCTGGAGATCTGTACGTGTAGCGTGCTTCTCGATCTGTGTCAATAGTCTTAACTATTTTATAAAAGCGTTGGTTCGACGGTAACCCTAACCTGAGGTTTATTTTAACTCGATACAACCCTGAAGGCTGACCCCAAAGTTTATATGTAGACTATCTATCTTTTCTTTTACTTTTATATCACAAAAAGTACGAGCTCGAATTGCTTGGTAAACGCCGAGTTGGTTGCACCTGTAGTTTGAACTTGGTTATGCATTTTACATATAAGCAGACTGTGACATGCTTATTATGAAGGTTAAATTGAGACAAGAAGGGTTTATTACCATTCGGCTAAGGAGAGTGATAGTGTATTCATGCATTACCTCGTCACGACGCAAGCAACGTGAAACGAATGGGAGTGGTGGTGGTAGAGGTTTGGCGGAACCTGTAAACACGCAACATATACTACAAAAGCTTCTAGTTAATGATTTTGTTTATCGTTAGCTTCAATGATTTTGTACCAAAACCAGAAAACTTTTACATACATAAATTTTCAAGATAATGATGATATTTTATCGAAGCTCATACAGACTCTTTACCCTTTTCAATGAATCACAAAACTTATACTATACACTAACACTTGCTCCTTTTCTAACGACATTTGTCGTAACATTTAGAGTTAATTTCAAAAATGGTCAATGTGTCATCGGGTTTAAAGGAAATAGTTCATAAATTATTTTAGTAACGGATCCTCTTCCCGTGGTTGTGATCCATAATGGGTTTGGTCCTCGCCAATATTTTCGTTAGTTTGACCGTCAAACTTATAAAAACGACATAAATACCCTTACAAATATGGTCCTTGTAGTTTGTGGGTATCACGAATTTAGTCCCTATTTTTTATTACTTTTTGTTCGTTTTCGTCCCCTTTTTTTAACGTTTTCATCTGTTTTTCTTACGTTTTTATACGTTTTCATCTGTTTTTATACGTTTTCAGCCATTTTGATACGTTTTCGTCCGTTTTACTTACGTTTTTATACGTTTTCGTCCGTATTTCTTACGTTTTTATCCGTTAGTTTAACGGTCAAACTAACAAAATATTAGTCAAGGGACCAAACCCGTTATGGGTCGCAACCACAAGGAGAGGATCCATTAAAAATAAAGTTTAGAGATTATTTCATAAACCCGATGCACCACAAGGATCATTTTAAAATTAACTCTAACATTTATATATGAAATGTCAATACACAAACCTTTCTTGTTTTCTAAAGAATGACATGAGTTTTATCTAACATCATCCACTAGCTATTTCTCATTTAAAAATTCAAATTACACTTGGGTATTTAATTGGTTTTGGGAAGGTGGGTATTTAATTGAGAATTTGGGGAAACGAGGGAACTAAAGGCGGGTAAAAAATTTTTGGGAAGGCGGGAAATGGTGGGTGGCGCTGTGTGGGAATTTAAATCACGTTATAAAGTTAACTATGCACTTAAAAGTACAACTTTGCCCTCACATGACCGGCACGTGACAAGACTTAACGAAAAAAAGTAATGACTGTTTGGTCAAAGGATCGGTTAGTTACAAAGTGTCAAATACAGGGACGACTAGGGTAATTATTGTAGTTTTAGGACGAAAGGTGTCGGTGTGTGTAAACCACATGGACGATTTGTGTAATTAACTCTAGTAGTTATAGAATCTCTTTCTCTTTGAATCATAAGCTAAGCTAGCAAGCTTTAATTCATTTTTAGGAGAGTTTCATTTATCATTCAATTGGGATAATATTAAGAAAAAATTACACGTTTGGTCCCTATGGTTTGCCCAAAATAACAACTTTAGTCCCTAAGTCACTTTTATTACACCAGCATTATCTAATTTTGAAACTATGCACGCTTTTGGTCCCTAAAATGGACGGACGTTTATTTCTCCCGTTATCTCATTAAATTATAAGGGTAAACATGTCTTTTCTACTCATCTTTTATAATAATAGATACCCACCCCCGTTGACTTCTTATTTCCCTCCCATTTCTCAACACTGCTACCCAAATAAACCCAAATCCCAAATCCGATCAATTATAAACCCTAGAAATCAAAACCCCCAAATTGTTCATCTGAAATTAAATAAATGGTTGGTAATCGTTGGAGAATACGAGAGAACCATGAAGGAAATGGACCCCTAAAAGCATACGGTAAATAAACCATGAAAACTAATGTGTTAAATAATTTATTTCATTGACATTACCTTGAAAACATGATATTAATTGTGGTTTTGTTATTGCATTTTCAGAAGGACACCCTACTATGTTTTCTATGAAAATACATCATGCTGGAAAGTTTAAAGACCATGATGAAAGGAGGTATGTTAATGGTTTGGTTGCGTATGTGGATGGATTTGATATGGATGAGTTTTCTGTACATGAGTTGAATGATGTAATGGCTGCATTAGGTTATATCAATTATGTCTTGACATATTTGTCTTGTAGTATGGTAACTTCACTTGAAGTATTGACTATTAGTAGTCAAAATGGTTTTAGACAACAAAGTTAATGTTGACTTTTTAAGTCAAACAAAAGGCAAAACATAACAGCAAGGGCACCATTGTAGAAAAATTATACCAAATATATGTCACAAACCATATCTTACATTAACCCAAAAAACAATACAAAGAAAATCTAACCAACAACCATCTTACAACAACCATATGTAACACCCCCAATTTCGAGATACGCAGCGGAATTCAAATTGGGTGTTACTTCATGGCACAACAGTCATAATAATAGAAAGCGATCTCTAAAGTCGTTTTAAGAAAGTTTTATCATTCAAATATATCGAGTTTACAAAATAGGTCCCGTTGGTTCCATTGTTTACAAAATACATCAATATAAATCTTTGATGTTTTGTGAATGATAAATTATTTATAGCCTTCTTGATCTTGTCCTTGCCCTTCCGTACCAACTTCCGACATTATGGACTGAAATACATGCTTAAAATGTCAACACAAAGGTTGAGTGAAATTCATAGAGTTTAGAAATCGATTGAACACAATATTCATAACGTGAGGTAATTAGTCTCACATTTATGGTTTAGAAAACAAAGCAGTTATTATTCACTAAGCATCATGCAATCAAGGCGTTAACTTGTCATATAATAGTAACCGATGCCCAAGTAGGTAAAATTTGCCATTTTACGATGTACTCAAATATAGTGCGTTTGTTTACGGATCACGGTCAAACAAACGGGATTCTTCAATCGATAGATCTATCCACAATATTCGCTCCACTTCACTCGTGATTAATGATTCATGATTTAGGGACTTAAGATTGGCAAATGCGGTAACTTAGTGCAAGTAAAATAATCGATAAGTATAGAATTTGAAAGCAATGTGTTCGGTTTAAAATAAAGCATGTATCTCCCCAGGGTTTGTAAAACAATTTAAGTAATAGAAAGTGGGGCTATGAACTCACCAATAGTTGATGATATTTAGTACTTTAACGGATGATGGATAAGTCGGAAGACTTCTCGTGCAACCTAAAAATGAAATGTTGCGACTTAAGTTTGGAATAATGTTTTAGGAAAACATAAACCATCCTATATATATCCCTATGTTGATCATGATGTAGTCAATGTTCATTTGATGTTTATAGAAAGATCTTTAATATGTGAAAAGTATTTAGTTTATAGATATCGTACTCTTGTTCGGGCCATCATAATTCGTAGGTCATGCGATGGCGTTAGAGAGCTAGGACACTTTAATTAGTAAATCCGACCTTTCGTCGATCGTTTTACTCAAATGAAACCCCTCACATGAAGCTCCCTACTATTGTAGCACTTAGTAAATACAACATATGTTTTGAGTGAAGATTGTTATAACATAAAGTTTATCATGTTTTAATAACTATCTAGTTTTTACAAGTTCTCGTCGTTTCAAACAAGCCTCGAGGCTTTAGCCATGGTCTTGCCGTGACTTTGGTCTTGACTACCATGTTCTTGAGACTTAGCTTTGGCCTTAGCCGTAGCCGTGGTCTTGGCTAATGGCCATTAGGCGTCTTAGTTTGCTTTTAGTTGTGACAAAAGTATAGTTGTGAGACTATATTTACGGCGCTTCTGTTTTGAAAGATTTTGGCCTATTTAAGCGTTTTCAAGGTCCGAGCTTCTTTGTTATTGAAGGAAAACGTCGTTCGGACAACTTTCGTGTTTTAACTTTTGATGATTCGGACCATAAGTATGACTTTCAAAATGGCAGAACCAAACAGTCCCATATGGCGCTTTGGCGTTTTAGGTTTCGCTTAACTTTTGCCTATAACTTTTGACTCGTTTTCCGTTTGGGTGATTCAAGTTGCTATGTTTACCTTTTATCTTGTCTACCATATTATGTAAGTTACATAGTCCATATGTTACTGATTTTAATGGTCTCACATGTATAGTATATGACTAGTTTTCTAGTTTGTTACTTTTATGACAATATGTAAATTAAAACAAGTGATTGAGTATATGTACATCATGAATCAACATAGTAACTATATATATAGCATGAAATAGTTAAGATTATGAATAATAAAGATGAGATGATGGTGGTGATAAGTTGCTTACAACTTTTGGCTTTCAAAATAGAAAGGAGTAACTTAGTAAGGATAGGACTTTGATTGATCGGGTAAGACTTTGTATTGAGCTAGCTTTCCACACCTTGGCACCCTTGCAAACTTGAAGAGTTTGTGATGAAGTACTAAGTGACTTGAGTGGATCTAAACTCAAGAAGATCACTTACTTGCTAGAGATTGGATGAAGTAGCTTGATCTTTGGAACTTTCTTGCTTAAACTTGGAGTTTAAAGCTCAAATGATGGAAGATATGGATATTTTAGAGTATGAACGACCCAATTCAGTTTGTGGAGGTCTTTGGGATGAATATCACTTGCTATTTATAGGAGGGTAAGTTTGGTTAACCATATATTGGGTTAAATATTAACTATGGTTAGGTTTAGGACACTTGTAATGATCTTAATGAACCAAGGTTAGGATGATGCCACCAATATGATGACTCCCCCCCTAAGGTCTGCCATGGAAGAGATAAGATGACTTTTGTGGTTAGTTTTGGTATTATCTTGGTTACGGAGTGAGTTCGGTTCAGTTAATTGCTAACCGAAGCCATAAAGCGTAAAACCGGGTATCGTAAAATATGAAACTTATAGGAATGGTTAAACTCATCATTATACTCCATCTAAAAATATAAAATAGGTGATAAGTCTCATTGGGTGCAAAACGCTTAAAGTCGGAAATACGGTAAAAAAGCGCGTAATTGCGGTTTATCGGAAAAGAACGAAATTTCGTGGAAACGACCGTGAATTTATTTAGAGTAGACTAAAATTAGTCTAAAAGTGATATGAGATGTTAAAATGTGGTTTTAAATCATACGCGGGATAACTTTACGATTATTCGTGAAGTTTAAAAGTTACGCGATTTAAGCAAAATGTAGAACGTACAAGGTTAATTCCTTTATGGTCAAAGGAGGAGGGAAATATGTTTGACTTTTCCAAAAATGTAAAAGTATCAAAACATATTAGAAACACAATGCGAGGAATCGTTAAGTTTGGATGTAAGTAGAATTGTTTAAAAGCGTAAGTTTAGTTTTGTTCTGTATTTGGGCTTATTTGGTAATATTAAAATAATAAATCTTAAAATTCTCAAATTAATCATGAGTGATCTAAAAATTTATCGATGTGAGGAAAATTGTCGGGGTTGATTTTCGTTAAGCGTGTGATGTTTAAGCGGTGGACCGTCAAAACGAAACTTTAAAACGATGTTTACTTAATAACTTTTGCGAAAATGATCTAACGATGGTCGAACTCTCAGGTTATTACTAAAATAATTTATCTTACGAGAATGTGGATTAAAAATTTTACGAGATGAATAGTGAATTTGAATAGTAAAAGTGAATAGTAAATTCTCGAAAATAAAAAGTAACCTAAAAATGCGGGTGGTTACACCATACTTGACCCAAAAAATATCTTAGAAATCTAATCTAAAACATTCATTAACCGAATAGGTAAATGACCACAACACAGAGAAAACCTAGCCAACTAAACATCAAATACATCTTGGTCTTTCTAAGTTCCCTTGTCAATTCTTCAATGGCAGTTTCATGCCTATTCCTAGCCCTTAACAATCCAGGTATAATTTGTACAACACGATCACACATTGGTGGATCAACCCAATCAATCCACCCACATCGTGATCCCTTTGGAACAGCTGAGAAACGCCGACTGGGTGAGACACTGTCCAAGAAGTCTTGACTATGCAAACTCGTCCACATCTGCAGAATACCATGATTGACGAAGATTTTAGGTGTTCTATGATTTTTAATTTGAGTATGTGAGATCTAGGGTTTTTTAATTGGGAATGTGACTTTGGGAGGGTTTTTAATTTGGGTGTTCTTGGTTAACTGGGTTTCATTTTGGGCGGGGAAGGTTGGGATAATAAATAGGGTGGGAAAGTGGGTGAGAAATGGAAAAAGACATGTTTACCCTTGTAATTTAATGAGATAATGGGAGAAATAAACGTCCGTTCATTTTAGGGACCAAAAGCGTGCATAGTTTCAAAATTAGATACTGCTGGTGTAATAAAAGTGACTTAGGGACTAAAGTTGTTATTTTGGGTAAACCATAGGGACCAAACGTGTAATTTTTTCTATTTTGTAACTATCTTTTGTAATTCTTTGATTCAATTATAAAAGTTGGAAAGTACGAATGATGTTATTGGGTCAAATGAATCCTGTGTATAACTTGTTTTTTATCTTACTAAACATATTGTTGTTTTACCCAAATTCGAGACCAGTAACATGGGTGGCCAATATGCCAGAGACTAGATAGATGCATATTGTTTATTACACCCTTAAAGTTGACTATTCGTAGCATTAACTCTATCAAGTCTCTAATTTAGAATAGTAATAAAAATGATTTGCTAGTCTTGAAGTTTTTTAGTCTATAATAAATCATTAATTAACTATTTATTTAATTGCAAAACCAGCTGGACATCTCAGCTAACATGCAAAGAGCTGACTTTCATAATGCCAACTGTATATTAATTATTGGCCACCAGGTAATATGTTTAAGATTGCTTAAGAGACATGATAACAATTGATCACTACTTGTTTAGTCAATAAGAGCTGGAAAAGAACATTTTTTATACAATCATGTGATGAGGGCATGACTCATGCACACACAAAAAATTAGTGTATTGCATTTCTGCATCTTATTCGAGCTTCATTACTTCATTGGCGTATTGGCATCTCGATTGAAGTTCTTGTTTTTTAACAACGGGCCGATGAATCGATAATATACTGGAAATCATATACTGCTAACAAGAACGTAGTAGCAAGTTACATGAGTTAAAACAGAAAACGCAAATAAGAAAAAACGAGAACAAAAAAATTATATTCCTCCTTTGATGTTCTGCACAAATGATTGCTTGGAATACTCATTAAGTGGACATCCTTTCTCGTTTATAATGAGTTTTAATCTAGCAAATTGGCACTCGAGGTAAATACAAATGTCATAAGAGCTACTACAATCATTGACACTCTTCAAAAGAGACTTCATATATGATAAATTTGATGACCACCCTCATGAAAGTAAACGTTTTGCGCACATGGCTCAATCCTGATAAAATGTCAGCAATTATCTAATGCTTGTCCAAAGTCAACTAAAGAGAGTTGATAACAGCATTTTAACTTAATGCAATTATGTGATCAAAGCATTTAGGCTGACACATACTAACGGCAGACTTTGAGCATCACATCATAGCTTATTATTTAATATTTCCTGTCATGCTCAGCACATCAGCACATGTTGCTTGGAACGCTGGTTAAAGCGACCTGCTAGCCACTCGCAAATGGTTTTATATAAGACTACTTAATCAAAGGTTAACCAACACAAAGACGGTTGACTTTCCTCATATGTTCACACTCTTTATGGATGCCTGCTAGCTCATACATATCTCACCCAGTAAAAATCTATTTGAGGCTTAGAAGACCTTTTTTTGTTCTGATTTCGTAAAGTCACACACTCACACTTAGGAAGTAACTTCACGTAGGTAGATCTATCATAAATGAACTTTTTTGTTGGAATTTTTCTGCAAAAAAGTTCATTTATGTTAGATCTACCTTGCTCATTGACCATCAAATAAGTCAAAGTAAGAGACTTGATAACCACCCACAGATTACTTAATAGGAGGTGTAATAAAACAACTTTATGCGGTCATGTGAAAGATGGTAAACTTTGGGCATATTATTTGAGGTTAAAAACTGTGATTCTTTGGAATACTCATTAATAAACGCCGGAGTAAACAATTTTTTTAATCAAGTGACATACACAGAGGGTTGACATTGGTACTATCGTTTAAATTGCTAGGCGCGTTACATGTTACTCTCGTTTGATATTTCATAAAGAAATCGTGCTGTTATTAAATAAAAATGCAAAAATTGTGCTGTGTAAGCCTATATAAGGGTATTCCTTTTTATTGAACTAATCACACCAAATTAATCCTTCTCTGCCTTCAACTAATTCCTTCTTCCTCTAATTTTGGTGCTCTTTTCCCAACTTTTTGATAATCAACAAAAAATGGCATCCTATCTGTCTGGGTTTACGCATCTAGAAATCTCACTAGAAGAAATCAAAACAGCCACCAACAACTTTCATCATAGCAAAGTTATTGGAGTCGGCGGTTTTGGGAAAGTTTATGAAGGAGAACTATCTCTCCCTGAGGGGAAACGCCTGGTTGCTTTCAAACGTTTAGATAGTAAATCTGATCAAGGGCTCCCTGAATTCTTTAAAGAGATCAGGATGCTTTCCCAATACAAGCATAAAAATCTCATCTCCCTCTTGGGGTTTTGCAAGGAAGGGGCCGAGATGATCCTTGTATATGAGCATGCATCTCGGGGAAGTCTTGACCAGATGCTAAATGACACCACTCTCACGTGGAGCCAAAGATTAAAGATTTGTCTTGATGCTGCGAAGGGACTAAGCTTCCTTCATGATCCCAATGGGAAACAACAGAGAGTCCTTCACTGTGATGTTAAAAGTGCTAATGTTCTACTCGATGAGACTCTGAATGCTAAGGTGGCTGATTTTGGGCTGTCGAAAATAAGCCCAGCGAGTCAGCAACTCTCACTTCTTGTCACCAGTCCCGTAGGTACCCCTGGCTACTGTGATCCACTTTACATGAACACGTACCAACTAACAAAAGAGTCAGATGTGTACTCTTTTGGGGTAGTATTATTTGAAGTATTGTGCGGGAGAGTATGCTATGAGAAAAGCGATGGTAAGTTAAAGATTTTTGTGCATTTTTGGAAGGCATGTTATGAACAGGAGAAACTAGATGAGATCATCTTTCAAGATCTCATGCCACAAATGAACCCGAGTTCTTTGGAAACGTTTGTAGACATTGCATATCAATGTTTGCAGAATTCTCATAAACAACGGCCAACAATGTCTCTTGTTGTGGAAAAACTCAAGATTGCAAATCAATATCAGGAAATTGTAAATTTCAAACCGTCAGAGTATGAAAAGATGCTTAATGCTGCGGATTCTCCTCTGATCTACAGATCTAACATGGAGCTGAAAGAGATCCTTATCAAAGGGTTCCACGTTAACGGGGGCAGAACGGTAATTAGTTTTGTTAATCTGTGTTAGTTTATACTTTGTGAATCTTTTATTAGGAAAAAGGCATCTCATTAGCATTTCTGAAAAATAATTTTGAAAAAAAAAAAAAACAAATCGAGGCGCATGACGCTCGATTTGCCACGTAACAAACATTCTTATTCGCTGATAAAAGTAAAAATGACCCTTAATTTGGTCCCCAAAAAACGCATTCATTTATAGAGTTTTTTTTTTTTTTTTTTTTTTCTTCGTTTTAGACTTTGCTTGCTCGAAATATCGTAAGTGAAGAGCGAAACTATCTACTAGGTAGCTCGTACAAAATGCAAGTGCAAAATAACATTAAATGGGGCTTTTACATATATGTCATTCTTATTTCAAAAATACATATATATATTCTTTAACGATTAAAGCCATTGACTTTATCGATAAAAAATTGGTACAAAAGATATATATATATATATATATATAGTTAGAATCAAATAAGAAAAAAACAAAATGAGAATAATAAGAAAACCACAACCATGACATTTCGGATCTATATATATATATATATATATATATAGAAGAATACCGTGCGATCGCGGTGGTGCCTGTGACTATTTTATTAATGAGAAAATGTTTTATTTTAAACTTCCTTATTTAAGATATCCCAAATACTATAAAGTAGTAGAGATATGTTTTTCAAAAGTAGAACGTCTGAATTATTAATAGTGTAAATTTTTCAAAATTTGGCAATAAATTGGTGGTTATAAGTTTAGTAGACTTTTATTATAAACAATTCTATTAAAATGTATCATTATTGTAGGGTTGTTACATATGATTTAAATAAGACTTAAAATTTTCATAATTTACATTAATTTTTATTTTTCCTTTTTTAAATAAAAGTGATGATAGGTACTGTGATATTAAAAAAAAAATTTACTTGTAAAAAGAAACTGCGATATTAACATTTTATTGAAAAAATTACTTTCATATTAGTAAAAACTTAATATCATTGTTTATTTTTATTGCGATATTAAAAAAATTCAAAAAAATGTATGATTGTTATCACGATATTAAGAAAAAACATAGTATCATAATATCTTTTAATCATGAAAACGATTTTTTTTTTAATTTTTTTCACCGATTCCTTAATAATTTGTTGTCCTTTTTCTTTTCTTAATTTTTTGATTTTTTAAATTTTTTAAAAAAAAGGTTACTATGATATTATCCGCACATCCCTACTTAAAATACAATCCACTTAATCCCAACCATATATATATATATATATATATATATATATATATATATATATATATATATATATATATATATATATATATATATATATATATATATATATATATATAGGATAAAGATCAAATAAAAGACAAATATCCGTAAAAGATAAAAATATTTTCTTTTTCAAAAAAGTTCTCGAAAAATTCCCAAAACATTTCACAAGATCGTGTATTATAGTGCATAAAAAGTTGTGAAAAACTTTTTCTAAAAGTGGATATTTTTCCGAAAAAATTACGAAAAAATACGTTTCATGATTAAATCGTTTTTGTGCATCAAAATTGTTTTGCACCGACTACTTTTGACTTTTTTCATCAAAATAACATTCGCGTCTAACTAAAACAAGTTGAAAATTTTGTGCATCAAAATTTTTTACGCATCAAATTTCGTTTTGTGAATTAAAAAAACGTATCAAAACTCAAAATTATAAAAAATATTTTCACAAAAGTTTTATGTACAAATATACCCGATCTTGTGGATTTTTTGAAATTTTGGAGAATTTTTAAAAAATAAATATTTTTATTTTCTATACGGATATTTATCTTTTTATTCTAACTTTACTATATATATATATATATATATATATATATATGTGTGTGTGTGTGTGAGATTTTTCATACAGGGAGTGATATATATGAAATTCTCCTAACTATCTACTAGCTAATAGAATTTTATAATCAAGTACAAAATTATAAAAGATAAGCTAATCTAAAATACAATATTATTAACTTAAGTGTACAATTTAAGGTGTCCATAATTTTTGGTAAGTTTACAAAATTAACATATACCCTCTTAGGCCCACAATATTAATATTAGAAAGAACAACTTTTATCGCTACCGCTATAGCCATTATTATAGCTGGATTAAATTGATGGTAATATCAAAAACTTTGTATACGAATTATATGGACGAAATTATACATATCAAAATAGCAACACGAATTATTTTGATATATAAATAAGTACAAAATATTGTAAATCTAGCACAATAGCATAAACAAATAAATGTAAAATATTATTTAGTAAGTACTTTTTAAAATCCTCACAATATGCATACAGACGTATATGTATGCCAAAAGAGTAAAATTAATTAATGGACATGCAGTTTTTCTCAATCAATGACAAGGAAGAAAACTGTGAAAGAATATACATTGAAGGCTGTCTGAATCTAGATGAAATTCGGAAATATGATATAACACGGCCGTCTGGCAATGATAGTTCAAGGTGACTTGCTGTCCTCCTTTTGATTTTCTTAAAGCTAGCCATCAGTTTTGTTTCTCTAAAATGGTTTTTAATTATGTCAATCCTTGCTGCTTCTTCATGCAGATTTCCAGGGGGGCGCTGTTACGAATATTATCTCGGGGGGTTTAAAGCAAGCGTAAGGGCTCAATTCTTGTCACCCAAAATCACGTACAAACTGAACCTTGTCTTCGCACATAATCGGAAAATCGAGACATACATACCCCTCTGGTACAGAGTAGACGGGGAGATGAAAGTTTTCTTAGTTTATGATACAGACAGGGGAGATGATGGATGGTTCGTGGCTCCATTATACCTGTTTAAAAGCGTCCACAAAGCTGTACATTTGGAACTTGTCTTTGAATCTATTAAGTACAATATACAAGTAGCAGGCATCGAGTTCCAACCCCTTGAAGAAAAAGTAAGCAGATGTATACCAGCTTATTAATTAGGAAAAAAAACTATAAATTCATAACGTACTTTACAAAAAAAAACTCATTATGCTCTATCTACTTCACTTATTGTCATAATACATAACCGTTTTCATTTTATTTGGTTATTTTCTGTCCATTTTTATCCATTTTCGTAAATCGTCTATTTTTATCTGTATGTGTCCGGATAAAAACAAATAAAAACGGATAAAAACCGTTTTTATTATCCACGTCAAAACGGTTTTATACATTTTTATCTGGACATATTAAAATGAAACGGAAAAAATGGGCGATTTACAAACGGATAAAAGCGGACGAAAATAACCGAATAAAATGAAAGCGGTTATGTATTATGACAATAAGTGAATTAGATAGAGCGTAATGAGTTTTTTAGAAAGACGTTATGAATTTATAGCTTTTTTCCTATTAATTACGTCAATTTTTTTTTTTTTTTTTTTTTTTTTTTTAATTTATGGTTTTAGAAGCATTAGTAGTAAATAGGTCAGCCACAAGGAGTGAAAGATAAACCCAATGTCGTGTGCTCACTTGGTTTGGTATGTATATATTTATATATAGGTGGATCATTATCAAGTGCTAGAATACCAAGACATAGTTCAGGCTGCGTCACAGTCTCTATTCTACAAATCCCTCGAGGAACTTAAAGTGCTTCTTTCCAAAGGGGTTTACCTTAACGAATACAAAACGGTAATCGGCTACGTCTGCATATAACCCCGCTACTTGAGATTTTTTTTATTATATTTTATGTAAGATAAATAGATAAAACATTAGGGTGATTCCTAACGTAATTATTTAATAAATGGACAGTGGTTTTCTTTGAATGAGAAGGGACAACACTGTGTAGAGATATCCATAGTAGATTGTTTAATTCCAAATGAAAATTGCAAGCCTCATTATTATCCAAAAAGGTAACTTATTCACCATCTCCTCCTACTCATCCCTATTGTTTCTATATGGTTTCTTGACTAATAATATTTCATACATATCATTCTATGCTTGATCTACATGCAGATTTACAAGCTGTTACAAACCAGATTTTTTCAAGGACTTCAGAATACATATTAGAACTCGGTTCTTATCCCCTCTTACCAGATACACTATATACCTTGTTGTAGACACAAACTCTGGTCTCAAACAAAAATATGTAGCCCTCAGATATAAAATAAAAGGGGAAACACAAACTTCTATTGCGTACCTTGCATATGATAGACAAGATAGTCCCCATGCTTTGGCTGAATTGTATCAATTCACTAGCGACGGGAGAGTTGTTGATCTTGAAATGTTTATCGGCAACGCATATGATGTAGAAATAGAAGGCATCCTGTTTCAGCCCCTTGAAAAAGTAAGCTCACAAATACTGGTTTATTCACCTTTGTCAAATTTTTATGATGGTTTTAGTATTTAGAACATTCTTACAAAACATCACCAGAATATTTTGAATTAGAGGTGGCAGAATATCAGTTTGAGTTGGCTTGGGAACAGGTTGGTCGTTTTCTCGAAAAGATGAGTTCAGTAGGGTGGCTTGGGCCGACCCGCTATTTTTTTGTTTTCTACTGTCTGTTATAAAGACTCATTATTAAGCATGAACTAAATTGTTAGACTCTTGGTTCGTAAGCGAATTAGGGATTTAATGGGTGCCCGCTGGCATCTTATAAAATGTTAAAATGCATTTCACCTATAGTTTTTTTTTTAAGGTGAATTTTTATAAAGTGTTTCGTGTCGTGGTTCGACAATGGAGGTCTATACTACGTTGTTTAAACCGGTCCGCTGTTGAGCTCCTCGGCGAAATGTTTATTTCAAATACCGATGGGGAAAACCCCTACTAATCCGCCCGAAGGCACGACAATTAATAAGGGGTAAACCTCGCTTTTCCAAAATTCGAACCCAGGTTATCAGCCCAAACCCCTTCATTAAAGCGATTCACTGAAGGAAAATCACTCATTCAAACCCTGCAGGATTTGAACTCAAGACCTCCTTCCCCAAGAGCCTCTAAGGACTCCAAAGTGACCAACTGAGCTAAGCCAGTTGGTTACCTATAGTTAATACACTCAAACATTCCTTTCTAAATCAAAAATGCATTTAATAAGCATTAATAAAACTTTTAAATCACTTAATACACTTAAAATTTCCGTTCATTTACATTTTCAAAAGTACCCAATGGGCACTAGTTAGAATATTCCAACTAATTAATTGCTGTAATTGCTTGACAATAAATTAAAGAGTAAATTACATCGTTCGTCCTCGTGGTTTGCTCCAAATCACACCTGTAGTCCCTATTTTTTTTTTTTTTGCTCCCGTGGTTTACATATTGCACGTTGTTAGTCCTTATCGCTAATCGCCGTTATCTTTTCGTTATCTCAATGGCACCGTTAGTCCTAACCAAGCGATCACTTGCGTGAGGTCCTTTATACTAACGACCGTTAATAACTTCAAAATTTTATTTAAAAAATCTTTCTCGCGGTTTTATCGTTTTACCGCTTTCTTACGTTTTCATGCGTTTTGTCCGTTTATATCGTTTCGTCTACTTTTCTACGTTTTCTTACGTTTTGTCCGTTTTATCGTTTTCCTTACTTTTTACGCTTTGTCCGTTTTCTTACGTTTTGTCCGTTTTATCGTTTTCCTTCGTTTTTACGCTTTTGTCCGTTTTGTCCCTTTAATCGTTTTCCTTCGTTTTTACGTTTTGTCCGTTTTCTTATGTTTTGTCCGTTTTACACGTTTACTTGCTTTTCGCTTTGGTCCGTTTTCTTACGTTTTGTCCCTTTTTATACGGTGTAATTTAAAAATGACGTTGTTTTTAATCGATTTTTTCCGATTTAAAAAATACGTTTTTTATCGATTTTTAAAAGTTTTTCCGATTTAAAAAATTGCGTTTTTTATCGATTTTAAAAAGTTTTTCGATTTAAAAAATACGTTTTTAATTTGATTTTTAAAAAGTTTTTCGATTTAAAAAATTCGTTTTTATCGATTTATAAAAAGGTTTTTCGGTTTTACAAAAACGTAATTTTTAAAAACTTGATTTTAAAAAGTTTTTCCGATTTTAAATCGATTAAAAACATATTTTTTAAATCGAAAAACTTTTAAAAATCGATAAAAAAAGCGTATTTTTTTAAATCGGAAAAAAATCGATTAAAAACAACGTCATTTTTTAAAATTACACCGTATAAAACGGACAAAACGTAAGAAAACGGACAAAAGCGTAAAACGCAAACGATAAAACGGACAAAACATAAGAAAAACGGACAAAAGCGTAAAAACGAAGGAAAACGATAAAACGTAAGAAAATGGACAAAGCGTAAAAAGAAGGAAAACGATAAAACGGACAAAACGTAAGAAAACGGACAAAAGCGTAAAAATTAAGGAAACGTAAAAGCGTGAGAAAACGTAGAAAAGTAGACGCAACGTATATAAACGGACAAAACGCATGAAAGCGTAAGAAACGGGCGAAACGATAAAACCGCGTGAAAAGATTTTTTAATAAAATTTTGAGTTATTAACGATCGTTAGTATAAAGGACTAACGCAAGTGATCGCTGGTTAGACTAACGGTGCCATTGAGATAACAAAAAGATAACGGCGATTAGCGATAAGGACTAATAGCGTGCAATATGTAAACCACAGGGAGCAAAAAAGCAAAAAAAAAAAGAACAGGGACTACCGGTGTGATTTGGAGCAAACCACAGGGACGAACGGTGTAATTTACTCTAAATTAAATTTACAAACTAGTAAAAGAATTTATACTATATATATATACCACGTAGCAAGTGTGCAAGAATATGGCTGATGAGCTATACTTAATGGGCTTTGTCACAGATTGAGCTTATGCTCCGTTCTAATTGGGGATTCGGGTGAAAGTGGTCTGATATATGTTTATACTTCATAGGTAAACCATGAGCAAGTGTTAGAGGATGAGAATCTGTCAGATGATAGTCTGCAGTGGACAATGAAGGAGGAGAATCTGTGCTCAAATATTTGGAAATGGTTCGTAGATAATGGTCAAGAGGTATATCTGATATGAACTGTTCATTACTGCCGTTTTGAAACCTTTTTAAAGGTAATTATTCCTATATTTATTTCTCATTTGGTACTTACGTATATCTATATTGATTGATTGATAGGGGTATTCTGTTGATAAAAATGGGAAGAAATTATTAATGTTATCAGCAAGAGGCGTAGTAAGATCTGAAGATATGTCTTTTAAGTCTTTACCCGAATCAAGGTTCTATTTCTATTTCATGCCACTTTTCTAAAAAAAGTTTGTCTCTTCTGCCCCAAGTGATAAAAATAAACTGTTACACACGATGTTTTAACCTAGTTTGCTTTGCTATGCCAAATTTTTTTATGTTTATTATTTTTTTTTCTTCTTCTTCTTTTTTTGCAGATTTGGAGAAGTGACTTGCATAACTTCACGCTATTTTGACATTGTGAAGAAAATTAAATCTGATGTATTATCACCTGAAACAACATATGCAATTTACCTTGTCTACAAATTAACTGAAGACCATTCCATATTGCGAATGTCCAATGAAACGAGTGGCCAAAGTGATGAACAGTATATCTATTTAGTAAGCCTTCCAGACACCCCAATTATTGGACAAAAGCTTGATCAAAACACTCACAAGCCATTAAATAGACTTAAATTAAATGCCGTTCCACGACAGAGGAGCGATGGTTGGATGGAAGTTAAACTATCGAAGTTACAAACCCGATGGTCTACCGAAACTATTTATATGCATCTTAGGTTATATAATCCCGTTGAATTTGATTTTTCTGGGCTCAACATACAAAGCATCGAGCTTAGGCCCATTGTGGCACGTTTAGTTTAAGCCAAGGCTGTCAAGATCGCGTGTAAACTCGTAGGATCGTACGAGTTTACGTGTTTACTAGCTAAAATCGTGTAGGATCGTGGTAGGATCGCATATGTAGTAGGATCGTAAGTAAGATCGTAGGATCGCACGTAAGATCGCCACGCGATCCGAGTTCACTTTTTTTTTTTTTTTTTTTTTTTTTTTTTTTTTTTTTTTTTATCTTTTAAGTCCATCTCACTTGCTTAGGCAAAAAAACAAACATGTGTTTTACTAATGTCTAATAAGTTAACAACTGTTATTTCATTTTCTAAATAGATTACAGTTTATAGCTAGTTTTCTACTTTTCTAAATAAATTATAGTTTAAAAGTGTTCAATAATTCGATTTACTTTACTTCATTGTGATTAAACTTATCAAATGGTATGTTTTGAAATGCCACTAATGAAACGTTTGTTTCCTTGAAACTTGATTTTCTTATGTTACCATTATTTTGGTGTTTGAGATTTGAACTTTGTCATTTTCAAAATGATATTATATGAATTTATCTTTGACGTTGAGTAGAAATGTAAAACAGTTTGACTCGTTTATCATTTGTTTACAAACTATGACAAATTGGTAGGATCGCAGGATCGCGATCCGATCCTACGATCTCGATCTTGCAAAGACAAAAACGATCCCACGCGGGATCGCGATCTTGACAGCCTTGGTTTAAGCCCATATCCTTTGGGGCAGGGGGAGTTTATAACAGTTGAGTTGAGAATATTAAGAGTTTTTTATTTGTACCAAATGTGTATGTTAATTTAACATTGACTAATTGAATTTGATTATAAAATCATATTAATTTTACACATTTATTTGGGTGGTTCCTTTTATTATCATCATTGATTCATAGATATGCAGAATTACACTAGATAAATAATAATTAGGTGTTGTAGAGCTATTTTGATGATCATCAGATAATACAAATATAAAATCGAACTAGGAATTGGTTTTTGTAGTTTCATTATAACACTAGTTTTTGTTGGAAATGTATATATTTACAAACATGTGAATGTCCGGATTCGAACTCGTGACCACGGGATTGCACACATTAGCGAATGAGAATTAAAGTTAATAATTAATGTTTATGTTTACGATTAATTATTACACATTAAGTCCGGTTAACGATCGTTATGTATTTAACGGAAAAATGACTAATGACCGTTAAAATGGAAAAGAGAAGGACTAGAATTGGAAACTTGGAAAAGTTGAGGATTGGGCTTTGGGCTTCCTCATGGCCGGCCATAGGCTTCTCCAAGGCCTCAAAATCCCCTAACTTGTCCTCTAAGTTTTACATACTAGTATATAAGGAGGGGTAGGGTCTAGGGTTTCATTCACACCTTGTGCATTGAATTAACCCTAGATCTCCTCTCTTCTCTTTCTTTTGCATAGCTTGGCCGAAAACCCCATTTGTTAGGGAGTTCGGTTTTGTTTTTGCATATACGAGGGCTTGTGTTAGATCTAGCAATCGCTTGATTCGTTGGTTAATTCGTGTGTACAAGAACGTGGTTGTAAGACATTATTCTTACACCATTAAGTACTTCTTTGGTTTGCTTTGCTCGAGGGTGGTTTGCTTTGCTCGAGGGATTTGATATTCGCAAGGTGCGTTACGCATACTTCAGTTAATTAATTTATTTGTTATGATCTTAAGTCTTCATTGTGTACTCTTGATGTCTTTTGTTTTATTTTATTTTATATATCATAAACCAAGCGGTGGCATCACGAGCCTTGTATAACAAGTAATTAATTCTTGAAACACATAATTAAAATAAACATGAATGTGTTATTATTTGTATGCTTAGATCTAGGGTTTGCAAAACCTAAACCCTAATTTTGAGGGGCGTTTTTGGTGCCTAATTAGGGTTTTGTAAATTTTTGTTTTAATTGGATTAGAAACCCTAAGATGCATGCAACTTTATGTGTATATCGTAACTTTGATTTAATTGCATTAATTGTTAAGTGTAATTTATATCCATGATAATTATCGCATGTTTTATCATGGATCATTTATTGTATGTCTTTCATGTTTTAAGTGATATACATTAAATAATGATAGATCTTAGATTGGGAAGACCTCAATTTTATTAATTTTAATCAATTATGTGCTATGTGGTATATATTTAGTTTTGACTTACTTAATCGATGAATCGATGCATGTGGTTCACCTTGTACATAGATGAAAGCGGGTGGAAGTCTTAATTAAATATATGCATATTGACAGATATAAAATTGGTTATTAATAAGATTTATCAAAACCGTTTGCATGTGGCTATTTGATATGCATGACTTGTATTTGTTATGTATTCATTGTTTATTTGTTTATTTTTTCAAATACTTGCTTGTTTGTGTTCATATAACAAGGGTATTTTTACAAGAAAAATAAACTGATCTAAACAATGGTGAAACATGTATTTTAAGAATAGTAATCATAATCGTTTAATTGATTGATGACTTTGGTACAAATGACTGAAAGGCTCACCCATGAGAATGAACTAATAAAAGGGGTTTAAAGAAGTGCGCACAACACACTTGAATGGATGTCTAAGGTTGTGCTATAGCACGTGCACAGTCCTCTCCCCTGTAAGTTCGGTGGAGCTACTTAGTAAGTCATTAAATGTGCAAGCTCATCTTAAGGGCGGTCGTGTTGATTCCATGCGCCACTTAGGTGGTAATTATCCGAAACACTAAGTGTTTACACTTATGCAAAAGTACGGTATAATGGATGATAATTAACACTAATTCCTTGATTGGTGAACCAATACCTCAATTAAAGTTTGATGATGAAAAGCTTAAACGTTAAAACAAGATATAAATGTTTTAATAAAACTATGCTACAAAGATGAATGCATGACATCTTTGTACATATTTGATTTAACATCAAAACTATTACCCTTTAAAATTTAAGTTATATGCCATCCAATGAAGCGGAAACACCTAAGATTACTTTCTATTTGCGTGAGAACGTGATTTAGATCTTAATCAAAGGGTAAAATGTCCACGTGTCGTGAGAACGGGCATGGACGATTTTGCGGTTTTAAGTTGGACAACTTAATTGAGTTAGGCGGTGGCGAAAACTCAAGGCATAAAATGGGATAAAACATGTTTACATGGCGATTGATATTGGCTATATGTAAATCCCATAAATCTAGGAATTGCAATTGAAATTGGCAATTGAGCAAATGCTCTACCATTTTGTATAAGGTTCATCACTAACGATCAATCGATGTGATGAGATTATGACAATTTGGATCCTAGTTTTCAATAAATATTAATTGGTTATATGAATATGAACCTTGGGTATTTAATTGTTTATTGAAAAGGAAAATTATCAAAATACTAATGATGGTTTTGAACTTTTTACGTAGATGGCTCAATCGATAACACTATGAGCTTCTTGAGTGCCGCTTTCAAAGATATGATTGGAAGGACAAACCGGTAGCCCTAATTTCAATGATTGGCATCGTTCACTTAGGATCATCCTTCGTGTTGCCAAAAGGGTTGAAATTTTGACTACACCTCTGCTGAAGCTCCTCCCAACACGGAAACCGCTCTTGAATTAGAGGCATATCGTGTTGAATATGAGAAGCATAATGATGTGGCGTGTCTAATGCTTTCGGGGATGTGTCACACCATCGGAGGCGGAAACGCTTGTTTATGTGGAAGGGAACATAAGCACAAGATAATAGAACATACCAACATTAATATTTAAAAGAAAGAGAACACCATTACAATACCGGTTTAGCCGTCATCGGCAAATATATTACAAAGTTTAGATTCCAAAATATAGAGTTTTATTACATACGACTTGTAGCGACAAGTGAAAACTTCTTATTGCAAGACTTGATAGAAAAGCTACTAACGATCACCTGAAATGCATGAGAGAAAAACGGGTCAACTATGAAAATAGTTGGTGAGTAACACGCTTAGCAAAATAAGAAAACTCGTAAGAAAAATTTAAAGCTTTCGGTCGACGAAAATAGTTCTCAAAGCAAAGGCATTGCGTATCCACTCAGTTCCAAATTCCGCCCATACAAAACTTGCAACCTGTGTGTACACAACCCATTGCCCGAAAATATAGTGCGTCAAGTAGTCCAGTGTAAGTGGTCATAATAGTTCACAATATTTTACCACGAATATAATAATTCGGGGATGCTCCGAACATGGGAGACTTTACCTTTGCTCAACAAGGGAGACTCCTTTGTCACTCGACCACCTAGGCGAGATTTATTGAGACCGCTCCACCAATAAGGCGAGACTTTATAGTGATGCTCGAACATAGGAGACTTTGCCTTTGCTCCAACAAGGAGACTCCTTTGTCACCGACCACCTAGGCGAGATTTATTGAGACCGCTCCACCAATAAGGCGAGACTTTATAGTGATGCTCGAACATGGGAGACTTTGGGACAAGGTCATAACATGTACGGTTCAATAAATTCCAAAGAAGTCACAAATTAAGTAATTTAGTCCGAGTTTGATTCGAGTTCACAAACGTAAGATTCAATTTAATTCAAATATGATTCATGCATTCACCCCAAAATATAGTAAAAGCGGTAAAAGGGATGTGATTACTCACTCGATGGCGGAATGATGACAAGAGTGGGTACACCGAGGTATAATGTGATGAGTTAACCGGGACCTATTACGAATGATATGATACGCAATGAGTTGCAATGTAATGTTATGCATGCATTTCGTATGTTATTTATACCATTAGCGAGTTTTGAAAATATTACTAATCGTCGAAAAATACTCTTTTGACGTCTAGACCCTTCAAAAATAACTTTACAAGTATTTACGTCAAAATGTCATCCTACAATGGTTTTATAATGATTTATAGTGAAATTATCACTTTTAAATCGCAAAACAATGTCGTCGGAATTATCATGAAATTAACAAAATGGCTCCGGAAAAATAGTCGTAAAATAGTGTACGTCAGACGTTAGAGAACGAACTCGACGGTTTTGGAAAGTTTGTATCGATATCTAAAAGTTTCGATTCAGAGTTTTCATCCAAAAGGCCTCGAACATAAAGATAATAAGGGTTAAAGATAGTGATTTTGGCTAATTGTAGTGCAAAAAGTGAGTTTCGCCAAGTTTGAACATCCGTAATTAATTTACTACAACTCCGCTATACAAACGGCTTGTCGTTTTGAAAATATGGCCGGTGAACTTGATTTTACTAGAAGACATTTCGTTCCAAAAGTTGCACATCATGGTTAAAACGACCTCAACGAGGGACGTTACCACTCTAGTAACACTTGTATCGTAGAAATAATATAGTTTTTAGAAAATAATAGTTACGGCAAGTTTATGAAAACGTGCATATCTTTGTCGTTTCAAATCCGTTTTCTCGATAATACGTCCTTAACTTCGTGTCAAGTAAACTAATATATTTTGATAAGTCGAAATAATTTGTGAAGCTTAAGGCTCGTTTTGACTCGTACAAGAAGAATATAGTATCTTGAAAATTCGAAAATTATATTTTAAATCGTCAAACTTGTAAAATCCATAACTTCTTCGTTATAAGTCCGTTTTATCCGTTCAAGCGCCACGGATTCGTTTTAAAGTATATTTTCTAAATATCAAGGCCAAAGTTTACATACCAACTGTCGGATTTTCCAGAAAACTGAAACAAGGACAGAACCTTTTATATACGTATTGAAAATAGTTTTTCTCGGACAAAACCTATTCTAATCCCTTCAAATCAACTCCAAAGCTAATCTAATCCTACCATACACCTTCTTAGGGTGTCATGGGTTCCTAATCAACATCAAGACCAAAGAATACCATGGGAATATTTATAGGATGACCAAAGTATATAAATATCTCTAAGATCATGAAATAAAATGGTATAAATCACATAACATGCATACTTGCTTCAAAAATGAAAAGAAACATATGAAATGAAAAAGGAAACATGAAAATGAAATAAACAAGCTTACAAATGAATATGATGAGGTGAAAGTAACAAGGATTAATCCTAAATACTCTTGGTTTTTATTTCAAAACCTAATAAAGAGTATACACTAGATTGTTAAACACTTGATCTTGATAAAATTTTGGAGATGATCCCTTGTGTTCTTGATGTGTAACCGGTTTTGTGATGGAGAAAACAAAGAAAAACTTTGCTATCACTTGAAAAATGATGGAAGAATGAATGAAATGAGTAAGTAAATCATGTAGGACTTTTAGGTTGTGTAAACACTTAAACAATCAAAGGAACCATTTAATGCATACATCCCCCCTATGGCCGGTTTAGGGGGGACTATGTTTCTCAATTATTATTTTTTTTTTCTCTTTATAAAAGGTGTATATATATATTGTGTAAATATTTGACAAAGTGCAAGTAATTGTGTAGAAATTGTACAAGTAAAGGTAAATGGAAATTTTTTGTACAAGTAAGTTTTTAATAGGTCAAAATAGAATGTAATGAGATAATAAAAATTGTAAAAATACATTCCTTTTGAAATTTGAGCGATAAAATAATTATCGTGAAATTTTTAAGAAAAACGTCGTAATAATTTAATTTCAACGATTTATATACGAAATAAATTCGAAACACTAGGAAAACTCAAAATATAGTTTTTATAAACTAATGGGAGTATAAAAATATATCGGGATTATTTTTGAAAGTAACGGATTAAATATTTAAAATAATAACTCACGCGATAACGTTTAATAAATATAAAAATTACGCGGTGAATGTGAAATGAAATGTCATGAATGAACTAATATGATGCATATTAAATTTAAGAAATGACCGGAATTTGAGAATTGTGACAGGATGTCTGCTCAATTGCAAAAACAATTTGAGCACTATCCGCCTATGAGCATGCTAGATGAACTCAAGCGTATGTTTGAGAAGCCACCAAGCAATGAATGTATGAACTTATTGAAAAGGTTCACACCGCAGTGGAGGTTGGCAACTCATCTCCGACCACGTCCTTGAGATGAAACATCACTTGGACCAATTGGAGAAGCTTCGGTTGTGGTTACTCGAGCGATGTATGTGTCGGACTCATCAATCATTCCCTTAATCGAGAACGATTTGGTGATTTTGTCCATAATTTTAACATGCATTGCACGGGGAAGGCGGTGAATGAGTTACATGCAATGCTTGTAGACTACGAGAGAGATTGCCAAAGAAGGCTCCTACACTGTTGTGCTCGCTATCTGAGGTGGTAGGGTGAATAAGCCTAAGCCGCAAGCGAGATAAGAAAGGGAAAGGAAAGGAAAGGAAACAAGTTGTCATCCACCACTCCTAAGAAGAACCACGAAAGAAAAAGGAAAATCCTAAGAAGGATTTGTCTTGCCACCATCGCAACTCACCGTGTCACCGGCCAGGGAACTGCCCGGTTTATCCGAATGAGTGCCTTGAATAAAAATAAGATGGTGCCTAGCTCATCGGTATTTTTATGTTTGAATTATTTTCTTTTCCTCATAAGTTAAATTCTCGGATATATGATACGGGATGTGGTACTCACATCCGTAATACATCGCAGGGACTTAGAGGCGAAGAAGGCGACTGTGGAGAGAGATACTTGTACGTTGGTAATGGAAAGCGTCATTTGTCGAAGCCATAGGGACTTTTGATTTAGTGTTGCCTTGGGCTTAATTTTAGAACTAAATAATTGTCATTATGCACCCTCCATTGTTAGGGTGTCATTTCAGTTTCTTTGTTAAAGATATTGGTTTTGTGCACACTTTACAAGTTATGGAATTTCGGTTTCTTTAAATAATGTTTTTACTTTAATGCAATTCCTATTCTTGGTGTGTTTGAAATTGATATGGATGGTTGTATATCAAATGAAAATAATTAGTTGTATAGCATTAGCAATAAGAAGAGCAAGTCGAACTGTGACTCTTCTTATCTTTAGCATTGTCGCCTTGCCCATATTGGCAAGAAACGCATGGAAAAGCTGCAACACGATGGGCTTTTACAAGCGGTCAATGATGAATCATTTGACAAATGCGAGTCTTGCATTCTTTGGGAAGATGACAAGAAACCTTTTCACCACAAGTGGAAAGGGCTTCGATCTACTTGGATTGATACACACCGATGTGTGTGGTCCACTTAGACATGTGTCAAAGCGTGGTCTTGTCTACTTTTTAACCTTTACGGATGATTTCATCGTTATGGTTATGTTTATTTACTTAAACATAAACATGAAGTCTTTGAAACATTTAAGGTTTTCAAAAGTGAAGTAGAATTACAACTTGGAAAGAAGATTAAAGCTCTTGATCCGATAGAGGTGGTGAGTATATAAGTCAAGAGTTCAAAGATTACTTAGGCGAGTGTGGAATTATCCACTGCTCACATCTCCTTATACTCCACAAAGAAATGGTGTATCTGAAAGGAGAAATCGTACCTTACTTGACATGGTACGATCAATGTTTGAACTTATGACTCTACCTTTACTTTTGGGATTATGCCCTTGAAATCGCTATTCGCATTTTGAATATGGTTCCAACAAAGAAGGTTGTTAAAACTCCATATGAAATATAGACGGGAAAAACTCCCAACTTTTCTTACTTAAAGGTGCAGGGATGTGAAGCGTTTGTTAAGCGTGACACACCGATAAACTCCAAGCGGATCATTAAGTGTATCTTTGTAGGATACCCTAAGGAAACTATGGGTTACTATTTTACTACCCAGTGAGAACAAAGTCATCGTGGCTAGGTATGGAGATTTCCTTGAAAGGAATCTCATATCTCGAGAACTCGGTGGGAGAGTATATGATCCGGAATATGATCAAGAAGATACAACACCTTACGAAACCACTAGCCAACTTCAAGAAGAACACAGAAAGCTTAGGTGCTCCTCCCGAAGTTGTTCCCATTCGTAGGTCCGAAAGGACTATCGTGCACTGACCGTCTATGTCTAAGCGTGGGGTGGAGGAAAATATGGTTGGGGATCTTAATGAACCCGCCAACTATAAAGGCGCCATGGTGATCACGAGAAGGATAAATGGCGATTGCTATGAATGGGAAATGCAATCCATGAAAGATAATGATGTGCGGATTGAAGTTGACCTTCCTCCCAAGGCTAAGGTTGTTGGGAGTAAGTGGATCTTCAAAAGAAAACCGACATGGATGGCAATGTACACACCTACAAGGCTCGTCGGTGGCTAAAGGTTTTACTCAAACCTATGGCGTTGACTACGAGGAGACATTCTCTCTGTGAAAGACATAAGAGCTATTAGGATTCTCATAGCTATAGGCGCACACTATGACTATGAGATTTGGCAAATGGATGTCAAAACGCTTTTACAATGGTCGTCTAGATGAAGACATCTATATGGCGCAAGGAAGGGTTTAATGAATCCATTATTTCCTAACCGTATGCAAGCTTAAGAGGTCCATTTATGGATGAAGCAAGCATCAAGGCAATGGAATAAAAGATTTGATGGGAAAATCAAAAGTTTTGGATTTACTCGAGAATCTTGATGAGCCATGTGTATATCACAAAGCTAGTGGGAGTCGTGTTACTTTCCTTATGCGTATGTCGATGACATATTAATCATGGGAAATCATATACCAAGTCTAAATGAGGTGAAAGCCTATCTTGGTAAATGTTTTTCGATGAAAGACTTAGGGAAGCGACATATATACTCGGAATCAAGATCTACCGGATAGATCAAGGCGGCTAATTGGTTTAAGCCAAAGTGCTTACATTGACAAAATATTGAAGAGATTCAATATGCAAAATTCCAAGAAGGATTTTGCCAATGCAAGTAAATCATGGTTTGAGCACCAAGGTCGTGCTTCAACACCTGCAGAGGTGGGCGTATGAAGAAAGTTCCTTATGCTTGGTGTGGGATCTATCATGTACGCGATGCGATGCACAAGGCCCGATGTGCGTTTGCTCAAAACTTGACCGGTCGGTATCAACGAATCGGGTGAAATTCATCGATCTGGCATTAAGCATATTCTCAAGTACCTTAGGGCTACAAGAGATATGTTCATAGTGTATGGAGGAAATCCGAGCGAATCTCGTCTCATTACGAGTTCTTGCGATGCATCACGGAAGTGTGACAAAGATGATACGAAGTCTCAAGCGGGTTACATTTTGTCATCAATGGAGGTCTTGTGGATTGGAAGAGTAAGAAGCACAACACTTGCGATGTACGCTCTGAAGAGTGAGTACATAGCGTCGAGGTGCCATGGAAGCTGTTTGGATAAGAAAGTTTGTTTCGGGCTTGGTGTTATCGGTCGATTGAACATCCTATTAAAGTGTATTGTGACAATTCAATTGCAATTACTTTTGCCCATGAACACAGGTCATGAAGGGCACCGGACACTATCCTAGACAATATCACTATGTTCGAGAGCAAGTCGAGATAGGTGAAATTGAGTTGCTCAAAGTTCACACGAGATGAAAACCTAGCGGATCCGTTAACGAAGGCCTTGCACGGTGAAAAACTTAATCATTTGTCCGATAAGTTTGGACTTCGTTTAGCTAGTAGTTTCATGCCCATCTGTGACTAAGTATTTTAGATAAAAGGATATTGTAAACATTATTATTGAAATGAAATAAAGTATTTTGTTATGTTTATTATTCATTTATTATGATGTTGTCCTATATTTGCATGTTTAAATCCTTGAATAACTTAAGTTATTCTAAATAGTCTATTGTCGATCAATAACATGGGAATGATATTGAATTAAGACAAATCGAGTATTAGTTAGAATATACTTGAAAGTATATTCATGCGTAGCATGACTAATTCGGATGATATTCAATGAATTGAATATAGGACTTATCCCACTCTCATGATGATACTTTATGGATCTTTGTCATTAAGTATATCATGAATATTTATCCTCGACTTGAGATACAAGTGATATGTCATGGATGTAGTGCATTTTGTGAAGCAATCTAACGCTACGTGGCTCGGTAGTTATAAGGGTTGTTTTCGAAGTGTTGCGAAATTTATGAATCACGCTTGTAGTCAAAATGGGATTTGTTTCCTTCAAATTCATTTTGAAGTTTAATACTCTTGGGCCCTCGTAGGATTGTTAAGATGTTTGTATGGCCATACCCAAGGTCTTCTGCTCGGAAGAATTGGTAATCTTATTCAATCATATAAAGCGAGAAATGAATAGTTAATTAAGAAATGAGTAAGATCCATATTCTTATTAACATGGTATTAGAAACAAAGGATGAATATGATGATGAATCATCAAACTTGGTTTTCTCCGAAAATCATACACGAGTTGTACCGGGCATTGGCGTGTTGCTAGACGCTAACCAATGTCATTTCACGTTTTGTAAACATATCCAAGGGAGTCGTTGGAAATGTATATATTTACAAACATGTGAATGTCCGGATTCGAACTCGTAACCACGGGATTGCACACATTAGCGAATGAGAATTAAAGTTAATAATTAATGTTTATGTTTACGATGAGTGTCTAAATACTCATCATTTTGTACCTTTTAAAATGCAAAACATCCGAAAACACTCGTAAATGCATCAAAATGATAAAATATCACAAATAAGTGTTTTATGTGTTTTAAATGCAAAATACCAAAATCGTGAAAACATATCAAGTTTGCATAATTGGCGCTTTAGTCCCCAAGTTTCAAAAGTTGTCAAATCTAGTCCCCGAATCCAAAAATATGGAGTTTTATCATTCAAGGTCCCTGAAATATTCTAAATTGTCAAAATGGTCCTTGAATGAATCTTTGGTCAAATGGCGTAAAAGGTCCTCAACTTTACAAAAGTGTCAAAATAGTCCTTGGATATTTAAAATGGAAAATAATCAAATATGGTCCTTGTACTATTAAAGTTTGGCAAGTTTGGTCCTTGTGATAACTTTGGAGAAATTATGCTTCACCCTCAACTTTGGAGAAATTACATGAATGGTCCTTGTGATAATAACAAAACCAAACTGGACCCTTTTTTGTTATTAACCCACCAAAACCCAAAAGACCCCCCAATATCCTTGACCCCCATTTTGAACCCCACGTCTTATTAATATCCTCGGTCAAATAAAGTCAACCCGCCAAAACCATGTCACTGCTCATCTCCTCTCCCAAACTCAGCAAACCAAAACCAGAGTGGTTTCTTCCACCTGCCCGCTTTCCACCTTTCCACCTCACCCCCAACACAGCTTACCCACTCCTTCCACCTCCACATCCACCAAATTACATTAAATGCAAAACCCGCTTAAGACTTTTTTGGCGCCAAAACTCCACAATGGACGAATATGATGAATTATGAAGATCCAATGGTCGGAAGATGAGGTGGGAATGACTCAGAGATGTCGACAAGAGTCTAAAAGATCATTATAAAGAAGAATGGAGCAATGTAGATAGCTATCTAGTGTAATTTTAATTTATTTATGTCGCTTTAGTTAATTTTCAAATTCCAAGGTAATTTTAAGCTTTCAAGTACTTTGTTTAAGTAATTTCAAAGTATTGTTAAACTTTTTTCGCTTCAATTTCAAGTTTAAATCATATTTCAAGTTTATGCAATTTTCAAGTTCAAAATCTCAATTAAGTTCAAATGTTGTTTGTAGTTGTTATTAAGGACTCATAAGCTCACATAAGCTCCTAGATAGCTTATTTAAGCTATTAGAAACTCTTAAAACTCGCTTTAGTAGCAAAAAGAAAAAATACCAAAAATACCAAAAAATTAGTGAAAATCAAAATCCATGGAAATGAAGATCAAGAAGTCGGAGCAAGGTTGATATTGGATTGCCTTGGGTTTAGAGCTTCTTGGAAGCTATAGGTGGTTCTCTCGGTCTTGGTTCTCTTGTAAGCTTTTGTGCTTGAATTCCAACTTGTAAGCTATTTCTTTGAAATTTGCATTTTTAATAGTATAAGTACTTAAAACTTGTTAATTTTAGCTTAATCCTATTTAAATATAGTTAATATAAGGTAATAATCAGAATTTAAATCTTGGTCTTAATCTTGTTTTAGTTTGAAAATCTTCAAAACAGTTTCATAAAAGGGTGTTTGGATTTGACCTTGTTAATTGTGTTAGAGGCCAAGAGTGTTGTTGTTTGTTGTTGTTGATAATGTCACAATAGGACCTAATAGCTCATAGAAACCATAAAACCAAGTCCTTGTTTGTAAAAAGTCAAAATTATCTTTAATCTCATATTAATAGTTAATCGTTAGGATTTAGATTGCAAAATTCATCATATTAGCTTAAAACTTGTTACTCTAGCTTAAATTATTCTTATTATAGCTTAATACATCATAATCATTAAGTAGAATCAATTAGAAGTTCATATTAGTCAACTTAGTTGATTTTCATAAAAGTCAAATTTTCACTAGTAGCGCTTTTGAATAAACTTTGTAATTTTATATGTGATTTAATATTAAGATTTAGGATTTAAGCTTTTGGGATATTAAAATTTAGTTGCTCATCTTAATTAGAAAAATATTAGCTTATCTCTACTTAGCTTATAAACCGCTTATTTTCAATCTTGTTTTAGACACTTTTCTCAAAACATGCTCTGCAGGCACGCTTGAGCTAGTTTATTTCACAAGCTCATCAAGAGCTCATTAGTGAGATCTAGCTTGTGTACTTTAGCTTTTGAGAAGCTCACCTAGTGTCTCAAGGTTCCAAGCTTATTTTTCAATTTCTAGCTTATTTGATAAGCCCGCTAGTGGCTTTTTGTTTTGTCCATTTCATATAGTACACCGATCACTCAAGGTGTTTACCGAAATTTTCATAAGCTCATTATAAGCTCTCTAGTGAACACCACAAGGAGAGCTTTAGCTTTTGGAAAGCTTAATTGGTATACTTGTTAGTTCCAGTTTTCCTTTTCATTTCCAAGCTTATTTAAGTGCTTAAAATTAAGCTAGAAAGTACCTAGAAACCCAAATAGTATCTCGCTTAATAGACAAGTGCTTATTTGCTTTGTTTAAGTGCTTATTTCTAAGTTATTTTGCTTTTCATTACCGCATTTTAGCTTATTTTAATCATTTTTAGCTTATTTTCGCTTAGCTTTTGCTTATTTATTAGCTTATTAGCCATTTAGCTTAATCCTTGTGCTTATTCTAATCTTTGTCCATCGTTGAGTAATCATAAGCTTATTCGAGCTTATTAGTTGTTTTCATAAAAGTTCTAGTTTTAAAATTTGCTTATTTCATTGTACTTAATTAGTTTGTAAAAGAAAAATCCAAAAGAAAATAAAAATAAAAAGCCATTGCTGGATTCAACCTCGCCACCCACCACCACACACACACACACTACCATCTCACCTTGGGTCTTTGACCGGTATTACTTTGCAACATTTAATACTTAACCCTTGTTGTCTATTTAAGCTTATACGAAAACTTTAGCTTATTTACAACTTATTAAAATAAGTTGTTACATCTTTTGTATTTTTCTTAGCTTTGTATTGTTATAAAGTATTTTATAAAAAGTTTCGAATTTTCTAAATAGTTTTAGTATTTTTAATCATTTAATTAGTTTAAAATAGTATTTAATTCATAATAAAAATATAAAAGTCAAAAAAATATAAATCTTTTTTCTAAAATTTTCTTTTGTCATATAGTAAGTAAGAAAATTGTTTTTACACTCATAGGACTTTTATTTTACAAATTTTACGTTTTTTCTTATGCACTCGCTGTAATTTTTACATATAACGACGCTTTTCATTCTAGGTCACGCTTTTAGGTAATTTAGGTTTACACTTTAATTAAAATAGTTTATTTAAGTTATTTTGTTTTATAAATCAAGAAAACATCATTTTAAAAATAGTGATAGCGTTTATTTAATATAATTTAGCTTTTTAATTTTCTTTAATTTGCATTTAAGCCCCTGTAATTTACAAACTTTTTCTTTAGGTATAAATATTCCAAAATCCAATCAAAATCCTTATCGATCATTATCCTTAGTGATCATTCGACATCCGAAAGTTTTAAACACCATTAATCCTCCGTGGGACTTAACGACCGAGGTAACACTATACTCTCCGATCTTAATTGCATTGGTTTTAGACTCGCTTGAATTTTATTACGGTTGACCATTCACAAGTGGTTGACTTGTGTGATAAACTTGACGGTTTGGAACCAATCAAATTTTGGCGCCACGGGGGAGGTCAGAAGCGTGTTCTAAACATTTTCGCATCCATACTTGCACATATACCACCTTTTGTAAATGCTTTTTTGTAAAGTTATAAAATCAAAAGTTCATTAACACTTTTCCTAAAGTGTTAACAACACCAAAAAAATATAAAACAACAAAACAATCGTAACGCTTTTCTATCTTGTATTTTCTTTAAGGTGATTCTTAAAGAGATACGATTTGGTTAAACGAGACGATACCAAAAATATTGTCCAAAAGTTTTTAAACCCTTAGCACAAATCCATACCTACGCCTTTTCGGTGGTACTTAATAAATACATAAAATCAACCACCGCAAATCAAGGCAAGACACCTACCAACCTGGGGTGTGAACATTAATAAGTTCCCAACTTAAAGATCAAAACTTGCCTTTGTGTCCTTGTGATTTGGTGTACCTTTTTCAAAGAAGCCATTTCATTTGTGATTATTGGTTTAAGTTCACTTGTCGCTTTGCCTCGCATTTGTTTTGAAAACCGATTTTTATACTTAGTGCATGCGCACTGCTCTTCCAAATCTACAAGTCCACTTTCGAGCTTGCAAATATTCCTCGTAGACGAGGGACGCTCGCTCCTTCACCGCGATCGAGGAACGCCTAGCACCACCACCCCCGTCAGAATGGCGTAAGACAAACCTATGAATGAGCTTCTCCAAGCACCCATCGAGGGTTACGGAGATGCCATTATTGTCCCAACCATCGTGGTCGATACCTTTGAGCTCAAAACCGGTTGCTTAATCTTGTAACCCAAAGCCAATTTTATGGTTTTGAGCGGATGATCCTCATGCACATATTCGATGGTTTAACAAGATTGCATCTACCATCAAATACAAGAATGTCCCACATGAAGCAATTAAGCTTCTTCTGCTCCCATTCTCTCTGTAGGACAAGCCCGAAATTGGCTTGAGAAACAACCCCTCGCTCCATTGAGACATGGGAGGATTTAGTCACCAAGTTTGTTAACGAATTCTATCCTCCATCCCGAACTACAAGTCTTAAGAATGAGATAATGAAATTCTCTCAAAGATTTGATGAATCATTCGGGAGGCATGGGATCGTTATAAAGAGTTGCTCCGCAAGTGTCCGCATCATGGTTTTACCGAGTTAATGCAAATGGATACTTTCTACAATGGTCCGAGACAAGTCGACCAAGACTCTTTAAATGCCTCCGCTGGAGGTAATTTCTGAGCAAGACCACAAAAGAAGCCTTGCAAATCATAGAAAACAAGTCCCAGTCCGCCTTTTCCGAACAAAGACATATCGCCCTCGCCTAATGCAGACCTTCTACTTCATCTCCGTGAGTACATCTAGCACCGATGCTAAGATTGACAAACTCACGGATATTGTTCGAGCTTTGGTTCTTGCTAACCAAAGAAAGTCACTTTCACACGCACACCATCACATGGTGAAGTGAAGAAAGTCGAGGTCTGTGTTACTTGTGGTGGCCCTCATGCATACTACAACTCAGATCGCCACCGATGGTAGTCCGTTTGAAGCCAATGCTATAGCCGGTACTTCACATCGTGGAGGTAATCAATACCGCCCTCAAATGAACCAAACTACCGTGCTAATACTTATCGTGCACCACCCGGTTTTAACCGTAATCCTAACATACAAAACCGAATCGAACCAACCTAGAATGAACCAAGGTTATCAAAACCAAGGTAATTTCTATCCCGGACCAAATCAAGGTTTCCAACATCAAGGAAACCTTAATCAAAACAATTTCAATCGAGGGAATCAATTTCGTGGAAATGTGAATCCTAACCAAGGAATTTTCAACAACAAGGTCATAATCAAAACATACGACCTCAAAATTTCCCTCCACATCCTCCAAGACCATCATCCGATGAGTTATTGAAGCAATTCATGAAATCCCAAGATGAAATGAACAGTTGTTGGTCACCGATCACGATCTAAAGAAGTCTTTAAATGATCAACCCTCGGCTCGTGAAAACTTCCGAGCAACACGATCGCTAACCCGAGGGGCGATGCAAAGGCGATCACAACCGTAAGTGGTGTTTCATACAATGGACCCGCTATTCCTACTACCTCTTCTTCTTCTCTCCCGAAGGTAGTGGAAAGTGAACCCGAGGCAACAAAGGACAAGGAACTTCCTACTAATAACGGAGGTACCAACGATGTCCATCCTCAAGTTGTCCCGAAACCCAAATCCAATCCAGAGTTGTTTTGAACCTCCAGAGCTCCGCTGAAAACCCCAACCAAAACTTCTATTCCTTACCCATCACGCTTGAATGAGCAAAGCTCCGCGAAAAGCTACCATCAAATGGACAAATTTTTTCAAATTTTCCAAGAACTACATTTTGACATAAGCTTTATGGATGCTATCATGTCGATGCCCAAGTTTGCATCAACTCTCAAACACATGTTAAGCAACAAGGAAAAGTCTGCTTGAGATGGCAAAACTCCTTCGAACGAGAACCGCCTGCAGCTATCTTGAAGAAGCTTCCCGAGAAGCTTGGAGATCCCGGAAAATTTCTCTTACCTTGTGTATTTCCGTGAATGGTTGAATGCTTTGCCTTAGCCGATCTTGGTGCAAGCATCAACTGATGCCTTATTCAAGATGGAAGAAACTTTCTTCCTGACCTTACTCCTACATGCATGACTCTCGAGCTTGCGATCGACAATATCCCGTCCACTTGGCATTGCCGAGGACGATTTGTGAAAGTAGGAAAGTTCCATTTTCCACCGACTTTGTGGTTGTTGATTTCGATGCCGATCATCGGGTTCCTCTCATTGTTGGACGAGGATTCCCGAGAACGGGCCGTGCTCTCATTGATGTATTTGAGCAAGAAATCACATTACGTGTTGGTAATGAAGTCACACCTTTAACCTTGATCAAACTTCGAGGTACTCCGCAAACTATGATTCCGAGTCGGTTAACCGAATAGATATCATTGATGTTGCTTCAAGAGTACTCTCAAGAAGTTCTTGGTTATGATCATAATTCTTCGAGTGATAATCTCACTCATTCATCTCAACCCATCATTGCCAATTCTACTCCTTCTCTCACTCCGCTTTGAGGAAAGTGACTTCATCTTGGAAGAGATTGAAGCATACTTGTCTAGTGATTCTGCTCCATGGGAAATTGATCACGCCCCATCGACATCGAGGGGACATACTTCTCATTGAGAAGTTGCTTAATGATGATCCATCATCACTCCTCCCGCCGAGCTTCATAACAAGGAAGTCAAGTCGGTTGAGAAAATCAAGAATTTCAAGTCGAACTTAAGGACTTACCACCTCATCTCGAGTATGCATTTCTTGAGGGTGATGATAAATTACCCGTCATTATTGCTCGAGATTTGAGTAAAGATGAAAAGATCGCTCTCATAAAGGTCTTGAAGTCACACAAGCAAGCAATTGCTTGAAACTCTCCGACATTAAGGTATCAACCCCGAGTTTTGTACTCACAAAATCTTGATGGAGGATGACTTCAAACCAAGCAGCTCAACATCGAGAAGAGTGAATCCAAAATCCATGATGTTATCAAACAGAGGTTATCAAACTTCTTGATGCAGGATTAATTTACCCGATCTCGATAGTCCTTGGGTTAGCCCAATTCATTGTGTTCCTAAAAGGGTGGCATAATCATTGTCACAATGAAGATAACGAGTTAATTCCAACTCGATTGGTTACGGATGGCGTGTTTGCATTGACTATCGTAAGTTGAATGACGCCACCGAAAAGACCATTTTCCTCTACCCTTCATGGACCAAATGCTTGAGAGATTAGCGTGGAATGAATACTATTGTTTCCTTGATGGTTTCTCGGGTTATTTTCAGATCCCCATTGATCCACGTGATCAAGAAAAGACCACATTCACCGCCCATACGGAACTTTTGCCTACGCACGATGCCTTTTGGCCTATGTAATGCTCCCGCACGCTCCAACGATGTATGATGGCCATTTTCCACGACATGATCGGGAAACAATGGAGGTGTTTATGGATGACTTCTCGGTCATTGGGGACTCATTTCAAACATGTCTCCCATTTAGATAAAATGCTCAAACGGTGTGAAGACACCAATCTTTGTCTAAATTGGGAGAAGAGCCACTTTATGGTCAAAGAAGGCATAGTCCTTGGCCATAAGATTTCCAAAACGGGATTGAGGTTGATAGAGCAAAAGTCGATGTTATTGCTAATTGCCTCATCCTACTACCGTCAAAGGTATTAGGAGTTTTTAGGTCATGCCGGTTTTTATCGCAGATTCATACAAGATTTTTCTAAAATCGCCTACCTATGACCCATCTTCTTGAAAAGATGCTCCTTTTATCTTCTCACCGAGTGCATCAAGCTTTTGAAACATTAAAGAAAAAGCTTATCAAGCACCCATTCTCGCTGCTCCCGATCGACTTGCCTTTTGAGCTCATGTGCGATGCAAGTGATTTTGCTATCGGTGCAATCCTAGGGCAACGAGATCCAAGCATTTTCACCTATCCACTACGCAAGTAAGACTATGATCAAGCTCAAACCCATTACACCACCACGTAAAAGAGCTACTAGCCGTGGTGTATGCGCTTGAGAAGTTTCGCCATACTTAATCTTGACCAAATGCGTGTGTATACGGATCACTCGGCTCTCAAATATCTCTTTGCAAAACAAGATGCAAAGCCGAGATTGCTCCGTTGGGTTCTCCTCTTGCAAGAATTTGATATCATTATACGTGATAAAAAGGAGCCGAGAACCCGTCACGATCATCTCGTCCTGCCTAGAAAACCCTCACCAAGATGTTTTCGAGAAAAGGAAATAAATGAAACATTTCCTCTCGAGACACTCAATGCGGTTTCTTTTCGTGAAACTCTACTACCCCATGGTTTGTCGACTTCGCAAATTACCATGCGGTAACTTCATAGTGAAAGGAATGTCGACCCAACAAGAACAAATTCTTCAAGGATGTTAAACATTACTCGGGACGACCCCTACTTATTCAAAATCATATGGATCAAGTCATCCGACGGTGTGTTTATGGACAAGAAGCTATGGACATTCTCAAAGCTTGCCATGCCGACCCACCGGGGCCATCATAGTCCAAACTACACCGCCAAAAGGTGTTTGATTCCGGTTTTATTGGCCCACTATTTACAAGGATGCCCATGAATTTGTCAAAACATGTGACGCTTGTCAACGCCACGGAAATATCTCTCAAAGAAATGAAATGCCGCAAAACGCCATTCAAGTGTGTGAGATCTTTGACATCCGGGGCATTGACTTTACGGGCCATTTCCATCATCTCGAGGAAACAAATACATACTTGTGGTCATTGACTATTTGTCAAAATGGGTTGAAGCGAAAGCTTTACCTACCAATGATGCCCGAGTTGTTGTAAAATTTTAAAATCTCTTTTGCTAGGTTTGGAACTCCACGAGCTATAATCGCGATCGTGGTACACATTTCGCAATGACCAATTTGATCGTGTCATGCAAAAGTATGGTGTAACCCACCGCCTCTCATCGCATACCACCCCAAACAAGTGGGCAAGTGGAAGTTTCCAACCGTGGTATTAAAAGAATTTTGAAAGGACAAGAGGCGAAAACCGTGCATCCCGGTCGGATAAACTAGATGACGACTGGGCCTTCCGTGACAATTTTATAAAACACCCATCGGTGTACTCCATACAAGCTAGTGTACGGAAAGGCATGTCATCTTCCGATTGAGCTTGAGCACAAAGCATACCGGGCCTTGAAACATGCAAACTTCGATATTCAGACACCGGTGATCACGTAAAAGTTCAAATGAATGAATTAAATGAACTCCGTGATCAAGCATACGAGAACTCTTTGATCTACAAACAAAAGACAAAGAAGATTCATGACTCTAAAATCAAGAACCGCGCTTTCAACGCCGGTGATCGAGTCCTTCTTTTCAATTCAAGATTGAAGATTTTCTCGAAAGCTCAAGTCCCGCTGGTCCGGTCCATTTACTATTGCTAAGGTTTATCCTTATGGTACTATTGAGTTATCTCAACCCGATGGTCCAAATTTTAAAGTGAATGGTCATCGATTAAAGCACTATTTTGGAGAGGACATTCCACCCGTGGTTGTCCCGGATCTACAAACTTTCCCCATGAACCAATGAATGCGGGATCGAGTCAAGCTAGCGACTGATAATCAAAAACAAGAGCACACCACATGGGTTTTCACCCATGAGTATCACCCTAGTGTGGGGAGTTGCCCACACTGTTGTATATAAGTTTTCAAAAAAAAAAAAAAAAAAAAAAAAAAAAATGTGTATATATCAAAAATAAAATAATGGCCGTAGTATTTCCTTTTACGTTCTATGTTTCGCATAACAACGGTACTTTGAATATTGAGGGCAATATTCATTTCTAGTGTGGGGGAATTCTCACGAATTTTATCATGTAATTATACCACCCAATTCCCCTTTTGGCCAAAATTTTTTTTGGAGTAAGTGTTTTCACTTACTCAAGAAATGGTAATCATCCGCCATGTCTAACCCACATAAGGATTGGCTAATCCAGAGCAAACGGCTCTTGGTAAAGATATCTCAAACCGCTTATGGCTTGCAATTTGCCCAAAATTGTATGGTGTTCAACTCACCATATCTTTAATTAGTGAAAAGTTGGCTAGCCCGCAAGTTTATGGCTTGTGGTAAAGGCGCTTGAAAAGCCATAATTGGTAATCGACTCACCAAAGATAATATTGATAATTTATCTAAGAGTTGGCTAGTCCGTAGCAAACGGCTTCGTAAAGACAAATCAAAACCGTTGAAAGTCGGTGATTTGCTCAAAATCATTTGGTTATCATTGTACCAAGGTTCTTACTTGAACTAAAACAATTGGCTACTCCGTAAGTAATGGCTTTTGGTAAAGAGATGAAATCCATTAATTTTTCTCAAAAGATTGCTAGGGACTAGCAATATCTTAGTGGGGATTGATGAGTGTCTAAATACTCATCATTTTGTACCTTTTAAACCGCAAAAACATCCGAAAACACTCGTAAATGCATCAAAATGATAAAAATATCACAAATAAGTGTTTTATGTGTTTTAAATGCAAAATACCAAAATCGATGAAAACATATCAAGTTTGCATAATTGGCGCTTTAGTCCCCAAGTTTCAAAAGTTGTCAAATCTAGTCCTCGAATCCAAAAATATGGAGTTTTATCATTCAAGGTCCCTGAAATATTCTAAATTGTCAAAATGGTCCTTGAATGAATCTTTGGTCAAATGGCGTAAAAGGTCCTCAACTTTACAAAAGTGTCAAAATAGTCCTTGGATATTTAAAATGGAAAATAATCAAATATGGTCCTTGTACTATTAAAGATTGTCAAGTTTGGTCCTTGTGATAACTTTGGAGAAATTCCAATTTCAAATCAAGTTTGGTAAATTACATGAATGGTCCTTATGATAATAACAAAACCAAATGGACCCTTTTGTATTTTTAACCCACCAAAACCCAAAAGAACCCTATCAATATCCTTGACCCCCATTTTGAACCCCCACTTATTAATATCCAAATCGGTCAAAATAAGTCAACCCGCCAAAACCATGTCACTGCTCATCTCCTCACCCAAACTCAGAAACCAAAACCAGAGTGGTTTCCACCACCTTTTCCACCTTTCCACCTCACCTCCCCACACTGCTAACCACTCCCTTACACCTCCACATCCACCCAAACTACATTAAATGCAAAAACCTCGCTCAAGACTTTTTTTCCGCCAAATTGCCAAATGGACGAATATGATGAATTATGAAGATCCAATGGCCAAGATGAGCGGAAATGTCTCGAGATGTCGACAAGGAGTCTAAAAGATCATTATAAAGAAGAGATGGAGCAATGTAGATATCTATCTAGTGTAATTTTAATTTATTTATGTCGTTTTAGTTAATTTTAAAATTCCAAAGTAATTTTAAGCTTTCAAGTACTTTGTTTAAGTAATTTCAAGTATTAAGAAACTTTTTCGCTTCAATTTCAAGTTTAAATTCAATTTCAGCTTTATGCAATTTTCAAGTTCAAAATCTCAATGTTAAGTTCAAATGTTGTTTGTAGTTGTTATTAAGGACCTGATAAGCTCATATAAGCTCCTAGATAGCTTATTTAAGCTATTAGAAACTCTTAAAACTCGCTTTAGTTTCAAAAAAAAAAATACCAAAATACCAAAAAATTAGTGAAAATAAAAATCATGGAAATGAAGATCAAGAAGTCGGAGCAAGGTTGATATTGGATTGCTTGGGTTTAGAGCTTCTTGGGAAGCTATAGGTTGTGGTCTCTCATTCTCGGTTGGAATCATGCTTGTGTGCTTGAATTCATTTCTTGTAAGCTATTTCTTTGTAATTTGCATTTTCTAGTTATAAGTAAACATTAAAAAAAGAGGTTTGTTCTTTTTAATTTGTAGTTGTTAAAATTTTAGTTTGTTAATTTTAGCTTAATCCTGTTATAAATATAGTTAATATAAGGTTTATTAATAGGTTAAAATCTTAGTTTAAAAAGTTGGAATACTTTGAAAATCTTTAAAACAGTTTCATAAAAGGGTGTTTGATTTGACCTTGTTAATTGTGTTAGAGTGTTCTACCCATTGTTGTTTGTTGTTGTTCTATGTCACAATAGGACCTAATAGCTCATAGAAACCATAAAACCAAGACTTGTTTGTAAAAAGTCAAAATTATTTTTAATCTCACTTAATTGTTAATCGTTAGAATTTAGATTGCATAATCATCATACTAGCTTAAAAGTTGTTACTCTAGCTTAAATTATCTTATTACAGCTTAATACATCATAATCATCAAGTAGAATCAATTAAAGTTCATATTAGTCAACTTAGTTCATTTTCATTAAAAAGTCAAATTTTCAATATGCGCTTTTGAATAAAATTTGTAATTTTATATAGGATTTAATATTAAGATTTAGGATTTAAGCTTTTGGGATATTAAAATTTAGTTGCTCATCTTAATTAGAAAATATTAGCTTATAACTACTTAGCTTATAAACCGCTTATTTTCAATCTTGTTTTAAGTACTTTTTCAAAAACATGCTCAGGCACGCTTGAGCTACCCTATTTCACAAGCTCATCAAGAGCTCATTAGTGAGATCTAGCTTGTGTACTTTAGCTTTTGAGAAGCTCACCTAGTTGTCTCAAGGTTCCAGTGCTTATTTTTCAATTTGTAGCTTATTTGATAAGCCCGCTAGTGGCTTTTTGTTTTGTCCATTTCATATAGTACACCGATCACTCGTTGTTTAAAATTTTTTCATAAGCTCATTATAAGCTCTCTAGTGAACACCACAAAGGAGAGCTTTAGCTTTTGGAAAGCTTAATTGGTATACTTGTTAGTTCCAAAGTGTTCTTTTCATTTCCAAGCTTATCCCGGTACTTAAAATTAAGCTAGAAAGTACCTAGAAACCCAAATAGTGTCCCTACTTAGGCTTAAGACTTGTGCTTATTTGGCTTTGTTTAAGTGCTTATTTCTAAGTTATTTAAATTTTCACTTGTAATTACCGCTTATTATCGCTTATTAGCTTATTTTCGCTTACCTTTGCTTATTTATTAGCTTATTAGCCATTTTAGCTTAAAACCTTGTGCTTATTCTAATCTTTGTACCATCGTTGAAGCAATCATAAGCTTATTCTCGAGCTTATTAGTTGTTTTTATAAAAGTTCTAGTTTTAAAATTTGCTTATTTCATTGTACTTAATTAGTTTGTAAAAGAAAAATCCAAAAGAAAATAAAAATAAAAAGCCATTGCTGGGATTCAACCTCGCCACCCACCACCACACACACACACTACCATCCGCCTTGGGTCTTTGACCGTTATTTCTTTGCACTATTTAATACTTAACCCTTGTTGTCTATTTAGCTTATACGAAAACTTTAGCTTATTTACAAATTTATTAAAACAAGCTGTTACACCTTTTGTATTTTTCTTAGCTTTGTATTGTTATAAAGTATTTTATAAAAAGTTTCGAATTTTCTAAATAGTTTTAGTATTTTTAATCATTTAATTAGTTTAAAATAGTATTTAATTCATAATAAAAATATAAAAGTCAAAAAATATAAATCTTTTTCTAAAATTTTCTTTTGTCATATAGTAAGTAAGAAAATTGTTTTTACACTCGTAGGACTTTTATTTTACAAATTTTACGCTTTTACTTGCTGACGTAATTTTTACATATAACGACGCTTTCATTCTAGGTCACGCTTTTAGGTAATTTAGGTTTACACTTTAATTAAAATAGTTTATTTAAGTTATTTTGTTTTATAAATCAAGAAAACATCATTTTAAAAATAGTGATAGCGTTTATTTAATATAATTTAGCTTTTTAATTTTCTTTAATTTGCATTTAAGCCCCTGTAATTTACAAACTTTTTCTTTAGGTATAAATATTCCAAAATCCCATTACCGATCATTATCCTTAGTGATCATTCGACATCCGAAAGTTTTGAAACACCATTAATCCTCCGTGGGACTTAACGACCGAGGTAACACTATACTCTCTTCGATCTTAATTGCATTGGTTTTAGACTGCTTGAATTTTATTACGGTTGACCATTCACAAGTGGTTAGCTTGTGTAATAAACTTGACGGTTTTAGATAACCCCGATAGTAAATTTTGCCGAGAAATACACACTAGCCGTGAGGTGGACCAGTGTAGTTAGGCAACCACCCAATCAAGATCGAGTAAGCAACCAATGATGTAGTGGAGGATGAATACAACTCGAACCCATAATCCAAAGTACCAGATATAGCGCAAAATCCGTTTGAGAGCGGAAAATGAGGCTCTCGCGGATCATGCATATGAAGACACACCGTTGTACTTGCATAAGATATGTCGTAGGCGGTGAATGCGAGGTAATCAAGTGACCACGCAAGACTCGGTATAATGTAGGATCGATACCAAGATGCCATCCTCTCCCGTTTGGGCTCGGTGTCAACCAAGTCCATTGGAATTGCAATCGACCATGTGAGCACGCTCGAGGATCTCCAGTATAGCATACTTGCGTGACAAAACATACCGGAAGAGTCACGTGTAACAATACGCCCAAAAATAAATAGGACGATGTAACCGGAAGTCTTTTTAGCCTTTGATTCATCCTTTCTAATTTTGTCTCTACACCTACGGCCACGTTATAAAACACTTTTATTGCACAAACAAAACTGCTAAATAAATAATTGACTAACAACTACTACTTACCGCTATTGCTAACATTTTATTTCATGTATACAACTACGATACCAAACACTTTTATAAAATAAATAAACAAATAGCTACCACTTGCAAAAACAAATAAATCAAAGATTTAAAAGCTTACACCACGGAACACCTAGGGTACCAAAATCAGACTCCAATCCATCCAATCCGAAAAACCGATTCCTCGACAACCGATCGAAAGAGGAAACAGAAGAAACACATAACAAATCACCACCACCAGATCTAACGTAATAAGATCCAACCACTAGTAGGGTTACGGTAATAAAAATAAAGGGGCAGATGTAACCGGTTCTGGTTAAGTAGTTTGTGATCCGGTGTGTGAGTATTGAGAAGTCTTTTTTTGGCTTTGATTCGTCGTCGTTTTGGGTGTTGGAGTTGGAGTCTTCGTCTTCGGGTGGGTTGTTCTGCGCATTGAGAGGACTCTGTCTAGCATTTTGTTTGAAGAGTGAAGGTGAAGATGAAGACTGGTGTGAGTGTGAGTGTTTTTTTTTATAAATCTGTATTGTATCTATTTTATTGTCTGATTTTTATTTTTATTTATTTTTTTGAGGTTTTTATTACAGGGAGGAGTAAGTTGCGAAAATCATCTCTAGAATTTGTTCAATTTGACATGTCACAAATCGTTAGGCCTTTTTTTTTTTTTTTTTTTTTTAATCATGGTTTTGACATTTTAGTTGATTAATCTACGAGGTAAAACTCTTCATTTTCAAAAAATTGGTGTGATCGCTTCAGGATTGTTTATTATTCAAAACGTATTTTCTTTTAGGAAAAAAAAGAGCATGTTTAAATTCATAAATTTTTAGAAAAAACAAAAATCAATTTTTCTAACATAAATCATGATTTCAAAAGAGTCAAATATGTACTTTATTTTTTTTTTTTTTTTATGTTTTTCTCGACACAAAACAACCCCCTTTTTCTAAGGAAATATTTAATACCATTTAAACATGTTTGCTAAATATTTAACAACAGTTTTCTTATGAAAAAGAACACTTCCAGTTTTCTAAAAAAATAGAAATAAAAACTGTAATTTTTTTCTAGAACTATACACAACTTTAACTAGTTCAACATCTGATTTTCAGATAGTTTGAGAAAACTTTTTACGAAATCCATCTTTTCGAGGCGATGTTAGACATGTGCCTTCCGAAAACAATAGTACTTGTCGATAGTGTTTCACAATGTCAATGTATATGTACTAATTGGCGGAGCTTGAACATATTTATTGGGAGGGCTATTTAGGAGGGCTCGTTTTTTATTTTCTATATAAAAATATGAAGTTTATAATGTAAATCTAACAATAATTACAAATAAGACTAAATACACGGTTGGTCCCTAAACTTGGCAATCCACTTCTCGTTGGGACAAACCTGGGCATAATCATCGCCGGAGGTCCAAAACATGAGCTTTATATGCCAAACTCGTCCCTTGACCAAATTTCCGTTACTCAACGTCCCGTTATATGTTGTTAAATCCCGTTATTCTAGTTAAATGACCATTTTCCCATTTATATATAAAACCCCAAACAAATCTTCATTTCATCACCTCTCCAGCCTTCACCTTCACCCTAACCCTAACCCTAACCATAAATCCCCAAATTAAAAACCCTAACCCTAAATAAAAAGTATAAGAGGATGATGCACGGAAGGATTATTGGTGTTAGTGTTGATTCTACGATAAGTCATTGTTATGCCTAACCCTATGTTGGAATCACTCCTAAACTAGATTACAAGTGTTAGTAATTAATATGTAAAAGTTAGTTTAATTAGGCTTTTATGTTGAGTTATTATGGCAAGGCTTATGTAGAAAGCCCATAAGCCTTGGCCCAAGCCCAATAAGGAAAGTAAGGGAACTAGTGTATTGCCCTAGCTCCTTCTCCTATAAATAGTCTTGTAAACCTTCACTTGAAGGTTGGTTGTTCATTTACTTTCATTCTCTACGCATAACTTGTCTTAATATTCATACGTGTGTGTTTGTATTTGTTCAACCGATCTCTCTTCATCTCATTTCTTCATATTGATGCTTGTGTTACATAAATGGGAACCTAACAGTGGTATCATTCGCCAAATAGTTGGGTGAAACGTTTGTTTGTTTTTGAAGTTTTTGGTATACGCGTAAGTCTCGGTACTCAAACATTTATACGCTTTAAAAACTAAATTTTTACACTTTAAAACTCAAGATTCTTGTACTTTAAAGGTTATTTGGTGATAAAGTTTAAGTTTTTGGCAAAAAGTTTGAAACTTTACGTGTATTTCATTGTTTTTTAGCTTGGTTTTCTTCGTGTGGTCATTCCTACGCGTAAGGTGAAAACAAGTTTTGGATCATCAACTTTCACACTTTTGTGTTATTTTGGTGATATTGAAGCTTTTTCATCATAAAAATCTGGTTTAGAAACACTTGTGGGCAGAATAATCAGTTTTGGTAGTTTCTACGCATAGCAAAACCCTAAGTTTACGCGTAAGCTCCAAAAGGTTTGATCTTCAGTGTTATTGGTTTACTCAGTGTTTTCTTGCTTGGATAAGCCTGAAAACACTTCGACTTTGAATATCTTTTACCTTTGGATAAGTGTAAAGATTTTGGGTTAAAACCCTAGTTTTACGCATAAGCATAAAAGCTTCTGAGTAAACATCTTACGCCTAAGCATTTTCACGCATAAGCAAGTCTTACGCCTAAGAAAATATTACGCATAAGGTTCATACTTCTAAGTCTTTGGTTTACGATAAGCTAAGGTTTCACCAAGTCTCTGCGCGTAACTATTCTTCGCGTAAGCCTCATTGTTATGCGTGTAGTGGTGTTTTTACGCATAAGCTATTTCCTTTGCATAAACCGGTTTTCTACGCATAGGATACTTCATCAACAAAGTTTCATTCGACTACAAAGATCCATTTTCAACACAAGTTTCAAGATGTCTCAACCACCATACTCTAGCTACTTCCTCATGTGTATCCTCAACAACAACAACAACAACAACTCCATCAACAACAACAATTTTATCAACAACTACAACAACAACAACAACTTCAAGAACAATTTCCTCAAGAGCAATTCAACCACAAATGATTCAACCACCCCTAGTCTTCAAGTACAACCTACACTAACTTTCAAAATCAACATCCATCCGGGAATACTATGAAGGAACCGTCTTGGTTTGCAAATATGTGTGAAGCTTTAAGTAGCCAACAATCCATTCATGAAGTGGATCACTTGATAAACCTCAATGCTCACTCCCGAAACTATGATCAATGGGTGATAAGGTTCTTTAGGTTACGTGATCTAAAGAAGCCACATGGAAAGTTCTTGAAGAAGGTCATCCTAGAAGGTCCATTTCGGATGCCTCATCACACCGCACGGAGATCCGAATGCTAATCCACCAAGAGATGATATCACCAACGTTGTCGGTCTTAATGAACTTACTCTTGATCAACTTCTACACTTTGAAGCCGATGAACGGCAATGCAATACATCCTTTGGGATTACCCAATCCAATACTTTAAAGTGTTGATGTTCAAAAGATCGCTAAAGCAATGTGGAGCATATTCATCTTCTCATGGAAGGTGAGAACTCAATCAAGAAGACATGGAATCCAAAATCAACTTGGCTTATGAACACTTCATGATTGAACCGGGGAGACATTAGAGTCATATCATCATCGATTCTCGAGACATCATCAATGACTTGGAAAAACATAACATCATTATGCCAAGAATTGCAACAACACTAAGTTCTGAGTAATCTTGGTCTTGATTGGGAAAAGTATGTAATTTTCATTCGCAATGAAGAATCTTCATCATGCTACATACGGATTGTTGTACGACTATTTGAAGCCCCGCCAAAGGAAGTTGACAAAGAAAGGGTTATCCGTGGACTACTGTTTAGCCTTCACTTCGGATAATCAATCTTTAGCTTTGTGGGCTCAAGCGTGTTATTCTCAATTCCTACTTTACAAACCTGTCTTCACAAATCCTCCACAACCAATCGCAACAATTACACCATATGATCCGTCACAAGACCAACCTCAAGAAACTCAATTGGTTCCATACAACAACAACAATGATCAAGCATCTATACGGTGAATCTAATGAGGATACTGAAGCTTTCGATGCATTGCAACAAGGGTTTGTCATGATTGCTAGAGCCTTGACCGATATTCAAACAAATCCAACAATCGCATTCGTACCTCATCAAACACAAGGAATCTAACAATGGACGTGTTGAAGTTCGAGAATCGTGGTAATGTTAGTCGGATGGGCGGTGGTCAAGGGTTTAATGCTATTGGAAGGAATAACATGGGTGTTCCACAACAACGAGCTCAAGTGGTTGATCGTGAAATGCTCAAACCGGGTTAATGGTCTTCGTTGTTATAACTTTAATGAGAAGGGTCATCGGCTAATGCATGCCCAAAGCCGAGGACAAGAGGCGCCGCTTATCACAAAGAGGCTTTACTCTTGGCTCTTAAGGATGAAGTCGGTGGAACTCTTACCAACAAGGAACAAAGCTTCATGGCAAATGCAGATTCGATGATGACATGGAGGACTTGCGAGCTAATGCAAAGAATGATGCTAATGGCTAACATGCACGAACTCCACATGAGTGACACAGCCCGATGTATGACATCGACGGCTTGTCTCGGTGCGGATCAAACTATATTCATAATCGATCGATATCTCCACCCAGCATCGCATCCGACGATATGCGGGGTGTTCTATATGAACCTTCCACACCTCATCACGAAGCAAATCAAATGGATCCTGTAGTCACATTTGACGATCAAGATAACCTTATGGTTACCTTTGACAATCAAATTGACCCCGTGGTTTCATTTGAGGACCTACATGATAATTGTGTGGAGACTCCGGTTGAACAAACTGTATCTCTGTCTAATCCAGATCCCGGGCTCATAACCTTCTTTGAGACTCAGTTAGAAAAGTGCACTGATATTAATGCTAAACTAAAAGATAAAATTGCACTGTTGACTAAAGATAATGAATGCTTAAAGTTTCAACTCAACATTTTTCAAACACAAGAAAAAGCGTGAAAAATGTTTTGAAGTCGCTTTGCTAAATCTTACCAAAGCGAAAATCTTTGGAAAAGCAGATATGTGATCTAGTTGCATCTAAGAATGCTTTATTGTCTCAAATAGAACAAGCTGAAATATGATAAACAACAACTTAACGCTCTCGCCTGAAACTCAAAAGCCAAGTCCGAGTTGTTAACTTGTCAAAAATAGTTCGTGAGTACAAAAGCATTCAAGAAACGAATAGATGACTATCTTGAAGAAATTGTCGACTTACAAAACAAAATCAAAGAGTTTCAAAATGTTGTTTACAAACATGGTGAGTCAATCACAACTATTCAAGAGTTTACTTTTAAACCAAATCCAAATGGATCTGAACCGAATCTTGCGATTACAAACCAAAGTTTTCAAATAGAGCATTCAAACCAAATCCTCAAGTTTACAAATCAGAACATAGAATTGATGATTCCATTATGAGTGTTGTTGAATATAATCGTCGGGAGGAATTAGATGCGAGAAGACGAGTCGATCAAAATTAGAAAATGTTGTTTATAACAAACCATTTAACTATTCAAAAGCCATCACTTTCGCCGCAACAGATAATTCTAACACACATTGGGTTATCACGCCTATTTACGAGTCTTCTAATGGTGGTCCTAAACCCAATCTTTGCACAAATTAATGGTCCTTTACCTTTACTCGGTGAAGTCAAAACATTGCCGAACAATGTCAAATTCTTAAATATTTTGAAACATTCATTTCGGACATCAAACTTTTGGAGCGTGAAATTGAAATCAATTACGAAATAAAAGTTGAACATTTTCAATCGCCTCATGCACGAGAACAAAGAGATATTTTTCGAAAAAGAATTTTACCTCATGTCCGAATTTGAAAATGTGTGCAATATATTGGGAAAGGGATTTTCACAAGGAGCTTGGACTTATGAAAAGAGTTTTGAACAAGCGAAACATCGATTTCCAACACAAAGCGTAAAAGAAAATATTAAGAAAAATGTTGATCGACTCTTGGAAGATGTTATCCATCTTGATATCAATAATGTTGTGTTATTACATTACATTGCATATGCATTTGATTATATCATCTTGATTCTGTTGAAATTGTTGAGAATCACATCGTGTCACAAATCAAGTCTTTAAAAGTTGAAAATGAACGTTTGTTAAACGAGCTTTCAAATGCAAAACGTCGTCTTCAATGGTGTCAAAAAGATTATCAAAATCGAGAACTCGCTTTGCAAAACAAAATCAACCAGTTGCATACCAAAACTCTTAATCCAAAACTTGAGCAACTGGATGATGAAAACGTGTCTTTAAAGTGTCAAATTTCAAAATATGAACAAGAAATTTCAAAAGTTAAAAAAGAATATGGTGTCATATTTTATTTACTCAAAAAGACTCGTGCTCAAGCGTCAAAGATGTTGATGATCATCTTGCATATACCAAAGATGTTTATGACGAAATGGACTCACTGCTCGAAAATCAAGATTTGTTACATACTATCCATGATCTAAAAGCAGAGTTGGTTAAACTTAAGCAAGATAGGGATAGTAACACAGTAGTAACTGCACCTAGACAGATTTAAATTGACTCTAGAACATCTAATGACAAACCACAAGAAACTAATGTGCTTCCCTCTACTGAAACAGGAATAGTTGCCTCTTTTCCCAACGCCCGCACTTCATAGCCTAGGAGCAATACAAGAAAGAATAGGAAGTTGCGACGTAAGAAAAGAACAATAAAGATCACTGAAGTAGAAGAACACCTTAGGACTTTGAATAAAACTCAAGTTGCAACCACTTTAGATATTGCGTCTGAAAAATGTAATGAACAAAGTGATGTAACGAATGCTGAATCTTTAAGTACTCTAAATGTTATGTTTGAAGCTTCTGGTGTTGGTTGTCGTAAAAGCATGTTTTTTGGTTGTCATGATAAATGTGTTGCTAAGGCTATCTTGAATCGTAAGCGGAATAATAGAAAATGGAATACCTCTAGGCCCACTAATGCTTCTAAGTCTGTGCTAGGTAAACCACCCTCTAGTGTTCCGGCTACGATCATTGATGTACCCATAGAATCCCCTTCACCTCCTAGGAAGACCTTATCACCTAGTGCATTTACTAAGACCAAAGCTAAGACTAGTTGGAGATGGCAGAAATGGTTACATAATACACTTGGATTTAAATGGATACCTAAAATCATAAACATGTGTGTTTCAACTATAATCGCTTGAACCCTCTAACTCTTGGGTTCCACATCTACTTCTATTCCATTTGTGTCGTCTGCGTGTAATGCGGTGATCTGATCATCCTCTAGATTGTTGATAGCGGATGTTCCCGACATATGACGAGCGATCTCAAACTATTATCAAACTTTGTTTCAAAGTTCATTGGCACCGAGGTTCGGAATGATCACTTGCAGACTATCATGGGCTACGGAGATTACATCAATGGTAACATCGAAATTAGCAAGGTTTATTATGTGGAAGGTCTAGGTCACAATCTCTTCTTAGTTGGTCAATTTTGTGATGGAGATTTGGAAGTTGCTTTTGGAGAAAACTTGTTTCATTCATGATCTACAAGGAAACGATCTTATGTCCGGTACCCGCATCAAGTCTTTATACAATATCAATGAAAGACATGATTTCTTCATCTCCCATCTGTCTCCTTTCAAAGGCAACATCTACAAAATCTTGGCTATGGCAAGTCGACTCTCACACTTAAACTTTCAAACCATAACCAATCTTGCACGATACAAAGTTGTTGAAGGTCTCCCAAGATTTCGTATTCTAAAGATCACCTATGCTCGACTTGTGAACAAGGGAAAAGCACTCTTGCTCACTTTCCTTCAAAGGTGGAACACAACTCACAAAGATGTGCTTCATCTTCTTCACATGGATTTGTGTGGCCGGTCTGCGTCAAGCAGACGATTAATGGCAAACGCTACATCTTGGTAATTGTGGATGACTATTTAAGATGGACTTGGGTTTATTTTCTTGAAGTAAAGATCAAGCTCCACCAATGATCATCACCTTTCTCACGAAAATTCAAGTTCACTCAAACACGGTCGACAAATCGAGCAGACAAGGCTGAATTTGTGAATCAAACTCTTCGTGCATATTATGAGAAAGTGGAATTGAGCATCAAACATCAATTGCATGAACACCGGAACAAAATGGAGTTGTTGAAAGACGAATCTATGCGTTAGTGGAAGTCGCAAGAACGATGTTGATAAATGCAAAACTTCCAAATTACTTGTGGGTCAAGCCGTGTCAGCTGCATGCTACACTCGTAATCGTTCAATGATTACCAAACGCACACAACAAAACACCTTATGAGCTTATCCACAACCGTAAACCGAATCTCAAACACTTTCATGTATTTGGATCTCTTTGTTACCCAAATAATGCTCGTGATGACTTTGGTAAGCTCAAAGCCAAAGTCGACATTGGAGTCTTTGTTGGATATTGTGAAAACTCTAAGGTTACCGGATCTAGAATCGTCGTCTGAGGAGATTATGGAAACGATTCATGCAAATTTCGATGAGCTTACTGAAATGGCTTCGAGCATAACGACTTGGAACCCGGACATAACCGTCTAAACTTCCCCAAAACCCCATCATCACCGAACCAAGCCTCCGACACTCGTCAATAAATGGAACGACTATTTGCTCCTCTGTTTAGCGATGATATTGATGAACGTGCTCCGGATGTATCAACTGTTTCCTTTGCTCAACCCGATAATAATCCAATACGATACACCGCCACAACAACTCTTGTTGAGGAAGCACCACCAATTGATTTTACAACAACGGTAGAACAAAGCGCATCTAATTCATTGAACCGGTGATGATCTTATGAACAATGAAGTACCTCCACCGCAGTTATGATCCAATCGTTCTTCAATCCGTTTGCTAATGAAACCGCCACACGATGTTGCGAAATCATCTATAATCCATTTGAATCCTCCCAATCTGCGGAATGTATATCAACATCAACCCTCCACACATCGTTGGACGAAAGACCATCCTCTTGTGAACATTGTTGGAAACCCAAATCAACCGGTCGTAACTAAAAACGCCTTGATGAAGGTGAACATTACATTATGCACTCACCGTCTGCCAAGCTGAACCCAAAAATATAAGAGAAGCCATGACATATGACAACTGGATTGAATCCATGCAAGAAGAACTCAATCAGTTTAAACATCTTGAAGTATGGGAACTGGTTGAAAAACCAACTAGGGTCTATGTTATTGGTCTCGAATGGATTTGGAAAAACAAGCTGATCTTTGAAGGTATGGTTATCATAAATAAGTCACGTCCGGTAGCTAAGGGTTATAGACAGGAAGAAGGATTGATTACGAGGAATCATTCGCACGGTTGCTAGACTTGAGGTTGTTCGAATCTTTACGGCATTCGCGGCTCACATGAACATCACGGTCTTTGGATGGACGTCAAAACCGCTTTTCGAATGGAAAACTAAAAGCGGTCTATGTCGGTCGGCGGAAGGATTTGTTGATCGAGTTCCCTAATCACGTCTACAAACCGAACAAGGCTCTATCGGTCTCAAACAAGCCCCCGGGCGTGGTATGATAAGTTGTCATCCTTTCTTATCTCTAATAATTTCGTCAAAGGATCGGTCGACCCTACACTACTCATACAATATCATGGGCACACATTTTAATCGTTCAAATTTATGTGGATGACATCATTTTGGGTCAACACATCTAAAGTACTCAAACGCTTTTCAAAACTTATGAAAAAACATTTTGAAATGTCCATGATGGGTGAACTTACGTTCTTTCTAGGACGCAAGTTCATCAATCACCCGTGGTATTTTTCTAAGTCGGTCAAATATGCCCTTGAGATTTTAAACAAACATGGAATGCAAAGCTGATACCTATGCCACACCAATGGCACATACCAAGAAACGGGCCGATTTGCATGGGAAATTGGTTGACCCTACCAAATACAAAGTATCATTGGGTCTCTCATGTATCTAACGACCGATGAACTGATATTGTCTTTCTTTGTATATCTTTGCTCCCGTTATCGATCGAGACCAATGAAACCCACCTCTCGAGGCTAAAAGAATCCTCCGATACATCAAGGGAACCATTAACTTGGGGATCCGGTATCAGAAGGATTACGGTTTTGAACTAATAGCTTTTTCAGATCGATCACGCGGTTGCTTAGATTCTCGGAAAAGTACTTGAGAGCTTTACAATTTCTTGGTGATAAAGCGGTGTCATGTAAATCGAAGAAGCGATTGTACATCGTTGTCCTCAGCGAGCGAGAATATGTAGCCATGTCGGCGTGTTGTGCTCAAGTCATTTGGATGAGAACACAACTCAAAGACTATGGTTACGTGTTTGATAGAATCGATGTCTTTGCGATAATCGAAGTGCTATTGCGATCTCGTGCAACTCTGTTCAACATTAAAATCAAAGCACATCGATCTTGATATCATTTCATTAAGGAGCATGTGGAAAAGGTGCCGTTGAATTATACTTTGTGGGTGCGAATACCAATTGGCGATCTTCTCACAAAGCCTTAGCTCCTGCTAGGTTTCTTGAGTTGGTCCATCGAATTGGTATGAGGTGTTTGACTCGAAGAAGCTGGATAAACTTTTAAAACAATCTTAAAACCGATCGAACACAAAACCTCTCTTGTAAATATTTTCTCAAATACAAAAGACAAAATCGAGAAAATCTATAAAATTCAAAAATATTCTTCTCTCTAAATTTCCTTCAACATGGCAAGTACAAATCTTCCGTCGACACTTTACTCTTTCAAAATTCGGTATTTTTATGGTCAAGTGTTGAGGGAGAAAATAAATATTTTATGTTTCATAAAACCTTGTACTTGCATGTTACCTAATACCGTTGTATCTTTGATAATGGTGGACTCGTTTATGGTTTATTGACACTCACCGGACCCAAATTTGTAAAATTTCTCTATTTCTAAAGTCGAGGGGGAGTGTCGTCAAGTTTCTTTCCAAATATCATGCTTAATGTAACCAAAATGGAAGTTAAGGGCGTTGGATGAAAATAATTGAGGTGGAGGGACCAAAGTATTCAATCTGCAAATCCGTGCTTTAAACTCCTAATTTGTTTTACGCGTGAAAATTCAGAATCAAGGTTAACCATTGGATCTCTACGCATAAGGATCACCTTACGCGTAGAATGTTATTCGTAAGAGAAATCTTCGCGTAACCTTCTGCGTAAGGTTCTAAAAGGACTCTGGCGTATCCTGTGAAGGATATCGTAAACTTGAGTCTTCGCATAAGGTTCACTCTTACGAGTAAACCTTACACATAAGCTCTAACATATGCTTACGCGTAAGCCTTATGCTAAGAGCTCTTTTCCTACGCGTAATGTTTCTTACGCGTAAGAAGAGTTCCTACGCATAAGCTTATGCCTACGCGTATGGGTATTACTGTTTACGCATAAGCTTACTTTCTACGCTTAAGCCTTGTTTTAACCTTAATTATGAATTGTTACGCGTACATACTTGTAAACAAATAAATCATAACGTCACAAAACCAAAATGTCACTTATAAGCTATAATGGTTAATATGTTGTGAAAATGTGTGAAAATTTGGACTTTAAAATTCAAAACTAATAAATTCACGAAACTTATCACGACTACTTTGGACTAGTGACGTTGGACTCGTAAATCAACATAACATATTCAATAATTGGACAATAAAATCAACTTTTCACTAACGTAATGTCTTTCGATATGTTGGTTCTTTTGGATCAATATCTTTCAGATCACAATATGGACGTCACAATGGCACCGAATGTTCTCACAATGGAAGACATCTTCCCCACCGGTTACCAGATGAAGATTGGGAAGAACAATCTCAGAGTCGATTTTGATAACTTCACGTGTTCTGAGTCTTCTTGTCAAATTGATGTGGATATTATGAAGACTCATCCTTACAAGAATATGCTCACTAATTCTGCAACTGTGCCGGTGATTTATGTTCACCAATTCGGCACACCATGCGAGAAGGTCAAAGGTCGAATCTTTGTGGCGGTGACACTCAGCGATAAACAAGTCACCATCACTCCGGTGACTTAAGGGATATTCTTCTTTCCTACCATCCGGTCTCGCGATTACATTGCTACTCCTTCAGAAGAGGTCACTCTCCAATTCATGGTCGACATCGGCTATGATGAAGCTGCTGGAATCATCATAAAACACTCTTCAGTCGATCTTAAGAACATCCCCCAGCCATGGAGAACCCTCTACATCATGATTGCCAAATCAGTTTCTGGACATGATAGTGGTTTTGAGCATCCTAAGCTCATGGAACTACAAATATTTTGGGGCATGGTCAACATGATGGACATCGACTTCGCAAGTCTGATTTGGGATGACATGATGTCATATCTCAGGAAACCTGGCACCAAGATTCCACATCGGATACACCAAATTGTTGATCCAAAGGATACTCGGGAATAATCCGACATTCCTTTGAGACTTGATGACCCCAACCATCACTCCGTGTTGTGAGCCTACACTTAATGTTGTCGATTCAAAGACTCAACAACAAAGAAACAAGGTGTTGTTTTGCGGTGCCTTCTTCGGGGATATCAAGAATCTACAATCATACAAACGATATCAAGTAGCGGTAGCATCGATCAAGGTGGGATTCATTGATGAAAAGTCTTACGGTGTACCGCTTAAGAAGACAAGGAGATCGAGCGATCTTTGGAAGTGTTGCAAGCACTGAGAGTACCCGTAAGTATCCTAAGATGACTCACACACTCAAAACGAGAGTTCCATTAAAGGGTGCCATCCCTAATCCCAAACCAGAACCAAAATTAATGGATGAGAGCTCCGAGGACACTGAAATGGATGAGGAGGTTATATACTCGAAGCGCAATGGATGATACACTTACAGTTGCAAAACCTCTTAGTCCCAAGTCTAATAAAGGGAAAACTCCGGTTCTTTGAGCAAGAGGAAGAAGAGAGCTCGATGAAGAGCCAGGATGAAGACAAAGATTACGTAAGCGAAGAATCTCCGACTACAACATGTTGCTAAGGAGTTCAACCTACAACAAAATCGTGGCCTGGAGGGTCAAGTGGTGGTGCACTAACCATACCAGTTTCCGATGCGGTTAATCAACCCGATAAGGGAATTGGTACCGCCACCCACGAATCAGAACAACAGCAACAAGAGGAAGATATTATCTTTGACTTTGAGGAACCAGAAAAGGAGAAGACTGAGAAAATAACTGATGAAGATGTTGATGCTGCTGCTAGAGAAAAAGCAGAAGAATAAGCTCTAGCTAAAGCAGATGAAGAAGCTAGGGTTAAGGCGGAAGAAAAGGCTAAAGCCGAAAAGGAAGCGGATGACTATATTCTAGATAGTCCCGAACGTAGCAAGGAATAAACTTCTGAGCCACCAAAGGACCCTGAGCCTCCTCATGAATCATCATCGTCAGACTCATCTTCTCATTCATCTCCACCACCATCCAAGCCACCACGGATCCATCCAAATTGGTAAAGAAACCAACCGACACTTGGGCATCACGAGCAAAGACAAGGATTGTCAAAGGCATCGAGCAAGTAAGGAAGAAAAACATAGTCGACAAGAAACTCAATCAACTCGCCGACGAGTCAATCTTCTTCAAAAAGTGATAAGCGAGATGTTGGGAGAGCGAACATAGATCTAGAAGTTTCTCGATCGAGATATCTGAGGTGAAATGAACAACACGATTAGGGACTACACTCATAAGTTCCTTCTCGACACCGTCCACGGGTGACAAGAGAGATTTTCACCGAACAACTCTATCCAAATCTCATGCAATTGGTCAAGCAAACAATGCAATCTACTCGTAGCAATGAAGATCAATCAATTGAGCTGCGGTTGTCTCCGTCACGAGTTGATTTCAAGTGGTGTTACAAATGTATAAGCGATGCATAGCGTTTACTTACGAAGCTAAACTATTTAAGGCATTGCTGGAATATCAACTCAAAACCTCATGCAAACAGACAGCTGAGAAGACTAAGCGTCCAAGAGACGATGATGATGCGGATAAGGATAAAGAACCAAAACGCAAGAAGAAAACTGGTGAATCATCCTCTATGCCACCACCACCTCAAAGGACCTCCACTCAAAGAAGTTCTCCACAACGGTCTCCTGCTACTGATAAACCTCAGGACTCTGAGTCACCACCACAAACAGAGAAAACCGATGATCACTTTGAATACTGGTGTGCGATGATGAAGAAATTCACGAGCCCCAACAACAACCTACTTCTTCTACATCAACAAAGAAACTAGCATCATCAACAAAGCCTAAGAAGAAGAAAAAGACCAATGTTGTGTCATGGCTAGATGAAGATGACACCGAAGAATATGATTGGTTCTCTAAACTTGTTGATGCTACACCTCAGTTACCGGAAGGTCAAGAACCGGTAGATGGTCGCACAATGGAGCATGTGAAGCTTATACAAGAAAAATTCAAAGTGAAGAAAATGACTAAAGCATAGTTGAGGCGAATCAAGAACGACGCCTTTCAACTACTTAAGGATAGCTCAGACAGTGCCATTGAAGTCGAATATCATCTCGACAACATAGCACGAGCCATGTCCAACAACATTGATTGGCTCAACCCTGAAGCTAACTTCGACTTCGCCAGACAAGACAAAGCTCCATATTACATAGACTGGACCAAACCACTACCTACCATTGGCCGACCGGATCAACCCAAGATTCCCTATCGTTACTTCTTCAACAATGACTTGGAATTCCTTCTACACGGTAGCGATGTTTCCAAGAAATACGCTACATCACTCACCTTCCCTTTCCCAGCAACAATCTACTCAAACAACATAGCCATCGAGGAAGAAGCCACACACATGTTTGCTGACAAAGTGGAAAAGTATGACCTCGATGCATTGTATGGGATTCATCATTGGCCAGAACAAAGAAGAATCTACTACAGAAGCTGCCAGGTTCTTAGGTCAAAAAAGGAAGTGTTCAGTGAAAAACGGATCGTTGCAATAATGCATGTTACCCTGTCGTCAAAGTGGGACTACACATTCCTAAAGAAAATTGTGGTCAAACGACAAGACGAAAAGGAATATGACTTCTCTGAAGCGGATTTTCCGAGATTGTCACTAAATGAAATTGAAGATATGTATCTTGCCAAGGTACAAGGACGAATGCGACATTTCTCTATAAATATCCAACTCGAGTACATCAAGTCATTGCTAATATTCATCAGAAGCATCGTGATCCAAGAACGTGTAGAAGATATTCAACTTGCCGTGGAATCATACCAGAATCGTGTTAATCTCACAAAACCACAGCTAGACCTTCCCGACATAAACCAACTCGCTCAGTACACCCTTATCAGGAAACCATTTGGGGTAGTTTACCGTAGTGAACTACACCACAATTGCTTCATGGCATGCAAGGAGCTTCATAAGTTTGGGGATCACACATTAAAGAAGGTTCGGGACGGGTTAGCATACAGGTTAAAGGAGATCCATGACGGCATAGGGTCACCAAAGAGATGGAATTCGAGGGATAGGAGGGATGTGAAGAAGATCATCACTAGGATTGATGAAAGGTTGTTCAGACGGGATCAGATAAGGACACTGGAGAGCTTTGTTGGTGGGCGTCCGAGCATATCTCTCACAGGCTACCAACGTCTAAAACGCATTCCTGGAGTTATTGACGGACTTCCTGGTACTCCTGATTCTCCTTGATCTGTTTCCTTATCATTATTTGGATGTGTGATTTATATCTGAAAATGGTTTGTGCACAAATAACGATTGTACAACCCGTACTTGTAATGAAAGGACCACGTGGTACGCATCGATTACCACAATCCACGTAAAAGGCGAAAGCTTCTTACTTTTGAGTAAAACTAATCAAAACTTTCACTTTTCAAAGTTTTGCTCAAAAGAACAAGTACTTCCCCTTATGATTTTCAAAACCTCAAAAGTTAATATCACTTGTTGAGGGGGAGTATTTGATTAAAAACTTTGTTCACAAATGGTTCTTCATGGTAATCTTCCCATAAAACTCGAAATGGACATATTCGATATCAAAATTTCGTCAAAAATAACATTTTTATGCCATTTTTGAGGGGGAGAAAAATTATGTGATAAGAAATATGTTGTGAATTGCTAATGAATCGTCGTGCTAAAGACTTAACCAATGAATTGACGAGCTCTTAAATATCGATAACTCGAAAAGACTTGTCGGGACTAATAATTTCAAGCTAGTTAAGCTAGTGATGTAAACGTGTCTCATGAAGGACTTGCCCTAGTAGAATGTACCATTCGAGAAACTCTTGGCGGAACATGAACTTTGTGGGTTTGACAACCTTTCAAGGTTTGTCCACACCTTCAAGGTAGTTATTAGAGCTAGTTGTCACCTAAAAGGCGACAATGTAACTCTTTAACTATACAACGTAACCGTGTCTCATGAGGAATTGTCTATCTTGAGTTGATCAATTCAAAAGTGCGCTTTCTCTCACCGTGCAAATTTACGTCAAAATACTTAAGCACGTGTGGAGGGAAAGTATTTCTGCAAAATACAAAACTCTCACAGTGGTACTAAATGCTTCTATTCATAACCACTTTGAGAGATTTTCATGAAAATGGTTTACGGCAACATAGGTTAGTCATGGAGTTATAAGGTGACTAAGGTTAGGAATAACCGTCCTATGATCCGCCAGAGCCGGAGGGATCTACCCAAGGACACCACCAATAGTTAGAATTTAGATGTCCTTAGGTATGATTATAAAATAAGAAAATGAGAATCGGAGAAAGAAGGAGTTGAAGAATTAAAAGAAAAGTAAAAGAAAATGGTGAAAAGAAATAGCCCTCCGTTATTCAACTTAGGGAAGACACGGGTTCAATTCATATACTCTTGGTTGTCACTTGATGACACGGTATTGAAGATTAAAGTCATCATGGACCCGTGACGCATGCACTAACCTTCTTAGCCACTCAAGTTTCTCTCAACGAAGCTTGTTTCATTCTCACGGGAACCATCGTAAACTATCGACTTTCTCTTAGAGATTCTTTGGTATTGAAGAAGGAGACCCTCTCCTAGTCTCCGCTCGGGAAAACCAAAGCGCACTATTGAGTCTAGAGCCACGAGATTCATCAAAAGATCTCTTAGGTACACTTGACATTTCATCACTTGTCGTTCAACATTAAGGACGCAAGTGATACATTATCGAGTCCTACATGATCGTAGCAATCTTTCGAGAACATTTATGAGAGGTTCACACATATGATCCTCGATGATTGAATGGAAACTCTGCCGAGTTCAACATCAAATGACCTCGACAATGGCAGTCACTTGGTAACTCATTGTGGGTTACGCTTAGTGTGTCTCAAACGGTCTATAGTGGTAGGGTGATGCTTGGTGTAACTCGGCGACTCACCGAAGCTGTAGGTGTGCTTGTGCATCGCGTTATCTCACTTGTGGGACTCGGTTCAGAACGACCTTTGTGAGAATTAGAGTCGTGTTTTCACACTATCTTTGTTAACACACTCGAAGTTCAAACTTGTAGTATTTGGATTATTTCTAACCCATGTTTTTATGTTTTCTTCTTATGGATGCTCATGGGAGGAAAAGATTGTGCGATTCTTCACATGCTCATACCAACAACAACACTAATTGAAGTTCTCTCAAATGGCAACACAAATTCGAAATGATTCTTCACCAAATTCAAAGAATCTACAAAGTTTAAGGACTAAGAGAACTACATCGACCTTTGAAATTCAACGTTAAAGGCGTGTGAGCATGTTGGAGAAAGGCGTGGAGACACTTGAGCAGCAAGCGGACTGATCATGCGATAACCACAACATACTATCACTACCACCACAAGAACAAAGATCAAAGAACAAAGAAAATGAAGATGTCAAAGTGAAAAACTTCAAAGTAAACAAGATCCATACACTTGGGAAGATTGTTGGAATCAAGACAATTCTTCTCACAAGAAGAAGAATGTCGGGAAGGCGTCGAAGCTACTATTACATCGGCACCTACAACGTTTAAAGATCACTTTAATTATTAATCACCAACACTTAGGGGGAGATTGTTGGAATCACTCCTAAACTAGATTATAAGTGTTAGTAATTAATATGTAATAGTTAGCTTAATTAGGCTTTTATGTTAGTTATTATGGCAAGGCTTATGTAGAAAGCCCATAAGCGTTGGCCCAAGCCCAATAAGGAAAGGAAGGGAACTAGTGTGTTGCCCTAGCTCCTTCTCCTATAAATAGTCTTGTAAACCTTCACTTGAAGGTTGGTTGTTCATTTACTTTCATTCTCTACGCATAACTTGTCTTAATATTCATACGTGTGTGTTTGTATTTGTTCAACCGATCTCTTTCATCTCATTTCTTCATATTGATGCTTGTGTTACATAAATGGGAACCTAACAACCTAATTGTAGATGCGTGATATATTCTCGAAAGCGGCAATGACACCATGCCTTCTCTTTTGATGAATTTGATTCCATTGCTCTAAAGGGGCCATGACAATACTGGCGTAATTGATCGAGTTGTTAATCAAGTTAGTTTTTTTACAAGTTAATCTCTACTCTTTGTACAAAGTTTTGGGTAAAATTGAATTAACTTTGAAAGCAAAATTGTTGCAGGTAAATGATAACAGCGCCACGAATAAACAGTGAACATATAATTTTTTTCTGAAAGTTTTGAGGGTTTTATCAAAATTAGGGAAGTATTTGTGGTTTATCGATTTTTTTGTTGTAAGTTTTAGTATTTTTTTATCGATATTTTTTTAAGTTATTTGTGGCATAATAATTGATTACACAAATAATAATTTGACAAAGTTGGCAACCTTTTGTATGCAATTATTTAAAATTATGCTACTTTGTGACTCATACTAAATAAAATATGTATCAAATATTCCCGATTCTTAACGAGTTAGGCGGTGTTGAAGTTTTAATCGGAGTATTTGTTTTTTTTGCCACAAGGTTAATAGTTATTTGAAAACTTTTTTTTCGAATATGATATAAAAAGTTTTATTATTTGTCTTCATAGATGCTCTTTTGTCCATGAGATCATTCCTTTGTAGCGACTCTATATCGATTGATGAATACACACGTGATCTTCAAATCGTGTTGCCATTCCTTACACGCTATAATGCATGTTAGTCATAAGTAGACTTTACATAAGATGATAACCGTCCATGCAAGATTGAAACTTTGAGTTTCTAGTGAATGTTAAATGACTTGGCATCAACATTTTGTAGGCATGCCTTTAAATATAGGTCGAATACTTGAATGCCACTAGTTTATTTTGCATTTCCTTGCAGGACCAATAAGAAATTGTAGGTAATATTAGTTTATATTCATTTATTCGACTTCATTTCAAAGTTGGTGAAAGATCACTTTTACAAACTTCTGAAAATTTGTCTAGATGGCATTGTCAAATTAGGATTACATTGTTCATATATATACTGTAAAGAGGTAAAGTGTTTTGTTGTTTATTATTGATATGGAAGCATACATATATAGTGAAACCCTATCAACTATTAGTTGGGCTTTAGCCATACAAAACATCTTTGCTAACACTCCCCAATCAGTGCGCGCGAAATCGCCAGCTTCGGTTGGATTAAAAGATAAAACATGAAAATCATAATAAATTGTTGATGAAGATATCCGATAGCAAGCGATTGTAAATCTTCAAGCGGTGATGGCATAAACACGCGAAAAACAAAACAAATAAATGATAACATAAAGTAAAGAAATATAAAACATCTCTTGTATCTTTCTCTCCCACTTACCGGCAATCCAAGTCACAAAGGTCTTGTGTAAGTGCTTTATAATTATTAGTGCGAAAAGCAACCTCCTTGATAGGAGTAGTAAGCCGGCGGCAACTACAAAGCAATTGATTGTTTACGCATCACCACTATATTTCTTATTCGTTCAAGTTGGCTTCACGATCTTTATAGATCTAAGATTTGGCTCGTCTTTGTGTTTGCACTTAAATTAACATCAACAAGAACTACAACAAATCTTGTCTATTTCTCGGTGGGGCTTGAACCCATCGTCGGAGAAATATTTAGTCCCGGTGGGGATCTAACCCATCGTCGGAGACATTGATCAACAAATCTGTCTATTTCACGGTGGGGCTCGAACCCGTCGTCGAGAAATATTTAGTTCGATGGGTTAAATGATTTTCGATGTGCGTTAGGACACCGAAGTTGGTGCTATAGTTGAGATTTTGAATAGGCGAGGCCTTTGTTAAATGGCATTTGTTGGAGGGTTTATGGTGATGAAGCCGTGACTATTAATTCGAGTGTGTAATTTTGGGTTTTGGTAGGATCGGTGATGAGTTGACAAACTATGATAATATGGATCGACAAAGAAAGGAGTGAGAGGAGGAGGATGTTTATGATGCAACATGATTAATGAAAATATGGAAGATGACATAGTTTAAGGATTAAATGAGCCCTCCGACCTCCGTGCGTCGGCCGTGAGGCGGCGGCTAATAAGTGATTTTGTTTAGATTTAGGTCTAGGATCGGTTTAGGTCAATGCGATACCATGTAAAGAGGTAAAGTGTTTTGTTGTTTATTATTGATATGGAAGCATACATATATAGTGAAACCCTATCAACTATTAGTTGGGCTTTAGCCCATACAAAACATCTTGCTAACATATACATGTTCCTTGTCCTTCTTTAGGAACTAGGCGATATGAGCCGAATGTGATTGCCAATATATATGTTGTTTATGAAGTATTCGACAATTTGATGCGTTGCTATAAAATATCTTGCTTTTGAAAATTTAATTGTTTTTCATAAATGGACATTGATAATGGGTGGAGGGAATATAAGATACATTTAGAGTTAGTTTTCTAATTAATAACGAGTTTAAGTTTTGTTTTATTGAAATTAAACCACTTCATATTTATGAATTTTAGTAGACTGATCTACTCGATGCGGCCCTCTGCGACCTAGTAGATTGGATCGCCTACTTTTACGTGATTTTCCATCACCAAAAGAGATGTGATATTCTTCTTGTTTTTCTAGAAAGGTAAAAGTGACATTTGTATGTTGAAGGTGGCAATTTCGACCCATTTATATATTGACGTCTTTGATTGGGTTATGTTTTTTAAGGCGAATGTGACAGCGAAAATAATTGGTTAAATGGGATTGGGTTGAGATGGTTTCAATCTCTTTATGCAACCTTATGAGCTTTAAGCTAAATATCGATTAGATTGTAGTTCTTGTAATCACATATAAGTATATAACACATTATATATTATTTATAAACAATGGTCATGGTTTTAAAGGCGTTGTCACCAAACCAAATCTACAAATTTTGACGAACCCGTTACCCGTGCACTCAATCGCTTGATTTACCACCTCTTATGTGTGTGCTCATTTTATGGATGACTAAATCTCATTCTCAACGTTTTGATATTAGTTCTGGATGGCGATAGCGTCGATTTGGAAGCTATAGCTCAAAAGGTAGAAGGATTTAGTGGAGCGGACCTACAAGCCCTCTTATCGGGCGCTTCGGTGGCGGTATCACGATCTTCCGAGCGATAAAGCTCATGAACACGAAATATGCGGTCATTACCAATGCGGCAATGCCATAGAGAAGATTGCCGCAAATGCTAGACCTTGGTTTGATGAAAGCGCAGAGATTGTACAATATTGATGGCGAGTTCTTGGATGCTAAAAGATCTGCATGACCACAGAGTCTTTCCATACACTCTTCGACTTTTAGGGTTACTTTTCAATTTAAGTTTAGATCAAGATTCCTTTAAATTCTCGAAATACATTTATCTTGTATCTATTATAGTGGTCAAAATGGGTGGGCCTGGTAGCAAAGTGGGCCATTTTCCGTACGGGTTGGGTTGACTAGATACACATTTTCTGCAACATGTTTTATTTTTAACAATTGATTATTGTGTCAAATGCTACTTCATTTAAAGATAGAAAATTTTGGCTTGAATGATTCAGGAGGCTTTAATGAATCAAATATGTACTTATGGTGACTTTCAACTTGTTTTAATCTGTATCTGTAATTAAGTTTACTAGACATTCTACAAGCAACTAATATTTATGATATTACATTGGTACCCAATCTGGTGCAATGAAATTCAAATGTAATCTTATCGACTTTGAAAGTCAAAGTACTAAATAGTTCTAATGGCTTTTATGTGCGGTCAAGAGATGCAAAGGTAAAGAGCCACTTGCATAATGAATTATCAATGACTAATTGGTGCTATCTCTGCGGAAGGTCGTCAGTTAGCTAGTTTGAAATGCTTGGGATGGCGAGACTTCATGTACATCTGAAATTGCTCTGCATTAGTCTAGTTGTGAAGTTTTCCATCTTTGTGAGTCAAAGATTATAGGGCCCGAAAACCTTCCATACAAATAATTATCTTGAAAGTAAATGAAACAACACTTTTTTTTTCCATAATTTTAATATAGTTAATTGACCATAAAATAGATTATCTTAATACAAATCTTCAATTCCTTGTTGGTTAATAGGCAAAAAGACAAGTCCCTCACATTTTATTGAGTAAGATGTCATATGTTTTGTTGTAATTTTTTTTTGCAATTGTATACTTGATAATATTGCATACAAGTTCATTCTTTCATTCTATGGTGATGGTTAATTTTAGAGAGAGAAGCAGAAATTTAGAGAAGCGGGAAAAAGAGATAAAGGAGGGTGGTGATGGTGATGGTATAATTTTATTGATTAAATACTGCGTTAGTCTAAGGTTGTACCAAGCCTTACCACCAAAATAATTAACCAAAAATGAAATGACCATTTGCCTCATGTGCAAGCGCGTGGGAAAATAACGATCTTTGACTAATGGAAAATTGGTCAGGGACGCATAACAGTAGAAACTTGAAATAGGGACCCACGACGATGAAAAGGCCGGGTTTGTTCAGCGAGCGAATCGAGTTTATGAATAGGCAACGTGTATTTTAGTCTAAACATAATGATAGGAAGCTATGTATCAAAGCTAGCCATACACATATATTATGCTCTCTTTTTCCTAAACTACATGTTGAATTTTGAATTGCACATCTTTTAAGATAAATGAAAATAATAAAGGAATTGATTTGTACATTTAGAGTAGAAATGATGGTAGATTTTACATGTTTGGTTTGATTAGTGGGGCCCAAAATTTAAGATTCATCCTTTATAATTCTGCATCTAGCAATTCTGAGCACAACTTGAGGTTTTTGAATAAAATTATCACTTCACATATTTCATGTGGACCTTACTTCATCTCCATCACTAGTTTGTTTTTATTTATTTTTCTTTTTTTTCTAATAACAAAATTTAATTTTAAATATTTTATCCATTTAAATATCTAACAAAATTTAAATCTATCATACTTAATTTTTTATTCAAACCCAACCCAAATCCAAATCTTAATCCAAATCTAAGGGCCCGTTTGGTTTGTAGTTGGGTTTAGGATTAAAATTTGGATTAGGATTAAGATTTGGATTTGGATTTGAATTGTGTTAAAAGTTGTTTGTTTTGTATGTTATGATATATATATTGAGATTAAGATTTATATTTATTTTAATGTTAAAATAATGTAACTAATAAATGAGTGGATGACAAGTACATCATTTAATACTAAAATAATGAAAGAAAACAAAACAAAAAAAAGGTATAAATAGTTAATTGTATTAATGTCAGAAATCATGCCTTTTTTACAGGGATTGAGTAAGCCTTCCGATGTGGGCTTGACTCCCATTTTCAAACCCTTCCTATATCAACCAAACAATTAATTAAGGTCTTGTCAAACACAAACCCAATCCAAAGTAGGCAAACAAACGGACCCTAAATCTAAATCCTAAACTCGTCTACAAACCAAACGGGTCCTCAAACTTTTGATTGAGATCTTTCAATTTATTATGCATTGGATCTTGTACAAACTTCACGATGTCCTTTAGCTATTTATGCAGTTGGTGTACCGATCGCGAATTGAAATGTCATAATCGTATCCCATTAATATACTCCACACCAATTATATAGGTCATGTTCATATATATTAAGGATGAATTTCATATATCCTTCTATTCTTATGACTAATTTTATATATAATTAAAATATAATTATTGAATTCATAATGTACAATATTTTTAAAGTATTTTTAAATAATATAAAAAATTTAAATTTAAAAAGAAGAGATATAAATTTACCTCATATTTTAAAAATATTTTAATTGATTAAAATATAAACTTTAATACTTAATTGCAAGACAAATCTAAATAGAAAGATAAACATTTCATTTCAAATGAAAAATTTATAGCAAAACAAGATTGACTTTTGTATTCTTGAGTATCACTTAAGGAAGAAAATGAAAAAAATTGTGTTCTCAAATATTACTTAAAGAGAGAAAACAATGACTTTTTCTTTTCAAAATTAAGCTGAAAATGTTACTTCAAAATTTTTTACTTTTTCTTGGTCAAATTTTTTTACAGCTGAGCATAAAATTTAGTTAAAACAATGTTATTTAAAAGGTAAAATGGTAATGTTTGTAAAGTGAGTAAAATTTTGAGGGCAGTTTAAACACAATCAGAACTTATTGGAACAAGTGATAAACAAAACTGGAAATTAGCATTGGCGGCGAAAATAACCACTACTTCACTAGCAAGTAATGCTAGCTCTATTCAGGTACTTCTACTTATATTTCTTCATCAATAAATCAATCATATAATTACAATATTTAATTCATAATTACAATTTTAAATTTCAGAGTAGAACGTGCTCTGTGTTTCACAACCGTCTATCAATTTTCCAAATCACTTCAGGTTATATCTTTTATTATTTTGCTTTATAATTAGGACTAGCTGATTTTAAGGGGGTGTTTGGGACTGTCATTTCTGATATTTATTTTGTTTGATCGGTATATAGGGTAGTCTGTGATTGCTTAATTCTAGGATGTTTGGGATTGCGTTTTGGTGGAGATTATTTGCTTACTGTGTTTGCAGAGCACAGATAATCAGAAAACAGTGTTTCGCAAACCTTCTGAATAAGAACGCGGTTTTTGAAAAAGCAGGTTCAGACGTGCTTTATGAAAACGGAGTTTCGCAAATGCATAACACTCCCTTTTTGGACTTTCGTATGTGATTATTGCGTTTTGAAATGTGTAATACAAGTCGGAACTGTAGAAGCACATCCAAACACGTCTTCTGCATACTGTTTTTTTTTTTTTTTTTTTTGGTGAAAGGTGAATATATATTACTCCAAAACAATATGTACGATATAAGCACCTTTAAGAGGAGATGGACATTTCCCAAACACCCCTTAAACCTGCATAATGTATTTGTTACAGTTCATTAGCAAATTCTGATTATCTCGAATCATATCATAACTTTCATAACTCAGTGCCAAACACCCCCTGATTATAATTTGGTACGTATAGTAATAATGCTTATCATAGCTAAAAGGGTAAGAGCTTATTTATTGATGATTTATAAAGGCTATTAATTCTGCCCTCGTATTAATTTCAGAAATGCTACTCGTGGGGTAGTGTGAATTATAACTATAAGATGCTTGGTGGAAACAGTAATAAAAGATCCGCAGAGGGGGGAAAAAAGAAGTCTACTGGTTCCGTGTGGAGACCTGTATCTACGCAGTCTTGTTCAGCAGAAGGTGAGGATTTATATCAATTTTGTTGTGATTTTGGATGTGCAGTCGTATGGTGATTATTGTTATTTCAGTAGTTAAAAGACGTAGTTGTGAGTAAATGAAAAGCAATTGTTCATCAGTCTAACACAATTGAGTTGACTTCATTTAAAACACGTTTCACAATGAAAACAAGAGTTCACCTTTTCTTAAACTATCTTTATGTGATCGATAAATTAGGTATGGAAGTTGATGAACCAAGTATTGGTCCTGCAACATTATCTGATAAAGCAGAAGAAAAGGAGTTGAAAGGGTCAATATCTTCCGTGAACAAGCATTCCATATCATTACAGGTATTAGTTCTTTCTTTTTTTTCGTTATTTTTATAAACTCATTTCCGTTTGAGAAATGATAGGGGGACCTAAACTTAGGCCTAATTTTAGGTCTAAAAACAAGTGGCATCATCCTGATGGTTGAAAAATAAGTGAGTCCCTGTCTGGAGCAAAGTCACAGGGTACCCAAACGCGGTACGATCGCGACTCGGATCGCTCGGGATCGCGATCTGGATCGCTATATTCGGCGTTCCCAAACAACATCAATCAGCGTACCCAAGTCTATTGGTTTGACGTACCAAAATGGATCGGTACAACGTACCAAAGTGAAACGGTACGACGTACCAAAGTGAACCGGTACTGTTAATTACCCATTCATATTAAACTTAAACCATTACTCAACTAAATTTTACATCCACTCATTGTACATATACTCCCAAGGTACAATTATTTAATTACCCACTCATATTAAACTTAAATGATTTTAGTATCTAATGTAGTATGTGTGTAATTACCCACTCATATTAAACTTAAACGATTTTAGTATCTAATGTAGTATGTATTGTTTATGATGATCTGATAATCTGATCTTTTGAGAATGTGTTTCAGAATTCAAACATTCACGGATCTCTCCTAAACAATCTTTTTCAGCATTGATATATCACATGGATATTTGGTTTATATACTAATTTAGAAATATAATATTATTATTAATATGGTACATTGTACCAAATCGGGTACATCGTACCAAAGCGAACCGTAGCGTTCCAAAATGAGCCTACCCTCCCTCGTACCAAATTTTAGGGACCTAGCGAACCGCGTTCCCATTTCGCGTTCGCGTACCGAAGCGAACCGCGTTCCGTGTGACTTTGGTCTGGAGCCATGAAGATGATGCCACTTGGTTTTAGGCCTAAGCAGTGGCGGAACCAGGAATATATGATGTGGGGGGCAAAAAAATTTTTTGACGATAGCAACAAAATACGGAAGAAAAAGCTAGAATCGTAATGATAAATTCGAGTATTTTTACTTAGAGATGAATGATTTATAAGGCTTTAGAGTGTTAAATGTTGGGTTTTATTATGTTAGTGGGGGGCAATATGAGTTTTGTAGGGGGCACTTTCGAAAAAAGGTCAAAATTAAAAAAATATTACACTAAAATTTCAACTTTTTCGGCTAGCCATGGGGGGCACTATCATTTCTCTTTCCGTTTTACTGCAATTACAAATAGTAACGGGGAAAAAGTAATCACATAATGCTTGTAAGATAACGAAAGTTTCGAGTTTTTAGTGATCTTCATGTTTTCCACTTATTCAATATTATATGCTCAAATAAATGTGAACTACAACTCTACTTGCTTAGTTTGTACCATTATTTACAGTCTAACATTATAGCATTTTACTATTGTTACATTAAAAAGGTTAAATATCAATAATGTTTTTAACACCCTATTATTGTTCTTATTGGTTTCTATATCACGTAGGTTGGAACTTCCTTGTTTCGTTTCATAAAAGGAAAAGGGTACAGTATTCACACTTACACTTATCTTATTTTGTTTCAATTATAGGCAAACACAGTTTGCATTTCGCCATTTACATACGTCACTACAAAATATTATACTTTCTTTATAATCTTCCAGAGGGGTTCTACGCAGGAACAAATTGAGAAGGAGATGGGGATTAGAATATTATTTCCGTCATCAAGACATGAAGAATCAATAGGTATGTCTTTTGTTTCCATCCATTCTGTTTCGATTCACGTGGATGATTGGGTCAAGCACTAACGGCAGTGTTCGTAAACAGAAGTCTTTTCTATCTCTTCCTACCTGAATGCCGCTCTATCGTAAACAGTTAATTAGTCTGATGCATTAGGATTAACATTGTTCATGGCTCATCACTCGTTTAATTTGCATGCTTTGCAGTCATTAAATGTATTGCCATCTTAATTTAAAATAATACGTATTGACAAGGCATGTTTTGCAGTCATTGAAGGTGCTTCTCCTGATAGCATAGCCAGAGCTTCTGAACGAATACAACTTATAATTGACGAGGTTGGTTATAGGAAAAAGATCCTAGTTTTCATGTATACTTTCTTTTGGTTCCTGTGTGGAAACATGCGGTAAAGGTGGCAATTTCGACCCATTTACTTATAGGTGGGTTGATTTGGTTTTTGTTCTATATCAAACTCCCTGTTTGACCCATACTAGTGACCCGTTTCATGTCTGACATCTCTTGATTTGTTTCCCAGCCTCACCTACCGTCCATCTTGCCACGTTTACTAGCACAATGTCCTTTTCTGCAGTTGCTGTTCCTTATGTTTGATAACATATACTTTGGTCACCGTATTAACATGAAATTTTAACAGGCTGTTAAAAGCTCAGCTCTTGACTACTCTCACTTCATATCACTACCGTTGGCTATACATCCTCAATTGGTTGAGAAGCTTGTGGACTTTCAGAATTCAGTATTAGGGATGTATGATACAACCCCAGATGAAGTATCCCAAGTTGCGGTTACAATTAAAGCTCAAGAAGATACTGAAAAGGTTAAAGTGGATGTCAGTAAGCTACCACTTGTAAGTTATCCCCCTAAATCCTCTGGTAGCTCGTCCTCAAGGCCAACGGCTTCTACATTATCCGGTATGTGGACAAAAGTATCCCTATTATAAGCTTATGTTAGTGTAATACTGTAAATATATGAATAGTAAGAAATGGACAAAAATGACTGTGGTTTAACACAGCCTGGCCAGGGTAATCTGTGCTAAAACATGACCCGTTCCAACGAAATCCATCTTGACCCGTTACCCAAACCAACCATATTGCCACTTATCATACTTGATTAGCAACGTTTTCAAATGAAATCCAAAATAACTTGTCAATGGCTAAAAAAAGGTTAATTATTATTTTGGACGTTTGTGATATTTATATCTGATATGTTACTTCCAACAGAACTCGGAATAGAAAAATCCATATTCATAAAACCAAAGACATTTCATTTAACCGTGCTCATGCTGAAGCTGTGGAACAAAGAGAGAGTCGATACTGCTGTTAGAATATTTGAGGTCAGCTAAATTGCTCAAACTTTCTTGGCTGATTGACATACTTGTAATAAAACAAATGTTTTACTGCCACTCAGGGAATTAAAGAAGAAGTGATGGATGCTTTAGATGGCCAACCTGTATCTATTAAACTCAAGGGGTTGGTAAGAATCTGTCTGCACCTATTACTTACGATATAGGGAAGATATGGATGTACATTCAAACGTATTGTCATGAATTGAAGTAGCAATGATCAGTTTCTAGTTTTAATAAACTAATGGGTTATTTGCGTCAAATTTATAAGATCTTGATTATCAAGCATGGAGTAGGCTTGAGAAAACTGATTTGCGTCAACAGGTTATCTGATTAGGATTTTAAAAAACGTATATCCTAACACCAATGTAGCTGATTAGGATTTTTTTTGGCTCTTAGTTTATATGTTTTTCTTACAGGATTGTATGAAAGGTTCATTAGCCAAGGCTCGTGTTCTCTATGCCCCTGTCGAAGTATTAGGTGGCGAGGAAAGACTTTTGCACGCATGCAGTATCCTCGTTGTTTTCCCTTTTTTTCCTCTATTTTTTGTTAGATTGCAATATAATAGCAAACCAATTCCGGAAATGCTTTTTGGAATAAGGTGCGATTTTTAGTGGTCTTTTTTCCTGAACTGTCTTAGAAGTAATCTCTGATGCTTTTATAAAAGGCGGCCTTGTTCTAGAGAAAGATGCCAAACAAACATTAAAGGTACGGAATTCATGAATTCAACTTACTTTTGCTGTTCTTTTCCTCATTTCTTCCATTTGCTTGTGAATGGTCCGATTTTGTTATCTTTAGCATGTCAAAGGGCTGTACTAGAAAGTTGCTGTAAAGAAACGGGTCAAAATGGGTAAACAAGTGAAAGTTAGTTGAAGTGCAGTAATGCATACGTTTTAATATTGTTTAAACCCTTCAACCTGTTTTACAGTTTTTTTTTTTTTTTTTTTTTTTTTTTCCTCCTGTTTGGATGGGACATAACCGAAATGACCCATTTTAGAAAACAAAGCGCCGAAACTGCCACCTTTGCTATTATCATTTTTTGTACAAGCATGTTCCTCTAATATAAACATATAAAATTCTATTCCAATGCAGTTGCATGCGACAGTGATGAACGCAAGGCACAGGAAAAGGTTCTGCAGTCCATGTTCATTTAATGTTTAGCTTTATGGTTTCATTACATTATTTTACCAACTTTGTAATATGGGAAGTATGTTTATCAGGACAAAGTATACAAAAAAGTTCGACTCGTTTGATGCTCGAGGCGTTATGGAGAAGTACGGTTCAGAAGATTGGGGAGAGTATCTCATTCCTGAAGTTCATCTTTCACAAAGGTTTGTGTTTGATGAAAATGGTTACTACCATTGTTGTGCTTCTATGCCACTCCCGAAGAACATGGAAGTAGATTAGTTCCTTGTGTTGTAACATCACGGGTTTGTTAAGAATTCTTTGTAAAAACGTCGGCTCGACGGTAACCATAACCCGAGGTTTCTCGACACGACCCTGAAAGCTGACCCCAAGGTTTATATGTAGTCTATCTTTATCTTTTCTTCTACTTCTATATCACAAAAGTTATATGTAGTCTTTCTTTTACTTTTATATCACAAAAAGTACTAGCTTTGGTAAACGCTCGAGTTGGTTGCACCTGTAGTTTCAACTTGGTTATGTGTTTTTACTTGTAAGCAGATTGTGACATGCTTATTACGAAGGTTAATTTGAGACAAGAAGGGTTTATTACCATTCGGCTAAGGAGAGTGGTCGTGTATTTATGCACGGCCTCGTCACCACGCAAGCAACGTGAAACGGATGGGGAGTGGTGGTGGGAGAGGTTTGGCAGAACCCGTAAACACACAACATATACTACAAAAGCTTCTAGTTAATGAGTTTAGTTTCAATGAATCACAAAACTTGTATACACTAACACTTGCTCTTATTCTAACCACATTTGTTGTCACATTTATATATGATAAGTCAATGCACAAACTATTCTTATTTTCTAAAGAATGACTTGACTTTTATCTAAGATCATATACCAACTCTTTCTCATTCCAAAATCCAAATTACACTTTATATTGTTTCATTTTTTTTAATAGTTTAGTATTTTTAATTTGTTAAACTTTATATTGTTTGTTCAAGATTTTATAATTTAAATATTAAATATATATATATATATATATATATATATATATATATATATATATATATATATATATATATATATATATATATATATATATATATATATATATATATATATATATATATATATATATGGGAGAGGGTATTAAATTTTGCTCAGGTAGAGTGATTCAATCCCTTTCATATTCCCCGCCACATTTCTCTCCAAATGACCTTCGCGATTAGGTCTTGCGAGAAGGCGATTGGTTCATATTTTATTTTTTTTTTTTTTTTTTTTATTTTTTTTTTATTTGGTAGAAAGACAATAATTTTGAGAATATTTTGTTTGATAGGATTGGTACGAATAATTTTTAATTTAATAGTATGTGATTAATTACAAGTTTTCATTACAAAACAAAAGTATACTTTACATCCAAACAAGTTACGTAGTATATATTTGCTTTGTTCTTATCGATCGTCCACACGAACGAATAATGTTGTTTTCCTGGCGATCGATAGCCTCCACATCAAGGGGATCGACATGCAATCGATCGCCCTAAGCCTCGATCGAGTGGCGATTGGGTGCTACTGCATTCAGCCTACTTGTATTTTAGAGGATACATATAACCTATCCTTGAGGCGTCTCCATGTGAAGCGTATAATTTCACTTATCTTGGTCGAAAATAAGAATATTTTGGAATATCCTTGCACTATAAATATATTACTCTAATGTGTACACTAAATTTTGCACTAAAACTAGTACTATATATTATTTTATATAATCTATGACAATAATATTAATATATTAATAGATGATAAGGATATAAATGAAAAACTAAATTAAAGTATAAGGTTGAAAGTGAAACTTTTGCACATTTAGTGCGATGAATAGATAAAGACTATATTTAGTGCATTTAGTGATTCTTATTCATTTCTTGTTATATAATCTTGAAGATATAATACTAACATTGAAGTAAATTTTATGTCTTTTCGCACCATCTTAGGTCAAAAAGTGCATATAGTGCATCATTGGAGATGGCCTTACTATAATCATACATAACTATAACTAGGGTTTTCTAATCATGCCTGCCAGCAAGTTAAGACACAATAACTATAGAGGCGCGTAAGATCTGCGGGATTCACATAAAAGTAAAAATACTTTTATGTAAATCCATGTGTACTTTTAGTGTACTTATTATGTGTTTAACTTGTGTCCTTAAAACACAAGTTAGAAAAACCCCTATAACTATTCATCGTTTTCAATGAATGATAAGACTTTTATCCAAATATGTACATCTTCTCTATACTATGATGATGACATGCGTCATAATAACTCTCTGTCACTTGTAAGTTTAGACATAATACTTGTAAGTTTAGAATTAGGGGGTGCTTGGTTGGGGTAATGGGGAGTGGAGAAAGGGAAAGATAATGATTAAACATGTTTGGTTAAGAGTAGATAATGTAATGAGTTAATTACATAAATGGTCATCGTGGTTTGTCGGGTTTTACGGGTTTAGTCACTGTACTTTTTTTTCACCGGGTCATGTCACTGAGGTTTGCAATTGTTGCGGGTTTAGTCCATTTCTTGATAACTTTTTTAACATGGCTGTTAAACTCATGGCAAACTAGTTAAATGACAAAAGTGCCCTAAACTTATTTTTCTTTTTATTGATTCAAAATTTATAATTAATTATTAAACGAAGAACACTAAAAATTTTCCAAAACTCCACAAAAAGTCTTCATTGCAACAATATTTTACAACCCCAGTTTAATTTTTTTTAATTATCTACCTCAATATACAAATCCAATACAAACACTTATTTTCTTATTAACTTCAACTGAAAAAAGGACAAAATAAAAAAAATCCAAATTTGAAACCTTTGTTTTTAATCAATGAAAAAACAAAATTATAAAACCATAAATTGAAACCCATAAGTTCTTGGTGGAGGGGTTACAATGCTTGTGTTTGTTGCGATGGTTGGTGGATGATCGGAATGGCCGGTGACTGCTGGCCGCGAGTCGGAGTGGCGAGTGACGGTTGGCCATGAGTGGTAGTTGCCGGTTGGACCCATTATAGATAGAGAGGAGTGAGTGTGGGTGGTGGCAGTTGACGATGATGGTGGCAACGGTTCAGATTGTGGATCGGTTGATGGTGGCGGTGGTTACTTAGGTAAGGATGTTGGGATTTTGGTATCAAGTACTACCTCCGTCCCAAAATTATAGTCTCCGTTTGACTTTTTTGGTCAAGCTTTTACAACTTTGACCTTAAATATTTTTGTTTGTGTTATACAATAGTTGATGAAAATTATACCAATAAAAAATACATTTAAAACTCAATACATTCATATATTTTGCATCAAGTGTTATATAACACAAACAAAATTACCTAAGGTCAAAGTTATGAAAAAAAGACCGAAAAAGTCAAAAGGGGACTATAATTTTGGGACGGAGGGAGTATTATTGATTTTGGTTTTAAACCTATGCTTTATATTTTTCTAAGGGTTTTTACTTTTTGTGTTTCGATATGGTTTATGTGTTTGTCAATTGTGGTGTTTTTGAATTTGGATGTGGGTTTTTATTGTGGATTCAAAAGATCAAAGAAGAATGAAGAAGATGATATATAAGATAATAAGCATGTGAGTGTTGAATTTAGATATGGTTTTTTGTTGTTTTTGAGTTTGCATATGGTGTTAAAAAGGAATGAAGAAGATATGGTGTTAAAAAGGAATGAAGAAGAAGATGAGGTTGGAGATGATAATAATCATAATAATAATAATGTAAAAAGTCAATATTGGCCTTAATAAAACATTCAAAATGTCCATTATACCCTTTTTTAATGGTTAAAATAGACAGAGTTAACGGAAATGGACTAAACCCGCAACAATTGCAAACCACAGTGACATGACCCGGCGAAAAAAAAGTACAGTGACTAAACCCGTAAAACCCGACAAACCACGATGACCATTTATGTACTTAACTCTAATGTAATAATTGTTTAGTATTGGGTAATGGAGCATGTATGGTAATGATTACACACCACCAGCCACCACCACAAGCAGCCACCACCAGTACCACCAGCAGTAGCAGCCACCACCACCACCACCACCACTTTAGAGGTTAATGTGTTTTTCTTAAACCAAACACTATAAAAAAATAATGATAATCTCCATTACATTCCTTTGCATTTCCTTTACCTTTTCCTTTCTCATTCCCTATTTTCAACCAAGCGCACCCTTAATATTTGATTCTTACATCCGTCATTATTATTATTAAAAGATGGAACAAGTTCAATTTGAACTTGATATATTATGTTAAAGTTTTTGTGATAAGGAAATAAAAATGGTTCCTCTAATGTGGGATATTTATTTCACTTTAATTCAAAATCTTTCTCACAAACTTCAACATGATCTATCACATTCAAAATGAATTTAAGAAAATCTTGACCTTAATCCTTAAAAGATATCTTAGCATACACTATTTCATTACTAGTTTTTTTTTTTTTTTGAAAGTTTACTATTATTCACACAACCCAACCAACGCCAACAAGCGAAGGGGCAACAAGAAAACTGATTACATCACTTCGAACTTACACCACTTATCCCATCTAAGACTAGACTTCCCCCCTCGTTTTTTATAACACAAGAACCCGAAACCCATAATATCTAAAATAATACTTTAACATCAATGGGTCTGTTGTCGAACTTCTTCAAATTCCTAGCTTTCCATATAGACCAAAGACGTGATAAAAATAACCCCTTTAATGATCTTCCTTTTCTTCTTGTCCGTAATACCCCACCTATGCATTTCAAACAAGTCCTTCACAGAGAACATGTATAGAGGGGGAGAGTTGATCCATCGACCTACTCTGTACCAAACCTCCGATGCCACCTCGCAACTACAAAACAAATGCTCCACTGATTCTTCCTCTTGGCCGCACAGCTCGCAAATAGTGGATCCAAAATAGCAATTTCTGGCACTAAGTGCCATTCCCGTAGGGATTCTATCCATCCCTAAACGCCACAAGAAAATGTTGCATTTTTTGGGGATCCATTTAGACCACTTAAAAACTAACCTGTTACTATAATCATGGTGGCTTTGTAATAACTCTTTCACTCCTTTGACGCTGAAGGATTTATGGTTCTTGCCCTTCCATTCCCATTTATCGGCTTCCTCCTTAAGCTTTAATCCTTCCAGCTCTTGTCTAATCTCCACCAGCTCAAGAGCTTCTGCTGAAGATGGTTGGCCCACAACAGTAACCTCAAATCTATTGCTATTTCTGCAGTACTTTTCGTTCACTCTACATTTCTTGTTTGTCTCCTTTTTGAACAACTCCGGGAATCTATCCTTGAAGGCCACATTTTTTACCCATGGATCCAACCAAAATCGAATGCCTTTACCGTCTCCACAAACACCTTGTAACAGATGATTCAACCCCAAGTCTCCCACCTTAAGCTTAGTGACCATCTTAGCAATATTACCCCAAACGCTAGAGTATGCCTGTCGAAATGGAATAGTAGACCAGCTTCTTTTAGTATCGTGAATAGAATCGATCACCCTTCTCCAAAGAGAAAAGGGCTCGGTTCTATATCTCCAACACCACTTGGCAATAAGGGCCTCGTTAGTCTCCTTAAGTTTAGACAAACCGAGCCCCCCATTTCGGATGGGGGAAGAGACTTTCTCCCATGCCACCCAATGTATCTTCGACTTCTCATCATTTCCTCCCCACAAGAAGCGTCTGATAATACTTTCCAGAGCGTTAATCACCTTAATCGGGGCAACGAAAAGAGAAAAATAATACGTCGGAATGCTTTCCATAACCGACTTAATAAGAGTGGTCCTCCCCCCGATCGAGAGACTAGAAGCTTTCCAGTTCGATAACCTGTTCTTAAATATATCAATAAGGAAATCCCAACTCTTTATTCTATTCATGTTACCCCCTATCCTTAATCCCAAGTAATCACACGGAAATTCTCCAGCTTTGCATTTCATCATATCCGCGGTCCTGTTAACTTCAGAATCTTCAACTCCAATACCCATAATATGCGATTTGCCTATGTTAATTTTCAGACCCGAACTCAGATAGAAGCATCTAAGAATTCTAATTACATTCTTCAAGTTACCTTCTGACCACTCCCCCAAAAATGAACAGTCGTCTGCATATAATAAATGGGATATACACGGGCCTTTGTTACTAGTAATATTTATTTATAAAATTGATTACATAGCATGTTTATAAAGTGTTATTTTTCTAGTTAAATTCATTATATAATACACCTTTGAGCTATTTCATTTTCATTAAATTATCTAATATACAATATTTATACCAATACATTAGAGCTTTCCATCTTTATTTAACGTGACATATCGTTAAAATATAAAATGTTACACTGGAAAAATATTACTCTCTTCGTTCTAAATTTATAAGTTTTTTTTCTCATTGTCCCAAATTAATTTGCCACTATCAAAAATAAATGGAGGGTCTTGATCAAGGTTGTCATCCCTCACTTAAGGTTATTATTACAAACTTTAAAAAATTCATAAATAATTAATTAAAGCTGGGTGCAGTAGAGAGAGTCGACCGACTCAAGATCGATAGGACAATTGATCGTCATTATTGTGGTGATTCGGTCGCCGACCGATCGAAGGTCTTTTTTTTATTGTAGTCGTGCAGATGATCGAAAGAAAGAAATAAATACAAACAAAATTGGCCCCTTCCAAACAGTTTGATTATGTTGTGTTGTGGATTTGGTTTTTTTTTTGTTTGTGTCTTCTCTTTGCAGGTACTCGCTCCGTCTTATAATTATATTTTACTGTTGACTTTTTAAGTTTTCGTTTTGCAACTTTGACCATATATATTTTATTTGTGTTATATAATATTTGATAAAAATTATACCAATGGAAAATACATTTAAAACTCAATTCATTTATATTTTGCATCAAGTACTCCGTAATATATAACACAAATAAAAATATTTAAGATTAAAGTTGAAAAATAAAGATTTTAAAAGTCAACCGTGGAATATAATTATGGAAGGGGAGAGTAATAAGGAAGAAGAAAAAGAAGTCTTATTTATCAATTTTTTTATTTTTTATTTATTTTTAAATAAGCAATTTACACTTTAGGCCTTTGATGTATATTTTTATTGTCATTTTTATTTATAATAACTAATAAGTGTGAATTTGCAAGGGAAAATGCTTTTTTATTTTAAGTTTTATTTGTAGTGTTTTTATTATTAATGAAAATTTAATTTTGTTTTTAAAAAATTTGGAAAAGAAAAGGAAAAAAAATGAAGGTCATCTTTACTGTGGCAAAAAGTTGCATGCATGTCGCCTGAGAAATAAAGCTAATGTGACGGGTAAAATGAAAGTCGTTGGTGGTCACTATTGCAGCCAGCCTAATAGCTAAACGGCCATTCCACAAGAGGTAAGAAAGATACAATAATTTATTCCTTCCATCTCAAAATAATTGTCTTCTGATAAAAAACAAACAGTAAAAAAAAATCATAATTATTACTATTTTCTCTTTCAAACTTTTTTCCAAAATAACGGTTTTACCCTTAACCAATTAATTAATGTCGTTTTTAAAGTTTTTAATAGTAATTTCAACTATAGACAATATGATAAACTTAATAAGACTAATGTGAGACAATTAACTTTTCTTTTTTTCTTTTTATATATATATATATATAAGAAAGTGGTTTTTCTATTATGTGCCCTAGGGCACATGATATGAAGTGAAAAAGGTACATAAAAGTATATGAAAATTCATAAAAAATACATTTTTTATATGTACTTGTGTCCTTTTTTGTGGATCTCCATGTACTTTTATGTACTTTTTTCACTTCTTATCATGTGGCACATAATAGAAAAACACATAAGAAAAAACTATTTTTAAACATGTTTGAAATGAAAAACAAAGACCTTTGGTACAAACTTTAACGCTAAGTTCTCGAGTTGAAATGGAAGAAGAAAGTAAAGGAAACGGAAAGTTTTTTGTGTTTTTGAGTCTTTTTTAAAGGAGGAATGGAAATGGAAAGGAAATACGGAGGAAAATTTGTTAAGTAAATCTTCCTCCCACTTTTGGGAGGAAAGGGAAAGGAAACGGAACCATATGTTGTATAAAGACTAATATACCCTTTTAAAACATTTGACATTAACAATTAAAGAGGCATATATGTAATTGACCAAGTTATTTTCTTTTCCTCTCACCAAGAAACGTGATTATGATTCTTTCTTTTTCTTTTCTATCTCAAGAATATAATAACCAAGTGGTGGCAACAATGTATCCCCATCCTCACCATCCCTCACTATCCACCAATAACATTCTTCCAACTCATCTCATCTCCACACCACCCTCACCATAGATTTTAAGAACCACGTATCCCTACTCCTCACCACATTTATTTATTTAGTGGCTCAAAATATAGCCAGCATTCCTTTACCCGCCTGCTTCTTCCCCTTGCCTCATCATCATGCAGCTCGAGCCATGAATGCTTGGGGTGTAGCCTTCAATGCCAAGCCAAAACCAACCCGCTTTCACTGCCACCACCCTAACACCTACTTTCCTTTTCCTTTCTTTTTCCTTTCCTATTCTTTTCCATTTCTCTTCCCTAAAAACTCGAGAACTAAGCGTAAGGGTGTTGATATACACACCATTTTATTTGATAAATACACCATCTTGTACAAATTATATAGTACACCATACAACACTCTAATACACAAAATGTGATGTTTGCATCAAAATGAGTGGTGCATGTATGAACCCCTAAACTTTAATCATCACTTATTGTCTAGAGAGTTGACATGCTTTGACTTTAACAATCGCGAATCAGATATTGAAAGTAGTGCCCAGTTTACAGGTAATATCCATCACTTCATTTACTTATTAACGTTACATGTTATTCTATCAAGTGATTTTTTTTGTTAATACCACTAGCACTAGATGAAAATAGTTACAGAGTTTGCTTAGAAGTGTTTAGCTTTTTTTCCCCTTTTTCTTAACGCTACTTTTTAAATGGGTTTGTAGGGCACAAGTTAAACATGTCAAAAGGATTCAAAGACCTATGAAAAAACTCCGGGAAATACTTTTGTGTGGATCCCTGAGTCATTTTTCGTGGATCTTTTAGTCATTTTTTCTAACTACAAGAAAATAGCCTTTTAGTAGGGGTGTAAACGAGCCGAGCCGAGCCCTACCTAGCCGCTGTAGCTCGAGCTCTACTGTTCATTTTAAAAAGCTCGAGCTCGAGCTCGGCTCGGTTCGAGCCTTAGGTTCTGAGCTCGAGCTCGGCTCGTGGAGGACATATAAAGCTCGAGCTCGGCTCGGGCTCGGCTCGTTTGTGATGTTATTACAGAAAATAAAGTTTTTCTTGTTGAGCTTACTTGTTCGAAAATAAAAACGAGCTCTCGACTAGAAATATAGGATTTTTCAACAAAAAAAATGCCTGGGGAATGATCTTCATCAACGACAGTTGAAAGAAGGGAGTAACTTTGTTGTTGGTTTGATCAAAAGGTGAAATGTTTAAAAACAAAAGATGAAAAGGTGAATATAATAAACTATAATCGTACGGATATTTGTACCTTAATTTTATTTTAATAAACTATAATCATGTGGTTCTAAGTATAGGAAGGGACGTTTTTAGTTTCGAGAAGGCTCGAGCTAGGAAGAGTTAATTTTTTGAAATTTTCAACATAAATACATACATAAACGTATTATAAATGTATATATACACAAATATACTAGAGATATTAGAGCTCGTTTAGGCTCACGAGCTATTCGAGCTTTAGATATAAAGCTGAACTCGAGCTCGATTATTAAACGAGCCCAATATGAGGCTCGAGCTCGGGCTCGAGCTCGTTTAGCTCGACTGTTCGAAACTTTTACCCATCCGATCCCGAACTTTTACGGTACGGCTCTGTTTCCACCCCTACCTTTTAGTGACAAGAAAATAGTCATTTTTCGGGAAATACTTTTGTGTAAGGCACATGTGGGAGTTAACGGAGAAAGCTAACGATCGTTAGCGATAGGGACTTATGGTGTTATTTCGGCAAACCATAAGGACTCATGACGCAAAAATAAAAACAAAGGAACTTGCGGTGTTATTTTGGGCAAACCATAGGGACGAATGGTGTAATTTACTCTTTTTAAATTGCTGCTTAAAATGGTGTTTAGTGTTAGTGTTTGGTTTTTACGTCATTTTACATTTTATAATTAAAGATACATTGATATAGCTACGCCATCAAACACTTTTATAAACATATTGCTAATTGCTAGTGCTACTAAAAGAGTGCTAGGTGCAGTTATGCACCGATAGGACAACACACACCCAGTATTACCACAATAACCAAAACACCATCCCAATTATAACTGTTAATTGTTATAGGCGTTTGTGGGTCAACACATCACCAACAATACCCCATTCACGGAAAAAAAAAAAAAAAAAAACTGAATGGCGCTTGTAAATTGCTCGGCGAAGGGACGAATGGCATGCCAATGGCACCACCGCCGGTGCATAATGGCTATGCCATTGGTCACAAATTTTACCAATAACACGCCATTCGTTTATTGTACCACGCTCTCTAATACTAACGACTACAGATACCGCTAGTTTTGACAAACATAAGCTCACACTGATGATCTGATTTTAATTATTTTCAAGGTTGTAATTTGCGACGGGCATTTTAGTGCATCTAGCTTTTAAGGTTTAGGATATAATGCTTGTTTCGCAACAACTGTTTAAGTTCTGAATTTTGTTTAAACGCTTCTATACGGTGCGTTGCTCCATCCTACACGTTATATAATTATAGGGTACACAACTATGTTTGTTACCAAACACTTTAACAAAGAAAGAGCCACTGCTAGTTTTGCCAAACATATGTGCTTGTGTTTTTAAGCAGAAACGTTAACAATCCCAAACACCCGGCCTCGATACTAGGAAATCAAATGATAAGTAGTTGCAACCAAGGTTTCTGATTATATGATTTTTTGTTCATCTGAATATTATGTTGTAATAGAGCACTGGACCACATAATCATTTCCGAGTCTTTGAGGCCGTAACTATGACTTTAGACTCCTAACTACTGTCTACTCCATTGCGTTTTGCTACCATTGAATATCGGATTCTTGTTAGCTGCTTTATAAACAGTTCTAATAAGCAATCCCAAACACCCGAATATTGGATTATCACAACACCAAACTATAGAAACACATCCAAACAATATCCTGATTCTGGCTATCTTATATCATATAATCATTTCATAACGCAATGCCGAATACCCTTTGATAGTATAGAATTTGACACAAAAAGAGTCAGCCGTAACTTTCTTTTTGTACCTATTAGTATAGTTTATAGGGTAAGACCTTAATTATCAATGATTCTTCATAGGCTATTAAGTACTAACCCGCGGATCTAATAAAGTTTTAGTAGTCTTACTCGTGCAGTGGTGTGAGTTATAGTTACACAATGGTTAGTAGAATGTAGAAACAGTAATAAAAGAACTGCAGAGTACAGACGCAGAAAAACCCGTAATCTATTGCTTCTCTGTAGAGACCTGTGTCAACGCAGTGTTGTTCAGCAGACGAGAGGATTTATGCTGATTTAATTGGGTTTTTAGTTGTGCGGTTTCTGAGTAATTAGTATTCAAAGTAAAAAACAGGTGATTAAAGATAAGGATATAGTTGACATTTAAGACCAGAAATTATGAATTTAGACTATATACATTAAAAGCACGTTTTAAACTGAAAACAAGAATTCAACTTGTAACCATGGAGCGAAGATATTCTTATAAATATTTATATGATCGTTGATGTTAGGTACTGAACTTGTCGAACCAAATACTCGTCCTACAACATTATCCCATAAAGAAGTAGACATGGCATCGGAAGGGTCGACGTCTTCTAGGAACAAACATTCAATCTCATTGAAGGTAAAAATAGTTTAGTATTCTTCTTTATTCGCTTTCGTATTGTTTTATCTTTTTAAAAATTTGTTTCGTTTTCTGTGACTATAACTAAGAACATGTAAAAGAAAATTACAAACATAATCCATGCAAGGAAAATGAAGTTTAGAGTGTCTAATGATTTTTTAATATGTACTTTTTCATTGTTACATGTTCAAATAGAATCTCAACAACAATTCTACTCGCCTTTAATGAGCTTATGATTATTTGCATAGTATTCAATGGGCTTTTTCATTTGACATGTATTAGTCATTTTACCTTTTTTTTGTACATCTGAACATGTGGCCTTGCGTCTTGTTTGGATTATTTTGTAACAAAAAATGTGCTTTCAAAATGATAAGTTGTAAGTTAAAAACTGTTATAATTTTATGTTTAGAAATGTTGGTTTTATCCGTGATGTTAAATTGTATCTCAGAATGTCAAGTTAACGGTTTGCAGAATGACACAAACAGGACCAAAAAGCATCTTCTAATGGATCATATACGCTGTTATTTATGTGAATAACCCTAACCTTGTTTATCACCTTTATTCTGTCCTGCAGGGTGATAAAACAAAATATTGTTTTGTATTTCAATGTTATTGCATTAGAAGGGGAAATTTTAAATAAATTTATTACTACTTCTGATAGTTCTTATTGGTTTCTGTATCATGTAGGGAGGAGCTTCCTTCTTTCGCTTCATTAAAGAGAAAGGGTACATCATTTACGCTTGCACATTCATATTCTAGAGTTTGTTTCGAAAACACACATCTTTGCACTTTTTCATTTACCCGTGTCATGATAAGTAATGATACTTGCAATAAAATTCTCTACAGGGGTTCCATGCCTGAAGAACTTGAAAAAGAGCTGAGGATTAGAATGATATTTCCGTCATCAAGAAACGAAGATTCAATAAGTATGTCTTTTCTTTTCATCCAGTTTGTTTCAACTCGCTTGGGTCAGGTACTAATGGGCGTATTCCCATTGAAGTATGGTTCTTTCATTTTATAATAGGAAATTTTCTTTTAACTCTTGCTCCAAAAATAACTCTTTCTCGTAAACAGTTAAATGGCTTAATGAATTAAGTTTAACGTTGGGCGTGGTTCATTATTCATAAAATATTATGTGTGGTTTGCGGTCATTACATGTATTCCTATCTTATTGTGAAAAAAAATTATTTACAAGACACCGTTTGTGCAGTTATTGAAGGCGCTTCTCTTAATAGTGTAGCTAGAGCTGCTGAAAGAATACAGCCCATAATTGACGAGGTTGGATATAAGAAAAATATCCCAGTTTTCGTGTTTGCTTTCTTTGGTTCTTGTGTGGAAACATGTGGTAAATGTGGCAATTTCGACCCATTTACTTATAGATGGCTTAAGTAGGATTCTTTTCTATTTCAACGGGTCAAATACAAAACTTGAGATAGAAGGGGACAGGGTCAAACGGACTGAATGTGCCCCAAAGTTTAATTGTAATTTGAATTATAACAATGCAAAAAAAAAAAGTTTGCGGGTCAACTCAACCTATGCCGTTTTGACCCGAACAAGTGACCCGTTTCAACCTGGGCTCGTTTTGACTTGTTTCCCAACCTGACCAACCCACCCATCTTTCCACATTTACAAGCAAGAGATCCTTTCTAAGTAGATTAATTTGTCATGCTTTAATGAAAAATATTTTTTTTAGCTTTCGTTTACTTAACATGCTGATACGTGGTTTCCACACACATGACTTTTGTGCAGGCTGTTAAAAGCTCGGCTCTTGACAACACTCACTTCATATCACTACCACTTGCTATTCACCCTCAGTTGGTTGATAAGCTTGTCAACTTTCAGAATTCAGTAGCAAATACTTCTAGTTTATCCGGTATGTGGACAAAATTTACTCCTATTATAAGCTAATGTTAATCCATCTTCCTAATTTTATCGTTTGGATTCGTGCCTGTGTGGTCCCTGACCCAATGGATTTGAGCATTTATCATTCCATTATGTAATTCTAAATGTGTAATTTTGAACCCATTCATTATGAGTGTGTTGCTTGCGTTGTGTTACATCTCAAACGGGTCATCAAACGAAAATTATCTACCTAAAATAAGAACGGGTCAGCCTTTCTAAAAAAAATGGGAACGGGTCAAATTGGTCAAACTTGTTAATGACCGCTAGGGGTGTAAACGAGCCGAGCCGAGCCCGAGCCTGCCAGAGCTCGAGCTCGGCTCGTTTACATTTTAAAAAGCTCGAGCTCGAGCTCGGCTCGGTTCGAGCCTTAGGTTCTGAGCTCGAGCTCGGCTCGTGGAGGACATATAAAGCTCGAGCTCGGCTCGGGCTCGGCTCGTTTGTGATGTTATTACAGAAAATAAAGTTTTTCTTGTTGAGCTTACTTGTTCGAAAATAAAAACGAGCTCTCGACTAGAAATATAGGATTTTTCAACAAAAAAAATGCCTGGGGAATGATCTTCATCAACGACAGTTGAAAGAAGGGAGTAACTTTGTTGTTGGTTTGATCAAAAGGTGAAATGTTTAAAAACAAAAGATGAAAAGGTGAATATAATAAACTATAATCGTACGGATATTTGTACCTTAATTTTATTTTAATAAACTATAATCATGTGGTTCTAAGTATAGGAAGGACGTTTTTAGTTTCGAGAAGGCTCGAGCTAGGAAGAGTTAATTTTTTGAAATTTTCAACATAAATACATACATAAACGTATTATAAATGTATATATACACAAAATATACTAGAGATATTAGAGCTCGTTTGAAATATGAGCTATTCGAACTTTAGATATAAAGGCTCGGGCTCGAATCGATTATTAAACGAGCTCTAATATAGGCTCGAGCTCGGGCTCGAGCTCGTTTAAACTCGACTGTTCGAGCTTTTACCCATCCGATCCCGAACTTTTTACTGACTGGCTCGCTTCCACCTAATGACCGCCCAAAGTCTAATTTTAAATGTTCACTTATCAGACCCAATAGAATACCAAAATACCCATCAAACTTTCAAATTTTAGTTCAATATCATACTTTTGCTTATGTGTCGTGACGGGCAACTTGCTACACGGTTAAATTGATTACGTGGATTTTTTTTTCTTAGTTAATTACGTGTAGGGTTAAAGCCATCTAATAGCAAGGAACTTTCTCAAAAGTTCACTTATCAATGGACCCGATATGTATCTCATGTAGAAGAACACATATATAACATAAGAATCTGACGTGGACAATAACAGTACAATTTTATGACGTGGCATGTACATTTGGCAGATGACGTGGATTTTGGAGGTAAAAAACGGGTTTTTGTTGATATCAACCCAAAACCAACAAAGTTTGATGGGTATTCTGGTATTTTATTGGGTCCATGACTGATAAGTGAACATTTGAGAAAGTTTCTAGCTATTAAATGGCTTTAACCCTTTAAATAAATACAACCTCCTAAATCGTTTTATATGAAGATTAGATATTTATTGTTATCAGTTTTTTCTCTTCTAATTATAAAATGAAAGTGTTTATCTATGACAACTTTCTAAGAGATGGACAAAAAATGGCTGTGGTTCAATACAGTGCGACCCGTTTTATCTGTGTTGTAAAAATGACCATTACCCAAAGTCCCGAACCACACATCTTACCACTTATCGTACTTGATTAGCAGCGTTTTTTAATGAAATCAAAGACCATGGCGAAAAGATGCTTACTTCATATTTTCGTTAATTTTTATGAATTTTATTTCTGATATGTTACCTACAACCGAACTGTGAATAGGTAAATTTATATTCATAGAACCAAAGACGTTTCACTTGACTGTGGTCATGCTGAGGTTGCATAACAAGGAGAGAGTCGATGCTGCTGTTAGGGTATTAGAGGTCAGTTCATTTTGCCAAACTTTCTCGGTTAACTGAAATACTTCTGAAGTTCTGATGTGAATTTTTTTTGTAACATATCAGGGAATTGCCGGAGAATTAAAGGATGCCTTAGGTGGCCGACCTGTATCTATTAGACTGAAGGGTTTGGTATGAATCTTTGTGCGGTTTACGTGTACGATATAGGGGAATGTTTAGATGTACAAAGGAAAGTACGATGGCTAAAACTAGACAAGACCAATATAGCTGATTGGGTTTTTTTAATCTTATACTCCGTAATAAACTGCATGGAGTCACTCGTCTTAGTTTATACATTTTCTTTTCAGGATATCATGAGAGGTTCTCCAGACAAGGCTCAAGTTCTCTATGCTCCTGTCGAAGTAGTAGGTGGTGAGGATAGACTATTGCGCGTCTGCAGTATCCTTGTTCTATATGCACTTTTGCCGGTTTTCTTTTTTATTTTTTTCGATCAAAAAGAATTTCAGATATGCATTCTGGAATAAGGAAAATTGCCGTTTTCCTGAACTTTCTTAGAAGTCATCACTGATGCTTTCATAAAAGGTGGCCTTGTTTTCGAGAAAGATTGCCAACGAGCATTAAAGGTATGGAATTCCACTTTGAGTTTTTCGTGATTGTTGTTAGGACGTAGAGATGGCAGTTTTGACCCGTTACTTATGAATGGATGGGTTGTGTTTAATCTTTAACGGGTCAAAAGGTTCAAAATTTTAAACGTAGCTAGAAAAGAAACGTGTCATACGGGTCGAAAAAGCATACTTATTGCTTACAACTGGCTAACTTATTATCTTATGACATTAGATCATTTTTCATATGAAATTACTTTAATCAAATCAGCTCAGGAATCACGACTTGCCCTTTAAAAAGTTAGACAAAAAGTCCTTTGTGTCAACCCAATCCGACACATTCAAAAATCACCCATTTTGACACGTTACGCAGCGTTTTGCCACCCCCTGTTTGACATTAAGGAAGGCAAGGATTTGGATATGCCCCAGTATTTAGATTTCATTTTACCACACTACGTGATAAGTTGGGCGGGGTGACTGGGTTGTGTAACGGGTCAAAACATGTTTCTGTGGCTGAGTCGACCCACAACAGCTTTTAAATTTTTGATGAAGCGGTCTAGGAGTTTGTATGGCTTAAATGTACACATTGAGCTACTTTTGACCCGATTACCTTGGTTTCCTTTTTAGTTCTTTCGTTTGATCCGTTTGAGATAAAACATAACCCATGTCTACCCATTCAAAATCAAACGGGTGAAACTACCACCTTTACTATTTCCTTCTTTGCATACCTCTATCTATCGAATATAAACATAAGACGAATAAGCATCAAAATTATATTTCAATGCAGTTGCATGCGACAGTAATGAATGCGGGGCACAGGTGATGTTCTTAAATCCGTGTTTATTTAACATCTATATAGTTTACACAACCATTTTGATATAGGATTTATATTGATCAGGAGGACATTTGATGCTCGAGGCATTTTGGAGAAATATGGTTCCGAAAAATGGGGAGAGTATCCCATCCCCCAAGTCCATCTTTCAAAAAGGTTTGAGTATGATGCGAATGGCTACTACCATTGTTGTGCTTCTATTCCGCTCCCTTAAAATAACAGCGGACCCGAAAATAAAGAGGTACAGCAGAAGTCTACATGCAGAATCATAGACTGTTTGCATAAACATGTTTGTCATGATAATTATTGTAAAAGTCATCGAGATGATGTTTCCATCTACTTGTTTATCTTTGCTCTTAAAACCGCAGACTTCTGCTAATGGACATGTAGGTTTGTAGAAGATATCAAGATTTCTCGTCTTTCAACAACAAATACTAAGCATATTTGTTTGTCCTAAGATTTGAACATGTAACTTCTTTAGTTAATTGATTACGGAGTGCTTGTTAGCAAGTTTATCCACGGGGTGTCCGTTTGTTTCTTTTTTGAGCTTATTTGACTCGCTTTATATATTTGTTTTTTTATTAGTGTGATTTACGATTTTTACCTGACCGATCGATCGGGGGTTTGATCTGCATGCATGACTCAAGCAGGGTAAAGCCCTACCTTTTCAAGAGGTTGGCGTGACCACTTTAAGTTCCTTTATATATTTGTTTGTTTCTTTTTTGAGCTTATTTGACTCGGTTTAAATATTCAATAAGCTCATTTTCCCGGCTTATAGCTCATAAGCTAAAAAACTGTTTCCAATCACGGGCAAGAAAGTTTTACGTTTGATTGTTTTTGTTTGAGTGCAATCTCAAAAAAAAAAAAAAAAAAAAAAAAAAAAAAAAAGATATAGAGAGAAAGGCGCTAGAAGGAGGGCTTGAACCTCCGACCTTGGGGTTAACAGCCACACGCTCTAACCAACTGAGCTATTCCAGCTTCCTGTTTCAATCATTCAGCATAAACATTTTGTCCACTACTTTTTCAGATTTCCTTAAACATATACTTTGTATGAACCAACTCGAAATGTATATAGATGTAGACATTTTGTATTAATCGGATTGACATTTTCGACAAGTTTTGAGTATTTATGACGAGTTTTGTGCATTATCGTCAAGATTATCCTTAAAAAAAAATCTTGTAATGAGCGTAAGCGTCGTTATAAGTGATTAAAAGCTAGTTCTTGAGTTTTGGGTATTCAAAAGATTTTAAATTTCCGGAAAGTTTGGTCACCGTTGATTATCGTTGACCGCCGTTGACTATTATTGACTGATTTACAAAAATCAGAAAGATTGGTAGCCTTGTAGCTCTTAAATGACGATTAATCAATATTATAAGCCTTTTAGACTTGTTACCCAACTTCACTTGTGTGAGCCACACTTTGCGAACTCGTTACACATATGGTTATATGCGCATTTGATAAAGTTGGATTCATTAACCAAATGCAATGTTGTTAATTTCAGCATCTAAACTAAATAATTAGATATTTCAAACACTCATATATCTTATTATCTCGCAAGAGAAAAGTTCAATATATATCAAGATTCAGTGAACATCATTTTTTCATCAAACTAAAAAATCTCATTTCATCATTCATTTTTCATTAGACTAAAAAAACTCATTTCATCATTCTTTTTAAAATCAGAGTTGATTCTATTACGACGAGAATTAAATCATCTTTTTATAAAAGAACACTTCTAGTTATTTTTGACAAAATATTATTTTTAGTTCTTTTTGTAATCGTTGAAATTTACGCCGTGAAAAATCACATGTGATTTGTAAAATGAGAGTTGATTTTTTATTTTAAAAATCACATGTGATTTTTAAAACAACTTTCACGGCGTAAATTTCAGCTAAAAAATCTCGAAAAAAGATTTCGACGAAAGTGTATCGAAGTGCCCGTTTATTAAAAAAAAAAAAAAAGTTTTATCGCGATGGTGTATTTTTTGTCGCTTAACAATTTACTTTCGCACGTTATTTCATTTTTAAGAAAAAAGTTGAAAATGAGGCTTTTTTGTGAAAAAATGAATTACTAGAAATTGTTTATTATATTTTAGAGAATTTGTAATCTGATCTCGTCTCATTATCACAACTTACAAGTAAACAACAAAAAATACATAACGCTACTTCAAAGATTACCGACAATCATTTCTAAAACACACATCAAAACACCTCATTAATCTAGTGAAGTACTTAGACACTTTTCCAAGTTCAAAATTATTATCCATTACTTTCTTCTTTCATTTTTTTCTTTTTAACAACAATTTATATTAAAAAAAAAAAAAAAAAAAAAAAAAAAACCCTAGCAAAAGATAGTAAATTACAAAAGCAAGATTAACCAATCATTCCAACTAGTACAATTTTACCTCTATATTTAAACAAAAAAAAAAGAAAAAAGACAAATGTTATAAAAAATATCACACTTTCTCAAAACTTGAGAGTTGAAAGTGACATTATTTCGATAGCGTCATAACACTCAGCAATTCGTAACAAAAATACGCACGATCTTTAGACTCCTTTGAAGCGTGCCGAGTAGGGCTGAGCATCGGGCCGGTCCCGACTCGTCTCGACCCGATCCCGAATCATCCCGAAACCGATAAGCTGGAAAACCATAACCGAATCCCGACCCGAGTATAGGTCGGTTTGTGTCGGTCGGTTTCAGGACGATCTGTATTTTCGGTTGTGCTTGTCTTTTTTCGGTTTTTGGCCGTCCCGACCCGATTCCGATAACGCTGAAAATCCAAACCGAGTACCGACACGATTATGCTCGGTTCGGTGTATTTGTTGGGATTCGATCGGTTGTCGGGAGTCGGTTGGTTTTGCTCAGCCCGAGACACAATCCAATTATCTCAGTCCCCAAGAGAGTTCAAAACCGAAATCTTCAAGCGAATCCATAACCGAATAAGCCTCCAAACATTCCAAGCCGTGTCACAAGAGAAGAATACATGATCGATAGACTCCACTTGCTCGTTACAAATCGGACACTGCTTCTTAATAATAGATGTGACCGGTTAGACAATTGAAGGCTAACGTATGATGTATCATGGAAAAGTGGTGCTTAATGTCTCTATAATCAGAAAAAGAACATGCATTGTAACCAACCAAACAAACAGAAAAGATGTTACGTTGTAAATTCGTATTTATAGATTTCGTAGAACAATACATGTGAGATGCCCCTGTCGATCTAATAGTAAGGTATCGAATGATCAAGGATGTACCTTAGTGGAAATTGAGGAAGGTTGTGGCTCCTGTTTTGAAAATTTTCATTTACATTATATACTTAAGACAACTGATTACATATGTATTGTTCGGCCCAAATATTGTTGGATATTTTAGTGTAATTGGATTAACTTGTTTGACCAATTTATCATAATAAGACATCATTTAGGCTTGGAGGTGCGGATCTGTGTCATCTTGAATTTATTATGATCTTGGGGTGAAGCAAGGAACCAGTCGGTCCGGCGCCTACCTGAGTCAGGGGCGGTAGCACAGCTGGTGGTCGGTGGAAATTTTTATTTCCACTAAGTTGCTATGTCAAAATTCTCGAAATTAATTTTTCAAAATTGAGGGTAAATTTGTGAGTTGGATCTCAAACCGCGCTGGCGATTACGTTCTTTGATATAAGCGATTTTATTTGGTCATTATCATTATCTGGTTCAATAATATCTCACATAAAACGTACAGAAAATTCTCAATCTCTAAATTGTATCCGATTGAATAATTCGGGAGAACCACCGAATTGATTCGATCTGAAAGTGTTCACACGCCTTTCAGATATTTAAGCATATCCGATTGTGTTCGTTACTAATTATCCCCTACAAATATTGGGCCGAATACAAACATTAGACCCATTACACCAAAAGAGCCGACCATTAATATCTATACTACTAATGGAAAGCCTTTGGCGTAACCAGGTTGACCATAAATCTGGACCGCAGTAATCTAGGTTGCGTCCAACCTGGACAAATAGGCAGATAACAAATCGTGTCATGTACCGTCAGTGGTCCTTACAATACTCGTTGTCCTTGCATACACATGTCATGCTTTGAGTGATCTAACGCCAAGATAGTGGCGAACACACGAAGCACGTGCATATATTGTCACATGGGCAAAACATATGTATGGTGAGTGAGAGTGAATGAAAATAAGAGGAGAGAGAAATCTGAGATGACGTTGATGACGAGTGAGTCGCTACCTCTACTTCCGGTCTAAGCACAAAACGTCTTATCAACTTTAAATATAACTAGACAAACACTTACATTGTCAAATTAAGGAATCGCATACGACATCTAGTTATCTTGTACAGTAATAGTTATTGTCCCAACCATATTTTTGTACTAATTGATCACTTACGTATGAAATGAGAAACCAAATTTGTAGCTGAAAAACAAAGTACAACTTCACATTGTCAAAACTTCAAAAAGATAAAAATTGGCCCCTTGTTATGAGACTAATGTAGTGATTAGTGATATCATTAAGCCACATTCAACTCATCTGATTACGATTAGGCATATGACAATTGTACTACTCGATCGGACACTCTAACTAATCGTACATCAAGTATTAATTATGATTTCACCAATTCCTGATTAGATACCGAGCATAAGTTTCGTCCAAACACTAAAAACTAATTATTCGATCGGATGTACGACGAATTATAATATTATATAATGCATATACACTAGAGAAAACAATATAGATATGTAAAAACACTCATTTATGAAGATTAATGGGTGAATTACCACTACATTATCATTGTTTAATGTTGCACCCCTATCCTGGAAATACCAATAGGTCCCACCGTGGTTGAATATGGTCTAAAGACTTGACGGGATTGACTAGTCAACCCGATAGTTAAACTAATAGTCAACACATGTTGTTTTATGGTTATAGAAAGTTGAGGGACCTAAGTTGCCAAGTTATAAATCAGTTATAGAAGTATAGTGTGGCCAAATTATAAGGAATAGGACTTGAGGGACCTTTGTGCCAAAGGGACAAAGTTGCCCTCTACAAGAATCTGGATATTTCCATAATATTCATTCTATTTCTAGAAAATATAGAGTGTGTGTGTGTCGAGATAAAATGGAGGGAAAAATAATAATGAAGTTGACGGTCACAATTGTGAAGGAATTTGTGTTCCTAATCATGAGATAAGTTAGTATCTATGATCCTTATGCAAGTAAGTATCACTAATTGTGTTTAATTGTGAATTGAAAAGTTAGGGTTCTTATACCCAAATTGGGGTTTTTGGGTAATTGTGTTTTTAAACACTAATTGAGATGTTATAGAGTAATTGGGTGAAAACCCCTTTGATTTAATTGAAGTAAAATAGGTAATTTGGGATATGATCATGTTATGATCTCCTCAACGATTAAAAAAAAAAAGTTATAGAAACCTTGAGGTTATCTTATATTGGGTAAAGTTGGGAATTTATGGATTGGATCATCATATAATCAATATATGATTATATGATGAATTAGAGGATGTTTATGTGAGCCAAATGGTTGTTTAAACCATGGCTATAGTTTATTTTTTATGTTTTAAATACATTTTTTTATATTATGTTTAAGGATGTTAACTTGGATGATGGTGATTGATTATGGCTAATGAAAGATGATGGTAATTGTGTATGGCTTAGCATGGATTGCTAAAGTAAGTAATTTGGTTGCTACATGCTTAATGTGGAAATTATTATATGATGTGTTTATAATTGTTATAGTAAAGATTGGTTATAGTTAAGTTAAGGAATTATTGGACCAATACGGGAATTGATGATGGTTATTGAGTTAATTGCCTAATGAAGTATTAAGGTATGTGTTATTTCCTTATGTGCTAATTGTGCTATGGTTTGTGTGTTAGCAATGCTTATGTGAATTATATGATGATAGAAGCATTACCATGTTTTAGCCGATTACTTACTAAGCGTTATCGCTTACATGTTATAATTGTCAATGTTCTTGTAGGTTCATGTGTTTGAAGTATCATGGCTTGGATTCAGATCATTGATTGACTATGTGGATGATTGTATGTGAAAAAAATATGAGCTAGGTAGATACCGAGCTCCATGTGAATTTGTGCCCCCGTTGATTTGTAAATATTTATAAAAGAATTGTCGTATGTCAAAGTGTCGGTTTTAATGGTTATAGTTGTTATGGTATTGAATTGAGAAGTTTTGTTATAATTGGGTTCTAAAGAGTCAATTTGTATGTTATAGTTAGTTCCAAAAAGGGTGTTTGGTTTATGGGTAATCTTACCTATTTTGAGGTTAAACGGGTCAAGTGATCTTTTTGTATATTAAGGTATGCTTGTCATAGATTATATGACATTTTGTTAAAGTTGTAAGGGTCAAATGAACATTTGAGTCGAAATCGGTTGATTTGGTATTGTGCAGTTTTGCTGTCAAATATGTAGGTCTGATGACCTGACGGCGTCACGAAATTGTGAGTGACGACGTCAGGCCCAGTTGCGACGACGTCGGGTCTAAAACCTCAGAACTATCGCATGTTAAATCTGAAATGTGTTTTGAGTTACAGTTAAAGGGTGACGGCGTCGCAGCTTATAGGGCGACGACGTCAGCCTGTATTGCAGCTTTAATATGCTATTTTGTTATATTCTAGTGCCATTGTTTTAAAAAGTTATCGAGTATATGTTATAATAAAAAATTTCAGATGTCAAATGTTATAGTTTTTGTCGTATATTGAAGTGTCTAGTGAGAATAAGTTATAGTCAAACGTTTCCGCGTCAAAAGTTTTCAAAATTGAGTAATTTCCGATCAAACCAAAAACGGGCGTAACATTTAAAAATGGGAAGTGATATATCCACAGAGCAATTTACTTCACACACAGAAAAGTAATGTCCTTTCACATTTGTGCCCTCAAAACACTTTTTCACTCTTTCGCTTATTTAGCTGCTATTATCATTTGGTGTTTTCATTTTTTTTCTTTTCCTATCATTTGTTGATTTTTTATGTCTGCCAATATCATGTACATTATATACAACGGCATATCATCTAAGTAAAGGACGGTAACATATATTTTCGGATACTTGAAAACAAGGAAGTATGGAATATCGTCAACACACTTGTAAAGTAAAATACAATCAGAGAGAATTGGGGGAAAATGATCTGTATTCAACTAACTGAATAGAAAGAGTTACAACAGAAACTATATATGGCTAAACCGCCTAAACAACCTTTCAAACTATTTACAACTAGGACCTTCTATTCTAAACTTATTTACATAAATAACCCTGAACATATTACTCTTTACACTCCCCCTCAAGTTGAGAGTTTTCTGAGAAAGAAACTCTGACTTGTGTAAAAGACTGTGATCTTTGATCTCGATAAGAATCTTGGTAAACACATCTGCAAGTTGTTGAGAAGTATGAATTTATTCAGGTTTAATGATGCCATCCTTGACTTGATCTCTAACATAATGACAATCAACTTCAATATGTTTGGTTCTATCATGAAAAACAGGGTTAGTAGCTATATGAATAGCTGCTTGATTGTAACAGTGTAAAGTAATAGGATGAAAATATTTGAGGCCAAGATCTTTCAATAAGCTGAGAAGCCAAGTTACTTCACAACAGGTAATTTCCATTGCTCTGTATTCAGCCTCTGCTGAGCTTTTAGAGACAACTCCTTGTTTCTTAGATTTCCAAGATATTGGGGAATCACCCAATAGAATACAATAACCTGTTGTTGATCTTCTGGTCATTGGACAGCTTGCCCAATCAGAGTCACAATAAGTTGTCAAATGAGCTTTAAAATGATGTGTGAGAAGTATTCCCTGACCTGGAGCATTTAACAAGTACCTAAGTAGATGTTTGACAGCCTGCATATGCACTGAAGTTGGGTTTTGCATGAACTGACTTAGCACTTGAACAGTGTAACATATGTCAGGTCTGGTAATAGTCAAATAAATAAGCTTCCCAATATATCTTCTATACATACGGATCTTGTAAAGGAGACCCCACATCGACTTGTAACTTTAAATTTGGATCCATAGGGAGCTTATATGGCTTACTTGACATTACTCGACCATCATGTAATAATTCTAAAGCATATTTCTTTTGAGAAACAAAAAGACCAGATGTAGCCTTAGTAACTTCCAAACCCAAGAAATAGTGTAAATCCCCAAGGTCTTTCATGTGAAAAGTAGAGCTAAGCTGATCTTTAAGCAACTTGATTTGAGAAGAATCATTACCTGTGATCATCAGATCATCAACATAGACCAAAACTGCTTTGAATGAACTTCCATCTTTCTTTGTGAACAAAGAATAATCAGCTTTAGACTGTTGAAAACCAAAAGACACCAAGGCAGAGGATAACTTTGCAAATCACTGTCTGGGTGCTTGCTTAAGCCATCTGATGATTTTTCAACTTACACACTTTTGTAGAAAGCAGTTTTACATCTTGCAGACTCCCCACCAAGATAACCAAGAGGAACTTGCATATACACATCTTCTAGCAAATCTCCATGTAAGAATGCATTAGACACATCCATCATACTATGTCCCATCCTTGCATAGTCATGATTGCTAATAATGATCTTCGGTAACCATTTTTGCAAGCTGGTGCAAAGTTTCTTCATAATCTTCACCTTTCCTTTGCTATTTCACTGAACAACCGGTCTAGCCTTCTTCCTTTCAACTGTTCCATCAGACTTGTACTTGGTTTTGAACAACCAATGACATCCAATAGCTTTCTTGTCTGGTGGCAACTCAGTTTCTTCCCAAGTGCCATTATCTTCCAAAGCTCTTAACTCACTATTCATAGCTTCACACCATTCTGGTTTAGTGATTGCTTCTTTGAAAGTTTTAGGATCACTTTCATTAGCAAGAACACTCAACATACATTGAAACTGAGAAGACAAAATTGGTGAAGTAACTTGATTTGCTACAGGTTTGATGGATGGTAAAACAAAGTCTTTTGTCCAAGTAGGAGGTTTAGATTGTCTGGTAGACCTTCTAGTTTGGTTTGTGGAAGAAGATTCATTTTGAGAAGCATTTGGAATAGGTGGATTATTTGGTGGCAAGGGTGGATCATCAGTGTTTGGAGTTTGTATCACAGGATTTTGTATCACAGGGTCATCATATACAACAGAAGAATTAGGCATATATACAGGCATTGGTTGATAAACTTTGGATGCACTTGAATCAGAGAAGGGGAAAATAGGTTCATGAAATTTCACATCTCTACTCACAAAACAGGTATGAGTAAGCAAATTATACAACTTATAACCCTTTTGATGAGTTGGATACCCCAAAAATACACAAGGAACACCCATAGGAGCAAATTTATCAGAATCTCTAGAAGGATTTGTAGCTACAACAAAACAGCCAAAGACTCTCAATTGAGAGTAGTCTGGTACTCTATTGGGAATAATTCGTTACTATGGATAGTTGTGGTTTACACTGCTCAGATTAACACTAGCAGTGGAAACGTACCACTGCTATTAGATAATGTTTAGTTTAACGCGTCTAGATAAGTATAGAATAGATCTTGTGTATATTCTATAATGTTAGCTTTATACTTATCTTGTAAAGGACTCCTTGTTGTATAAAAGGAGGTCCTAGGACATTGTCTTAGGTACTTGTCTAATTACCTACGTATTACTCACAAAGGCTTCAAGGTGTAACCCTAGTGATAAGCAAGATCACTCGTATTATTCATCAATAATATTGGAGCTCAAGTTTTGTGTTTAATCTGTGTTTACATACAATACATCATACAATCCATCTTCTAAGTATTATTAAGTAAATTAGCGCGCTTAATAATATTATACAAATATCATTGACACAAGGTGTGTGTCTAGATCAATCAAGTGGTATCGAGGCGAAGGTTACGATATTTTGTTTAGAAGATCCGGAATTAGCTTAATCTACTCACTCAATTCAATGGAGATGGAAAGCGACCAATCAAACTCTTCTACACCAAGGCTACCTAAGCTCAAACTAAATGAGTTTGAGATGTGGAGGATACTTATTAAGCAATACTTTCTCATTCGGGACTATGCTTTATGAAAGATCATTCAAGCGGTGATTCTTTCAAGTCTCGTGACTAATCTTGTGAAGGTTGGTGACATAGATGTTGTGAAAGTTTACGTGCACGAATCTAGTGTTGAAAAAGCTGCGGGAAGAATGATATTAAGGCTAGAGTTTGTTGCTAATGACTCTTCCTAGAGATCGGATCGTTGCATTCAACAAGTACACAACTGCTAAGGAACTGTTTGAAGAGATTTGCTCAGTGTTTGGTGGTAATGATGCTACAAAGAAGACACAAAAGACATTATTGAAGCAAAGTTATGAAAATTTCTCTTCATCAAACTACCATGTCCCCCCTTTTCTTGTTTACAACCTTGCACGAATCTAGTGTTGAAAAAGCTTGCAGGAAGAATGATCTTAAGGCTAGAAGTTTGTTGCTAATGACTCTTCTAGAGATCGGATCATTGCATTCAACAAGTACACAATCGCTAAGGAAGCTGTTTGAAGAGATTTGCTCGGTGTTTGGTGGTAATGATGCTACAAAGAAGACACAAAGACATTATTGAAGCAAAGTTATGAAAATTTATCTTCATCAAACTACCATGTCCCCCTTTTCTTGTTTACAACCCTTGCAGTAGTAACTTTTGAATGAGCGATGAAGCTACTGGTTTCTTTAGGCAACCAACGTTGGTTATAATTAACCTTTTAGCTTGAAAAGTTCCTTTCCTGTTTGTGCGATTTTGAAAAAATTGTTTTGGAATTTGCACTTTTAACAGGTGACTTAGGGTGAGCAGTGTTAATAGTTTTTTGTAGTGGCAAAAGTTTTGAGGCCACTTCTTACTTGAACTGCTCTTGAGACCATTTTGCAATGTGAATTAGGGTGTACATTATGTTGAAACATGTTAGTCTCCACCCTTTTATTCCCATGGACTTCCCTTCTCCCAATATGATAGTCACAATAAGCATGTAAATGATCAAAACTACCACAAATATAGCATGCCTTATTGTACATTACAAAATCACTACCTAGTTGTTGAGATTTAACATGATTCCAACTCTTTTGGTTACCCTAGGAGCTGTAGGCTTGTTCCTATACATCTCAGCATACCTTACAGTTGGTCTAGGTTTATTAACTGGTTTCTAGGTTCCTCATGGCAAGATAACAACTTTTGGGATGAAGTCTCTACATTCTTTTAGCATTCTCATCAACAACGGATGAGTCACTAGCACTCTTAAAAACATCATTATCATGCTTAATCTCTTCCTCACTTTTCACCATTGTGTCCTTTAAAGGACCATATTCTCTTTCAAGATCACGAAAATCTTCTAATCTGTATGAGCTAAATCTATACTTGGAGGTGATGGAACACCTCTTAGTGGTGGAGGCAATGTATTATAACCCATACAGGACTTAGCTTTACTATATATTTGAGCATTCCAAATTTTATCAATTGACTTAGGCGATGATAACATGTGTCTAAAGTTAAATTGACATTTTCATTTTCTTTTGAAGTTTTCAAACTCCTTTTTGTATGCTTAATTCACGGTACATGTAGTATGTTCTACCTCTTCAGAAGAATCATATCATCATTATATTTTGACTCATTTTCACGATAGTGCTCTATTTGCTTTTCTAATCTTGCCATAGCTCTCCTAAGATTAGACACGGTATAACTAGCAAGGTATATAACTCTTGTCTTTCATTAGAATATAAATCATTAAGCCTTTCAACTTCTTTAGCAAATTTCTACATGTTTTAGAACAACTTTCAAAGTTTTGTACCTCAGTCGAGAGAAAGCCATGAGAGCAAATTCGGTAGCAACAAGAGCGACATCGAGAATGTTCTTCTTCTTGTTCATCGACCATGAAACTCCAATCATAGCTCACACCATCAATAGCCAACATTGCCTTTGGTTCTTCCACAGTTGGTCCTTCATTTGCTTGTACCAAGTAGACTGTTGTCCTTGGTCTTTGGTCTTCTGCATTCTCTAGCAAAATGTCCAAACTTGTGGCGATTAAAGCACTCCACTTTCTTCTTATCAAAGCTGCAGTTTCATCACCATTGATGTGAATATGCTAGCTTGATCTTCTTGTAGAATTTCCTATCCCTCATACTAAGAAGAGCTATCGCCATTTTATATCCATCTCCTCCAGTCATCTTCATCAATTTGCTCTATGTCTTCATGAGTTAAGACATAGCCATCAACTTGTGTGGATATGAAAGCATAAAGGTAGGATCTCCAATACTAGCAACCTTCTTCTTTGAACTGCGGTGGTAACATTTACATTACCGGTGGAAACTTTAAAACTAGTAATGGCAACATCATCATCCTTTCATCTTGAATCATCACTACCAACCGAGGTTGACAACAATGCCAAGCTACTAGAGCTTGTACCAAGTTTCCACCTTCTTCAACCTTTGCTCAATAAGTTTGAAGTTGTTGTAAGGTCATTGAGCTTCATTGTTTCTATGTACGATTTGTTTTCCCAGACGGTAACATTGGTTTGAAACTCGAAGGCAAACTTCTTAGAAACTTCAAATTGAGGTCTTCCTTTTCTACCTCAATGCCAAGCACGATCGGTTGTGTAACAATCTTACGGAGTTTGGTGAAGATGCTATCAAGTGAGTCATTGCTTGAAGCGGAGAAATTTTCATAACTTTGCTTCAAGAAAGGGTTGTAAACAAGAAAAGTTACCCTTTGCAAGGGTTGTAAACAAGAAAGGGGACATGGGCAATCTTGTGAAGGCCTCGAAGACGTTGGAATGGAAACCTAAAGGAAATACCTCTACAACCAATCCCAATGGTGTATCGATGACCTTTATAGATTTAACTATATTGATACGAGGCATATCCAAGTCAATCATGGCTTGGGTCCCCAAAGAAACTAACTCTTTACTCTTATATGCGGGAATATCCAAGGACAAAAGATCGGATCAAGGATATCTGGATAGTGGGTGTTCAAGGCACATGGTAGCAACAAGTCCTATCTTTCTGATTTTGAGCATTATAATGGACAGTATGTCAGTGTTGATAATGAAGTTAGTGGAACAATATGTATGATGCAGGAACACTAATGATAAAGGAAAACATGGATCATTATTATTATTTCACAAAACTGCATAAAGAGTGCAGTAGATACATCCATGGAATACAGATTACAAGCATCATTACATCAACTGAAAACAACTACCAACAACCTACCCCAGACACAAGCTTCATAACCCATTCCCAACCTAACCACCATCTATCTATGGTTTCTTTGGGAAGCCCCACTTTGGCATCACCTTAGGAGCTCCACGTGTCAATCCACTCATACACTCTAGGGCATGCTAACCCCTCACCACTTCTCCGACTAGTGGAGAGGATGGCGAGACCGGTGATGGTGGTCTTGCTCTCAAGGTTCTTGCGTGGTGTGAAGCTCTTCATTAGGGAGTATTGCGAGGGAAGGCACACTCAAGGCTTTTGTGGAGTCTCATCATCTGTGTCCTCATAGGAGAAATATAAGAACTTATTGAACTATCTTCTTTAGTCAAAGCATCTTGAGGCGGTTGCGATTTGATAGACCAAAGAAATGATGGGGTGATACTCATGGACTTATGAGATCTCTTCCTAGATGACACTTCTTCAACTCTTCTTTCTACTACTGCTTGGGTTGTTCAACACAAAGTCATCCCATGCAATGTCGGAAAATGAGCGTATCGAGGAAAGATTGATTGGATTGGATCGGCTCATGGTGATCTTTTGAAATCTCTTAAAGAAAAGTGTTGGTGTTATAGAAGGTTATGGGTGCCTGGTTCTTTAATACATATTTAAGTTTGATTCAGTAAGTTAATGAGGGGAAAATGTAAGTTGTTGAGAAGTAAATGGAGTCCTGTGGCCTTGGAAAGTGTATCAGTGTCTATGGTGACTTAATTGAGTATAGCCACTACTATGTTCATTCCTTTATATACTAACCATTGCCAAACCTCAGCAAAGATTCCAGTGTTTGGTTTATGTTTGTGATTCTGATTTGAAGGATTCTTTGTTTACATTGAATGGTTACTCTTTGGTGTTTGACTTTCTAGTTGTCCTTGATGTTTATCGAAAATTATTTTTAACGGTGGGAACTATATTGCAACCAAGTGGTAACAAGCTTGCTTTTACGGTGGAAAAAGGAAAACAAAGAACTTAATTTCATTAATAAAACATGATTCATTACAACCAGTGAAAGTACTTCTAATCATCAAAACACAAAAGGCGCAACCTAGCACATCCTACACTAACCCATTACTCCATTGGCTTCTTGCCTTTTCCCATAGTCATGCTGTTTTTTACATGTCCTCTTCCTTTGTTCTCAAGGTGGATTGCATTCTTGGACATGGAAGACCAAGAACTTGTGGAGGAGGCTTTGGTAGCATTGCGAGCTTTGTTGGGATGGATATACGCTTCATATTGGAGATAAATTGTTTCAGTGCTATTGAAAGAGCTTTTGGCAAATCTTTGGCCATGGAATAGGTTTCATCATTCTCCTCATCATCATCGATGGTGGAGTAGAACTCGAGAGATTTTGTAGGTTTAAAGCTGCGGTACACGCTTAGCGCTTTCTTTGGTATACTTTTTGGAAGAAGTGCCAGCCCCTGGTGGAAAGTATCTAAACCATCCTGATGCCTCTGAGGAAGTCTCTGACTCGATTACATAATCTTCTTCTTCTGAATCAGAGGAGATGTTGATGGTGTTGGAAGGATTGCTCATGATTATTTTTAGGGATATTGTGTTTGAATGTGCTTTGATGAAGATTACAAAAAGCCAAGCCTCTTTATATAGACAAAGTCGGTTGAAAGGGTTAATTAATGAGTATATTTACTTTTTCCTATTTTGTTAGGTTAAGGAGTAAATATAGATATTATCGGGTTTGACTTTGGAAGATATTTTACTTGGGTAATGGTTTGGTTAAAGGTAACTTTGGTTAATAACAAGTTGGTTATTCCTATCTCTTACAGATACATAACCAAGCTTAGATGGGAGTTGAATTTAAAAGGTGTATATCTGAGATACACAACAAATGGTTATTGATTCACCATGTCTTATCCACATAAGAATCAACTAGTCGAGCAAGCGACTCTTGGTAAAGACTTGACAAATCCGTTTATGGTTGATAGTTTACCAAAACTATATGGTTATCAACTCACCATATTCTTTATGATTAAGAGTTGGCTAGTCCATAGAAAAGCGGCTCATGGTAAAGACATATCAAATCCGTTGATAGCTGGTAGTTTGCTAAAACTATGATAAAAGCGATCTTGTTATCACATGATTTTATTTACCAACGCTCTTTAAAATTTTGTGAAAAATTACCCTTTGCTAGTTCACAGTTTCCAGCGGTGTTATTTTACCATTGTTGTTCTAGTCGTTACAAGCGATTGTGTCGATAACTTATTGTTTACTAATGGTTGAAAGTAACCAGCGATTGCTATATATATAGGGTTAAATTTTAAGTAAATTATCTTCTTTCCATATTGTGCTAAATACTTTCTAAAGATAATTTTACTTGTGCAATAATTCAAACCACAACCCTATATATCTTTCTCTCAATTGGCTAGTTATTCTTTCAATTCTTCTTGACATAATAACGTTTTTCATCAAAAGTTTCTATGGAACCTTTGAAATTTGCGAGATGAGCACAACCTAGTGGCTACCTACAAAAGTCTAAAGAGAAGAGTATTTCTGTTTTCATCAGTTGTGGACTTTCTCCATACCACACATATAAGGTATGCTTTGCTTTTAAATCCATAATCTATATCTCTCAAATCAAGCAGTTTTGGACTTACGCTAAGTCCATAACACTTGAGATTGAGATACACATGAAGCGATGGATGCTCTGAAAGCCACGTGGATGGGGTAACTATTGATGTTCTTGAGGCATCCTTGAGGAGAATACTCCAATTGGGTGATCTCAATGGTCTCATCACATTACCTATTCTTGAAATTCATGATATTTTATCATCCATGGGGTATGATACCACCGACAAAAGGCTACTTTCAAAAAGAGTGGTTTTGTCCCCAATGGAATTTTTGATTCATACTACATTGCATTGTCTCGGTCAAAGAAAACATCTTATGAGCAATTTAGTTCAACCATGGCTTATCCTTTGGTTTGTCTAGTCAACGATAAGATTTTTAAGCGGTCAAACTATATTTTACAAGTATGAAGGCAATGTCTGAGTAAAACAAAATTTTAATGTATCAAGGTTTGTGCAGCGATGCTAAATGAGTTTCAAGCTGCAACCCCATACTAATGTTTATCAAATCAGGTTGCCTAAAGCCTAAAGTTTTCAAAATTTGAACAAAGATGGCAATATGATTTTACACCTCTCCTTACCCAAATGCTTGCTAAGATTACAAGCGAACAAAACACACCCATAATTAATGTTCCAAACATTGATTATACTCCACTAGTTTCCAACACCTATGAGAGAAGGTCTAAGCGACCAACTCCTCTCATGACAACACGACAAGTTTACGAACCTTTTGGTCTAGGAACAAGCGTTGGTGGTTCTAGACTTCAACCTAGTCCAACTAGGGAGGAATCGAGTCTTTGTCCCATGATTCACCTCTCCCAGCGGTAACACGGTTGGAAGTGATGAGGCGATGGGCAACAATTAGAATTGATGGTTTTGTGTACAAAGTTAGCCAAGCGGTTGAATCTCTGAAGGATTTGGCACATGTCAAAAGCGACATGCCAAGGATGTTAAACACTTAAAGGAAGAGATTCGGACCTTAAAGGAAGAGTTGCGGGGTTGAAAAAGCACAAGAAGGCGCAAAGTCGGTGATTTCATCTTCATCCTCACCTCTTGATGGTGATTGGTGATCATGATTTAAGAAATTCTCCCAAACGGGGAGGAAAGCAGTCTTGACACTAAGGGAGGCAAATTGATTTTAAAGATGAAGGAGATACAAGTAAAGGAGCAAAGGGATCTAACACTCAAGAAGAGCAACTTGATGATCAAGAAGACATTTTACATCGCAAGTTTACCATCGATTCTATTTCCTTTAGAGCCAACTATTGCCCTGCAAGTGAAGAATTTGATAAAGAAAGAAAGACAAAGGTAAAAGCGGTTATGGAAAATGTAGAGCAAGCTGGAAGAAAGATTTCAAAGAAGCGACAAGCATGTTGTTCTTGATAGTGAAATTGCTAAAATGATTCTTGAAGAACAAGTTCTTTGAAAAGAAAAGCTTGATGAAATGGAAGTTGCAAGCTTTTGGAGACTAAAAGATTGAATAGAATGGAAGATTTTATTGAAGATCCACTTTCTCTTGTTCAACCTACAATTCTTAGAGAAGACTCGGAGTTTAGTTATGTTCCTCTTGAAGAAGATATTGAATTCTTGATTGCTAATAATCAAATAATCAAGAAAAGGAAATTGACACAGTAGGCGATGCATCCTTAAGCGAAGAACAAAGAAGCGCTCGGTTGAAGGATTTCATTCAAATGAAGAACAATCAAGCACTTGAAGATGTGATCAATTCGATCAAAAGGGTCAAAAAAAATCAAGACAACCTACCAAGGCACAAATTCTTGCATATATGAAGACTTATTGTTGTCATGTTGGTGGTTGGAAGAAGCATCAATTCAAAGGAATGCATGATGATCAAGTTGAAAAGGCTTACTACGAGTTCAAAAACAAGATAAAGCTTTTATTCCAATGGGTTACGAAGAAGAAGCAAGAAGGATTCCTAAATTGAAGAAAGGCCAAAGAAAGTGATTCTCATCATTAAGAAGACTAAGGTTCTTTGAAGAACAAGAGATTCCTCTTGAGAAATTCATCAAGAGCAATTGACCGAATGATTGTGATTGAAGAAGAAGATTTTATCGAGAACCCTTTGCAAGTTCGACATCCTATCATTGATTGGGAAGTTTACATCGCTAGCAATTTTTTCCAACATGGAAGATCACTAGGCTGGTGGTGAAACTTCATCATTCATTCAATTTGAAGATCTTATAAAAGCTTTTGACAGATGACCTTGATACACTACGGAGGTTAGTTCAAGAAGGTTTAATGCTCAATATCTCAAAGATACAAAGGAGATGCGATTATCGATTAATCTTAGAAGGCTCTATGAACCAAATGTTAATGATGATTTACGGAAATTCTCATGCACATGTCACAGTACTAAATGGTTTTACTATGATTCATGTGAAGTTCATCATGTCTCTACGGTAAATGGAGAAGATGCATTCATGCTTCTTTGAGAAAGAATATCCACTCAAAGCTGGAACTCTCACTGTGATGTTATGTACTACAATAAGAGTTCATGAAGACAATGAGAAGGTCAGAGCATTGTTACATAGGCTTCAAGATCAATGTTCCAGAGCCATACAGAAGTTAAGGAATAAGTGAAGTGTTAGGTTGAATTCCCCAAATCCTTGAAGATAATGAAGACTGAAGACACTTATTGATTTGGAGAGAAATCATAAGTTTAGGGGAGGATTGTTGGGAATAATTAGTTACCATGGATAGTTGTGGTTTACCTTTGCTCGGATTAACACTAGCGGTGGAAGCGACACCTGTGCTATTAGATAATGTTTAGTTTAGCGCGTCTAGATAAGTATAGAATAGATCTTGTGTATATTATATAATGTTAGCTTTATACTTATCTTGTAAAGGACTCCTTGTTGTATAAAAGGAGGTCCTAGGTCATTATCTTAGGTACTTGTCTAATTACCTCACGATACTCACAAAGGCTTCAAGGTGTAACCCTAGTGATAAGCAAGATCACTCGTATTATTCATCAATAATATTGGAGCTCAAGTTTTGTGTTTAATCTGTGTTTACATACAATCCATCTTCTAAGTATTACTAAGTAAATTCCGCGTGCTTAATAATATTATACAAAATATCATTGACACAAGGTGTGTGTCTAGATCCATCATACTCTATTTAGCAGCATCTCATATGGAGTTTTGTTATTCAACAGTGGTGTAGGAAATCTGTTAATAAGATAGGTTGCAGTGGTGACACAATCTCCCCAAAACCTTAAAGGAATCTTGGCTTGAAATCTTAATGCTCTAGCTACCTCTAAAATATGTCTATGTTTTCTTTACGCCCTTCCATTACATTGAGGTCTATCCACACAAGTTGTTTGATGCTCTATCCTTGACTAGCTAAATCTGCAGAACATGGACCCTTGACAAACTCAAGAGCATTATCGGATCTTACACATTAAGCGTAGTACCAAGCTGTCTCTGAAACTTCAAAAAGTTTTAAAACTTCAAAGGCATCGGACTTATGAATCATCAAGTAAATCCATGTTGCTCTGCTATAATCATCCACAATTGTTAAGAAGTACCTATACTTGCCATTAGTAGGTACTTTATATGGACCCCAAGTATCCATATGAATCATATGAAAAGCAGTAGGACTATGAGAATCACTCAATGAAAAAGGCAGTTTTGTAAGCTTTGCCATAGGAAAAGTTAAACAAGTAGCATCATTACTGTTATTAACAGAAGGAACTTCAGTACATTGAACATGTTTCATTCTAGAGACAGAAAGATGTCCTAGCCTATGATGCCATAGACTAAACACATTAGGACAAACAGCAATATTGTAAACTCCTGCGAACAAGAAAACAAACCGGCATTAGCATGAGAATCAACCAAGCATGCAGGCTCTGCATCAATCGAATCCATTGGAACATTGAGCGGATGATAAAGACCAATGACCTTCTTACCTGACCGAAATTTCCTTGTTGTCAAGTCACGAAGCACACAATAGTTAGGAAAGAAAATAGCCACACGGATTGTTATCCTTGGTAAGCTTAGGAAGACAATAAACTGTATTGAAATGAAGGCACACACAACACATCCTTAAGAACTATCCCATTGTTGAGCTTAACTTGACCTATTTGTGTGATATCAGAAGATTGACCATTAGGAAGAGTGATTTTAGGTAAGAATTTGAGAATTTTAGCACTTAGCATGGACTTAGAATGTGGTGTCATATGGTCTGTAGCAACAGTATCTAAAATCCGATAAAACAAAGTACTATTTGTAGCAGCACTTAGGCATAGCATACCTGCTACAAACTCAAGCTCATCATCTGTACAGTCTGTACTAGATGCACCATTGTTCTTGATATCATTCAGCATACTCCTCATCAGACTCTCAAACTGTTCTGATGTAAATGTAAAACTGCTAGCACCACTAGTAACACTAGCTGCTATTCTTTTGAAATTGCCTCCAACACCATTCCTTGAACTCTTAGGCTTATACTGATTCTGCTTATTCTGAACTTGAGACTGCTTATACTTATGATGTCAAACTGGATACCCTACTTTTTCCCAACATTTCTCAGGAGGATGCCATTTGTAGCCACAGATAGAACACTTGCTTTTAGTTTCTTGCTTACTAAACAAGGCAGTTGACTCAAATGAAACACCACTCTTAAGAACATCCTTCTGTGACTCTTCTTGTTAAATTACAACACAAGCATTTTCTACACTAGGAAAAGGGTTAAGCAACAGCAATTGACTCCTTTGTGCACCATAACAATCATCTAAACCATTCAAGAACTGAAAAAGTCTTTGTTCTTCCTTGTATTTCTCAACAGCACTCAAAAAATTTGACATCTCAGGAGTAATAGTAACAAGCCTAGGTAACATCGACATAGAATCCAATTCTTCCCACACACATTTCATACAGTATAATACTCACTCACCGAACATCCATCTTTGTTGAATTTCAAAACATTCTTTACTCGACTTATACTTTCTAGAACCATTGCTAAGTGAAAACCTAGTCTCTAATCGAATCCAAATCTCGAGCGATTCAATGAACATGATAGACTTAGCAATAGAATCAAACAGAACTCATAATCGAACTAGTAACAAATTGTTACAAGTTTCCCACATTTCAATTCTAATCGCATTCTCGGCAATAGTAGTAGGTGGTACAGGTTATAACGGTGGCCTAGGAATCATACCTTTCACAAACCCTAACTTTCGCTAGTGGATAATCCGATTTCCATAGCGGCGCCAAGAGCGATAATTACTGCGCTCGGTTAGTTTTTCTTGAATTGGCAACGATCCAGGACCATCAGATGGATGCACATACAAAGGATTACTCGAATCCATCACAACAAGCAGCAGAATTAGAAATCAAACTTTTCCCCAATTTTTAACCTAATTTCGAACACAAACACAAGATCTCAATTAAACACAAATTGAAGATCTTTAATATGATTTGAACTGATAATTGATCAAACATATATCAATTATCACAAGTTCACTGTGAATTTGTGAAATTTAGAATGATTTTTGGTGGTTTATGATGGTTTAACGGTGATTTACGGTGGTTTTTCGGTGATTTACGGTGGTTTTAGGTGATCAGATGCTCTGATACCATGTAAAGTAAAATACAATCAGAGAGAATTAGGGGAAAATGATTTGTATTCAACTAACTGAACAGAAAGAGTTACAACAGAATCTATATATGGCTAAACTGCCTAAACAACCTTTCAAACTATTTACAACTAGGACCTTCTATTCTAAACTTATTTACATAAATAACCCTGAACATATTACTCTTTACAAGTTGAAACGAGGAATAAATCGGAATAAAAACATTGAACTATGGAAGTATGGAACATAATACTCCAATATGATTAAAAAAAACATCATGATTGTTTGATTGTTTCTACATAATTCAGATACATAGTCCATACTTTGATCAGATACTATATTTAACAGTATTTTAACATCAAATACAAATAGCCCACATGACTAAAAGAAATAATAATCTGAATGTTACGAACACAAACACCCATTAAGTACATTTAATTGTTTTTCTTTTTTTTAGAACGGAAAATTTAACTATCTCATAACATTTACACTACAAATCTATCTCACATGTCCTAAGCCTACTTGAACCCACAACCATTTGTTGGTTTTATGGATATAAATTAGTAGACGTGAGTTATGATCGAACTCGAGACCACGGGATTGCACACTTTGCGTATGAGAATTAAAGTTAATAATTAAATATAAATGTTGTATTTATTTATTAATTAAACGAAATAATATATCGGACGTTAAGTAATTAAGTGTAATGGACTAACGGTCGTTAAATGTAATTGGAAAGGACTAGATTGCAAATTAATATTGGGAAGGTTCCGGAATCCCTTGGGGGACACTCAACCGATCGGCCCAAGGCGTATTCCCAACCCAACTCAAACTCAACTTGTTCACCAAGTTATGTTGAGTATATAAACAAGGCTAAGGGTCTTGGTTTTGCATCTCTTGTACTCATTAAGATAAAAACTAAATTGTTTTGTGTGTGTTTTGCTTAAACCGATCGTGCACCCTCCCTAAGGGATCGATCCTCATCTTTTCCAAATCAAAACTGTTTTGTTTAATTAAAACTAGCATTGCTTTAATTCGGTATAGTATGTGTGTAGAAGAAAGTGGTACTAACACATTATTGTTAGTATTCTTGGATTGAATTACAAAATCGGTAAGGGGTAATTCACATAATCCTATAAAACCTAATTAGGGTTCATCCTATTGTTAGTTTTGTGGATTTAATTTTTGTTCGGCTAGAATCAAGAAAGGTACGCATATTCTTGTTTATGTTAATTAATTATTCATTAATCTTTCCTATACGCTTCCGCATGTATTCTTTGATGTTTTGTGTTTTATTATTGATTGTCATGATATATAATTCCAACAGTGGCATCACGAGTCATTGGTTTTAATGAGTAATTAATTACTAAACGCGTAAAATACGAATATTGTATGTTGTTTGATATGATTGTTCTATGGTTTTGGTTTATTTTTTTTATGGGTGGATTTTTTAATTTTTTATGGGGCGTACCCCTAATTTTTTGTAATCGATTCTTTTAAAAACAATTTTAGGGTTTTAATTGTTATGTTAACCTTATCGAAACCTAGAATTAATATATGTGTTACGTGATAAGTTCATGAATAATATGTTTTGTGACATGGAATTATATGCGATCTTGTGACTTAATTGAATAATTGATATGTTATATCCATGATGATACATGCATGTTTGTCATGGATGGTTGCTTGAATTATTATTTAATTGTTAAGATATTTTATCACATGTGTATTTTTGTTAAATCTTGAATTGGGGAAGATTCCAATTATATATATTAATGAATCAATTATGTGCAATTTGGTATATTTTAATTAAGGGTTTAAGCAATCGATTAAATCGATGTATGTGGCTCACTTTCAATTGAAAGTGAAAGCCTAATTAATATATACATTAATTAACCTAGACATTGATTATTAATAGGTTTTATCAAATAAGTTGCATGTGGCTACTTGTTTACGTATTAATGGTTAATTATGTGCGCATTATTTTAGTTATTTATTTTTATTTGTTTACTTGTTTGTTTATTATGTGTGACAAGTTTTAAGCAAAGGGTAATTTTGAATAGAAAATAATCTGGACTAAACAATGGTGAAATTCGATTTGTTTTGAAGAGTTAAGTTTTCAATAGTTTAATTGATTGATGATTTTGGTACAAAAAGTGAGAACGGCTCACCCAATTTGACGGATTGTGTTGGGGGTACAAAGAGGGGAGCACATTAAATTGTGACCCTAAAGAAAGAGGTTATTGCTTCAGCGTTGACCGAATTCTCCGATTCCTTGCGAGTCAAATTGGAGTTACCGAGTAGGCTATGCGTACAAAATCATCTTAAGGGCGAATTAGCTTTAATTCCATGCGCCACTTCGGTGGTAATTACCCAAAACACTAAGTCTTTAGACTTATGCAAAAGTACGGTATAATGGACGATAATTAAAAGTAAATTCCTTGATTGGCGAAACCAATACCTCAATCAAAACTTTGATAAATTTGATCTTTATGAATTGGTAATGAAAAGTTTTTATTAAAATTTATGCTACAAGATGAATGCATGACATCTTTGTACATATTTGATTTGACCATAAAATCAAAACTAGTACCCTTTATAAATTAAGTTTGTGCCATCTAGTTAAAGGAACACTTGAAGTTGCAATTTCGTCATGTCGAACTTGGCGAGATTGTGATGGAAAGGTAAATCTTTATGTAAAGTCGGACCTTACATGAACATATTTGCGAGTTCTTTAAGTTAGACACTTAAATTGAGTAGGAAGTGAGACACGGACTCAAGGCATAAAATGGGATAAAACATGTTTATATTTGCAATAGCGTTGGAAAATATAAATCCCATAATGATCTAGGAATTGGAAATTGTTTGCCAATTATTGTTCGACGATTACCTTATTATATGCTTTGGTTTCTTGACGGGTTTTAATATTTATATAGTCTCGTTATACCTATGGTCTACCCTAATGCACTAGCAGGCGGTGTGCCCGTCGTGTGTAGTGTAGTATTCGGTAAAACCGAGGTCGTCCCAAGAGCTATGTGTGTTGGATTATTACTAAGTCTAGGTGTCACAAATTTTAATATGATTTCGATAAGGAATTAATTAATTAACTACTAAAGCGGATAAAAGGATAAAGGCAAAGGTTTAATCAATAGAGGAGAGTGGTGCTAACCTAGTTATTCCTCCTAGCTAGTAATGTCTCGTCTACTTACTTCCAATTACTTGGTGGGGTCAAATTCGAGAGGACAACATTTGGTCAATTCGCCTAACCTATCGACAAAGATGCCACCACTTGGAGAAGTCGGTGTCCCTTCATAAGTCCAGTTGTTCTGGTCCCTAAGCCAGTCATTAAGTACCGCTACATGCTAGATTTATAATAGTGAGTGCCGGGCGTTAGCAACAAACACTCACCCCCCAATTCTTAAGTTCATCAAGCGGTGGGTGATCGGTTGGTCAAATCGCACAAGTAGAAAGGGTCGTCGGTTGGTCATATCTTACCCTTCCGTCTCGATCTACTCACTTAGGGTCGAGTTGGTCATATCTCTAAGCAACTAGCCTCTACCGCCATTCAAAACTACCAAAACAAGGGTAGCTACCAATAAACTATGCATGCATACACTTAGAAATAATTATCTGGAGTAATGTAAACATAAACAAAACAATTAAGGAATCATAACTAGGCCGGCACCAAGAGGTGCTTAGCAGCTCATATTAACCATACAAATCAATTCAATATTCAAAGTTACGAAATACATGAATCGAAAGTAAAGAAAAGATAAAATGCTAATGCTTATCGTAGGGGTGATTTCTCCTTGGAGACAACTCAGTATGCTCCTCTAGACACACCTTTGGCTTCTTCCCACGTTCTTTGGTTGTGGTGTGTGGAATGGGATGCTTTGAAATCTTTGGAAATCGTGGGGTATTTATAGGCGGATCGGGTTCTGGCGTAACTAATATAAGAGTTCGCCGTAATCTTCAATTCCTTCGTATTTTGCACTAGATCTGCTTGGTTACGGCGTAACCTTATAAGTGGTTACGCCGTATCTTCAATATTACTTGGTTACGCCGTAGTTGGTGAAATAGTTACGGCGTAGTTATCGTGACGTGGAACCTCATTTGACCTAATATAGTTACGTCGTAGTCTTTGGGGAGAGTTCGCGTAACCTTCTAATGAGTTGGTTTTACGAGTCACGCTTTAGTTACGGCGTAATGTGAGAGATGAGTTACGCGTAACTTCTTCAAAGTCGACATACTATGATAAATCTTTGATATTTCTCCAATTCCGCGTCTCTTTAGCTCGATGCTCGTAATTTACACGAAAGTGGAAAACAATGGAAAACAAGCGTAAATCCATATAAATGATATAAATTACAAGCATTATCGGAAATTGACACTTAATATTCGGGACTATTTGATGTTATCAAATATCCCCAACGAACTCTACTTGCCCTCAAGTAGACCTTATTAGAAAGATTCCTAAAAGATATCTCCCAAAACACGGAAAATATAAGTTTACAAATCCCTTATGCTAGAATAAAACAAAGCCGAACACCTCACGAAATGGGGCAAACACTCAAATCTCTCAACTATTCTAAGTGTCAATTTCGGGGTGATCACTCAATCGCACAGTCATAGCATGTATTCTATCATAAGCTTGGCGGTTACACAAATCTCCACCACTAGAGTTAAGGGCTAAACAATTCTCGAAGGCAATATGGGTAGACACGACAAATGTTAAGGGTGACTCGTCATTACTAACATGTCACGGAGAAGTGGACAAAATCAATGATACATGACCAAATCCATGGCCAAGACACCAAAGATTGCTCGTTGCATCACTAGACACGCTTCATGACTAAAGGGTAGGATAAGACATGGGATATATAAATGGTGTAAAATAAAAATCAAGCGGTAGTCTAAATCTATAACCAAGTCATCACCACTTACCGTCCGCCCAAAGTTCAAGCTTTGAAGTCAAGAAACGGATCATGAAATACTAGGTAGATGTGTCATTAGAGGGCGTCGTGATGGGCACACTACCTTTTCTCCAATTGTTGGCATAATTACCAACTCCAATCTTGAATGTGACCGAGGTGGCCTCCTCGATACTAAATCTATAAAGCTCATAACATAGTGCTTATAACATCGCACTTTACAATAACTAAATAACATAACAAATATTTTTTTGAATCATTTTTTTTTCAACATAACAATAACAACTAAACATAATATCCCCCCACTTGAGATGAACAAAGGGAATTCGGGGGGTCTTCAATGATCTTCAAGAATATGTCGTCGACGAAAGTGTGATTTCCGAACCTTTCCACTTGAACCTTGAACTTAGGCAAATGATGACTTCCCAATCACAAATAAAGACTACAGGGTAGGCTAAGGTGTATAGGTGTATTGAAACAATATATTGGGTTAACAAAATGAAAGGAATGGCTCAGATGGGTGTATCTAGGGGTATCTTGCACTAAAGGTGAGTGCAACAAAGGGTTTCACATGGGGTCGAGAAGTCGGGGTGACTAATCGATAGACACACAATGGTAGGCTATTTGGGTGATAATCCTATAATATTGCCTTCTAAAGCGAAAAGTCCAAATACATCGAGCTAACTCAACATACCTCGTCTATGGTCTCGAAATGATGCAAAGGCCAAGTTCTAAAGTTTACAAGCTACCGAAGCACACTCATAATTTGGTGGATTTGGGGTAAAATATTGGAAGCGGATAAGGCTAATCTCACCATATAATATCAAGGGTTGTATGTGCTCGGCTAAGGTCTAATCTAGTTAGGTTAAGAAAAACATGTCAAAATTTTAAAAATGGCATAATTTTTCAAAATAAACTAGAAAAAGCGAGGGCAAAATAATGTTCAAGAGATAATTCTACTCCGTCCCCCACTTGAATTGTACAAAGTCCCTTTTGTACTAAGCGTTAAATAAAGGTGAAGAAAAGTAGAATTAGGCGAGAACTTCCACAAATTTGCTCCAAAAGAAAGAAGGCCCACGAAAAGAGGCGTGCCTTCGTATAAGCATCATGAACAAACTTCAATCCACGAAATCACACTACCGACAAGCATAATTCTAAAAGAAAAAATGAAAAATGAAAAACAAACCTAACTCACTTCGTAGGAATCACGGTTGCATTTAGCATATGCAACAAGCCTTTTAAACCACTTGGTGTCCCAGTGGACGAGTGAAATCTCGTGAGGGTTCTGAGAACACACCCACAAAGTTCATTTAAAATACTAATACAAGGTTATTGTGTTTTAAAATGAAAAAGTAAAGCGAGAGGAAGGTTACGTCGTAACTCTTTGAGGAGTTCTGTAGTGGCTAAAAAACACGACATAAGTGCAAAGCGGTGGCTCTGGCGTAACCACGAGATGGTATTACGCCGTAATTGGTAATCGTCTAAAATTCTCTTGCAAAGGGTTGGTTACGGCGTAATCACGAGATGAGTTCTGTAGTAACTATGGTCGAATCGACAAACTGCGGCAGACAATCATTTCCTCGTTTCACTGCAAAAATGGTTAAAAACACAAAACCCTAGAAATGGAAATAAAACAAAAGAAAGGGATAATTGGGTTGTCTCCCGAAAGAGCACTTTTCTTTATTCTGAGTCTTTAAGTTAGACTCGAGCAGCGGGGCTTTATGGGGCCTTTGGACTTGGCCGACTTCCTCTATGTCTTTCATCAAGTTATGCCTACCCAGCGACATTCGTGGCGGTGCGGAGGTATTCTTTAGTCTCGATCTTCCGAATTTTGCAAAATTTTCCTCCGGACCCAAATGGTAGCGAGTGAACTCATATTTTTCGACAATAATTGGTGGCGGCCTCTTGTAGGGAATCCCAAGGTTTGCACCTCCTTTGCTCATATGCTTCATCGTCGGGTCGATAAATTCCTCATTCCCTTGCAACTCAAGGTAATCTAAAATCCCTCAATGTCATCGTCGTCGAATCGGTACCTTTAAACCATTCTTCATCGAGCAGATTCTCCACTAGTACACACTTGCATTCTTCCTTTTCATTACTTACCAACTCCTTGTCATCCTCAACTGTTATTTCACTCGAGTTGTTAGGACCCTCGTTGTTTGAATTTTCTTTACTCATGTATTTTTTCCAAATCTTTTCTTGTGTTAACGTATCTACATGTCCATACTTGATGTTCACCCAACTGTCAAATCCCAAGTTGTCCAAACAAGGCAAACTTGTCCTTTCCGTATCGTTGGTTGAGGTCCAAAAGAATTCATCTTCTCCCATTCTCTTTAAGCTTCTTCCTCCGTTACATTTATCGTCATAAGGGTTGCATGATGCCCATAAAACTTCCCCAGGAGATTTTATCCTTTCACACGATGACTTGGTTTCATTGTTGTCGGTTTAAGCAAATGATCTTCCATGCAGTAGATGTCATTATTAGCCACTTCCTTTTTCTGATTATGATCCTCGTAGTCAATCTTGAGCTTTTTAAGAAGATTCGGGTTAATCTTAGCATTCCCGAATTGTATTGCGTACCAATCATCAAATGTCAAATCCCCGAACTTGATATTATGTCTTTCAAGCTCGTGAGGGCACGTCCATTCTTCTTCTTTAACACTATCCCCACCGTTGCAATACTCGCGGAAGGGGTTCGCACGTAGGCCATGCTCGTGTGGATTCATCGTCGATTATGATTATCGGAGTACACCAGTGAGTGATAGGTGGCTCCTCTTCATCCTCGAAGGAGAGTTTTTCCAGTCTTTCATCATCGGTATATCACGAGCCACATGAATTTGTTATTCTTGACCCTATCCTTATCGCTACCTCCATCATAAATTTCATTTCTCGGGTCACACGAGGCCCATAGATCATACCAATCCCCTTAGCTACGGGTATCTTTTTGCACCGTGATATTTCCTCTTAGATGGGGACGGAGGGCATAAGTTAATATCGTGGGACCATTCGTTAATCTCGGTGTTCTGATTCGTCCACTTGAGGAATTCGTCCGCCCATATATCCGATTCTGTCGTAACTTTCAGTTTTTGGTTCTGGCGTAACTCGCTAGAATCGTCCTTATCAACATTCTTCATAACCCCTTTATCATTGTCAAAAACATAGTTCTGTAGTAACTCTTGAGACGATTCTGGCGTAACTTCGGATCTGTCGACGGGATTTTTACGAATCCGTATCTTTGGCTTGTATCTTTGAGTCATTATCGGCAAAAATCACTTTACATTCCATTGTGGGTTTTGATCCTTGGTTTATTGTTATTCATTCTCACTTTCTCACTAAGCTTTTCCACCATAGATTCAAGGTTTTTAGGGTTGTGTCGTGATTGGAAAGGCTTACATCGATGTTTTCACGGAATTCTTTTAACCACTCATCTTGTTCCTTTTGTCTTTGGGCTGAACTTTCCGAGAATTTGTTAATTGTTTCTTCAAGATTGGGCTTTCTTTCTCCATAAGGCCCACGGTTGTAATTTCCACGGTATCAGATTACTATTTCGATTATCTCCGTAAAGCGGTCGATTTTCTCCATATTTGGCTTCTTCAATTATATTTTCTTCGTCAGCGTGAGGACAATTCTTCGTGAGATGTCCTCCCCACCGCTTTCACAACCCACTTGGATGGCATGAGCGGTTTCTCGACTTTCGGCATATCTCGACTTAGATTTTCAATTTTACTAGCGATTCTTTGCAATTCCGTCAAAACTTCCGCTTTGGTTTCTTTTACTTCCTCCGTCGTGCCATTTTGAGAATGATCGACCATTTTTGAATGGCTTCAATTGCAAGAGTAGGAGTCATGTTCGGGATAGGTCCTTGATAGTCCAACATCATCTTGTAGTTACGTTGATTCCTTTGTAGAAGATGTTGACCTTTTCTTTGGTTGTTCGGATCATGTGTAGGACATTTGTAAAGGAGATCGTTGTATCTATCCGGCTTGATACAATGTTTCATCGTCTTCTTGTTTGAAATTATGGATCTCAAAAGTGGTTAGAAATCTTGACGGAGGACAATACCTTTGAATGAAATGCTTCTTAAGTAGAGCCCAGTATTAATTGCCCGTGAGCAATCTTTCAATCCATCTTGGCGGCTCGATAAGAGTCATGGGGAATACCCTTAGCATATGACATCATGAGACACGCCGGAATGTTGAAAAGGCTTGCGATGTATAGGACATTTTCAACGTGCTCATATGCATCCTCGTCCTGTTTCTGAAAAAGGGTTAGCACGAAGCTCCCTCATAAATTGGTCTTTAATTTGGAAGCGGACATCCGCTCCAATTGCCGGTCTTACGAGACCCGACCCTTGTTCTGATCTTGTCAACGCCAAATATTCCTCAAGAGTAAGGTCATCGATGTTAACAACTTCCATGGTACCTGAAAACTTGAATAATGATCGTGAGAAATATAGAAAAGTTTAAAACGAAAATGAAAGACTTAATAGCAATCCTAATATAACTCCCGTGTGGCGCCAAAAACTTGATGCGGGTTTCTTGACCGGGTTTTAATATTTATATAGTCTCGTTATACCTATGGTCTACCCTAATGCACTAACAGGCAGTGTACTTGGTCGTGTGCAGTGTAATATTCGGTAAAACCGAGGTCGTCCCAAGAGCTATGTGTGTTGGATTATTATTAAGTCTAGGTGTCACAGATTTTAATAATGATTTCGATAAGGAATTAATTAATTAACTACTAAAGCAGATAAAAGGCAAAGGTTTAATCAGTAGAGGAGAGTGGTGCTAACCTAGTTAATCCTCCTAGCTAGTAATGTCTACGTCTACTTACTTCCAATTACTTGGTGGGGTCAAATTCGAGAGGACAACATTTGGTCAATTAAGCCTAACCTATCGGCAAAGATGCCACCACTTGGAGAAGTCGGTGTCCCTTCATAAGTCCGATTGTTCTGGTCCCTAAGCCAAGTCATTAAGTACCGCTACATGCTAGATTTATAATAGTGAGTGCCGGGCGTTAGCAACAAACACTCACCCCTAATTCTTAAGTTCATCCAAGCGGTAGGTGATCGGTTGGTCAAATCGCACAAGTAGAAAGGGTCGTCGGTTGGTCATATCTTACCCTTCCGTCTCGGTCTACTCACTTAGGGTCGGTTGGTCATATCTCTAAGCAACTAGCCTCTACCGCCATTCAAAACTACCAAAACAAGGGTAGCTACCAATAAACTATGCATGCATACACTTAGAAATAATTATCTGGAGTAATGTAAATGCAAACAAAACAATTAAGGAATCATAACTAGGCCGGCACCAAGAGGTGCTTAGCAGCTCATATTAACCATACAAATCAATTCAATATTCAAAGTTACGAAATACATGAATCGAAAGTAAAGAAAAGATAAAATGCTAATGCTTATCGTGGGGAGTGATTTCTCCTTGGAGACACTCAGTATGCTCCTCTAGACCACCTTTGGCTTCTTCCCACGTTCTTTGGTTGTGGTGTGTGGAATGGGATGCTTTGAAATCTTTGGAAATCGTGGGGTATTTATAGGCGGATCGGGTTCTGGCGTAACTAATATAAGAGTTACGTAGTAATCTTCAATTCCTTCGTATTTTGCACTAGATCTGCTTTGGTTCTGGCGTAACCTTATAAGTGGTTACGCCGTATCTTCAATATTACTTGGTTACGCCGTAGTTGGTGAAATAGTTACGGCGTAGTTATCGGTGACGTGGAACCTCATTTGACCTAATATAGTTACGTCGTAGTCTTTGGGGAGAGTTCGCGTAACCTTCTATGAGTTGGTTTTACGAGTCACGCTTTAGTTACGGCGTAATGTGAGAGATGAGTTCGCCGTAACTTCTTCAAAGTCGACATACTATGATAAATCTTTGATATTTCTCCAATTCGCGTCTCTTTAGCTCGATGCTCGTAATTTACGAAAGTGGAAAACAATGGAAAACAAGCGTAAATCCATATAAATGATATAAATTACAAGCATTATCGGAAATTGACACTTAATATTCGGGACTATTTGATGTTATCAAACTGCTCTAAAGTGCCCTACCCTAGGAAGGAAAATCCTAAAAGGGATCAAGCATGCCACCACTTTGCAAGGTCGTTGGGCATTGGAAGAAAATGTTCTCTGTCTTGATGAATGCAGGCAAATAAGAAGAAGTATGTTGGGTCCTCGGTGGCAGGTTCTTGTAACTTATTTGTAATTGAATTATTTACTCTAAATCATAAAATTTCTAGGTATATGATATCTTGGATGTGGTATTCACATTTGTAATACACCGCAGGGGTTTAGAGTGGAGAGGAAGCTAGCCTATGGGGGAGCAATATCTGCACGTGGGCAATGAGGCACATGGGTCGTTGAAGCCATAGGAGCGTTTAGTTTAGTATTGCCTTGAACTTAGTCTTGTTATTGAACAAGCATTATGCACCTTCAATAATTAGAGTTCTTTGTTTCCTTTTCAAGATTGTTGGATGATAGTTTTACTCATACTATTTCACGTAATGGAATTTACATTTCTTTAAATGGTGTATTTTATTTTAATGCGATTCTTGTGAATGGTGTGTTTGAAATTGATGTGATTGAAATGAATCTAACAAATATAATAATTTGATGTTTAGAATCAATAAGAAAATGAATTTGGACTTGAATTCTTCTTATCTTTGGCATTGTAGACTTGCTCGTATAAGCGAGGCTCACATGAAAAAACTACAACACGAAGGGCTTTGCAAAATATCAATGATGAATCATTTGATAAATGTGAGTCATGCATATCTGGGAAGATGACGAAGAAACCTTTTCATAGCAATATGGAGGGCGTCGATCTACTTGGTCTTATTCATCTTGATGTGTGTGGACCACTTAGACATGTGTCAAAGAGAGGTGCTAGCTACTTAACCTTTACTAATGATTTCACCGTTATGGTTATGTTTATTTACTTAAGCATAAACATGAGGTGTTTGAAACATTTAAGGTTTTCAAAATGATAGAGCTGCAATTGGGAAAGAAGATTAAAGCTCTTCGATCCGATGAGAGGCGAGTATCTAAGCCAAGAGTTTAAAGATTACTTAGGCGAGAATGGAATTGTCGAATCTCACTTCTCCGTATAATCCACAACAAAATGGTGTATCCGAGAGAAGAAATCGTACATTGTTGGACATGATACGATCTATGTTTAATCTTACTACTCTACCTTTATCCTTTTGGGATTATGCTTTAGAATCTGCATGTTCGCATTACGAATATGGTTCCCATGAAGAAGGTTGATAAGACACCATATGAGATATGGCATGGTAAAGCTTCTAACTTTGTCTTATTTAAAGGTGCAGGGGTTGCGGGCGTATGTTAGGCGTGACTCGGCAGATAAACTCCAACAAAGATCGTAAAGTGTATCTTCGTAGGATAACCTAAGGAAACTATGGGTTACTACTTTTACTATCAACTGAAAATAAAGTTATTGTTGCTAGGTATGGAGATTTTCTTGAAAATGATCTCGTATCTCAAGAATTCGATGGGAGATTTTATGATCCGGAAGATGATCATGAAGATACATTACCTACGAAAATAATAACGTTATACGGTAGAACACGATAGTCCGGGTCCTCACTTGAAGTTGAAGTGATTACTGTTAAATGATCCGTGAGGTCTCGCCCGCACTGACGTCTATGTCTTAACGTGAGGGTTGAGGAAACTATGTTAGGAGATCTTAGAGAGCCTACTAGTTATAAAGCTGCCATGGCAAATCTTGAAAAGGACAAATGGCAAGTCGCAAGAAAGGATATTTTCAATGGAAGTAAAGCATGGCTTATGTAGCGATATGTGTGCTTCACACTGCTTTGAAGTGGCACGCATGCGAAAAGTTCCTTATGCTTTGGCGGTGGGATCTATTATGTATGTTGTGAGATGCACAAGGCCGGATGTGGCGTTCGCTCAAAACATGACCGGTCGATATCAACGAATCCGGATGAACTTCATCGGATCTTTGGTAAACATATTCTAAAGTATCTTAGAAATAAGAAAGATATGTTTTTAGTGTATGGTGAAATCCGGACACATAGCTTGGTGTTACGAGTTCTTGTGATGCGTCTGGCGATGTGATAAAGATGATCACAGTATCGAGACGGGTTATGTATTTGTCATCAATGGAGGAGCGATTGTTGGAAGAGCAAGCGAGTACGATTACGATGTCTGCGGAGGCGAACACATAGATGCTTGAGTCGCAATGGAGGTCGTTGAATTAGGAAATTCATTTCGGGGCTTGGTGTTATGCCTTGATTGAATCACCAATTGATATGTATTGTGACAATTCTGCGCAATCATATTTGCCAATGAACACGGAGTCATGAAGGGCACGAGACATTTTCTGAGTATCACTATGTTCGGGAACAAGTCGGTGAAGGTGAAATTAATCTACTGAAAGTTCACACATATGACAACTTAGCTGATCCATTCACTAAGGCTTTGGCTAGAGAAAAGCTTGTTGGACTTGCTAATGGAATTGGACTTCGTTTAGCTAATAGTTTCATGCAGAACTATGATTAGTATTTGGATAAAGGATATTGTAAAACATACATTATTTTGATGAAATAAAATTTGGATTATTTTTATTTTCATTTATAATATTGTTGTCCTATATTTGCATGTTTAATCCATGAGTAACTAAGTTATTCTAAACTGTCCGTTGTCGATTAATGATATGGGAGTATCATTAAACTAAGAAAAATCTGAGAGATGTGGTAGAATATACTTGAAGTATATTGATGAGAATGCATACCATTTTCAGATGATATTCAATGAATTGAATATAAGACTTATCCCAACTACATAATTTACTTTGTGGATATTGTTATAAGTAAATTATGAATAGTTATCCTCGGACTTGAGATACCGGATAAGTGTCATGAATGTAGTGCATTTACGTGGAGCAACTTAACGCTATCGTGGCGGTAGTCATAAGGGTTATTTCGAGAAGTGTTACAAAGTTTGTGGGTTAGTCGGTCAAGATAAATTTGTTCCTTCAAATTTATTTGGAGTTTAATCTTGATGGGCCCTCGTAGGGTTGACAAGATGTTTGTCTGCCGCCCCAAAATCTCCCGAATATGTTCGGAAGATTTGGTAATCTTGGTCGATCGCTTAAAGCGAGAAAAGAATAGTTGAACAAAGAATGACTTAATTCCATATCTTTATAAAACGTAGTATTATAACAAAAGGATAATAATAATGAGAAATCATTAAAAGGTTTTCCAGGAGCCTTACTCGAGTTGTACTAGAGGCATCGAAGTGTTGCTAGACGCTAACCGATGTGATCACGCTATTAAGATATATCCAAGTGGGAGTTGTTGGTTTTATAGATATAAATTAGTAGAAGTGAGTTATGATCGAACTCGAGACCACGGGATTGCACACTGCGTATGAGAATTAAAGTTAATAATTAAATATAAATGTTGTATTTATTTATTAATTAAGCGAAATAATATATCGGACGTTAAGCAATTAAGCGTAATGGACTAGCATTCGTTAAATGTAATTGGAAAGGACTAGATTGCAAATTAATATTGGGAAGGTTCCGAATCCTTGGGGACACTCAACCGATCGGCCCGAGGGTATTCCAACCCAACTCAAACTCAACTTGTTCACCAAGTTATGTTGAGTATATAAACAAGCTAGGGTCTTGGTTTTGCATCTCTTGTCTCATTAAGCTAAAACCTAAATTGTTTTGTGTGTGTTTTGCTTAAACCGATCGTGCACCCTCACAGGGGATCGATCCTCATCTTTCAAATCAAAATTGTTTTGTTTAATTAAAACAAGCATTGCTTTAATTCGGTATAGTATGTGTGTACAAGAAAGTGGTACTGGTACTAACACATTATTATTAGTATTCTTGGATTGAATTACAAAATCGGTAAGGGCTAATTCACATAATCCTATAAAACCTAATTAGGGTTCATCCTATTGCTAGTTTTGTGGATTTGATTCTTGTTCGGCTAGAAAATCAAGAAAGGTACGCATATTCTTGTTTATGTTAATTAATTATTCATTAATCTTTCTTATACGCTTCCGCATGTATTCTTTGATGTTTTGTGTTTTATTATTGATTGTCATGATATATAATTCCAACACCATTAAGTTGGAGAGTTTCTCACACAACGTAGATACCATTGGAACACAACATGTTATAAGCAGTACATTGAATTGTTTATCATGTGTTTTGAAAACGGTAAAAAAAATCACATTTTTGTGTAACCATTGGTTTTCGTTGACGAATTTTTTTAATTTCATGTCATCTATCGAGAAGATTAAATGGTCATTGTGTTGATGACAGAGTGGCCAATGAATATGCAAGAAGATGAATTTTGGTACTTTAGTGATAAGAAAATGTTGCAAAGTGAAAGAGATGAGAGGAGTAAAACTTGGAAAAGACAAACAAGATAATTGGTTGCTGGGAGGATATAAGGGTAATATTGCATAATTCTTTTCTGTGCATACTGCATAGTAAACATCTTCGTGTGTTTATCAGCTCCTTTTAGAAAAGATGATTTCATTTTTATTAAACAAATAAATATGTATCATATTTAATACCGCTATTATTCATTGGGCTTCCATCCGGCCCAATTTGCTACTATAAAAATATAAAAACTCATGAGAAGATGACAAGTGTCTCTTTTTTTTTTCTTTCAGCTCCCTCCTTTTTCCTTCCTTTTTTTTTTCTCTTTTTCCATACAATCCACGATCTAGTTATGATAAACATTAGCTTTTACAAAAATAAATAAATAAATAAATAAAAATAATTGATGAACTGTCGGAGTATTGAGGAACATTTGAATATTGATGAACATTTTCTACTAATAAACATTTGTACTGATTAACATTCTGGCGGAATATTGATGAACAAATAAAAATAAAATAAAAAAATTGATGAACACGTATTGATAAACATAAAATGTATCGATGAACATTAAAAAACTGATGAACACATATTGCAGGTTCGAAGTTTTATTCGTCACAATTTTGATGTTTTTAGGAAATATTGAAGCTTTTATGAATTACTAAAACATTTATATTCTAATTAACATCTTCAAATTCTAAAATCACAAAAAATTTTCACAAAAACATTTTATCGAACACCTTATGGGTGTTTTCATGAACACATGATTTCTTTAAAAATTTATGAGACATACTTTATAAAAACAAAAAAGATGAAGAACAGATGTTAATTAAATGTAATTAAATCACGAAATGAGAAAAATTAAAGAAACGTACTGTTAAATTAAAGCTAGATCTCGAATTGAAAGAATCATATCTTGAATTAAGGTTATTAAGTAACGAATTAAAGTAATTAAAGTTTTAGATCCTGGATGAATAAGGTCAAAATAAAAAAGAATGTTCATGAAATAAGAAAGAGGAAAGAAGTTGGAGGGAAAGAAGAGAAGAAGTTGGAGGGAAAAGTGAGGGGTACGTGTCAATCACTAAAGACTTTTTAAGCTTTTATTTTTTACTTACTTTGCATTTGAGCGCCTACCTCTCTTTATATATACTTTTATAATTAATTCGGTGAAACATAACAATATCAGCTAGTGAGGCTATTATAACATGTAAAATGACACAAAAGATACATTAAGATGAATTTTTTTTTAGATACATAATAAGGGTATATATGTGATATGAGAAACATAACTTTAGCGACAAGATACACATGCTTCTTATGAAGCGTTTTAAATGAGAGCGGTTACACAAAAATCAAACACTAACAAGCTTCGTATTTGAACCGCTAGTTGTTAACCGTTCCAAAACGCTCAAATGCTTGCTATGAAAATGCCTATATCCAAATGGTTTATCTGATTATTTAAGGGTACATTAACCAATTAATCCAAATATTTCAAATATGATATTAGCTAAACTAAGCAAAATTAAACACCCCTTTCAGAATTGACCTATTATTCTTCTCGGATATTTTGAATTACTCGTATGTGAATATTCAAGTTTCCAAAACGAAAGGAATTTCTACGGTCCATGTTTCAAACGAGATTGAACCATAAACCAACTTTTCAAAATCTAGAGCGGAGATGTAGATTTTTTTTTTTAAACATGTAGACAAATCCAACCCGAACTTAGCTGATTTAAAATAATAAGCGGCTTAGTTATGTTAGCGAGGAAAATAGCAATAATAATAATAATAATAATAATAATAATAATAATAATAATAATAATAATAATAATATGAATCAAAGTTATAAAGTATTTCGAGACGTTGGAAGCGCGTCTTATTCATATCTTTAGTAGGATTAGGCTTTCTTTATAAATTTAGAGGTGAAATTTCGAACATGTCGCATGACTCCCATTAATTTCTTCATATATCCTTTCAGTTTACGTAAAAAGAACGTTCATAATAAAAGTAATAATAATTGGTTCTAATTTTGCATGTGAAATTGAAACATCTGTTTAAAATACTTCCAAACAAGTTCTATCTTAAGTTTTCGAGAGGTGTAAAGTGAAATCTCTAATTTATGCAGTGAAGTGAAATAGGAATATTTCTTTGAAATTTATTTATGCCTAAAATTGTGTGTCAATAGTTGATCGGCATCTCAAGAAGTAGTCTTTTGTTGCAACCAATCATAAACTGACACGTCAGTTTAAGTATATATTTAGTCATCTTAATCATTTCTCTATATTAATATGACCTTCACCCAAACCAGCATTTAGTCTGTATGAGTCTAAAATCATTATTTTAAGTCTGAAATATAGATTATAATTGTTAGAATGTGAAAGGAAGATAAGATCGTTGTTTCTTGTACTGATCATATTGAATGCTCTTAGTACATTGACCTCTAACAAATAGACAACACAAATGAATTAACTCAAAACAAATCGAAATGAGTAAAACGTGACAATGTGTCTCCTGTGCAATAGTACATATTGTTTATAGAAGTGTTCACAACTTTGCGCAGCCCTTTGTTATACAAACAATGAGAAATTGTCCTCTAGCAATAACCCTAACTACCACAAAATGCATGGCTTAGTGGTAAGGCACCTAACGTCATCACAAGAGGTTTATAGTTCAAATCTCACTAGGCATGCTTATACTTTTGTTGGTGGCTAAAAAAATGGTTGGAAATGGTTACGTGGATACCTCGGTTAGGCTTTATACATATAAGTTGATTAAAGACTCCCTAAGCGATAAAAAGATAGTCGCATTTTATTTTACAATTTTAAAAAGTGTGTAAAATTTTGATTAGTTTATTAATCAATGCTACATAAAATACAAAATTATCGACAAGTCGAGAATTGAAAAAGTAAAATGTGAAAAGTGAAAATGTGGTTTGAATAACTTTGGAAAGTCAAACTTGATTTCTATTACTTTGCGTTGTAACTTTGGAAAATATTTATTGTTTGCAAAAAAGCGTAAATACCATATCTTTCTCATATCGTTCGTGAATGTCAAACCATATTAAGAATTTTGTTGAGTTGAATTATCAGATATTCAACCGTTTGCAATTACGTTTGATCTTTTAGATTACATTTTGAATGTTAAGCGAATCACTTGTTATAATATCGCATATCGTTAATTGTCTACCACTGGAGCCATTACCCGCAGGACCGGGTACTTTCCTAGTATTTTATAATGTGTAAAGTTTGATGTATAGGAAAAAACTCTTTCACACTTATAATTGTATTATTAAAAAAATTCACACTTTTAATTGTAATGAAATTTAACATTTCTTAACACACACCTAAGTTTCAAAATTAATTGCAACACCCAATTTCTCCGCATTTGAGGAAGTGTGGGAAATTTGGATGTTACAAATGACTTTTATACATATAAGTGTGGACATGACTTATATTTCTTTACAATTAAAAGCGTAAATTTTTTTTTGATACAATTATAAGTGTGAAAAATATATTATTTAAAAAAAATCACACTTATAAATGTAACTATTTTTTACACATTATTAAGTATTAATAAACTAATAAAATTTACGCACATTTTAAATATGTGGAGAAAAAAATGCATAAATAAAACTATTTTTTAACTGGAAGATAGCATGAACAGATAAAACCTTATGGTTACTTTGGATGTTACAAATGACTTTCACACATATAAGTGTGGACATGACTTATGTTTTTTTACACTTAAAAGCGTAAACTTTTTTGATACAATTATAAGTGTGAAAAATCTATTATTTAAAAACTATTTTTTTACACATTATTAAGTATTAATAAACTAATAAAATTTACGCACATTTTAAATATGTGGAGAAAAAATGCATAAATAAAACTATTTTTTAAGCGGAAGATAGCATGGATGATAAAACCTCATGGTTTACTTTGGATGTTACAAATGACTTCACACATATAAGTGTGGACGTGACTTATATTCTTTCTGTTAAAAGCGTAAATTTTTTTTTGATATAATTATAAGTGTGAAAATCTATTATTTAAAAAAATCACACTTATAAATGTAACTATTTTTACACATTATTAAGTATTAATAAACTAATAAATTTTACGCACATTTTAAATATGTGAAGAAAAAATCGTAAATTTAACTATTGAACAATGGACGGATAAAACCTCATGGTTTACTTGTTTTTGTCCTCTAGCCATGCATAACCCTGTTGGAAATCAGGTGTTCTATTACAAAACGTATACTTATCGTATTCTATTGGTCTAAAGTCAGTTTTATAGTAAGTTAAGTGTCCTTGGTGTCGATGGAATGGTCATGTCAAGAATGATATATATTGCGAAATTCAAGATACGTAGTATTTTGGTTCATCTATAAGCTTTATATCACCATCGTGAGACCTTCATATCATCGAAAGTGAATCCGACAAAACATTATTTGGATGATAAGTTACCAAAATAGGAAAGAAATATTGATGTCGAACACTTCTAGATACAGATGTACTTGTTTTCATCATGTGTTACAAAGGAAGAGCTAAGCTACAAGACATGATAAGCTGGAAGACTGTATAAGTCGACCCTAAATTTAGTTAAGTATGCAATCTTAGGCTTTAGTAGAAGTGGTGGCCTGGTCGACGCCAGCATCATTTCTGTCTCGACGGCGCAATTCTTCTGATGGTGTGCGAGATTTTTTTTCTTTTTCCAAATATTTTAACAACAAATTTAAAATTCATTAAAAATAAAACATTACAATACTAAATAAAACATTAATATATTAAAAATAAAAGCGATCGAAATCATAAATTATAAATCATATCTGAATCTTAAGCGTGCGAGAATCATACGAAGTCAGATGGCCAAGAATTCGCCGATCTGAGCCAAATGTTCCTCATCTAGCGGAGGTTGCCCAACAAATCTAGCAGACGAACTTGATGCACCTACACCATCGGGTTTGTTCTCCGATAGCTCCAATTGATTTTGGTCTTGATGTTGTTCGATATCATTGAACACACCCCACAACTTGTCGAAATGTCTTCATCTGCGGGCTTCATCCATAAAAATTGTCGATCAAAGCTTTTCGTTCGGTAATGTCGTTTGCAAATTGTGTAGTCTTCTCTCATCGTTAGCTTCTCTGCTTTTACGCTCAAACAAATTGATAACGTCTATAATATCGTTTTTAGACCCACATCATCTTCTTCGCATTTTTTTTAACGTACATGCATATCTTCAACGGAATGGGGGCGGCAATGTATAATAAATCTTGTGTTGAGAAGTAGTTTGAGGTTGAATTGTGTTTGAAATTGTGTGTTTTTGGTGAACAGGTGAAATTGTGTGTTTAAAAGTGTGTTTGAGTTAGTATTTATAGGATGTAAAAGTGGTAAGTTTTTAAAAAAAAAGTTTTTTTTTTTAAATATGAAACGGTAACAAAATTGAATTTTGTGTGCATGCAAGTCGGTCGTGACCACGAACTAGTTTGTCCAAATGCACTACACCAACCGATGCTCACCTTCTAGCCACAATGGGCACAACCGAGCAAATGGTCGGTCGACCCTCCATGCCCAACCGACCATTGTGACTAGCCTTAGAAAGTTTTTCATGGTACGAAGGGACTAATATTAATTCTTGGGTGTGGCAAAACTAGGGTGGCAAGTCTTGAAGCGACATGGCCCGACATCGAAGTTAAACGTGTTTGGGTTGAAGATAAACGTGTTTGGTTCAAAAGCAGTCAACACGTCTAACTTATTTATTAAGCGGGTGCGTGTTTGGGTTAAGTAAGTAATTAAGCAGTACGTCCGTGACCCGTTTATGTTTATAAGCCTCTTAAAAATGAAATAGATAACATGATTTTCATGTTAGATTTCGATTAACGTATCTTGTTATGTATTTAATGTGACAATTTATTACAATTATAACTCGGATATGATTGAGATTGTTGTGTAGTTTTGTATTGTATTTTATCAATTTATAAATCGTTATATTATTTTGGATTTAAACTAAGTGAATCAACAAACCATCAACTCTCTTCACCGCTTGACCTATTTCTTAAATAAATTAAGCGGGCCACAAACAAGTTCTGCGTGTTATCGTATACAGGTTATGGTTGAGTTTTTGTGTGATTAATAAGCGAATTAGTGTTTGGGTAGATGTTATCTTAACACACCAACCTCTGAACCAAAATAAGTTCTGACTCGATTGTCGCTTTAAATAAAGCGATGGTGTGCTTGGCATAGAATCCCACGATGATATAAATGTTATTATTTGTATAAAATTTTAATTTAATATACGAATCGTGTATTAGAAAATAGGCGCCCGTCCGTGAGCCTAAGATCCATTACACTGAACTAATGCTACACTTGTAATTTATAAACATTGTATATTGATTAAGTTAAACATACAGAGTTTTATTGTTTAACATGATCTTGTAAAGTTTAAAATAGATTTATTTATAGTATACAAATATATAGTGAAATTTTTAGGGTTTTGTGAAAAATTTAAAAGCAGGAGAATGACATTGGCGGCGTCGATTAACTCTAAACAATTGTGACGCCAACTAACTCAAACAATGAAAGTTATGGCCAAAAGGCCTACATGTAGGGTTTTGGTAGAAAATTATATATAGATTTTTATTTTGAGAGGATGACAATGGCAGGGCGAAGGCGGAGTCTAAGTCTTGAGAATGTGATTTGACGGGATGACATGAAGCAAGGGCTCATAATGGTCGACTTGCTCTAAGAGTTAGAGCTACTATCATTCATATCATGTTAAACAATGAAACATCGGAGATATATATAGCTTGCATGAAACATAAAGAGTATATGGCATGGAATTAATGGAAACTGAAAAACTTACTTGTTTTATTAATATAACAAAATGCTAGATATATGGATTAACAATATTAATATGATATTTCATGGAAGGCAAAGAGTTTTACCAACAGATATTTAAAAGCATATAAAAGGCTTCTTTTTATTTTTAGTTTTGCTGATGAAAACTTTTAAAGTTGTCTTTCAAGAAATGTTTATCACTATATCACCACTCATTGATTATCATTATTGGTTGACAATCATCAAAAGTGTGTATACAATCATTGAAGAAATAAGACATAACAGACAAGCCGTTTCCGAATTTGTGCTGCCCCTCGAAGAAAAATGAGAACGGGGCCTCATAAGCAGAGGCCAAATGAAAAGTTTATTCTTTTTAAGATATACAATGACAATTATTTCCGTAAACAATGTCATTTTTCAAGTATACTTATAAAAATTGTCTTTGTTTTTATTCTTAATTAGTTATATAAACGTTTAACATCATTTATAATTTTTATAAAAACATAAATTTTAGGCGCAAAATATTGGGGGCGGACGGTCGCTTCTCGAGACGACCGATATAGCAAAACTTATTTCTCAGTTTTCTCGAGATGTGAGATATTGTTAGCTGATGTGTTACGTTACTCCTATGGTGTTGTTTGGGTAACACTCTAGTTGGTGTTTTTTAGATATTTAAAGAGTTGTTTCTTGAATTCGATTGAGCATATACCATAAGCATGTAACTACAAGAAGGTCTCGTTAAACCAAAAAATGTTAGACGTGTGAAAATATCCATCAATGATAAGCATAATCATTACAAAATTGTCTAGTGATAAGACACTTAACTTTTGTTGGAAATGTATATATTCAAGCATGTGAATGTCCTGATTCGAACTCTACGTGTGGCGGGATTACACACATTAGCGAATGAAATTAAAGTTAATAATTAATGTTTATGTTTACGATTAATTATTACACATTAAGTCCGGTTAACGATCGTTAAGTATTTAACGGAAAATGACTAACGACCGTTAAATGAAAAGAAAGGACTAGAAATGGAAAACTTGGAAAAGTTATGGATTCCCTTTGGGCTTGTCTACATGGCGGCCATAGGGGCCTTTCAAAGCCTAATTCATAAACTTGTTCACAAGTTTCTCTTAGTATATAAAGAGGTTGGGTTACAGGTTTAATACAACATGCGTTGAATTAACCTAGATCTCTCTTCTCTCTCTCTTGTCCCAATCGGCGAACACCCCATTTGTAAGGAGTTTGGTTTCGTTTTCTTAAGCGAGGACTTGTGTTAGATCTAGCAATCGCTTGATTCGTTGGTTAATCGTGTGTGCAAGAAGCGTGGTAGTAAGTCACTATTCTTACACCATATTGGTTTGAGTTGTAGAACGGTGAGGACAACTCTTCAAACCACTTCTTTGTTTTGCTCAAAGGATTTGACATTCAAGAATGCGTTACGCATACTTTCAGTTAATTATTTATTTGTTATGATCTTTAAGTCTTCCATTATTACTCTTGATGTCTTTATGTTTTATTGTATTTTATATATCATAAACTCAGCGGTGGCATCACGAGCCTCGTATAACAAGTAATTAATTCTTGAAACACATAATTAAAATAAACATGAATGTGTTATTATTTGTATGCTTAGATCTAGGGTTTGCTAAACCTAAACCCTAATTTTGAGGCGTTTATTTGGTGCCACTAATTAGGGTTTGTAAACTAATGTTTTAATTGGATTAGAAACCTAAGATGCATACAACTTTATGTGTATATGCGTAACTCTGTTTTAATTGCATTAATTGTTAAGTGTAATTTTATGTCCATGATAATTATCTGCATGTTTTATCATGGATCTGCCTTTATTGTATGTCTTTCTTGTTTAAGTGATATACACTAAATTTTGATAGATCTAAAATTGGGGAAGACCTCCATCATTATTAATTTAATAGGATTTATCAAAAATGTTTGCATGTGGCTATTTGATATGCATGACTTTTATTTGTTATGCATTTATTGTTTATCTATTTATTTTTACAAATACTTGCTTGTTTGTTATGTGTAACAAGGGTAATTTTACAAGAAAAATAAACTGACCTAAACAATGGTGAAACATGTATTTTTAAGAATAGTAATCATAATCGTTTAATTGATTGATGACTTTGGTACAAATGGTGAGCAGCTCACCCATGAGAATGAACTATAAAGGGGTTATTAAAAGAAGTGCGCATACGGTCGCGAAAGGATATCTAAGGTTGTGCTTTAGCGTGTGCACAGTGCTCACGCCTCTCTGTAAGTTCGAATGGAGCTACTTAGTAAGCCATTAAATGTGCAAGCTCATCTTAAGGCGAATTAGTGTTAATTTCATGCGCCACTTGGTGGTAATTATCCGAAACACTAAGTGTTTACACTTATGCAAAATGCGGTATAATGGATGATAATTAACACTAAATTCATGATTAGTGAAACCAATACCTCAATTAAAGTTTGATGATGAAAAACTTAAACATTAAAACAAGATATAAATGTTTTAATAAAACCTATATTCACGAAGATGAATGCATGACATCTTTGTACATATTTGATTGACATCAAAATTATTACCCTTTAATTTAAGTTATATGCCATCCAGCGAAGCGGAAACACCTAAGATTACCTTTTATTTGCGTGAGATCGTGACTTAGATCGTAATCAAAGGGTAAAATGTCCACGTGTCGTGAGAACGGGCATGGACGATTTTGCGGTTTCTTAAGTTGGACAACTTAATTGAGTTTTGTAGTGAGCGGCAACTCAAGGCATAAGATGGGATAAAACATGTTTACATGGCAATTGAAATTGGCTATATGTAAATCCCATAAATCTAGGAATTGCAATTGAAATTGGCAATTGAGCAAAAGCTCTACCACTTTGTATAAGGTTCATTACTAGCAGATCAACTGATGTGATGAGATAATGACAATTTGGATCCTAGTTTTTCAGTGAAAATTAAATGGTTATATGCTTATGAACCATGGGTAATTAATTTTCTTGAAAAAGGTTAATTATCGAAAATACTAAAATTGAATTTTGTAATTCTTTTGAATGTATAAATGCAACATTTAACCGTAAACAAAGTTTATTCTTTGATCAGTAAATTGCTCCATTACGCTTTCAAACAAATGTTTGATCGAGAATAATTTACCGAAAAGACAAACGAAGTCTCTTTCCATGAGAGAAGCATGAGACTCAATCCTATTCCTTTTCATGAATGAGAAGGTATAATAGGAACATTTGAATTATCTAAATTCTAATGTAACTCATAGCAATGAATTGCACATCTTATTTTCCATAAAGATTTCATTACCTCATTTAGTGAATGAATCCTTTGTAACAACATGAATGTTGGTTAGCTGGAAAACATGTATATGAGTTACAAAATTAGAAGCTAGACAAATTACCGCGAAAAATGGTAAAAGGAAAACTAGCTTAATTTATCTAGTTGGTTTACTTTAACCTTTAAAGGTGCTACATACCGATATGGGAAGGTAGACACATTAAGGAAGAAATAGCATACCCAATTTTTCAAGTTAATAACATTGATGGATAACCCATCATTCACGAGTAGAATACACCTTTTAGTACCTTAGTAATGATTACGTATGGTTCTTGAAAGGTGTAGGAAAATAAAAAGCAAGGAAGTTGTTTTCCTTGGTTATGTAACACTTACAATGTTGTCGATTCGGTGGGAGCATTTGTGTTGCATTCTTGAATAAGAATTTGTTTTAATGATTTCTAATTGATGGGAGCTACAAGCCTTATTTCTGTGTAGCAACCAGTTATCTTCAAAGATAATTACTTTCCAATTGTAGACACTTATGTTTTTAAGGAAAGTCATGTGCGTTTCCTTACTAAACAATATAGTTCTACATCTACTTATTATATCTATGACACAAATCATATTAATCGAATAAGCGAGCGTGTATCGTGTTGTTTATACGCTACATGATGTTGTTCCAAGCACAAGTGGGAGAAATCTTTATTGTGTGCAAGGTGCAACACATATAAATATGATTTAAATGGATTCTCTTGACCGCAGGTAAGAGAGTAACGTTCTAATAGGAATTATACATTTAAATGTGTATGATTGCCTATTAAGAACATGTGTCAAGATGATAACAAAGACTACTTTATTTTAAATATTTATGTCTTTCAATATTTAAGAAACACTTGCGATTACAATTTATGTTACGTGAGCGTGAACTAGATTGTAGCCCAGGTAAAATATCCACGTGTCGTGAGCGAGCATTGATGATTCTGCAGTTTCTTACATTGAACATTTCATGGAATGACATAATTAAATGAAGTAATCGATACTACTTTGAATTTGAGTATTCGTTGAATGACTTAAATATATGTAGTAAATATTAACTTGAAATATTAATTGAAACCGGTGGTGTTCATAATTACTTTAATTATAAATGTTTATGATTTTGTAAAGTCACAAACATGAAGTCATTAATACAAGACTTACAATATAAAGTAAGATGTTAACTTGCATGTTTTAAGACATGTGCATGAAGTCAATGAGTTGATCAAAGACTTATAACATATAGTGGGATTATAACTGTTTTGTCTTTTGACTTGGTCAAAAATACTTGTGTTATAATACATGCAATTGACTTGGTAATTCTATTGTACCATTAAGTTTTACTTTATTGGTAAATAGGTAAGCCAAATAGTAGATGTTATCTTAAATATTGTTAGATTATCTTACAGTATTAATTCTAATGAAATACCATATACTTATGGTATGTTCGATGTAACTTCTACTGCGTCGTTCGGGTCGAGGAAACTTCCTTTTCTTGAGCAAGTTTTATAACACCTAGGCGATGAACCTAATCGTTGTAGTGTAGTAATTAGGGTAAGCCACGGGTATTGATATCGTTCTCTAGGGGAATAGGAATGCTAGTAAGGAGTTACTACGCTAAGGTTAAGGTTGAGGAAGATTATTTTTTTTTATCTTTTTATGTTTTATGAAAATGGAAAAGTACGAATCTCGGGTATTGGATTTGGGGGGTTGGTATTTCTACCGATTACTCTACTATTATCTAATTATCTAAACTAAAGTTGTGGGAGTCTATGTCTAATTAATGTGTGCTCGTATGATAGTTTAAAGATGTGTTTACTTAGTTTGTATTACTCCTTAATTATCTCCTATTGATGGTTGAATTGTCACGTCTTATTCTTAGTTGCGTTGTGTGTCTAAAGTTGTAGGGTGTCGTTTCTCCAACTCTTTGAACTTACCAAAGGGTCTTGTCTACAAACCCACTAGGGATGATAAACTCCTACTCTAAGGCGCTCTTTGGATGGTTTAGCCTACAACTACTCGGTAATTATATTCTAAGGTTCACAAAGATGAATCAAGCATTAAGTACACAACGAATGACCTATCGCATTACTAGATCATATATCAACCAAGATAAGAAAACAACCAATCAATATTCAATAATTAAGTTTCATACTTCCTAAGCAAACACACAAATAAATTAGCCGGACATGGAGAACATGCAAGCATACACACAAATAATCAAAGACATAATTGAATTAATGAAGTAAAGACTTATCTTGATGTAAGATAGGGTTTAAAACCCTAAAATACTGTACAAGACACCTTAGGTTCGGTTTAGGTTTTACTCCAAAGACTCTCCACACAAAAGGCGAAAAATTCGGATTCTATATAAGATTACAATTGCGGCGGCGTCACCTTATGTTTAGTGGCGCCGTCGTGTCGCCGCTCATTAGGGTTTCGTCTTGGCGCGTTAACCTTGCGGCGGCGTCACCTTGTGTCCGTGTGCCGTCCTCTTGACCGGCGTCGTCGGATTGCATCTAGGCCGTCTTAGTAGCGACGGCCTACTCTTTTACCACCTGGGCGTCGTCGCTGAAAATACAAGTTTTGGGTTACGGCCGTCGCAACATTTTGGGACGGCGTCAATGCACTTTTGTGTGCCGTCGCGCCTAACTTTAGCAGCTGTGAGTGCCTCGATTACGACTTTGGCCATTTTCTTCATGTATTCGCCTTTTCGTCCAAATAAGTGCCATTCCACATTTTGCCTTCACGAGACCTAAAAAGTGAAAAGGAACGATATTAATCAATAACGGATACAAAGTGATCAAATAAGGACTTAAGCGTCCCTCAAAATGGTACCTTTTAAAACCTTATCAAATATCCCTACACTTGTTATTTGCTTGTCCTCAAGCAAATGTGCTTTAGCCAATTAATTTATAAGTTAGGAGTCATAAAGCATTAATTCAAAGCGGTCCACAACACATATAAGCCCATAAAAGTCATAACAAGCACGAAATACATACTAGCACCTCACATGGGGTGTTTGGATACTCACATCTCTCTCGGGTGTATATATGAAATATAACAAATAGGAAATGGAAGATAAACACTCATTAACGGTCCTAGTACATAGATTACCATAAGCTTGAGAATAGATCAAACCTCCATCGCTTTGGCGTAAGCACCTAGGAAAGACTATCAAAGAGGTCTTTTAAAGGGTTGTAATGTTAGGCTTATGGTAGGGAAATAAGGGTTTGGTGGGATAGGCTATTTAGTGGTGGCAAGTCAAAATCTCTATGTTAGCGCATATGAAGAATGGCGTTGCTAAGCCAAGACTAAACACTCTAAACTCTAGATAATGAAATAAACAAACATAAATTTAAAAGATAGATGTGGGATGGTAGCCGTATGTTTTTTTTTTTTTTTTTTTTTTTTTTTTTCACTCTATTTTTTTTTCTTTTTCTATATTTTTTTTCGATTTTTTTTTTTTTTTTTTTCATACACTTTTACTCTACCATCCTCTACGATAACATCAAAACACTAGGGATTTATAGGCATCCCTACACTTGAGTTTTATTACTCTAACACTAATTTGACCCGATTTGCAAAGATCAAAACACTTGGGGTACATTATTATGCAAACAAAGGGAATTTTGAATTTAACGTTCCTTCCGTCATTTCATAAACTTTAACTTTTCCCATGAATCCCAATCGTCCCAAAGCGTATACAAAGGATATGACTCGACTTAGCAACTTATGCAAGCAACTAGATAATTGAACTAAGGGTTTAAGGTGATAACAAACAATTGCACTAAAAGTGAGTGCATAAGGGGTAGGCTAAGGCGATTTGGGTGTATATTTAGGGGTGGGGTGTAAACAATGCTCTTCATTGATATTCCGGAAAAACCGAAACATCACGAGAACCGCGAAAAGGATAGGCTACGAGGGGTTAACTAGGGTATCGTGTACTAAAGATGAGTACAACGCAAAAAGGGTGTGGGGAATTACTCAACCGATGTGGAAGAAGTAATTATATTACGAATGTCAAACAAGGGTTATCTAATGCCTCTTATCATTTAGTTATTCCTAACTACACAAGTGTAGCCTCACTTGCGATCTCGGAATGCATCACAAAACAAGTTCTAGAATCTAATATACTACGGTTAACACTCTAAGCATTAAAGATGAATGCTTTAATTCCTACTAATCTAAAGCGATCCTCGCATTTGGTGGAATTTGGGTGGTAAAGGGTTTTGTGCTAGTCATGCAACTTCCTATCCATGAGGCGCTTTTGTTAAGACTAATGGCCCACTCCTATATGTCATAAAAATTTTAAATTTGGTGCCAAAATTACCCTAACCGACATTTTCTCATGGTTTATTACACAATCACAATTGAATGAAGCAAATAATCAAGGATAAGCATAGTTTCAAAGTTCCGTTTTATTTTCCTCCTACACTTAAACCGAACATTGTCCCTAATGTTCCCGAAAGTATCAAAGTTATGATAAAGAAGGTAATCAAAAGCGAAAAACTAATACTCCTGATTAGCTCGGTAGGATCCGTGTAAAGTGGTGGTTAAATTCTTTTCAAGAAGAATTATTGCGTGAAAAGCTCCTTCAATCTTATGTAACTTCTTCTTGACAAACTAAACCTACACACTTGAAGAAAACAAAGCGAAACCTTCGCGTAAAATCGGCGGTAATAATATATATAAGACTCGATTTAAACTAGGATATAATGCTTGTGGAATGGATGTTTCTGAATTTCTAAGAAAATTAAGACACGGAAAATTCCAAAATTTATAAGTAGTTGACGAGAAAAAAAAAGTAATCGATGTTTTACTCCTTCTGGGCGTCGTCGAGTTATCACGACAAAAAGCGGTGCGATTTTGGAAAAATTACGGAAAATTTACATCTTTAGAATCGGAGAAATATCGCAAAACATTCATTATGACTCGATGCAAGCATTTGACTCGAACAAACAAACATATATATCTTTTAGTTAATTGTTATTCTCATGTTTACGTTTCTTTTGAAAACGTGTGTAATCCTCCTACACTTATCCACTTATGTAAAATACCTTTATATGTAATTAAGACGAGGTTAAAAACAAAATAAAGCATTTTTACAAATTTAAACATGAGGATAAACAATTAATAAAAGATATATGACACTAACAAGCAAACAATTAAAACATGGGTTGCCTCCCACGAAGCGCTTTTCTTTATTAAGGAGTCTTGTAGCTAGACTCATAGTCGTGCTCCTACGTTTTCTCATTACCGCCCTCTTGACCCTTTATTTTCCCTTCATCGAAAGGGTGTAGACGATGTATGCTCACCGTGGATTCCTTGCCAGCGTCGATTATGGCGACGGTTTTATCTTTTAAATTGGTCTCCTTAGCTGTGAAAGGCCCAAACCATCTTGGTTTGTTTCTTCCTCGTAATGCCCTTATCAGAGATCTATACAAGAGCACTTTTCACCCTTTAGAAATTCCTTAGGGTTCTTTTGTACCTTAGGTATTGAGGTGGGATTGCTTCCTAACTTTTATCGGGTTTCCTGAATGTCGCATACAATCCTTGAACCATAAAGTCTCTAAGCCCTTTTTCCGATCATTCATCTTCTTAATATTGTTTCCGGGGCTTTTCGATTTCCACCGTAATCATTTCCATGATCTTAAGAGGGTATCTTGGGATGATGGGTATCCTAGCGTACCCCTTCCCGCTTTTAAGTATCATGATGCCTTCTCCGCATTTGATGGTAGCCTTGGCGGTGGCCAGGAATGGTGTCCCAAGAATGAGGGGTACGTTTTTATCTCCCTCAACATCAATGATCACGAAATCCACTGGATAAACGATGTTAGCCACCTCAATTAGAACATCAACAGCAATTCCTACGGGGTGGACATAAGTATGATTAGCTAAGGAAAGTCTAAGGTCGGTTTTGGCTGGTTTCTCTGTAGTTAACTTATTATAGATTGACAATGGCATTATGTTCACATTGGTCCCTTGATCGGCCAAGGCATTTATATTGTCCATGTCACCGACACTAAGCGGTATCACGAAATTCCACGTGGTGTGTCATTTTCTTGTTAACGGTTTTTTATAACCAACTCGTCTGAGGTTCCATAGGTAAGGCATCGTATTCTTCCTCAGTCATTTTTCCTTCAAGAGCTTCCCTAAGAACTTCATTGTACCTAAAGTTGTTTACTTGGTTTGCAATGGTTTTCTTGTTAATTTCGTGCTTAAGGTAAAACTCAATGGTCTCGGGTTCATCATTAGCACAGACTCATCCTTCGTGCTTTCTCGGTTTTCCACATCTCGTACCTTGCATTCTCGGGCATAATGGAAGCGTTTACAAATGAAGTGGGAGGGCAATCGTTGCTTCTTCGAGCACTTTTTGGGACCCTTTGTTTTGGTAAATTCAATTACCAAATCCATCATTTCTTTCATTTTGCTTGCATTTCTCTCTGCCTATAAACCTCCTCTTGAATCGGCTAATCTCTCTGTATGAGCTGCCATGTACTCCCTCATTTGATCCTTGAAGCTTGGTGAAAGTGGTATTGGGAAGTAGAGCGAAATGCCTTCGGAACTTGGGTTTTGCTCGTGACTTGGGGATTCGAAAAGAGGTGTGGAGCGGTTGGTGGAGTGGGCGGTTGGCGACCTCTTGAGGAATTTGTCACGGTGCTCTTTTACGCCTTTTCATAAGATAATCAATTCCTCTCTCGATGGCACTCAATTGCTCTTGAGTGTATCGGAGGATTCGGAAGGAGTGGATATGGCATTAACCACGTTAATCGGAGTTCGAGGATTCACACCAATCTTCGTAGCTTTGATCGACAAGTTCCTCTATAATATCCGAGTTTCTGCATTAAAGTCATTGAGTCTTCCACCGCAGACTCGATCAATGGATCGTCGAGTAATGAAATCGGTATGATCATAGAAGATTTGGTTTGAAGCCAAGATCAATGCCATGGTGTGGAAGTCTATGGAGTAGTTCCTTCGTCGAGTCCATGCTTTGTAAAGAGACTACACCTTGGGCTCTTTGGAATGTCAAGATGTCTCGCCTAAGCTTAGTAGTTCTCCCGGTGGGAAAAATTGAGCAAGGAAGCGAGTAAGATCATCGACTTGAGATGGAGCCGGCGGAAGTCGCTCGAGCCAATTACTAGCTTGGTCCGTAGAGAATTGGAAGAGGCAGACGCGCGTGGTCTCACTAGTAGTAGCATCAAGGTCGATGGAATCGGCGATTTTGAGAAATCCCTCGGATCTTGGTTTGGATCTTGAGAGAAGTCCATGGAATCACATCCGTTTTGCACCAAGCGGATGGTGTCGGATCAGCAGGCCGTAGTTTGGGCTTGGTCGGGAAGCTCAATGGTGTTCCTATAGCCTAGGTGGCTTGGTCTCGAGTATTCACCAAGAGTACGGGCTCTTGGCGGGTCAATTGGTGGTGGGTTGATGAATGGTAGTGGGTTATCACCTTCCATGATGAAAAGTGATGGGGTTCTGAACAAAGGTTACGAAGAAGGGGATAGACTAGAGAAAGCTAAAAATAAGAAAAAGTTTACTTGATAGGAATCAAGCAAAGGAACCTAAGCGGGTGGACTACTAACTAGCTATTCTATTCCCGGCGTGGCGCCAAAAACTTGATAACGCTACACGCGTCGTCGGGGTCAAGAAACTTCCTTTTCTTGAGCAAGTTTTATAACACCTAGGCGATGAACCTAATCGTTGTAGTGTAGTAATTAGGGTAAGCCACGGGTATTGATATCGTTCTCTGGGAATAGGAATGCTAGTAAGGAGTTACTACGCTAAGGTTAAGGTTGAGGAAGATTATTTTTATCTTTTTATGTTTTATGAAAATGGAAAAGTCTGAATCTCGGGTATTGGATTTGGGGGTTGGTATTTCTACCGATTACTCTACTATTATCTAATTATCTAAACTAAAGTTGTGGGAGTCTATATCTAATTAATGTGTGCTCGTATGATAGTTTAAAGATGTGTTTACTTAGTTTGTATTACTCCTTAATTATCTCCTATTGATGGTTGAATTGTCACGTCTTATTCTTAGTTGCGTTGTGTGTCTAAAGTTGTAGGGTATCGTTTCTCCTAACTCTTTGAACTTACCAAAGGGTCTTGTCTACAAACCCACTAGGGATGATAAACTCCTACTCTAAAGCGCTCTTTGGATGGTTTAGCCTACAACTACTCGGGTAATTATATTCTAAGGTTCACAAAGATGAATCAAGCATTAAGTACACAACGAATGACCTATCGCATTACTAGATCATATATCAACCAAGATAAGAAAACAACCAATCAATATTCAATAATTAAGTTTCATACTTCTAAGCAAACACACAAATAAATTAGCGGGACATGGAGAACATGCAAGCATACACACAAATAATCAAAGACATAAATGAATTAATGAAGTAAAGACTTATCTTGATGTATGATAGGGTTTAAAACCCTAAAATCTTGTACAAGACACCTTAGGTTCGGTTTTAGGTTTTACTCCAAAGACTCTCCACACAAAAGGCGAAAAATTCGGATTCTATATATAAGATTACAATTGCGGCGTCACCTTATGTTTAGTGGCCTTGTCGTGTCGCCACTCGTGGGGTTTCGTCTTGGCGCGTTAACCTTGCGGCGGCGTCACCTTGTGTCCGTGGCCGTCCTCTTGACCGGCGTCGTCGGATTGCATCTGGGCCGTGCGAGTGGCGACGACCTACTCTTTTACCACTGGGCGTCGTCGCTTGAAAATACAAGTTTTGGGTTACGGCCCGTCACAACATTTTGGGACGGCGTCGCTAATAGCTTTTGGCCGTCGCCTTCTAACCCGACAGCGTGAGTGCCTCGATTCGACTTTGGCCATTTTCTTCATGTATTCGCGCCTTTTAGGTCCAAATAAGTGCCATTCCGCATTTTGCCTTCACGAGACCTAAAAGTGAAAAGGAGCGATATTAAGCAATAACGGATACAAAAGTGATCAAATAAAGACTTAAGCGACCCCTCAAAATGGTACCTTTAAAACCTTATCATTCGATTAGAAGAATCAAAATCTATTGGCATGTTTGATTCAAGATAACTATAGTTTCTTCCACATGTTATCAAGGTTAGTAGATTGGTATAGATTGAATATACTCGATAAGACTCCAACCTAGAAGATTGATAAGACACCATTTGTTTATGGAATGTGATGAATCACATTAAGTCTTATAATGAAGTTACGAATTTGTTAAACTACTTGTAGAGTGGGTTGTAACAAACTAAAGTCGGGAGCTGTCAATGTTTTTGTAATATCCCAAAAGAGAACAATGTATTGTTGCTCTGCTTGCTAAACTATTTAGAGGTAATCTTTAAATTGTTAAAGGCAAGTGGGAGTTTTAGTTTAGATCTTGAAGATTAAAGTTACAAAATACATAATCTTCTAAAATGCACTAGCAAATATCATGATGAGGCTAAACATGTATATGATAGACCTCAATATGATGGAATTGTCATTCATAGATCCGTAAGGATATCTCGGATATTTAATATGTTAAGGAATATGAGTTCTGAGGATCATGGTAAGCTGTTAATCATAATGATAAATTACCAAATATTGAATTGTGGTAAATCAATCATACTATGAATGTTGAGATCTTTGTCCATAAAGATAATCAACTTTGATACTTGGTTTATCTTAATAATGAATATGAGTTTCTTGAAGGATGGAAACCTAGTGGTTTAAATCTTTGTGTAGAAATCATATGGACAATATTACACATATTTAATGTATGTCAAGTGATAATAATATTAATCATATTTAAGCAATTAACTATGATTGAATATTCTTTCTAGATACATTAAATAAAAGTATAAAGATTATAATTGTCATACTTAGTTTCATTGATATGAAATTTTGACAATGAATATCAAAACTCTTTGTTGTGGAATTACTTTTGCGAGGGCGATAAGTAATACAAAGTAGTTTTATGAATTCAAATAATTTTGAATATGTACAAGCTGCAAGAATCCATGAATGGATATATGCATGCATCTATGAGATGATTCTTATGTTTAATATTAAATCAATGTTTGATTTAATAAATTAAAATAAGATAGCTCATAAGTATTCTTGAAAGCTAGTGGGAGTATTATTTTCTTAAATCTTATATGTTGTATGGGCAACTACATTCCACCTAAATTAAATTTTAATTGGGAATGAAACTTTGTTTGTAAGATTTGGAAATAAGACATACAACCTTGGAATATATGTTTATAAACATATGTGGTAAAATAAATGAGTCTAATAAAATATGATAAATACATATCTTTAACAAGATATAATATGAATGAGATCTTAAAGTTTAACTTGAAGATTCATCATGTACATCATGTTGTGTATAAGATTGTTGTGTCATGTTTGGTTACAAGATGATTTGACAACATTGAAATTTGTTAGTGTAATAAATATTTTAAAAGGAATATGTTTGGATTTAGAATCACATTCCACGGTCGGATATGCTCTAGATTCTATGGGCGAAAATATGGCAATTATTTCATAATTGTCATTGCCAACAAACTTGAGTTTGGTAGGCACCAACATTACACTATAAGCATTCGAAGTTTACGGATGTTTAAAGAGCATCTTGTTGTACACAATGATGATCTTTGGTATAATTGAGATGACACTCGATTCTAGTCATGGTATCATGATAATGACCATGTTGACTAGTTATGCTCGACTAAGACCATAGTTGCATTATACATTAAAGAATGAAGAATACTTTAAAACTTTAAAAGTTTTGAAAGATGATTGTCATATCAAGGTGGTTCGGGTTATCACGCGCTTGATGAGTGTGTGAATACTCATCATTTTTGGTTAAATCTGAACTGCAAAACATTTAAAAATGCTCGAAATGCATCAAAATGATAAAAATATCACAAATAAGTGTTTTATGTGTTTTAAATGCAAAATATCAAAATCGGTGAAAAGCGTATCAAGTTTGCATAATTGGCGAGTTTAGTCCCCAGTTTCAAAAGTTGTCAAAAGCAGGTCCTGGTAAATCAAAATAAAGAAAATATCATTTCAAGTCCACAAGGATTCATGAGATGTCAAAATTGGTCCTTGAGATTTAAAATTTCAAAATTTCAACTTAGGTCCCTAAACTTTGAAAATTGTCAAAAATGGTCCTTAGAAGTTTGAAAATGTCAAAATTGTCCTTGTACTATTGAAACTTGTCAACTTTGGTCCTTGAAACAACTTTGGAAAATGGCGAATTGGTCCTCAAAAATCGAAATTGCCTGAAATGGTTCTTAAAACAATAACCAAGCTTTGACCACTTTGTGAATTTTGGACCCATATATATCTTTTGACCCCACCATATTCACCTTTTGACCCCCTTTTAATATTAAGCACAGTCGGCTCTTGGTCAAACAAACACCTTCCTCCAAAGTCTTCCCCTACTTCTTACTGTGAAAACAGACCTGACCATCCCAAGCTCATCTCCCTCCCTTATCACTCCACCTCTCCTAACAATCCAAATAGCATTTAATGTTGCTCCTTCCTAACACTCAAACTCTCCAACTGGTCAAAATAACTTTCCCGCCAAATTTTGATCAAACGGCCAAAATCTATTCTACTGATCCAATGGCCAAGGAAAGAGATGAGATTTGCTCAGAGGACTAGTGGAAAGCTTTTTGGGTATAAAAGAGAGAAGAGATGCAAGAAGAAAGAGGAGTAGTTAGTTTTTAATTTCTATGTATGTCGTTTTTTCTTAAAATGTCTTAATTAGCTTCTAAATTTGTAACTTTAAGCTTTATGGTACTGAAACTAAGTTGTTTAATCATTGTACTCACTTTCAAATATTAATTCAAGGTTTTACATAAGTTTCTGTTTTATCATTCCTTTGTTGAAAAATTAGTTGTTAGCTCTTATAAAAATTGCTACAAGTAGCTTATGTTAAACTCGAATAAGCTTATTTAAGCTTATTATAGCTTTAGTAGCTTACATATAAGTTTCAAGCAACTTTGGTGTATGGTCAACAAAGTCAAGCTGAAGCTCAATTGGACTTGGTTTTGGAATTTGGTTGATCAGAGATTGATTTGGGTTGGAATAGCTTCAATTAGTTTAGTTATGGTTCTGGTATGAGTGGTTAATAAGCTGGAACACTTGTGAGTATTTTGCTAGTTTTCATCAATAGTGTATCTTTGCATGATCTATATCTGTCTTGATTTATTGTTAGTTTTAGTTTAGACTTGTTCATTTAACTGTCATTAGGTCATAATTGTTCAGTTTTAGCAGTAGCATCAACCAGGTAGTCATTTAAGTAATGTCAACAGTGAAACAGTTTCTATAGTGGTGTTTGGATCAGGTGTTCAAACCTGTGTATGAGGTTTGTTCATTGGCCAAACTCTGTGGTTTAAGGTTTACATAGGATAGATAAGCTCATTTTAGTCATCAAATATCATTTGTGCACATTCAAAGTCAAAATTACCATTAACCTGCTCTAATTTCATGTCTGTTGAGATTTTGATAAAGCAAAAGCTTGATTCATGTTTAGAATTCATAGAGGTAGCTTAATGAAGTTTTATTTCACCTTAAACACATCAATCTCAGTCCTTAAATTAGTTGCAAATCTCACAAAAGTCAACATATCAAATCTGTCAAAATAGTCAAAAGTTGAAATTCCAGTTTTCAGCCCAACTAGGGTGATTTTTCATTGATTCATTCTTGGATCAAATCAAGTGAAATTGTGGGTTTAAAAACTTCCACTGGTCTATTTTCTTAATATCAATTTTGTAGATTTTTTTGAATTTTTTATAAGCTTCAAAACTGCTTGTCAAAATGGGTATAAGTGCCTGTACACACTCGATGTCTTGAGTGTGCCTGAGTTGTCTTGAGAGCTTACCGCAGAGCTCGGTTTAGCTCATCAAGGTCTGGTTTTGGTTTATAAGCACCTAGCCGGGTCTTCTTTAAGTTCCAACACACGGTTTTCATTTTGACTTATTGGGTAGCTTGTGCTTAAGCTTAAAGTAGTAGCCTCAATTGTTTTTAGCACTTATTCTCAAATCATCAAATCATGGTAGTGAGTACTTTAGAGGTTTAGGATAGTTATAATTAGTTGCTTTCTAGTACTTTTGCATTTTATAGCCACATAGCAGTTTGGTACTTATTTGTGGCTTTTGGCTTATTTGGAGTCTTATTCTTAAGCACTTGTGATTCTGATCCATATTCTTGCACACAAGCCCTTTGTTTTATATTTTCCTAGATTCATAATATTAATTTAGACTTTTCACGAAATGTTCATAAATTTTCATCCTTTGTTTGCTATTTTTCTTCATTTAAAAGCAGTTTTAAGTCATTTTAATTAGCTTTTAATACAATTAAATCGAAAAGTTTCAAAAAATAATTTTCATTTTCCTAAATTAAGATAAATATAAAAAGTCAAAAAATATTTTCCAGATTTTTCATAGTTTAATTTGTAATTTTAGCAATTTAAGTAGTTTTAAATAGTTTTAATTCATAAAAATACAAAATAATCATAAAAATATAAAATTAGTTTTAAAAATTCTCTTTAGTTATTTTAGATTTTTCTAAGCCATAATTTCATTTTCTAGCTTTATTTCATATTTTCTTGTATTTTAGGTTATTATTAAATAAGTAAAATAGTTTTAATTAATAATAATTAGATAGTTTTAAAAATAATTTTCTTTTTCTAAAATTTTCTTTTATCATTAGGTTTGTAAAATGTCATTTCATATTTTTAGGATTTATATAGTTTCAGGTTTCACATTTTCTTTTATCGTCGCGTAGTTTTTAATTTAAGTTTTATAACGGAAAATCAAAACATCATTTTGCAAATAGTGATAGCGTTTATTTAATATAATTTATCTTTTAATTTTCTTTAATTTGCATTTAAGCCCTGTCATTTATAAACTTTTCTTTAGTTATAAATATTCCAATCAAAACTCTTTCCGTTCAAATCCTCTCGATCACTATTCGTTTGGTGATTCATCATATTTCGTTGGGACATAACGACACAGGAAACTCTATACTCTCGATCTTCATTGCATTGGTATACAGGCTGTTTAAAGTTTCTTACGGTTAGCCATTCACAAGTGGCTAGCTTGTGTGAGATAACCTGACCGTTTGGCATCGATCACACCTTATGGAATGATATGACAATATCAAGATATGTGTAAACACATACAAGAAATTCAATTATTGAATTTTTGAAATAAGTATTCTCAAAATTCTTGTAGATCAAAGTTAGTTGAAATTATGCCTTGTCAACAAGTATGAGTTGCATGACTTATGGCAAAATTCAATAACTGAGAATTATCATGCATTGATCTATTTAGTATTTGGATAAAGGATGTTAAACAATAATTATTTATAATGAATTAAAGTCGGTTATCGTTTAATTTCATTTATAATATTGTGTCCTGTATTTGCATGTTTAAATCTTTGAATAACTTAAGTTATTCTAAATAGTCCGTTGTCAATCAATAACATGGGAATGATATTGAATTAAGACAAATCGAGTATTAGTTAGAATATACTTGAAAGTATATTGATGCGTAGCATGACTAATTCGAGATGATATTCAATGAATTGAATATAGGACTTATCCGCCCGCATGATAATACTTTATGGATCTTTGTCATTAAGTATATCATGGATATTTATCCTCGACTTGAGATACAAGAGATATGTCATGGATGTAGTGCATTTTGTGAAGCAATCTAACGCTATCGTGTTGGTAGTTATAAGGGTTGTTTTCGAAGTGTTGCGAAATTTATGAATCCGCTTGTAGTCAAAATGGGATTTGTTTCCTTCAAATTATTTTGAAGTATAATACTCTTGGGCCCTCGTAGGATTGTTAAGATGTTTGTATGGCCATACCCAAGGTCTTATTCGGAAGAATTGGTAATCTTAATAAATCATATAAGCGAGAACATAATAGTTAATTAAGAAATGAGTGAGATCCATATTCTTATTAACATGGTATTAGAAACAAAAGGATGAATATGATGATGAATCATCAAACTTGGTTTTCTCGAAAACTATACACGAGTTGTCTGCAGGGGCATTGGCGTGTTGCTGAGGCGCTAACCAATGTCATTTCACGTTTGTAAACATATCCAGTGGGTGTAGAAAACTAGAAGGGGTTGAATAGTTTACCGATTAAAAACTTTGTTTTGAAACTTATTGAAAGATCAATTGATATTGATCTTAAGTATGTTAATGAAATATGCAAGCAATATGTAATAAGTAAATAAGGAAAGAAATGATCAAACCACAACAAGTTGTTTATAGTGGTTCGACCTACAAGGACTCTTTTTCCTTGCCTACTCCACTCCCGAGTCTCACACTCGAGTTTAACTTCACTAGTCAACAAGCTCCTTTCACCGTGGAGAAAACCTTTACACTTAAACACACTATTTCCGACACTAAGCTAGATGTCGAGTTCTTTCCAAGGGTACAACTACTCCCACACACAATGTATTTTGAGGACTAAAATACTAACCACTCACACTCACAAGATTATGATGGTTTGATACAACAATGAAGTATAGATCAACACTAGATCATACAACACTAAACAAACAAGACTTCCAACTTCTCGTTGAAGCTTGAATATGACTTGATCTTCTTTGCTACAAAGAGATCACTAATATGATATGAAACCGAGTTAGAAAGGTTAGAGAGAGATATGTATGAGAGTATGTTAGAAAGGGATGAGAAACTACTTGGCTTGGCATTGCTATTTATAGCCAATTTGGACGAGGGCGTCCACGGACCGCGGACCCCTAAAAGGGTTCCGCCGTGTACCAAATTGGTACCGCCGATCGGCGATCAAGATATCAAATCTTGCCTAAAGTCAACTCTATCTAAGTAAGATTGTGCAAGATATGAAGAGTACAAATCTTCACAAAATATCTAATGGAATCTTCAATGATCTCCATGATGTAATACATGATGTCAAATGTTGTATTACTATTAATAGAAATATGCAAATGCTTAAGTAGTGTTTGGTTTTAAGAACCTAACACATTCTACAAACTATTATCATACATAATGATTAGAGTCATATCAAGATGTTACTAATCATAAATGTAAATGCTTGAATGATGAATATATTGTTTGAGAAAGCTTGTTTTAATATCTAATAAACTTGACAAGCTTTAAGCTTTTATAAATTAAATTTACTTTTGTCGTTAACAAAACTTAGGCAAAGATCAAAAATATAAATAACGTTTAATGGCGATATTTGTATTAACAATCTCCCCTTTTGTTGAGGACAAAATATAAATTTATTTTATAAAAGAAACAAAGTTTGTACAAGAGTTATAAAAATATTAGTTTTAGAACTTTGAAAAGGAAATGATAATGCAAGTGTATGAAATTTGACTTTTTATGAAAGTCAAAGAATTCACTAGTTGATGCATGATGTTGACTTTTGAGAAAGTCAAAGTATGCGGTTTGACTTTTTAAGAAAAGTCAAGTATTATCAATGAGGGTTCTGTTTGACTTTTAGAAAGTCAATTGTATGCGATTTGACTTTTCGGAAAAGTCAAATATAAATAATTTCAAGTTCTATATTTTCTCCCCTTTTGTCTCAACAAAAGAAGAGGCTATCTTGAATGTAATGAGCCGAGCTATTATCTCCCCTTGTTCAAAGCTCCCCTAAATTGGGTGCTTTAATGGGAAGATACATGGATTGTGAAAATAAAGCTACAAAAAAATGTTAGTAATAATGATCATTCACAAGCATTTCCAAACACTATGTAATGACACCAACAATGTAATAAACAACATTCATTAGTTAAAATTTTCATGAATCAAGATCATGAAAAGAGAACACAATGATGTGTTTCTAGTACAAGAAAATAAAAATTATCCTAAAAAGCAAATAAAGAAAGACTATTCTAAAACCATCCTAAAGTGATGGTGGATGGGAAAAAGCGTTGAGGCGCTCAAGAATGTGGTTGAGGATGAACCTCATTTCTTCGTGGAAGTCATGGACCATAATCCGGGTCCGTTCCACGGTTTGACCCGTTGCTCACAAGTTGAGCAACCATGCCTTGGAGGGTAGAAAGTTTGCGGAGGTTGTGGTGGTGGAATGGTGGATGTGTTGGTGGTGTTGGGGATGTTTGGAGTGGTCATGATGGATGCAAGCAAAGCACTTTGCATTTGCATTGTCTCACAAGTGAGAATCCACCATGCCTTTGAATTGGTGGAGGTTGTGGAGTTCGGCTTGAATCTCCTCTCTAGTGGGATTGTCATCCCACATGCTCTCGGAATGTCCTCAATATGAGGGACATTGATGATGGAAGTGGATGATCCCGTATAAAGGACCATGAATGTCCTTGTGAATGGGGTGGAAAAGGAGAGGTCTTGGCCCTAATGGGCGTTTGGGTCAATGGATGACCGAGGTGATTCATGAGCGATTAAGCTCAATGGTGCCAAGGATGGCAATGGTGGTGGATGACTTGGCCTGGGAGGCAAGTCTTCCAAGTCCTCTAGGAAAGGATTTGGTGATGTTGGTGGAGTTGAAAATAACTCCATGGGAGTGAGTGGGAGACCTTGGTGAAGGTGGTGAGGTGTTTTGGATGTTTGGATGGGTGCGGTGGAGGTGAAGTAGGTGTTTTTATTGGTGGTGGAGTGGTGATCACAATGTGTGATGAAGTGGGTGTAGCTAAGGTAAGGTGTGTATCATCTCTAATGGGAGATGAGATTGTGAGTGGTGAAGATTCGGATGATGAGCTAAGATTAACAAAACAACAAGGCCTTACGCTCATTCTAGCGGTTTTCTTGCAAGGTTTTGGTGATGATTTAGTCATTTTAACTTGGGTTTTGATTTGCTAGATAGTAGTGAGAATGAAGAAGGTGTGAGGATGATCATGGTAAAGCCTTTCAATTTATAGAGGTAAGAAATTGTTGAGAAATGGTTTGATTTGATGTTGAACCATTGAAGAGATGAGGTTCCTAATGATTTGGAAGTGGGTTGAATGCTAGTCATATCACCCAAGTCAATCCATACAAAGAAGATGGAGTGAAGAAGAAAAGATATGCAATAAATGTGTTCTAGTGGTGGAATTTCCTAATATTGATTACCCACGGTTTGAAGGTACCAAAATTTGGTTCCTTCCTTTATGCAAAAGGGCTCCTTGGGTGGATTTTTCAAATTTTTGAATTTTGGTGGAAATGGATTTCTTATATACCTTAGTGAATAATACTAGTTCTAATAACGGTATAAACTAGTTAAGATTGATTTATAAGTGATGGAAGATAATTTGGAATTACGAAAGAGTCGAAATTGAGAAAATTACAGGAGAATCCACGGCACCAAAATAACACAGGACGGTACCCTAAAAGGGTGCCGTGCAGTCCTTTCTGGTATGGCGGTACCAAGCGATATAAAGGGCGGTACCAAAATTTTGGTGCCGTCGGATCCGTGGAGTCTTGAAAATTGGACGAGTTCGTTTTTAGGTGTCGGGCAAATTTCGAAACACGAAATTTTTCTTAAAAGCTGTTATACTAAACATTTCTAGTTAGGAAAAGTAAATAACACATATCTAAACATAGAGGAGCATAGATTTTGAGCAAGGCTTATTGATTTTCACAATATAGTGAAAATGGGTAAAATTGATAGCATACTTGTGCTATCCCCACATGAGATTGTTAGCATACACCATTGTTTTAAGTTATATTATCATCCTACATAATAAAAACAACTAAATAGTATCAAACATTAATGATAAAGCATTGTTCCAAACACTCCTTAAAGTACCCTTATTTGTCCAACTTCTTGTAAATCTTGTTCATCATCCTACCAAGGCACTTGAACATTCCCTTAGTTTGTTTGAATTCTGCGATTCATTCTCAATCTCGGGAAGAGATGTGTAATACTCTTGAGGTGGAAGGCGAGAGCTTGGAAGACCATCCTCGGAGCTATTTGATGATGATGATGAAGGAGTTGGAGGTTTAGTTCTCTTGCCTTTAGTCTTAGCAACTCGAGCATCACTCAAAGGTACAAAGATGTGAGGATGAGATCATAGTGAAGGTGCATCCCTTTTGGGGTTGGTGGAATTGGGCGAAGTTTCTATAGAGGCGGGTGAGAAGCATCCGTATGGAAGAGCAACGGATCCTTGAGTTGGAATATCAATCATTCTCCTAGCTATGTAGTAGGCTAAGTTGAATGGTTGTCGGGTGGACAAGTTGTAAAGCATGTGGCAAAGACAAGCGTTTATGTGATCCCTATTCCTATGGTGCTAATGACGTTTGCTCTAAGTAACTCCTCCCATTTCTTAAATTAGTGCTTAAGTTCATTGAGCTCCATTCCATATGGATCTCGGTCTACCTCTTTTCCTTTCGGGTAACTCGGGTTGTATCACCTTTTGGGTTAAAAGGTGTTCACGGATGACATCCTTATCGGCTAAGCGGGTTATGTAGGGAAGAGGCGGTCATTGATTGCATCAAGGCGGTGGTGACCACTTATCCGTGTAGACACAAGTTCCTCGGTTGGGAATTCCTAGTACTCTAGCAAATTCACTTAAAGTGATGGTGTAGTCATTTTGGTTGATTCTAAAGCTAAGACAAAACTCATCATCTTCATCACTAAAACCGGTCACACTAGCATAGAATTCTAATCTGAACCTAGGACAAATTGGTTCATCAATGTCAAGAAGACAATCGAATTGAATGGCGGCTAGTTCTTCACGAAGATTGGTATGCTCAAGGAAGGATGAGTGAATGGTTCTACCCTCGTGGAAATACCTTGATTCTAGACCCCTAAATATTTCTACTTGTTCCTTGGTGAGTCCTTTGGTTTTGTGGTGTTTGGGAATGTAGTTAAGGGTGTCTTTGTGATCATAGAATCTTGCGGCTACCATGATTATTCCTAAGGACAAGAATTAACATGTTAAAAAATAATAATAATAATAATGTAAATAAATTTTGACGTTTTTGATTCTAGTGTGTGCCTATATGAAAACAATTTGGAGTTGCGGTTATCTCGACTTATTTTATGCAAAAAAAATGGTTTTAGTGGAGTGTTTGGCAAATACCATGAGATAACCCAAATGCTCCTAATTCAATGTGGCTACATTTGAATATACCCGGGAGTGCATATTAGTTATGCAATACCTTTAGTATTCAAGAGCATGCAAGTGATGAAAATTCTAACGTTTCTATTTGTATTAGCAATGAAAAATGTTTTCCTACAAGTGAGAAGCTTTTCAAAACTTTTGACATGGGGTGTTTGGTTGTTTGAATAAGGCCTTATATTTATTATCTATCAATTAGTGGGAAACATGATTTGTTTATGCAATATGATAATGTAGTACCTAATTTGAATGACTAGTTATGCAATTTGCCAATTGAATTCATATTTGGTATAAAAGCATACATAAAACCCCATGTAATGATTTGTGATAGTTTTGTGCATAAATAAGAATCCTAGACTCGAATTAAGAGATGAAATGTAGTTAGGATACTTACAATGATGTTATCTTGATGATTAGTGAGTGGGAAGATGACAATAATGAGCTTGGTTTAAGTTTTACGTTTTGGTAAAGTGGGTTGTGAGGAAGAAGATGTTATGTATAAAATTTGTTTTGTACATGAGACACCACGGACGAGACGGCACCAAATTTTGGTTCCGTCCGTGTTGTCGTTTGGTGCCGTGGCTCTGATGGCGAATACAAGACAAAATTGTTTTGGTTTGACTATTCTAATGTTTTAGGCTATGTTTATCCTACATGTTTGGTTCCATTAACCCTAAACCAAGTCTAAGAAGATTAAAGGTTCTCGTTTAAGAGGTTTAGTAAAGATGTCGGCAATGTTGTCTTGGAGGATACTTTCTCGATTGAGATGTTTCCTTTTGAACATTGTCGCGAAGAAAGTGATGATGATTTCAATGTGCTTTATGCGAGCATGTTGAGCAGGATTCTTCTTGAGATCGATGGCTCCTTTGTTGTCATAAAGTATCACAATGTCGTTGAGATGAATTCCGTAGTCTCGAGCTTGCTTCATCCAAAGAGCTTGTTGACATGCTTTTCGGTGAGGCGTATTCGGCTTGATGGTAGAGATGGCTAAAGCCGTTTGCTTCTTTGCAAACCATGAGGTGAGACAATGTCCAACAAAAGTGCAAATACCACTTGTACTTTTCTATCGACATAATCACCGGCATGATCCGGTCGGCATACACTATGGTTTCTATACCCGTTCCTTTGGGATACCATAATCCTAAACACGTTGTTCCTTAATATATCTAAAATCCTTTTAATGCTTCTAAGTGTGATGCCTTTGGGTTTTCTTGAAAGCGAGCACATAGACAAACACTAAACATAATGTCGGGTCTACTAGCCGTAAGATAGAGTAGGCTACCAATCATTCCTCTATATTTAGTGTTATCTACGGATTCACCTTCTTAGTCCTTGGTGAGTTTAGTGTCCGAAGACATGGGTGTTTTAGTTGGTTTGGAATCTTCAAGACCAAATTTCTTAAGCATGTCTTTTATATATTTAGATTGGTTAAAGAAAATACCATCTTCTAGTTGTTTAATTTGAAGTCCTAGAAAGAAGTTTAACTCACCCATCATACTCATTTCAAACTCGTCATGCATGATTTTAGAAATCATTACATAGTTCTTGACAAGTTGATCCGAATATAATGTCATCAACGTATATTTGAACAATAATAATTTGCGATTCCTTTTCTTAGTAAAAGAGTATTATCTACTAATCCCATAGTATATTTGTTATCAATAAGAAAAGTCTTAAGGCAGTCGTACCAAGCTTTAGGTGCTTGTTTAAGGCCGTATAATGCTTTCTTGAGTTTGAAGACATGATGTGGTTTCTCAAAGTCGGTAAAACCGGGAGGTTGAGCAACATACACTTCTTCGTTAATAAACCCATTAAGAAAAGCACTTTTAACATCCATTTGAAATAATTTAAAATCATAAGCACATGCATAAGCAAGTAATATTCTAATAGATTCAAGTCTAGCTACCGGTGCATAAGTTTCATCATAGTCAATTCCTTCTTGTTGATTATAACCTTGTGCAACAAGCCTAGCTTTGTTTCTAGATACTATACCATTTTCGTCCATTTTGTTTGAAAGACCCATTTTGTTCCAATTATAGTTTGATCTTTGGGTTTTGGAACTAGTTTCCAAACATCATTTCTAACAATTGGTTTAATTCTTCTTGCATGGCCATTACCCATGATTCATCTTTTATTGCTTCATTTATGGTTTTGGTTCAATGGTGGATACAAAACAAAAATGATTACTTTGATTTTGAGCTTGTGATCTTAAGGTTCTTTGATTAAGTTTTCCTATGACCTTTTCTAATGGATGACTTTTAGATTCTTTTATGTTGACAATTTCCTTATTTAATGGTTCATCTTCCTTGTTATTATTAATTTGACTTTCAATTATTTGACTTTCAACTAAGTCATCATCTACCAAAGGTGATGTCTTAGAGGAGGTGGACTTTAAATCAAATGTTATGTTCAACGATTCCTCGACTATCATTGTTTCTTTATTTAGGACAATGTAAGCTTTACTAGTTTGAGAGTAACCAAGAAATACACCTTCATAAGACTTTGGGTCAAACTTGGTGAGATAATCCTTAGTGTTAAGAATAAAACATTTACAACCAAAGACTTTAAAATATCCTAATGTTGGCTTTTACCTTTATAAAGTTCATATGGTGTTTTGTTTAGGAAAGGACGTATTAGGACTCTATTTAAAATATATGTAGAAGTGTCAGCGTTACACCAAAACTTTTGAGGAATGTTTTGTTCATTAAGCATTGTTCTACTCATTTCTTGAATTGTTCTATTTTTACGTTCTACTACTCCATTTGATTGAGGTGTTAGTGGGCGGAAAAGTTATGTGTTATACCATTTGTATCACAAAAGTTTCCAAATTGAGTTTCGTTGTCAAATTCACGACCATGATCCGTTCGGATCGACACAATTTGACACCTAGAAGATTTTGAATTTTCTTGCTAAGTATTTCAAATTTATCAAAAGCTTCATTTTGGTTTTCAAAAATAACGTCCAAGTAAACCTTGAGTAATCATCTACTATGACCAAAGTGTATAAGTTGCCTCCATAGCTTCTTATAGCGGATGGTCCAAACAAGTCCATATGTAATAATTCTAGACACTTAGATGTAGATACCATATTTTTAGATTTGTGACTACTATGTGTTTGTTTACCAATTTTGCAAGCGTCATAAAAGTGTTGGTCATATTTTAGTTTTGGCAAATTCTAACTAACTCTTTTGAAGATAGGTTTTGTATAAGTCTCATATTAGCGTGACCTAGCGTCTATGCCAAAGAGATGAGCTATCGTCTAATGTTGTTAGGCAAAGTTTGTCATTATATGTTTTATCTATTTTCATGGCGTATATGTTATTTTCCTAACTCCTTTAGCTATGGTGATACCATCTTTTAGTATTTTACTACCATTTTCATCAAATAGTACTTTATACTTTTTATCGCATAGTTGGCTAATACTAAGTAGATTAAATCCTAACCTATCCACATGAGCAACATTTTCAATAGTTAGAGAGTTATGAGCAATCGTACCTTTGCCAATGATTTTGCTTTTGAGATTGCTACCGAAAGTGACATTACCTCCGTCATACTCTTGGTATGATGAGAAGAGACTTTGTTGCCGTCATGTGTCGTGAGCATCCACTATCTTTTATCCATTCATCGGGTTCCAATCCAACTTTCAAACATACCTAAGAAGCGAATAACTCAAACATTTGGTCCCCGATATCTCATGGGTCCGTTTGGGTTAAACATACCATTATTTGATTCATGTATGGAAATGATGGATAAGGGTTCCATGGCATGTAATCTGGAGTTTGATATGGTCTAGGAAAGTTTTGATTCCAACCGTTGTGTTGGTAGTTAGGTTGAACGTTGTGGTTGCTCTTAGGAAAGGCGTTTGGCAAAAGAAGTTTTATGTCGTTGTTGAGTAGTTTTGATCTAAATTCATTTTAATAAGTCCTACTCGATATAATGGCTGGTTTTAGTTTAACATTATCATTGGTTTTCTTTGTTACTTTAACAAATTGATGCGGTCCGTATTGCGAACATTACATTACTGTTTGAAGTACCAGCGGTACCATTTTGCTGTGGACGGAACCCTTTTTTGGTTCCGTCGGTCCGTCTTGTCTGACGACGATTTTGATGAAATGTTAGTCCTTTTCGGCCGTTTTGTTTTGACTCTTAGGAATTAATACTTCATTAAACCCTAGCCCATTCATGTCTCACGGTGTTTTATGGATTTTAACTATTTCATCGGCAATAGCGATGTTTTTGTTAAACCTTTTAAACTTAGAATTATTTTCTATTAAAACTTCTTGTGTGAGCTTTAGTTTTCTATTTCAAGATTAAGCTCTTGACATGATTTACAATCATTGTCATTTGCTTTTCCTTTTCAAGTCGTTTTGCTTTTCTTTTAACTCATATACCTCATTTTCCAAAAACTCCTTTTTAGTTTTAGAAATTTATTTTAGTTATGATTTTTAGACTTAGCTCACACAATTGATTATATTGTTTTTGCAAGGTGTCATCATCTATGGAAGAATAAGAAGAGTCGGAAAGTACCTCATTTGACTCATGTGCCATTAGGCGATCTCTTCCTTGCTTGATTCTTCATCGTCTTCACTATCACTCCAAGCACCACTTACAAAAGCTCGTTGAGTTTTGCTCTTAGGTGGCTTGGGACATTCTCTATGAGATGACTTGCATCACCACATCTAAAACACTTTCTTTCACCTTTGATCTTCTTATCATCCCGATCTTTTGAATGGCTTCTTTTCTTCTCGAGGTTGTCTTACAAACTTTCCTCTTCTTCTAAAGAACTTCTTGAAATCTCTAACGGCCATGGCATACTCCTCATCTTCACTATCGGAACAAGATTCACCATCATCGCTTGATTCCGCCTTTGCTTTAAAACAGCGGTTTGATCTTCTCCTTTCTTCCTTTGATGATCTCGAATCTTTCTCCATTACCATTTCGTGAACTTTGAGGTTGCCAATTAGCTCGTCTAGTGACATTATTGAGAGATCTTTTGATTCTTCAATAGCGGTCACTTTAGCTCTCCATTTGGGATGGAGTGCTCTAAGAAATTTCGACAAAGTTCTTACTACGAAAAGATTCATCAAGTGCTTTAAGTGATGTAATGATAGTGTTAAAGCGAGCAAAGCCACAATCAATGGTTTCATCTTGGGGATAACAAATTGTTCATATTGTTGAACAAGAAGATCAATTTTGTTATCCTTGACTTGTGAATTACCTTGATGTGTAACAATTAAAGATTCCCAAATATCTTTGGCGGTTTCACACATAAAAATTCTTTCATATTCTTTTCTAGGTAAAGCATTATAAAGCATCATTTTAGCTTCATTATTTTTAGCAACTAATTTCTTTTGTTCATCAACGGAAATATCCTTTGTTGTAGAACTAAAATCTCCTTTAACAATAATAAACCAAAGATCTATATCTTTTGATTTTACATATGTTTCAAAGCGGTTTTCAATAGATAAATCCATTGGTTTCAAAGAGTGGTGGTCTTTGCATAGATTGCCCTTCTTTAAAGTTTTGAGAATCCATGGATCGTTTCAAGTTTATAAAATACAAGTTATTTTAGAAATTCTTGAGCAACGAGGCTCTGGTACCAATTGTAGAAAACTAGAAGGGGTTGAATAGTTCTGATTAAAAACTTTGTTTTGAAACTTATTGAAAGATCAATTGATATTGATCTTAAGTATGTTAATGAAATATGCAAGCAATATGTAATAAGTAAATAAGGAAAGAAATGATCAAACCACAACAAGTTGTTTATAGTGGTTCGACCTACAAGGACTCTTTTTCCTTGCCTACTCCACTCCCGAGTCTCACACTCGAGTTTAACTTCACTAGTCAACAAGCTCCTTTCACCGTGGAGAAAACCTTTACACTTAAACACACTATTTCCGACACTAAGCTAGATGTCGAGTTCTTTCCAAGGGTACAACTACTCCCACACACAATGTATTTTGAGGACTAAAATACTAACCACTCACACTCACAAGATTATGATGGTTTGATACAACAATGAAGTATAGATCAACACTAGATCATACAACACTAAACAAACAAGACTTCCAACTTCTCGTTGAAGCTTGAATATGACTTGATCTTCTTTGCTACAAAGAGATCACTAATATGATATGAAGCGAGTTAGAAAGGTTAGAGAAGATATGTATGAGAGTATGTTAGAAAGGGATGAGAAACTACTTGGCTTGGCATTGCTATTTATAGCCAATTTGGACGAGGGCGTCCACGGACCGCGGACCCTTAAAGGGTTCCGCCCGTGTACCAAATTGGTACCGCCGATCGGCGGTCAAGATATCAAATCTTGCCTAAAGTCAACTCTATCTAAGTAAGATTGTGCAAGATATGAAGAGTACAAATCTTCACAAAATATCTAATGGAATCTTCAATGATCTCCATGATGTAATACATGATGTCAAATGTTGTATTACTATTAATAGAAATATGCAAATGCTTAAGTAGTGTTTGGTTTAAGAACCTAACACATTCTACAAACTATTATCATACATAATGATTAGAGTCATATCAAGATGTTACTAATCATAAATGTAAATGCTTGAATGATGAATATATTGTTTGAGAAAGCTTGTTTTAATATCTAATAAACTTGACAAGCTTTAAGCTTTTATAAATTAAATTTACTTTTGTCGTTAACAAAACTTAGGCAAAGATCAAAAATATAAATAACGTTTAATGGCGATATTTGTATTAACAATTGTAGTACTATAACTGGTTACGGTACTATTTTAGAATTATGGCAACTTAGGTCCCTCAAGTTCTTTTCCTTTATATTTATGACATACAATATTTTCTAAAATCATTTACATAATATATATACTTATAGTTCGACTATCGGATTTAACTAACCAATTATATAAGGCCTTCAACTTATAAAAGTCGTAATCAAACTTACTCGACACGCTCGTAATTAAATACTTGAAACCGAGTTTTGGGGTGTAACAAATTGTAATTGCTAGGTGTGGTTTGTGGAGGTTGTGTTATCCATTAATATTGGGAAACTAGCAAGGTACCACGTGTTGCAGCGGCAGGTACATTGTAATAAAATATTTTGCAATAAATGTTTTTCGTTTTATGTAATATAAAACTAATTTATATAAAATTATAGGGCACTCGTTGATGCCGATTCAATATAAAGACAGTAGTACTGATAATTGGTTACATTTGATTGTACAATAAGCATTACAATAATTTTTTATGGTTCGTAAATATATTTTTTAGCTTTTTTTCAAGACAAGATTTGGACCTTTTACATTATTTATTTTGCTAATTATTAATGTAGATTGAAGTTATTTTGCAGCAGTTTAATAAGAAAAATAATTTACAACTTTTAGTAATTGTATTATATTAAAATAATTTATTGTGGATGAAAAGTAAATGTCACGTGATTTAATTGTATCACTTAAAGTTCAGTTAATGTTTTGGTTGTTATATTAACTTTAAAAAAGAGGTTCACTATAGCTTGGAAGAAAACTTTTGGTGCTAAATTGGTTTGTACAACAAGCTTATTGATTTGTATTGTTTAAACTTAATGTCTTAGTATATTTAATGGAGTGAATGAGCTCTCTCCATTATATACAATTTAGATTTGCATTTTGTGACCAAAGATGTCACTTATTTCTAACTTTACTTACATTTATGGCATATTGTTAAAACTATAAAAAAAATTCTAAATCCCAAAACTGATCTTATCTCACATAGCATTGTATTGTATTTGTAGATTTAGTAAAGCAAAGAAGAAATAAAAATCATTAACTTTAGTTGCATAATTAGCAAAAGATATCACTTCATACAATTCACAAAGCATAAATTACAAGTATTTACGCATTTTAACTAAACCTCAATTTGTTTAAGAAGATCGTCAAATTTTGGATTGCAAAAAAACTATCGTCGAAAGAAAATGTGGAAAATTAGAGGGGAGTTGAATAGTTTTACTGCTTTTCACGTTCTAAATTTATACTTTCAAAACTTTTAGATCCGAGTTTATGTAAGATGAAACAATCACAATATAAAGAAACACAAGACAAAAACAATAATAACTATGAAAGGAAAAGTGCAAGACAATACTTGAGAATTAGAAAGATCAAACCACAACACGAAGATTTATAGTGGTTGATAGCTAAACTCCTCTTCGCTTCTACTCCACTCCCGATAACCCAACTCGAGATTTCATTACACTATGTCAACAAGCTCCTTGAGGCGGAGAAAATTGTACAATGTCGCTTACACCAATTTTCGACACTAAGCTAAATGTCGAGTTCTAATCAGATCTAACAACTAAGTAAGTTTGGAGGTTATGGACACGATCTACAACAAGAATGTAACAAACGTTACGATTTTTACGAATGCACTAACTAGTCTACAACACTTCGTATCTTGACGATTACGTGTGTTCTTCTCTTGCACTTGAATGGATGGATGTTTGAATCATTTTAAACAAACTTAACAAGCTTAATGATAAAAGAAATTAAAGATAATAAGACTGGAAATAACCGAGAAAATTGTGTGCAAAGTTTAGTTTTATGTGAAAATTAAGCCACCATTTATAGACAATAGAAATTTGACCGTTATAGTAGGACGGTCCCAGATAAATCTGGAAATCGTCCCCTATTTCAGGAACCATCTGACATGCCAGACGATCCTTTTTGTCCTTTTCTTGTTGCTTGTTTATCTGGTGAAGGTTAGATCTGTTTTGGGGGAAAAATTACTTGATTTTGAATTTTGAAATATATATCTATTTAATTTTTTTAAAATATACAAAAATAATTTATCTAATTAATTTTTGTAAAAATGTAGTGTATGACAAAAATTATTTCTTTAATCATCCATCAAGTTTAATGTTTATTTGTTCATACCTTTAGTGATTTACATCAAAATGAAAATTTACACTAATAACTTATTTACATAAACTTTGGCGTAAACGTAGAAACCGAAAATATAAATAACATTTTAGACATTCTTTGTATTAACAAAAGATTAATAGATGAGAAGAAAACATGGTAAATAAAGATAAATCTTACAAATTTATGAAAAGAGAAAGTGAGTAAAGTTGCAAGTTGATAGAGGAGAAATGAAAGAATGAAGATAAGACGAAGAAAGAAAACATTCATAATACATCGTAATACATATGCAAAAAAAAAAAAAAAAAAAAAAAGAAAAAAAAGAAAAGAAAAAGTGATGAAGGAAGGAAGATAATTATTCAAAGGTAATTTTCATTACGAATATATAACAATGTATTGCGAAATTTATGATATATTACGAAAATATTTTAAAAAAACTTTAAAATTGAAGAGCATCAAAAAATACGTGGTTTAATTTTTTTGATTAAAACTTTGTAATTTTAAATATAGACATGCTATTAAAAGACGTTGGTGATGTAATTTGTATGAAAGTGAGTGTCAGATTTGGTAATAACAATTTCGTACGTTCATTTACTTAAGTCACATATTCAGCAATATATCAAAAAGTAGAGTCATGTTAGAAATAAGGTGCATCTTCGGCTGGGATGAACCCACATAATCGGCAGATTTTATAAGTTGCAGGTCTTTCGTGGCGTAGGCTCCATTTTTCGAGGGGCCCCAAAATTTTAAGCATCGAGGGTGATTAAATCGAGTTTTAACGTAATACTGATGATAAAGTGTATAAAGTGTAAGAGAATCGTTGATTCCACTCAAATATAATTTAACATTTTTTAGTTTCAAATGATATTTAAAAAATTAAAATTGAAAACTGGGGAAGTTTCTGAAAGCCAGAGAAGACGATAACTTTTGGTTAGTTTTAGTTTGCACCCCCAAAATATACCATTTTAACACTTTCGTCCTAATTTCTCAAGAAGTATTGAAAACTTATAAATATTTACAGTTCTAGCCCTTGTTTATTACAAATGGTTCAATACTACACTTTTAAATTTTGATATGATTGAGTGCTTCCATTTTTTCTTATAAAATTTCAAAGGTTAATCGAGAGTTTGCAACATTTGTTACTATTTTATAGACTTATATATAGTACATTTTATAAGTTTTATTAGCTTCTTTTCTATACATTATAGCTTTTTTTCTTCTCTCGTAATCATGAAACAATGGCATCAAAATCCACATACGACGTTGTGCAAGGGTCTACTTTATGATAATCGCGACAAGTACCTCAAATTCACTCTTGGACTACCTGACATAATATCCAGGTGTGGCGCGAATCACACTTTATTTTAGGTTACGTTGAGAATTTTTTTTTTTTTTTTAAATGTTATTTTCTAGTACATGGAACCCCCATAATATCTAGTGCTACTTCACATTATCCCAAAATATTTTGTGGCTCAAATTTTAGTACTTATAATAGAATTTTTTGTACCAGACCTTTCAAAGAAAAATTGTGCTAACACTTTTTGAAAATCATATGTCCATCTCTGATCTTCGGTCATAGAAATCAAATTTCCCTTAAGAGTAGGGATTGCAAAAAATCACTGATGGGGCCGATCCCCAAACCCGATTGACCGAGTAATCCCCGATTGACCGGAGATGGGAATCCCCAAATCTGTATTTTTATCTATTTATTTTTGTATTTGTGTTTTATTAGATTATGTCCGAAATGAGGTGTCTTATAACGCCAACTTTTGAAGAGATGATATTTTTTAAGTTATAAGTTTGAGTTATAAATAAAAGTGTTGAGATAGCATTACTTTTTTATAACGCTCACCCAAGAACACCAAAGACCTGGTGATACTTATATTTTAATCAATATCTTGAACTTTAGTCTTTAAACTATACCTTTAACATAAGAAAACAAGGTCGATATCGTTTGAAACATTCAAGAGCGTAACGGGCAAAAGAAAGAAAAAACAAAGATATGAAGTTGGTTGTCCCAACGGACATATATTTTGAATAAATAACATACAAAGTCACTAGAAATTTCACTTCAATTTTATATGCATTATTGGTACTCCAATATATTTAACTATTTAAGGGTCCCATTTTATCATGATGCCGTTAACCCTTTCTACAATTTTCTTTAGACACCAAACATGTGTTTTTATTCAAACGTATACTTATATAATTATTCTAAAAAGTGGCTAGCTTTTTAAATAGGTCATGTTTCTTCTTAAAACATTAAAATTTCAAATTTATTCAAATTGTGCTTTAAGAATATTATATATTATTTTTAACGATGAGTTAGACAATACTAAGTTAATTATTTGATTCTATAAGATTTACCTATGGTAGTTTCACAACCTCAATAATAATTAGTTATTCGATTTCACAAGACATACACGAGGCTAGCCTCCTGACAAATGAATCGACGTGATCTATGAGTAGAACCCCACGACTCCACCTTGAAAGAAACCTTCCCAAGACTAACCTGAAACTTCTCGCATGTAATAACAACCTCTCCAAAATTACATTTGATTACCAACCAAATTGTAACCAAGTAAAAAAACATTATATGACAATTCCAAGAATTGTTGTTAACAAAGCTTTTAGTTTAATTATCTTTTTAATTTTACTAGTTTATGTGAACATAAATGTTACTATAAACCATCATTAACAAAATGCATGCCAGTGGAGCAGTGGATACAAATTAACATTAAACACTTGTCAAAATTATGTTAATCTAAGACTTATCAAACAATCATGTTCAGTTTGAAATTTGATATGATCCCGACAAATTAAACTCTTTAAATTATGAATGCATCTCATTATGCTTTCAATCTCAATGAGTAAAATAACAATAACGTATTTACGTGTTGCTTTCACGGACGGACCCACGCGTTCTAAAATATAAGCGATATCCGATTTTAGGTCATGAAATATAGTTTATTTATAAGATATGTATCTTTTGCATACGCAACTTTTAATTTTACCCAATAAATATTCGTAAGATAACTTTAATACGCATAATCATAAAAAAGAAAATTTATACAATACCTTTTCAAAAAATCTGTGTCCATCTCTGATCACTCTCAATGATAGTTCTTTACAAAGTTATGTCATCAATAATTGAAACATTTTTTCATTTTATTATCAACTAATAACAAATAATTTTTCTAACTCATATGATTGGTACATACTACATGTACTAAAGTGCATCCTATGTTAATTACTGTATTAGTACTTTATTTCTGTACAACATTATCACAACCAGTAAATTTCATCCATATCATATCAAATAATGTCTAATACGTCTTATTCAAAACAAGTAACCATATATTATAATGTATTCAATTTAATGCAACAAACAAAATAATTCATGCATACGTCTTATTCAAATAATATATACAAGTAACACATTTCTATCAAACAAAAATCACATAGGAAACCTAGCTACACTTATATATTCCGTACAATCATATTCATTCCTACATATAACCCCTCAAAAGCTTACATTCCAACTAATTAACTCATCATACCAATGGCTACTAATATTCAAACACATGAACCCGATTCTACCTCGTCTTCATCTTCTTCTAACGCGTCGAAAATGGAGACTGAAGTGGTGAGGTCGTCCGAGGTTTCTATGACGAAGAAGAGACATAGGAAAGATGTGAGCTACAAACATCCTGTTTTTCGTGGAGTTCGTATGAGGAGTTGGGGGAAATGGGTGTCGGAAATTAGACAACCTAGGAAGAAATCGCGCATTTGGCTTGGAACATTTTCGACTGCTGAGATGGCGGCTAGAGCTCATGATGTGGCTGCCTTGTCGATCAAAGGTAATGTACCCTATTATGTATATAAAGATTGTATAAAACTTATGTTTTTTTCTATCTTGTGCCATGTGTTTGATGAGGAAGCAATCTCTCTATTATCGGGTTTATTCTGGTGGTAGGGGTAGGAACTGTTTACATTTCACCTGCCCTTAGCTTGCTCCGACGGGATTAGGTTTGTTGTTGCTGATATTTGTCTGATGAACAGGGAATATAACACTTATTTTGTCAAAAAAGAGTTGTACTGAAATTCTTTAAATTAAGTTAAAAGGAAAAAAAAAAAAATCTTTAATTTGTACTAACATGCAAGGTATAGTACAAAATAACAAAAATAGCAGCTTGACCATCAAAATGAAACCACAAAATGAAAATGTATTGAATTTAATTTTGTACCCCAGGTATATTTTTTATATAATATGTCACTTTAATGGAGCGGATTGTCCCTTCTAGAAATGTATTTTATAGCAAATTAAAGATGATTGTAAGTGAAGTTATATTAATTTATACGAAAGTGCAAATTACTAGTGGTTGTTAGTGAAGTGTGAAACTATCATTAGGTTATAATAATTCTAAATATTTTGTTTTGTTTTTAGTAAATGTTGATAAGTGACATTGTTGATTGGACTAATTCTTTTACTTAATAGGTAAATCCGCAATTCTTAATTTTCCCGAACTCAAAGACTCGTTACCTCGTCCAGTCTCACTATCGCCACGTGACGTTCAAGAAGCCGCTGCAAAAGCCGCCACAATGTTGGACATCCCTAAGCCTACTACGGTGCCATTACAACCATTGTTGGCTGACAATAATGCGGCTGAGGAACTTGGTGAGATTATTGAGTTACCGAGTTTAGAAGGGTGTTTGACTCACCAAGTCATCAACTGAGTTTCTGGTTGACTCAATTGATCGATTGGTGTATCCGTCGTGGCCCGTGGCGGATATTGGTGGATTTTGGGATTACATATCCGATCACGTATGGAAAACGACCATGCAGGTATGCTTATATGGGATTGTTAGTTATACTTAGTATACTTTTTAATAGTGTTAATATTTGTAAATATATATATTTTTGGTTTGCTAACCACAATCATATGGATTGTGGTTAAACTTTATTATATGTGTAAAATAGCATTTAATGAACTCAGTTTTTTATATTTATACATATTTAATGATTATGTTATAGAAGGTGTTGTTAAACATGAAATATTAGATGTTAATTAATTGTTCTATTCACGCAAGTTAAAAACTTGTTCAATATCTTGCACATACTAGCTAGAAACTTCGCTTCATTTATGAAAGACTTCAAATACACGAGCAATCGAGCATGTTGTATAACAAGTCAAAATATGTTCAGTCGAAACATGGAACACACAAACTTATTAAGTAACGAGTGTCAATGTGTGATATAACCCTAACAACTAGTCATATTATTAGTAACGAGTGTGATAATACCATTTATAATACCCTCGAGACCGGAATTTTAACGTTGTTGTTATATAACTAGCTAGTTATATTACTCCATATTACTAAAGTGTTTTTAAAGCTAATTGCAGAAACTCAAAAAAAAAAAAAAAAAACATTGGTTTAATGATGTGCTTCTGTATTTTTAGTTCATATGTAAATGGTGGCAATAATAGACACAATGTAAGACCGGTAGTAATAAGCCTTCAAAGACATGTCTTCTAGACCCTGAAGATGTGTCGATGCTATTAGAGGGGCCCAAGGAGAACGCGTCGTGGTGAAAAATGGAGGTTGTTTTCAAGACCGAGTCATGAAGTCGGTTGTGTAAAGCTTATCTGTGAGATGTTATATTTGTTTATGTGAGGTATATTTACGTTATAAATAATGATATTTGGTGGCGATGTTAATTGTCTTATTATATTACGTCACGGTGATAATATTGGTTGTGAAAAAAAAAGTTGACGTACACCGAAACGACGATGATTATGTTAGTCAATATTACCACTAGACTAAAGTTACGGTTAGGGACGAAGATTTCGAACCGAATCCTGAACCGAACCGAATCTGCACTCTGCGACTGCACCGTCAAACCAGACCGATTCTCGAAATACCAGACGCAGGGAGACTACGAAATAAGGTGAAAAAAATCGACCACTAATTCTAAGACGACCCAGACAAAATCGAAATTCCGTAAAAGCGGAAAACCCGATTCCGATGCAGACTCAGTCGCAGATCGATACCCAGACCGATATCCAAATCCTGCTCGATGCAGACCAGACCACTAATTTATCTTCGGGAAAAATTGGTACCACTATTCGACACGGATCCAGACGGAATTTGATCCTTACTCATCCCTAGTTACAGCGAATAAGCTCCTTTTGATGTAACATAATATAAAATCATAAAGAGGCTCCTTTGACGTAACATTTGGTGAAATTAAAAGCTGAAAATAAATAATAAATGTAGAAAGTTACGTTTCATAAATTTAAATGCTCATTGTTTTCGAATTGTCCCACCAAACCTGGACCCTGGTTGTGCATGGATCATGGTGGTATATATTTAAAACATTTAATAAACCAAAATTACCATAATTAAATGTAGATGTAGATTGATATTATTACATTTCAAAAATTCTTTACTTGCCAAATTTAATATAATTTTACATAAAATGAATTTAATTTAAGAAATAGTTATGTTTAATTAATCTTTTTAACCCACGCCCTTATAGACAAAGTTAAAAACCCAACCATCTATATTATTACACGTGTATATATATCATATTTTTAAACCACGATATTCGATCTTTCTACCAATCGATTCACAAGATTTAAACAAATAGCCTTTTAGAATGTATAATGACCACTTAAAAATTATTTGTCTCCAAGAAAATTAAACTCGAGAAATCACATTTTAAAACGATTATTCTGATAAGTTTTTTCGACACTCAGCCAACCTCGAGTAGTTACGTGTATACCATACTTACAACTTAAACTCGTGGACTAGTCGATTAAAATAATGAAACCATTTATATTATAAAACCCCAAACATATGGTGTATTGTCAATAAATATATATATATATATATATATATATATATATTTTTAGGTTACTCGATGAGCACGAGTTATTAATTCAAATGTACACCACATTATACCGGATGATCATTCTAATCATTTCCTTGACAGGCCACCATGAAGATTACTACTTTAAGAAATTAAAAAACTTAACCACTAAGACACTTTAATGATGATTTATTGTCACACGCACACATAATAAAGTGTACGTGGTATTGAATTTATTTTCTAGATTATCATAAACAAATCTAAATTTCGCCTAAGAACACACAAAGAAGGGTCAAATTAGTTGTTCCTGGTATATGAAGCCGTGGGTGTTTCAAAGGTAAAGCTGGTAAAACAACTGCTTTAGGCCTTTGATTTTAGAAGGCTTCCGAAATTTACATCTCTTATATATATTTAGGCCTCTAATTTAGAAAACTTGTGATTTTCCGAACTTACATATACAATTCTTGACTTTTGCATCAAAGAAGTTTGAATAATAAATTTTATATGAAACTAAAGTATTTAAAACAAATATTTCTTAACTGAAAATAGCATCATCTTCGAATCTCGCTTTAGGCCTCTTGAAAGCTTGAGACACTCCTTTATGAAAGATGTCATTTCTAAAGTTGAAGATTTTCCATTTTCTTCTTTACTAGATTTAAAGTTTACAAGCAAAAGGTATGAAATTCTAGCTAGGGTTTTTAATCAAGTATTGACTACAACGGTATGATATCAAAGATGTCGTCGTATAGTCTTTTACCATCAACATCTTCAAAAAAATTATGTCATACCGCTCCGAGGTTTGAGTATGTATTATCAAAGAATAGCACGTATATCATGTTATTGTCACGATCGTCACAATCCATTATTACATATCATCATCGATCCATCGTTGTCATTTTGTATGATGTCCTTGTTTTCAAATTGGTAAATGAATCTCGTTATTAGCCTAATGAGTTTAAATGGACAATGAAAAGTTCAAAATATGTAGCTTGTGATTGGGTTTTCATTCCTAATGACGAAATATGCATAAATTAAAAGAAGCATGCATTTGTGTGTTACATCACTTCAAAATAAACAAATCTTCAAAGACAAGCTTGATTTTAGAAAGAGAAATAGTTGAATTAGACATATTAGAAACAACTAAAACCACTCCATTTACTTTAAGTTAATTGTGATGTCAAGTTTAAAAACTAGTCTCATATGCTCCTTAAGTCACAAATAAGTGTTTACTCCAACGCCCAATTTTTGTTTATTTACTTATTTTTAGCCATAGCCTTTATGCCGTAGAAACCAAGTTGTCTCCACACCGCAAAGACTTTTACTGTCGAGACATCTTTGTCTCTACCGATGTAGAGCCCTCGGTTCTAGTTTTTCCCATTTCACTCAAAACAACTCAAATCACATTTCAACTCAAAACCAACATTTAGGGACATTTGGTGTATATATGGGAATGAATATAGATATGGGTTTAAATATGGGGAATGACTATAGATATGCGTTTTAAAACCCACCATTATAGGTGGGTATAAAAAATGCTTATTTTTATGGGTTTCATAACCATTTTCAAAAATCAAACACATAAACCATACCATCTATGTTTGGAATAAAAGCATTCCTTCATTTTCATACCTTTCAAACCAAACGAACCTTTAAAAACTGGACGTAAACTTATGCACTTCATATAAACTTGGTAATAAGTATCACATAGTTTTATACAATTTTCACCAGTTTGAACAAAAAATGAGTGAAATAAACCTTATTCTAAACACACCTTAACTGCACAACATTTACTACTTGACACTTTACAAATACCATTTCCAAAATTGTTCGCATAGTTACAAAATACACTTGGGCATTATGAGTTGCATCAAGAGAATGTATAAAGAGAACTTGTAACCAACTCGAGCCTCAGCGTTAGCTATCCTATTTAACCCTTTCCCTTGACTTTGCTAATGCCGCTCAGTTCACCTATAAAACATGTCATGAAATAACGACGTAAGCAATAGCTTAGTGAGCAACGAAAATGCAATAACTATAATCATTTGTATTAACAATAACGTCAACGGCACATCACCATTCAGCACCCCACCAAACAATACTTTAAGACTATCACATCTATTGTCAGGGATGAGACTAGGGGGTCTCGCAGTGTCACATGACCGGGATAAAATTTTAATTCGCAGTGTAATTCTCGTAAAAAACACTATTTTCTAAAATGCAGTCTCAATGCATGGTGTTTCGAGTTATTACTTAGTTAGAAAAGTTAACTTATTTTCACTAAGCTCAATCATTTTAACCAATAATCGTACTTTTTCGTTATTTCTTTTTCCCTGCAATTAAAAAAGAATTGTGCACCCAGTCACTTTTAGCTAATTTCCTCCCTATCTATTGTTATTCTATCTTTTTATCAAACCTAGAGCTATTGCAATTCCATGAACTAAACCAAACGACACTTTTTTTAAATGTTTCCTGACGTGAAGAAAAAATAAAATAAGTGTGTTTATTTTCTCTCTCTTATGTCTTATGTATGCAAACGAAAGAGAGAAAATGAGTTTTTATTTTTAGACATAAGAGATAAAATGATTTTTCCTCTTCAATTTTGTACAATATTTATTTATGAGAATGATAAAGATGCTTAAAAACATCTTAACGATACGCTTTAAAGCCTATGTGGCGAGGCAGCTTAATTGGTTTGTGAAGAAGTGGGTCCCGCCACTACAACCAATAAACCCTTGCACACACTTTAGACATAACATTGAGCGTGTTTTTAAGATGCCTATCATTCTCTTATTTATATGATTATCACTTTATATTTTAAGAAGAGTAACTACACCATTCGTCCTCGTGGTATCGTTGACCATCAAGTTTCGTCCCTCGACCAAAAAAATTGCACCGTTGGTCCTTAACTCCGAATCGTTAGTCATCGTTGGTCCCTCACTCTTCTTGGTTGGACTAACTGACGTTAAATCTACCTGTGGGTATTTTGGTCTTTTATTACTTCTCTCTACTTCATCTTCTCCCTTATTCATCAACACAAACTCCACATTCTCCGTAATCATCACGCAAAGACAGAGCACATTTCCATCCAAACACACATATATATACACAATCATATAAACACAATAGCATATTTCCATCCAAAAAGCTTACTCTTAAAACATCCAAATACAATACTCTTTTTAATCAAACCGCCATCATTAAAATCAGATTTTCCTATTATACATATCCGCTTCTTCTCATTTGTATCAAAAGAAGAAAAGAGAATAATAAGTCTTCTCTTCCTCTCTCGTATCACCACCGCCCCATTATCTTATCACCATCACCACTTCAACCACGCAACCATCATCACCATCCGCCTCTCCTTCCACTTTCGTGGCCTGTGTAAACACGACGGTTACGGTCAAACCCGACTAGTCATGGTTTGGATTGGTTACTTGTAATCACCTTGAAACAAATTGGGTGTGTTTGTTCTCGTCGGAAAGAAACCACCACAGTGGTGTTTTCCTCGCTTGTCTCGGACCACCATCGCGAGCCCCATCTAGGGTGCGTCGTGTCTTTGTATCGGTTTGTGTGAGACGCAAGACTCGGTCACGGATCCGGGTGAAAATCGCCATTATTGTTGACATTGAAGTGGGTTTATCACTTTAGTATATTTTAACACTTGTACCTACAAATGGGTTTTATCGTCAAGATGTGGTGGTGTGGTGGGTTATGTTGTGTGTAGATGATGGTGGTGGCGACGTGGTGGCTCTAGTGATGGCAAAGGTAGCATGAACGCATACGGTGGTCGGTCAATGGAGCAATGTTGTTGGTTATGTTAGATCTATGTAAACATGATGGTGGTAGGTGATTGGGATTTTGGGTTTTGGTATAGTGTTCTTGGGTCCGAGACAAGCGAGGATGAATAGTCATGATGTTCGGGTCAAAGGATTGGTTATGTGTGTCGATGATTCGTCCTTGTTGGTTATGTGTGTCGATGATTGGTAGGTGATTGAGGATGAATTTAAGGTGTTGGGAATGTAGTTTATGTGTCGATGATTGTGTGGATGAATGATATAAGAGATTGAGTTTGAATGGCTGGAAATGAAGTTATTAAAATAAGAAGATAAAGTTAAAAAGTAAAGGGTAAAGGACTAAAATACCCTCACGTGGGTATCACGTGTGGACAATTAACGAGCGTTAGTGAAGATTGTTAGAGTGAGGGCCAACGATGACTAACGATTCGGAGTTAAGGACCAACGGTGCAATTTTTTCGTCGAGGACGAAACTTGATGGTCAACGATATCTGTGAGGACGGTATAGTTTACTCTTTTAAGAACTTCATATTCACTTCTTCTATGGCAAACATGATTTTACATATCAGAAACATAAAACAAAAGACAAACGTGGCTAATCACCCAACGTGGACATTTAATAAATACCGATTAGACCTAACTCACCCAACGTGGCTAATCAACTTCCATTCGTTAATCAATTTTATTAACCTTAAAGTGTGGTCGACATCCTTTAATTTCTATAACACGTAAACATCAAACAGAAAATTTAACCTTTCTTAAACACAAATTTTCAAACTGGTACTAGGATACAAACAAATAAGGTGTATAACGCAAAACAGCTCAGTCCCAAAACATAAACAAACAAATAATCAACTATGCAATGACTACACAAATATTTAATGTGAAATCCTTTCAAAGCATGAATAAAAACAAGACCTTAAAACCGTATAGAATCTACTAACACCAATAAAAGAGTATATATTAATAGGAAATTTGCAAAACTACGACACTTAACTCAACTTTGTGACATATTTTAACTTTTTATTGTTTATTTTTTTTAATAACGAGATTGACTTCACTTTAAATCGCGAATTATCACATTTGTCATTTTGTTGCAGATAACACACACTTTCAACAAATTACACAATTATCGCCTTTTAATCTCATGTATATGTAAAATTATAAAGCTTTTCATCAAATAAGTTATACCAATAAACGTATTTATTATATCCTCTTTAATGTAATGACCATTTAATTATTTTTGCTATAGTTTTTTTACATGTAAAATATCGAATATATTCGTAATGAAAGATTTTTGCATTATATAATTTAAAAACAAAAAAATGAGTAAATTGTGAAGTATCTCGAAATACTACGAAATTAGTTTGAAAAAGAATTTCTCTCTTTATTAATTAGATTAAAATGCAAAAATGTTCTTAAATTTTTCGAAAAATGCAAAAAATGTTCGCAAAAAAAATCTGCAAGAAATGTCCCTATCGTTTCATTTTTCTGCAAGTTATGCCGCGAAGGGTTCATGTAGTTGCAAAACCCGATTTTGGCTAACGCTCGTTAGTTTTCACGTTAGTTGGTCCTCGGGCGCTTGCACGTGAGGGTATTTTCGCTATTTTACTTTTTCCGCCATCAAATCCACCGACATGCCCACCATTTCACCTACCTTTCTTTTGAGGGCATTCTTTGCAAAGTTTTACTTCTTTCATTTCTTAACACTTAACACACCTACACACTTATTCGATCGAACCTTGCTTCCAACTTCTATATTGTTCAAATCACCTCAATTAATAGTAGATCCAACATGGTCAGTTTGGCAAATTAGAGCTCGGAGTTCACCGATTCCGGATATTGCTTCTGTATACGGTATAATTTTTTTGTGTACTTTTGTTTCGAATGACCATGCAATGTATATATGGAAAGTATTGCATGTTACCTTGATTTATGATAATGTTGTAGATGTTTTTTGATTTTGGGTTTTTTGTTTCGTTGATTTATGTTCCCAGAATCGTACCTAAAGCTCTTCACTATTCAAATCCACCACACTGGTGAGTTTTCTGATCCACCTGGTAGAGTGTACAAGTTTGCTATGGTTGATCATGTAGAACTAATTGATTGTGACAAGTTCTTCATGCGCGAGATGGTCAAAATCTTAGCTGAACTGGGTTTGGGTGATAATAAATAGTTGTTGTTTACCCATGTTAGGGTCCCATTCGTGTCTTTAGATGATGGATTGGTTTCATTGATGTCGGATCGGGACGCCATGGATATTGTTATAATTTGTCCCTAGATATAGGAAATAGATGTTTATATAGAGACTATTGTATCTTTGGTAGAGTAACATATGTTGTTGGTTGGGGTTTTCGTCCTCAAAAGGTTTAGTGAATGAAGAGATTATTGTTGAGGATAATGTGGTCAGTGCACCAACGCATCATGAAATGGCACCAATGCAAGCTTCAACCACCAATATTTGTTGATTGGTTGAAAGTACTGTTAATGTTGATAATGTAGGATTCATGCATTGTGAAAATGAGCCAACATCCTCAACCTATGGATTCAGATTATTTAAATTTTATGGAAGACATCGATTGTGACCCTATGGGTGGTTTTATACCTTGGAAGCGTAAACAAGCTGAGACATATTTTGATGATGACTTGTTCCAAAGAAGATAGTGCGTGAATCTCGAACATGATACATGCTTTGATGATATGCCAAAAGATATAGAAGAAATGATTGAAGAGTACATATATCCAGAAAATGGGAGTGTGATTTTCCAAAATCGTCAAGAGGTTGATGAGGAAGTTGTGGAAAAAGAAGAACTTGATATTGAAGACGCCCTTGCCCAGAGGAAAGAACCAGAACCAGAATGGGGTGGTAGTGATTTTGAACATGATGTCCCAACACCTGAAAATGAGGTTGACATGCGTGGTCTCGCATTTCAATTTGGATTCCAACATTCAAGACAAAGGGAGAGAAGCTACGCCAAACTTCCTCCGAAGAGTCTGTTGAACTTGTACTGCACTTTGTAGTTGAAATGAATGATCTTGATAGTCTTGATGAAGCGTATATTGAGCAGGTATATGTCAAAGAAAGGGAAGGTTGAAGCTATTGAGAAGGAATTATAAGGGTAAGTTTAAAATCAAAGAATGTGCATTTAAGGTGGGAGAGGAGTTTGTTACAAGAAAAGAAGTGACTAAAAATGTGAAGATGCATGCATTGCAGTCAAGGAAAGCTATTTCGGCTCTAATATGTGATAACAATAGGGTCAGAGCTAAGTGCTACGACACTGTGGTTGGTGCAACAAAATTCAATTAAACACCTGACAGAGAAGAGGATATGCCATCCACCTCAAAGACTCGGAGCCAATTGGAGAAAACCAAAAAGCAGTAGGACATGAAATGCAAGAGTGTTAGTGCTAAAGGATATAAACTCAATAATCATAAACCCCATTGCCTATGGGACCTACTCGTCTCAAAGTGGGGGAATGAGCAGTGTTGGTCGGTAAAAACATTGAAAGAAGCTCATAAATGTATCCAAACAAGAGATGTTATGATAATATTAGATAGTCCTGAATATTAAGTGTCAATTTCCCCCGATAATGCTCGTATTTTATATCATTTATATGGATTTACGCTTGTTTTCCTCTATATTTCACTTTCAGGTAAATTACGAGCATTGGAGCTAAAGAGACGCGGATTTGGAGATTTATTGAAGAAATATCATAGTATTCTCATTTTGAAGCAGTTACGGTGTAACTCCTCTCTCACATTACGCCGTAACTAAAGCGTGGCTCAAAAAACCAACTCAACAAAAGATTACGGCGTAACTCTCCCAAAGATTATGACATAACCAACTAGGTCAAATAAGGCATGCCGCGCAAGTTACTGCCGTAACTATTGTCTCAATTACGGCGTAACCAAGATTTATTGAAGATACGGCGTAACCCTTCCGAGTTACGCCAGAACCAAAGATTTTTAGTGCAAAATACGAAGAATTGGATGTTACGGCGTAACTCTTATAATTAGTTACGCCAGTAACGGATCCGGTCTATAAATACCCACGATTTCCGATTTCAAAACATCCCATTTCACACACAACATCAAGTGAACGTGAGTAAAGTCGAAGGCGGATCTAGAGGTGTATTGAGCTATCTCCGAGGAGAAATCACTCCCCTACGATAAGCATTAGCTTTTATATTTTCTTTACTTTCAATTCATGTATTTCGTAATGTTAAACATTGGATCGATTGTTTTAGTTAATATCACGCTAAGCACCTCCGTCTTGCCTAGTTATGATTCCTTAATTGTTTTGTTTGCGTTTACATTGCTTCCGTATAATTATTTCTAAGTGTATACATGCATAGTTTGTTGGTAGACTCTTGTTTCGGTAGTTTTGAATGGCGGTAGTGGCTAGTTACTTAGGAGATATGACCAATCGACCCTAAATAGGTAGGCGAGTGGGAAAGGTAAGATACGACCAACTAACGACCCTTTCTCGCTTGTGCGATTTGACCAACCGATCACCTATCGCTTGGATGAACTTAAGTAGGGGTGAGTGCTTAAGATGTTAGCGCCGGCACTCATTGTTATGAATCTAGCATGTAGCGGTGCTTAATGACTTGGCTTACGGGACTAAGAACAACTGGACGATGACGGGTCACCGATTTCTCAGTGGGACCCTTCTTGATAGGTTAGGACGAATCACCAAATGATGTCCTAGCTACTTTGACCCCACTCAAGTAATTGGAAGTAATTAGACGTAAACATAACTAGTTAGGATGAATAACTAGGTTAGCACCCTCTCTCTATTGATCTCAACCCTCGCCTTTACTTGCTTTAGTAGTAATTAGTTAATTAAATATCAAAATCATATTAAAATCCGTGACATCTAGACTTAGTTTAAACCGCACATAGCTCTTGGGCGACCTCGGTTTACCGAATACTACACTACACACGCACTGTGCACATCGACCGTTAGTGCATTAAGGTGAACCATAGGTATAACGAGACTTATAAATATTAAAACACAGTCAAGAAAACTGCATCAAGTTTTTGGCAGCTCACGGGAGTTATATTTGGATTTTATTAAGTCTTTATTTTGTTTTGTTTTATAATTTTCTCAAATTCTCACGATCTCTTTTCAAGTTTTGAGGTACCATGGAAGTTGTTAACATTGATGACCTCACTCGAGGAATACTTGGCGTTGACAAGAGAAGAACAACGGTCGAGGCTCGTAAGACCGGCGATTGGAGCTAATGTCCGTTTGAAATTAAAGATCAATTTATGAGGAGCTTTGTGCTAACCCTTTTTTAGGAAGCAGGGACGAAGATTCATATGAGCACGTTGAGAATGTCTTGTACATCGCAAGCCTTTTCAATATTTCGGGTGTCTCATGACGTTGTTATGCTAAGGGTGTTTCCCATGACTCTTACTGGGGCTGCAAGAAGATGGATCGAAAGATTGCCCGCCGGGGCAATTGATACATGGGCTCTACTAAAGAAGCACTTCATCCAGAGATATTGCCCTCCGTCAAAGATATCTAACTAGCTCTTGGAGATCCATAATTTCAAGCAAGAAGACGATGAGACGTTGTACCAAGCCTGGGATAGGTACAACGATCTCCTCTACAAGTGTCCTAAGCATGATCTAAACAACCAGCAAAAGGTCAACATCTTCTACAAAGGAATCAATGTGACAACAAGATGATGTTGGACTACTAGGACCAATTCCGAGCATAAATCCTACTCTCGCAATTGAAGCCTTCCAAAAATGGTGATCGCTCCAAAATGGCACGATGGAGGTAGCAAAAGATGTTTGGGCGAGTCTTGATGGAATTGCCGCCATCACTAGCAAAATTGAAAATCTGAGTCGAGATATGCTTAAAATCAGAGAAACTGTTCATACCATCCAAGTAGGTTGTGAAAGTTGTGGGGGAGGACATCTCACCAAGAATTGTCCTCACATTTATGAAGAAAACACAGTCGGAGAAGCTAAATATGGATAAAATCAACCATATTACGGCGATAATCGAAATAGTAATGGCTATCGTGGAGGACCTGCTGGAAACTATAACCGCGGGGAAAAAGGCCCAATATTGAAGAAACCAATAACAAATTTCTAAAAACTTGACCCAAAGACAAAAGGAGCAAGATGAATGGCTAAAGAATTCCGTGAAAACACCGATAAGTCTTTCCCATCACGACACAACCCTAAAGAACCTTGAAACAATGGTGAAAAAACTTAGTGAGAAGGTAAGGAAGAATAATACTAAACCGAAGGACAAAACCACAATGGAATGCAAGGTCATCTTTTCTGATGAAAACTCAAGGTTACAAGCCAATTCTCCCACCGGAAGTTCGGATTCAAGTAAAAATTCCGGTGACAGTATAAAGTTACGCTGTAACACCTCTTATGAGTTACGGCGTATCTACGTTTTCGACAGCGATCGTGGCATTATGAAGAATGCCGATGATAATGACACAGCAGAGTTACGCCGTAACCATACATCAAAGTTACGGCGTAACTAGGATACGTGGGCAGACAGATTTCTCGAGGTAGATGAATCAGGGACGCTGGTTGTTAACGGATGGTCTCATGATATTAATCTATGCCCACAATCTCCATCTAAGAAGAAGTATCATTGGTGTAAAGCTTTTGCAGTTGCCAAGGGTGAATGGTATGATCTTTGGGCTTTGTGCGACCCTCGGAACGAAACTTGCGATGGAGGAACCGATAAGGATAGGGTCAAAGATAACAAATTCATGTGGCCTGCATACACTGATGAAGAAAGATTGGAAAAGCTCTCATTTGAAGATGAGGAGGAACCACCAATTAGGCACCTTTGCACCCCGATAATTATCACTGATGACGAGTCCACACGGGCATAGCCTACATGCAATCCTTTCAGCGAATATTGCAATGGGGGTGATAATTTGAAAGATGTGGAATAGGCATGCCCGCATGAGATTGAAGACATGACATTAAGTTTGGAGATTTGTCCTTCGATGATTGGTATGCAATACAATTCAGGGATGCTAAAATTAACCCAAATCTGCTGAAGAAACTCAAGATTGATTTTGAGGAGAATTGTCTACAGAAAAAAAACCATGAATGATGACATCTACTACATGGAAAATCCTTCAAGCGACATCCATGGCAAGGTAACTAGAATTCATTGGTGTGAGAAAATAAGGACGACTGGTGAAGTTTTTTGGGCATCTTGCGACCTGTATGATGATAAATGCAATAGAGGAAGCAGTTTTATGAGGGTAGGAGAGGATGAATTCTTTTGGTCTTCAACAAATGATGTGGACAGGACTGAATTACCTTGGTTAGACAATCTAGGATTTGACAATTGGGTAAAAATCAAATATGGGAAAGTCGATGCATTGACCAAGGAAAAGATATGGAAGGAATATATGAGTAAAGAGGAACCGAGAGAAGAAATCCTCAATGACATTAGTGAAGTAACAAATGAATATTCAACGAGAAATGAGAAAGAGGAATGAAAACGTGCATCGTGGAAGATTTACTCGACGATGAATGGTTTAAAGGTACCGAGTCCGATGATGATGATATAGAAGGATTTTGACTACCTTGAACTACAAGGCTAAGATGGATTCAACCGACACCGATGATGAAGCATATGAGCAAAGAAGGTGCAAACTTCTTGGCATTCCGTATAAGAGGTCAGCCACCAATTATAGCCAAAAGTATGAGTTCACTAGATACCATTTGGGGCTGCATTTAAAATTTTGCAAAATTCTAAGATCGAGACTAAAGAGTACCTCCGCCTCGCTACCAAAGTTGCTTGGGTCGACATAACTTGATGAAGGACATGGAGGAAGTTGGCCAAGTCCAAAGGCCACCATAAAGCCCCGAGGCTCGAGTCTAACTTAAAGACTCAGAATAAAGAAAAGTGCTCTTTCAGAGACAACCCGAATTATCCCTTTTATTTGTTTTATTTCCTTTCATTGGGTTTTGTGTTATTAACCATTTTGGCAGAAATCAAGAAAAGTTGTTGCCGCAAGATTACGATCCGACCAGAGTTACAACAGAACTAACTATCTTAGTTACGCTGCAATGTGCCTTTGTCAATGTAACTTCTTAGAAGCATTACCAATTACGGCGAACCCCAGCTATGGTTACGCCGTAGCCACACCCTGTAGCATCCGTCGGTGTTGCTAATTACTACGGCGTAACTCCTTATGGGAGTTACAACGTAATCGCCTCAGAATACTTCTTTCATTTTAAACACAATAACCTTGTATTAGTTTTTAAATGAACTTTGTGGTATGTTCCTCGTAAGCACTCACGAGACTACACTCATCACTTTGGGACACCAAGTGGTTTAAAAGGCTTGTTGCATATGCTAAATGCAACCGTGATTCCTACGAAAGTGAGATAGATTTTGATGGATCTGGACACACACCTTGTGTCAATGATATTTTTTTGATATTATTAAGCACGAGGAATTTACTTAGTAATACTTAGAAGATGGATTATATGATGTAATGTATGTAAACACAGATTAAACACAAAACTTAAGCTCCAATATTATTGATGAATAATACGATTGATCTTAGTTTATCACTAGGGTTACACCTTGAAGCTTTTGTGAGTAATAATGAGGTAAATTAACAAGTACCTAAGACAATGACCTAGGACCTCCTTTTATACAACAAGGAGTCCTTTACAAGATAAGTATAGCTAACATTATAGAATATACACAAGATCTATTCTATACTTATCTAGAGCGCTTAACTAAACATTATCTAATAGCGATGGTAACAATGTATCGGCAATGGAATACGCTTCCACTTTGCTAGTGTTAATCCGGCGGTGTAAACCACAACTATCCGTGGTAATGATTATTCCCAACAATCCTCCCCTAAACTTATGATTTCTATGCAAATCAATAAGTTTCTTCAATATGCATTATCTTCAAGGATTGGGGAATTCAACCAAACACTTTACTTCTTCCTTAACTTCTGAATAGCCCTAGAACATTGATCTTGAAGCATGTGTAACAATGCTCTAACTTTCTCAATGTCTTCATGAACTCTTATTGTAGTACATAGCATCACCGTGAGAGTTCCAAATTGAGTGGATATTCTTTCTCGTAAGCATGAATGCATCTTCTCCATTTGTCAGAGACACATGATGAACTTCACATGAATCATAATAAAACCATTTAGTACCGGGACATGTGCATGAGAATTTCCAAATCATCATTAACATCCGTTCATAGAGCCTTCTAAGAATAATCCATAACTGCATCTCCTTTGTATCTTTGAGATCTTGAGCATTAAACCTTTCTTGAGCTAACCTCCATAGTGTATCAAGGTCATCTCACAAAAGCTTTTATAAGATTTTCAAACCGAATGAATGATGAAGTTGCACCACCTAGCCTTGTGATTTTCCATGTTGAAGCAAAATTGCTAGCGATGTAAACTTTCCAATCAATTATAGGATGTCGAACTTGCGGTGGTTCCGATAAAATCTTCTTGTTCAATCTCAATCATTCCGATCATTGTTCTTCAAAGAATTTCTCAAGAGGAATTTCTTGTTGTTTAGAAACCTTAGTCTTCTTAATAGCTGAGAATCACTCTTTAGACTTTCTTCAAATTAGGATACCTACTTAATTCCTTTTGAGCCCATTGGAATGTAATCTTTATCTTGTTTTTGAACTCGAGTAAGCCTTTTCAACTTGATCATCGTGCATTCCTTTGAATTGATGCTTCTTCCAACCACCTACATGACAACAATAAGTCTTCTTATATGAAAGAATTTGTGCCTTGGTTGGTTGTTTTGTTTCTTCCGACCCTTTCATTCGACCGTACTAATCACATCTTCAAGTGCTTGATTGTTTTCATTTGAATGAAATCCTTCAACCGAGCAGTTCTTTGTTCTTCGCTAAGGATGCATCCTACAAGGTCAATTGCCTTTTTCTTGATCATTTGATTATTAGCAATCAAGAACTCAATATCTTCTTCAGTAGGAACATAAATAAACTTTGGAGTCTTCTCTCTAAGAATTATAGGTTGAACAGTGGTAAGTGGATCTTCTATAGAACCTTCCAATCTTCCCAGCCTTTGAGCCTCTAAAAAGCTTGCAACTTCCATTTCTTCAACCTTTTGCTTTTCAGCAACTTGTTCTTGAGTAATCATCTTAGCAACCTCTCTATCATGAGCAATCTGTGCTTGTTGTTTCTTTGAAATATTTCTTCCAGTTTGCTCTACACTTTCCATAACAGCTTTACCTTTGTCTTTCTTCAATTTAGCAAATTCTTCACTTGCAATGGCATTTGGCTCTGCAGTTGAAAATGAATCAGTGGTAAAATTTGTTGTAGTACAGAAAATTTCCTGATCATTAAGTTGCTCTCCATGAGTATCAGCTTCCTTTGCTCCTTTACTTGAATCTCCTTCATCTTCAAAAACAATTTTCCTCCCCTCAGTGTCAGCCTGTTTTCCTCCCCTGTTTGGGAGAATTTCCCAAACCATGATTAGCTGAATCACCATCAGTAGGTGAGGATGAAGATGAAATCACCAACATTGCGTCCTCTTGTGCTTTGTCAACCCCGCATCTCTTCCTTTAAGGTCCGAATCTCTTCCTTTAAGTGTTTAACATCCTTGACATGTCAGCTTGATATATGCCAAATCCTTTTGTAGAGATTGAACTCGCTTGGCTAACTTTGTACACAAAACCATCAATTCCAATTGGTTCCCATCGCTCATCACTTCCAACCGTGTTACTGCTGGGAGAGGTGAATCATGGGCAAAGGTTCGATTCCTCCTAGTTGGACTAGGTTGAAGTCTAGAACCACCATTGCTTGTTCCTAGACCATAAGGTTGAAACTTGTCGTGTTGTCATGAGAGGTTGACCTGCTTAGGCCTTCTCTCATAGGTGATTGAAATCAAGCGGGTATAATCAATGTTTGGAACATTAATTATGGGTGTGTTTTGTTCATTGTAATTTTAGCAAGCATTTGGGGTAGAGAGGTGTAAAAATCATATTGCCATCTTTGTTCAAATATTGAAAACTTTAGGCTTTAGGCAACTGATTTGATAAACATTAGTATGGGGTTGCAGTTGAAACTCATTTAGCACTCGCTTGCACAAACCTTGGATACATTAAAATTTTGTTTTACTCGTACATTGCCTTTCATACTTGTAAAAATATAATTTGACCATTGAAAATCTTATCGATGACTAGACAAGCCAAAGGGTAAGCCATGGTTGAACTAAATTGCTCATAAGATATTTTCTTGGACTAAGACAATGTAGCGTAGTATGAATCAAAAATCTCCATCGGGGACAAAACCACTCTTTTTGAAAGTAGCCTTTTCGCCGCTGGTATCATACCCCATGGATGATGAGTATCATGAATTTCGGGCATAGGTAATGTGATGAGACCATTGAGATCACCCAATTGGAGTACTCTCCTCAAGGATGCCTCAAGAACATCAATAGTTACCCCATCCACGTTGGCTCGTAGAGCATCCATCGCTTCATGTGTATCTCCAATCTCAAGTGTTATGGACTTAGAAGAAGTCCAAAAACTGCTTGATTTGAGAGATATAGATTGTGGGTTTTAAAAGCAAAGCATACCTTATATGAGTGGTATTGAGAAATTCCACAATCGATGAAAAAAGGGTCACTCTTCTCGTTTGACTTTTGTAGGTAGGCTACTAGGTTGTGCTCATCCGCAAATTTCAAAGGTGCCATAGAAACTTTGTTGAAAACGATATTATGTCGGTAAGAATTGAAAGAATAACTAGCCAATTGAGAGAAAGATATATAGGGTTAGGGTTTAGAATTATTATGCAAGTAAAATTATCTTGAGAAAGTATTTATTATAATATGGAAAGAAGATATTTTCCTTAAAATTTTAACCCTATATATATGGCAATCGATGGTTACTTTCACGGCTAGTAATAATTAATTATTGACACAATCGATTGTAACGGCTAGAACAACAAAGGTAAAATAACATCACATCGAAACCGTGAACTAGCAGTGGTAATTTTCACAAAATTTCAAAGAGCGATGGTAAATAAATTCATTTGAAAACTAGATCGCTCTTATCATAGTTTTTAGCAAACTACCGACTATCAACGGATTTGATATGTCTTTACCATGAGCCGCTTGCTATGGACTAGCCAACTCTGAATCATAAAGAATATGGTAAGTTGATAACCATACAGTTTTTGGTAAACTATCAACAATAAATGGATTTGTCAAGTCTTTACCAGTAGCCTTGCTCTAGACTAGTTGATTCTTATGTGGGTTAGACATGGATAATCAATAACCATTTGTTGTGTATCTCAGATAGACACCTTTTAAATTCAACTCCCATCAAAGCTTGGTTATGTATCTCTAAATGATAGGAATAACCAACTAAATATTAACCAAAGTTACCTTAAACCATTATTCAAGTAAAATATCTTCCAAAGTCAACCCAATAATATCTATATTTACTCCTTAACCTACCAAAATAGGAAAAAGTAAATATACTCATTAATTAACCCTTTCAACCGACTTTGTCTATATAAGGAGGCTTGGCATTATGTAATCTTCATCAAAGCACACTCAAACACAATATCTCAAAATTAATCATGGAAATCCTTCCAACACCATCGACATCTCTTCCGATTCGGAAGAAGAATATGTAATCGAGTCGAGACATCCTCGAGGCATCGGGATGGTTTGGTTACTTTCCACCGGGCCGGCACTTCTTCCAAAAGTATACCAAAGAAACGCTAACGCGTGTGCTGCAGACTAAACTCGCAAAATCTCTTGAGTTCTACTCCACTCATCGATGATGATGAGGAAAATGATGAAACCTATTCCATGGACAAAGATTTGCCAAAGCTCTTTCAATAGCCCCGAAACAAACTATTCCAATATGAAGCGGATATCCATCCCAACAAAGTCTGCAATGCTACCAAAGCCTCCTCCATAAGTTCTTGGACTTCCACGTCCAAGAATGCAATCCACCTTTGACAACAAAAGGAAGAGGGCACAAAAAATAAGCATGACTATGTGGCAAAGGTAAGAAGCCAATGGAGTAGCTGCAGTTAGGTGTAGGTTGTGCTAGATTGCAGTCTTTTGTGTTTTGATGATTAAGTACTTTCACTTTGGTTGTAGTGAATTATGTCTTATAAATGCAATGAAGTTCCTTTGTTTTCCTTTTACACAAAGAAAAGCAAGCTTGTTACCATCTGGTTGCAATATAGTTCCCATCGTTAAAATTTAATATCGCATAAACATCATGGACAACTAAATAAGGTCAAAACAACCTCGAGCATCGATTCACCAAAGAGTAACCATTCAATGTAAACAAAGAATCCTTCAAATCGCAACTCATAAACATAAATCAAACACTAGAATCACTTTAGAGGTTTGGCAATGGTTAGTGTATATAAAGGAATGAATATAGCAGTGGCTATACTCAAATAAGTCAACTCTTAAACACCGATACACTTTCCAAGGCCACAAGACTCCATTTACTTCTCATCTACTTACACCTTCCCTTATTAATTTCATCGAATCCAACTTAATCTAGTACTAAACAACCAAGCATCCACAACCAACACTTCTCACTCCTAAAATCATCAATAACAATATTTCTAAAAGTTACCATGAGCGCTCAAACCCAATTAATCTTTCCTCTAATACCATTTTCGATAGTGTATGGGATGACTTTGTGTTGAACAACCCAAGCAGTAGAGAAAGAAGAGTTTGAAGAAGTGTCATCCGAAAAAGATCTCATATGGCCATCAATATCACCACATCATCTCCGGTCCATCAAATCTGCGCCAAGACCTCAAGATGCTTTGACCAAGGAGACACTCAATAAGTTCTTATATTTCTCCTACGAGGACACGAGATGATGAGACTTCCACAAAAGCCTTGAATGTGCCTCCCTTGTCGCAATACGCTATAATGAAGACTTTCAAGTACCACATGCAAGAGCCATAAGAGCAGCACCACCACTAGCTGGTCCTTCATCATCCTCTCCACCAGTCAGAGAAGTGGTGAGGGGGTTAGCATGACCTAGAGTGTATGAGTGGATAGACATGCGTGGAGCTCCTAAGGTGATGCCAAAGTGGGGCTTCCTAAAGAAACCATAGATGGTAGATGGTGGGTAGGTTGGGGATGGGTTATGAAGCTTGTGTTTGGGGTAGGTTATTGGTAGTTGTTATCAGTTGATGTAATGATGCTTGATTTCTGTATTCCATGGATGTAACTACTGCACTCAGTATGCAGTTTTGTGTAATAATAATAATGATCCATGTTTCCCTTTATCATTTGAGTTCCTGCATCATACATATTGTTCCACTAACTTCATTATCAAACCGACATCTCATCCATCATAATGCTCAAAATCGTAGAGATAGACTTGTTGCCGCCATGTGCCTTGAACACCCACTATCTCAGATATCCTTGATCCGATATTTTATCCTTGGATGTTCCTCGCACATAAGGGTAAAGAGTTAGTTTCTTTTGGGGACCCAAGCCATGATTGACTTGGATCCGCCTCGTGTATCAATATAGTTATATCTATCAAAAGTCATTGATACACCATTGGGATTGGTTGTAGAGGTATTTCCTTTGGTTTCCATTCCCAACGTACGAGGCCTTCACATTCCCCATGTCCCCCTTTTCTTGTTTAAAACTCTTTCATTGGAAACTTTTGTATGAGCAAATAAACTAGCGATTTAGCTTTAAGTACCCACTGTTGGTTATTATTGACCTTTTTGTTCTGAAAAGTTCCTTTCCCTGTTTGTGCAGATTTTGCAAAAACTGTTTTGGATTTTGCACTTTTAACAGGTGATTTAGGACGAGCAGTGTTAAAAGTTTTAGCAGTGGCAAAAGTTTTTAGGCTACTCCTTAGTTGAACTGCTCTTGGGACCATTTTGCTGTGTGAATTAGGGTGTACATTGTTTTGAAACATGTTAGAATTCACTCTTTTCTTCTCATAGACTTCCCTTCTCCCAACATGATAGTCACAATAAGCATGTAAATGATCAAAACTACCACAGATATAGCATGCCTTATTGTACATTACAAAATCACTACCTAGTTGTTGAGATTTAACATGATTCCAACTCCTCTGGTTACCCCTAGGAGTCAGAGGATAATTCCTATACATCTCAAAGATACCTTATAGCTGGTCTAGGTTTATTAACTTGGTTTCCTAGGTTCCTCTCAGTATAAAGATAAACAACTTTTGGGATAGAAGCCTCTACATTCTTTTAACATTCTCATCAACAACAGATTAGTCACTAGCACTCTCAAAACATCATTATCATGCTTAATCTCTTCCTCACTCTTCACCATTGTGTCCTTTAAAGGACCATATTCTCTTTCAAGATCCTTAAAATCTTCTAAGCCTCAGATGAGCTAAATCTATACAGGAGGTGATGGAACACTCTTAGTGGTGGAGGCACCAGATATAACCCATACCAAACTTAGCTTTATTATATATTTGTGCATTTCAAATTTTATCTATTGACTTAGACCGATGATAACAGTGTCTAAAGTTAGATTGACATTTTCATTTTTCTTTGAAGTTTTTCAAGCTCTTTTGGTATGCTTCATTCACATCGCTTGTATGTTCTACCCTCTTCTAAGAAGAATCATATCATCATTATATTTTGACTCATTTTCCTGATAGTGCTCTATTTGCTTTTCTAACACCGCCATGGCTCTCCTAAGATTAGACACATTATAATTAGCAAGATATAACTCTTTTCTTTCATTAGAATATAAATCATTAAGCCTTTCAACTTCTTTAGCATTACCCTACATGTTTTAGAACAACTATCAAAGTTTTGTACCTCAGTCGAGAGAAAGCCATGAGAGCAAATTTAGTAGCAACAAGAGCAAAGATCGAATGTTCTTCTTCTTGTTCATCACCATGAAACTCCAATCATAGCTCACACCATCAATAGCCAACATTGCCTTTGGTTCTTCCACAGTTGGTCCTTCTTTTCTTGTACCAAGTAGACTGTGTCCTTGGTCTTTGGTCTTCTCATTCTCTAGCAAAATGTCCAAACTTGTGGCGCTTAAAGCATTCCACTTTCTTCTTATCAAAGCCTGCAGTTTCATCACCATTGATGTGAATAGGCTTTCCAGTCTTCTTGTAGAATTTCCTAGCCCTCATGCTAAGAAGAGCTATCTGCCATTATATATCCATCTCCTCCAAGTCATCTTCATCAATTTGCTCTATGTCTTCATGAGTTAAGACAGAGCCATCAACTTGTGTGGATATGAAAGTATAAAAGGTAGGATCTCCAATACTAGCAACCTTCTTCTTTGAACTGCGGTGGTAACATTCACATTACCGTGGAAACTTTAGAACCAACAATGGCAACTTCATCATCACCGCTATCTTGAGAATCATCACTATCAATGAGGTTGACAACAATGCCAAGCTACTAGAGCTTGTGCCAAGTTTTCTGCCTTCTTCAACCTTTGCTCAATTAGTTTGAAGTTGTTGTAAAGGTCATTGAGCTTCATTGTTTCTATGTCTGATTTGTTTTCCCAGACAGTAACATTGGTTTGAAACTCTAAAGGCAAGCTTCTTAGAAACTTCAAATTTTGGTCTTCCTTTTCTACCTCAAAGCCAAGCACAATCAGTTGTGTAACAATCTTCTGGAGTTTGGTGAAGATGCTATCAAGTGAGTCATTGCTTGAAGCAGAGAAATTTTCATAACTTTGCTTCAATAATGTCTTTTGTATCTTCTTTGTAGCATCATTACCACGAAACACCGAGCAAATCTCTTCAAACAGTTCTTTAGCGGTTGTGTACTTGCTAAATGCAATGATCGATCTCTAGGAAGAGTCATCAACAAACTTCTAGCTTTAAGATCATTCTTCCCGCAAGCTTTTTCAACACTAGATTCGAGCACGTAAACTTTCACAACATCGTGTGTCACCAACCTTCACACTACTAGTCACATGCTTGAAAGAATCACCGGTTTGAATGATCTCCCATCGAGCATAGTCTTGAATGAGAAAGTATTGCTCTATCAAGATCTCCACATCTCAAACTCATTTAGTTTGAGCTTAGGTAGCCTTGTGTAGAAGAGTTTGATTGGTTGTTTTCCATCTCCATTGAATTGAGTGAGTAGGTTAAGCAAATTCCTTGGATCTTCTAAAACAAAATATCGAACCTTCACTCGATACCACTTGATGGATCCGGACACACACCTTGTGTCAATGATATTTTATGATATTATTAAGCAGCGGAATTTACTTAGTAATACTTAAAGATGGATTATATGATGTAATGTATGTAAACACGATCAAACACAAAACTTAAGCTCAATATTATTGATGAATAATACGAGTGATCTTAGTTTATCACTAGGGTTACACCTTGAAGCTTTTGTGAGTAATACGAGGTAAATTAACAAGTACCTAAGACAATGACCCAGGACCTCCTTTTATACAACAAGGAGTCCTTTACAAGATAAGTATAACTTAACATTATAGAATATATACAAGATCTATTCTATACTTATCTAGACGCGTTTAACTAAACATTATCTAATAGCAATGGTAACAATGTCTTGGCGGTGGGAATACGCTTCCACCGCTAGTGTTAATCCGGCGATGTAAACCACAACTATCCGTGGTAACGGATTATTCCCAACAGATTTCTTTTTCTTTTTCTCTTTTTTAGAATTATGCTTGTCGGTAGTATGATTTCGTGGATTGAAGTTTGCTAGTGGATGCTTATGCGATGGCACGACTCTTTCGTGGGCCTTTTTCTTCATCGAGAAAATTTCAAGGAAGTTTTCTCTAATTCTACTTTCTCTTCACCTTTATTTAACGCTTAGTACAAAGGGACTTTGTACAATTCAAGTGGGGACGGGAGTAAATTGTCTCTTGAACTTTATTTTGCTCTCGTTTTTCTAGTTTATTTTGAAAAATTATGCCATTTTAAAATTTTGACATGTATTTCTTAACCTAACTAGATTAGACCTTAGCCAAGCACATTATAACCCTTGATATTTTATGGTGAGATTAGCCTTATCCGCTTCCAAATTTTAATCCCAAATCCACCAAATTATGAGTGTGTCGGTAGCTTGTAAACTTTAGAACTTGGTCTTTACATCATTTCGAGACCATAGGCGAGGTATGTCGAGTTAGATCGATGTATTTGGACTTTCAGTTTAAGAAGGTAGTATTATAGGATTATCACCAAAATAGCCTACCATTATGTGTCTATCGATTAGTCACCTCGACTTCTCGACCCCCATGTTAAACCCTTTTGTTGCACTCACCTTTAGTGCAAGATACCCTTCTGAGCCATTCCTTTCATTTTGTTGACCCAACATATTGTTTAGATACGCTTATTACACCTTAGCCTACCCCTGTAGTCTTTATTTGTAATTAGAAGTCATTATTTTCCTAAGTTCAAGGTTCAAGTGGAAAGGTTCGGAATCACGCCGACGTCGACATATCCTTAAAGATCATTGAAGACCCCCCAAATTCCCATATTGTTCATCTCAAGTGGGGGATGTTGTGTGTAGTTATTATGTTATGTTGAAAAAAAAATAGTTATTGTTATTGAAAAAGTGCGATGTTATAAGCACTAGTGTTATGAGCTTAATATAGATTTAGTATCGAGGAGGCCACCTCAGACACATTTGAAGAATGAATTTGGAAGTGTGTCCATCATGACGTCCTCTAATGGCGCAACTACCTGGTAATATCATGATCCGGTTTCTTGACTTCGAAACTTGAACTTTGGGCGAACGGTAATTGGTGATGACCTAGTTGTAGATTTTGACTATTTGCTTGATTTTGTTTTACACCAATTTTATCCCATGTCTTATCCTACCCTTAGTCATGAAGCGTGGCTAGGTGATGCAGCGAGCAATCTTTGGTGTCTTAGCCATGGATTTGGTCATGTATCATTGATTTTGTCCACTTCGCTGTGACATGTTAGTAATGACAAATCACCCATAACCTTTGTCGTGTCTACCCATATTGCCTTCGAGAATTTTGTAGTCCTTAACTCTAGTGGTGGAGATTTGTGTAACCGCCAAGCTTATGATAGAATACATGCTATGACTGTGCAATGAGTGATCGCCCTGAAATTAACACTTAGAATAGTTAAGAGATTTGAGTGTTTTGCTCCCATTTCGTGAGGTGTTCGGCTTTGTTTTATTCTAGCATAAGGATTTGTAAACTTATAGTTTCGGGTAATGGGAGATATTTTTTAGAATCTATCTAATAAGGTCTACTTGAGGGCAAGTAGAGTTCAGTGGGGGATATTTGATAACATCAAATAGTCACGAATATTAAGTGTCAATTTCCCGATAATGCTCGTATTTTATATCATTTATATGGATTTACGCTTGTTTTCCTCTATATTTCACTTTCATGTAAATTACGAGCATTGGAGCTAAAGAGGCGGATTTGGAGATTTATTGAAGACATATCATAGTATGCTCATTTTGAAGCGATTCTGAACTAACTCTCTCACATTACGCCAGTAACCAAAGCGTGGCTTAGAAAACCAACTCAATAGAAGATTACGCAGACATCTCCCAAAGATTACACGTAACCAACTAGGTCAAATGAAGCTCCGCACACTGCAAGTTCGCCGTAACTATTGTCTCAATTACGGGTAACCAAGATTTATTGAAGATATGGCGAATCCCTTCCGAGTTACGCGGTAACCAAGATTGGATGTTACGGCGTAACTCTTATAATTAGTTCTGTAGTAACGCCTCGCCTATAAATGCCCCACGATTTCCGACATTTCAAAGCATCCCATTTACACACAACATCAAGTGAGCGTGGTAGAAGTCGAGCGGATCTAGAGGCGTGCGGAGCTATCTCGAGGAGAAATCACTCCCTACGAGATAAGCATTAGCTTTTATCTTTCTTTACTTTCAATTCATGTATTTCGTAATGTTAAACATTTAATCGATTATTTTAGTTAATATGAGCTAAGCACACCGTGGTCTTGGCCTGAATTATGATTCATAATTGTTTTGTTTGCGTTTACATTGCTTAGTATAATTATTTACGGGTGTATGCTTGCATAGTTTGTTGGTATCTACCCTTGTTTGGTAGTTTTGAATGGCGGTAGTGGCTAGTTACTTAGGAGATATGACCAATCGACCCTAAGTAGGTAGACTAAGTGGGAAGGGTAAGATATGACCAACCGACGACCCTTTCGCTTGTGCATTTGACCAACCGATCACCCATCGTTTGGATGAACTTAAGAAGTAGGGGTGAGTGTTTAAGATGCTAGCGCCCGGCAATCAACATTATGAATCTAGAATGTAGCGGTACTTAATGACTTGGCTTACGGGACTAAGAACAACTGGACTTATAATGACGGGTCACAGATTCTCTAGTGGGACCCTTGGCGATAGGTTAGGACAAACCGACCAAATGATGTCCTAGCGACTTTAACCCCACTCAAGTAATTGGAAGTAATTAGAGGTAAACATAACTAGTTAGGATGAATAACTAGGTTAGCACCCCTCTCTCTATTGATCTCAACCCTCGCCTTCACTTGCTTTAGTAGTTAATTAGTTAATTCAATATCAAAATCATATTAAAATCAGTGACATCTTGACTTAGTTTAAATCCGCACACATAGCTCTTGGGACTACCTCGGTTTTACCGAATACTACACTACACACGACCGGCACACTACCCGTTAGTGCATTAGGGTGAACCACGTGTATAACGAGACTTATAGATATTTAAACGATCGATCAAGAAACTGCATCATGTTACTACTGTTACATCTAGGTTTCTGTCAATTTATGTCATCGAGATTCTTAATAGAAATTCCAAAATCTCAGTTTAAGCATTACAACTTGATTTAACACAGATGTTACAAATAAACATATCATTAGATAAAGCTTACAGGGCAAAGAAAATTGTTGGGGAGAATATGACACGTGTTCACAAATAACACTATGCCCTCCTTAGAGATTATGCTATGGAGCTCAAATAAAAAAAACCCAGAAAAAAGCAAAGATCCGGTGGAAACCAACACGATCCGACTCTTAATTCGAGGGTATTCAAAAGAATTTATGTGTGTATTGGTGCACTTAAAACTTGATGCGTTTTCTTGACTGGTTTTAATATTTATAAAGTCTCGTTATACCCATGGTTCACCCAGTGCACTAACAGGCGAAGTACCGATCGTGTGTAGTGTAGTAATCAAAGCCGAGGTCATCCCAAGAGCTATGTGTTGGATTATTACTAGGTCTAGGTGTCACAGTTAATAATGGTTCGATAGGAAATTAATTAATTAAACTACTAAAGCAACAAATAAAGGCAATAAAAGGATAAAGGGAAATCAATAGAGAGAGTGGTGCTAACCTAGTTAATCCTCCTAGCTAGTTATGTCTCGCCTACTTACTTCCAATTACTTGAGGAGGGTCAAAGTCGAGAGGAAATCATTTGGTCGATTACTCTAACCTATCGAAGAAAGATGCCACCACAGAGAGTCGGTGTCCCTTATAAGTCCCTGTTGTTCCCGGTCCCTAAGCCAAGTCATTAAGTACCGCTACATGCTAGATTTATAATAGTGAGTGCCAGTTAGCAACTTAAACACTCACCCCTAGTTATTAAGTTCATCCAAACCGGTGGGTGATCGCTAGTCAAATCGCATGAGTAGAAAGGGTCGTTAGTTGGTCATATCTTACCCTTCCGGTCTCGGTCCGCTCACCTAGGGTCACGGTCATATCTCCTAGGCAATCGGCCTCTACCGCCATTCAAAACTACCAAACCAAGGGTGGCTACCAATAAACTATGCATGCATACACTTAGAAATAATTGTACGGAAGTAATGTAAACGCAAACAAAACAATTAAGGAATCATAACTAGGCCAACACCAAGAGGTGCTTAGCCGCTCATATTAATCATACAAACCAATTCAATATTCAAAGGTACGAAATACATGAATTGAAAGTAAGGAAAATATAAAATGCTAATGCTTATCGTAGGGGCTGATTTCTCCTCAAGACACTCCAGTATGCCCTCCGCACCGCTTGTGCTTTTTCCCACGTTCTCGGTTGTTGTGTGTGGAATGGGATGATTAGAAATGTTGGAATTCGTGAGGTATATAGGCGGATCCGGGTTACGGCGAACTATAACAAGAGTTACGCGTAACCTTCAACTCATTCATATTTTGCACTAGATGCTTAGTTACGGGCGTAACCTTCTAAGTGGTTATGCCGTAGTCTTCAATAAACTTCGTTCGCCGTAATTGATGAAATAGTTACGTCGTAAGTATCGCACGTGGAACCTCATTTGACCTAATATAGTTACGTCAGAGCCTTTGGGAAGAGTTACGTCGTAACCTTCTCGATAAGTTGGTTTTTCGAGTCACGCAATAGTTACGTGTAATGTGAGAGGCGAGTTCTGCCGTAACTTCTTTAAAATCAGCATACTATGATAAATCTTTAGATAATTCTCCAATTCCGCGTCTCTTTAGCTCCAATGCTCGTAATTTACGAAGTGGAAAACAATGGAAAACAAGCGTAAATCCATATAATTGATATAAATTACAAGCATTATCGGGAAATTGACACTTAATAATCGGGACTATTTGATGTTATCAAATATCCCCCACTCAACTCTACTTGCCCTCAAGTAGACCTTATTAGAAATATTTCTAAAATATATCTCCCAAAACCGGAAAATATAAGTTTATAAATCCTTTATGCTAGAATAAAACAAAGCCGAACACCTCACGAAGGGGAACAAAACACTCAAATCTCTCAACTATTCTATGTGTCAATTTCGGGTGATCACTCAATCATACAGTCATAGCATGTATTCTATCATAAGTCTTGGCGGTTACACAAATCTCCACCACTAGAGTTAAGGGCTAAACAATTCTCGAGGCAATATGGGTAGACACGACAAAGGTTAAGGGTGACTCGTCATTACTAACATGTCACGGGCGTGGACAAAATCAATGATACATGACCAAATCCATGGCCAAGACACCAAAGATTGCTCATTGCATCACCTAGACACGCTTCATGACTAAAGGGTAGGATAAGACATGGGATATATAAATGGTGTAAAAAAACAAGCAGGTAGTATAAATCTATAACCAAGTCATCACCACTTACCGTCTACCCAAAGTTCCAGCTTTGAAGTCAAGAAACCGGATCATGAAATACTAGGTAGATGTGTCATTAGAGGACGTCGTGATGGGCACACTACTTTTTCTCCAACTGTTGGCATAACTACCAACTCAGGTCTTCAAATGTGACCGAGGTGGCCTCCTCGATACTAAATATATAAAGCTCATAATATAGTGCTTATAACATTTCACTTTACAATAATAACATAACGACTATATTTTTTGACATAACAATGATAACTAAACATAAAATCCCCACTCGAGATGAACAATGAGAATTGACTGGTCTTCAATGATCTTGAGAATGTTGTCGATGAAAGCGTGATTTCCGAGCCTTTCCACTCGAACCTTGAACTTAGGTAAATGATGACTTCCCAATCACAAATAAAGAATACATGGTAGGCTAAGGTGTATAGGTGTATCGAAACAATATATCGGGTTAACAAAGTGAAAAGAATGGCTCAGATGGGTGTATCTATGGGTATCTTGCACTAAAAGTGAGTGCAACAAAAGGGTTTCACATGGGTGTCGAAAAGTCGAGGTGACTAATCGATAGACACACAAAGGTAGGCTGTTTGGGTGATAATCCTAAAATATTTCCTTCTAAAACTGAAAAGTCCAAATACAATACATCGAGCTAACTCAACATACCTCGTCTATGGTCTCGAAATGATGCAAAGTAAAGTTTACAAGCTACCGGCACACTCATAATTTGGTGGATTTGGGGTAAAATATTGGAAACGGATAAGGCTAATCTCACCATATAGTATCAAGGGTTGTATGTGCACGGCTAAGGTCTAATCTAGTTAGGTTAAGAAAAACATGTCAAAATTTTAAAATGGCATAATTTTTCAAAATAAACTAGAAAACGAGGGCAAAATAATGTTCAAGAGATAATTCTACTCCCATCCCCCACTTGAATTGTACAAAGTCCCTTTTGTACTAAGCATTAAATAAAGGTGAAGAGAAAAGTAGAATTAGAGCGAGAACTTCCTAAAATTTGCTCCATAAAGAAAGAAGGCCCACGAAAAGAGACGTGCCTTCGTATAAGCATCATGAACAAAATTCAATCCACGAAATCACAATACCGACAAGCATAATTCTAAAAAGAAAAATGAAAATGAAAAAGCGAACCTAACTCACTTCGTAGGAATCACAACAGCATTTAGCATATGCAACAAGCCATTTAAACCACTTGGTGTCCCAAGTGGACGAGTGAAGTCTCGTGAGGGTTCTGGGAACACACCCACAAAGTTCATTTAAAATACTAATACAAGGTTATTGTGTTTTCAAATGAAAGAATTAAAGCAGAGGAAGGTTACGTCAGAACTCTTTTGAGGGAGTTCTGCCGTAATGTGCAAAACCCGACAAGTCAAAGCAAGTGGTTATGGAGTAACCACAGAGATGGTATTACCGTAATGATTAATCGTCAAGAATTCTTACGCAAAAGGTTGGTTACTACAGAATCACTAAGATGAGTTCTGCCAGTAACTCGTCGATCAAAGAAAGCGCAGCAGAATTACTTCCTCGTTTCTCGCAAAAATGGTTAGAAAACACAAAACCCTACAGAAATGGAAATAAAATAAAAGAAAGGGATAATTTGGGTTGTCTCCAAAGAGCACTTTCCTTTATTTACTGATCTTTAAGTTAGACTCGAGCCACGGGCTACCGGTGCTTGTTGGTCATTTCGTGGATATGGCAATCTCCACGTTGGATCCAACTTACAAATTCTCATCCGTTTGTAGTCATCTCCTAATTCTAAACAAATTCGAGTAGAAACTTTTGATTTTACGGTAAGGGTGGTTAATACCTTTTCTTTGTCTTCCTCATTGATATCGGCGGTGGTTGGGCTTAGCTCAATTGCCTTTTGGTCCAATTTTTAAAGTTCTTGATCGTTCTCGGCATTTTGAAAATAGTCTTATCACAGTTTATCTTCAACCATACTAACCCTTCTTTTTCATTTTTGTCTAACCCCGACATTTCCTGAAAAGGCTTTCCTAAAATTACTCCCGTAAGTCCATCTTCCACAAATTCGCTTACGTCGTCTAAAACCATAAATTCCATTAAAAATGAATGAGTTCCAACGAAGACATGGATGTTAGTTGCTAACCCAAGAAGGTTATTTCCCTTATATTCTAATTCTTTCTTCATAACTCGGTTGTAACATTCTTTTGACATGATGTTGACTAAAGAAGTAGTTTCAATAAATGGGTGGAAATCGATGAACTTATTTTGCATGAGATCTTGAGATAACAGGGGTTTCTATGATGTATGCGGGTTCCCACCTCATGAAACCTAGGTTGATTGGTTTACGAAAAAGCCTTTATAGAGTTATCTTGCCAATGAGCCATTTCGACGTCACTTGAGAGGTCTTCAGCACTGATTCCTAAATTATCCTCTTCCTCAAAGTTGACGAAAACATCAAAATCTCTCCCTGAATCAACCTCGCCAGGATCCGGGGGGTTGCTAAGAAATTCTTCTAAAGCGTCACCAAAGCCCTCTTGGGTCGATTGCATACCTTTCCCGGGGTAGACAAGTGTTCATTAGGTCCGAACGTTGCAATATCTCCATTAAGAGTTAACTTTCCAGCAAAGACATCCACCTTAGTATGGGCAGTGGCAAGCATAGGTCTACCTAAAATGACGGTATTTTGTTTTCATTCGAATGTCAAGAATCACAAAATCTATTGGTAAAGGAATTTCTTAATCCTCACCAACACATTTTCAACGATGCCCAGCGATTGCATAGATCGATTACGCCATTTCAATTTTCGTCTTGGCCGGCTTTAAGTTACCAATTCCCATACGCAAAAACATCGAACGAGGCATTATACTAATACTTGCTCCAAGATTAGCTAGGGCATTACACATGTTTAGACTCCCGATCAAGCAGTGCGGAGAGTAACATCTTGGATCTTTTTCCTTTTGTGGTAGCTCGTTCCTCAAAACCGCTGAACATCTTTCGTTAAGGTGAATTGTCTCATCATTGCTTAATTCTGCGGAATATCATCATGATTAGTTTTAATAGAATTATTGATATGTAAGTTTACGGTAAAGCTTGGTCCGTATTTGTCTTTCCATGCCGATTCGTCAACAACTTTTTACGAAAAGGTCATAGGTTCTTCAGGACGCTTTCTGATGAGGAAAACTTCCTCCTCCCGAGTCGCTAGGTAATCGTAGATGGCTTAGAACATGAGCTAACACTCTTCTCTAATCTCTTAATCCTATCATTGTGAATCTTGAGAGAAGAGATCAGATATCCATGAATGTTTTCATCAATTTTTCAATCCTAACATCTCGTTCTCTTGATTCCTTGATGTGGTCAAGAATCCTTTTCTCAAGATCGCTCCCGGTTTTGGTCCCAAACACGCTCTTAACCTTCTCGACCCTGCATGCTTCAGCTTCTCTTTCTAACCTTCGTTTTTCGAACATTTCCCCATAATTGTATTCTTGTTTTGTTATTGTCTTCATAACCATATGGTCGAAATTGTCTCTCGGACCATACCTTGTATCCATATGCCACTTGTAGCAGTGTTCAGAAATCCGTTGAATACATTCCAAGGCCTGGTCAGGAGTCATGCTAGGAATAGGTCTCGGGGAATCTAGAAGTTCTCGTGTTAGTGCATTATTCCCACGATAGAAGACGTAGACGATCTGATGTTTGTTTAAATCATGGGTAGGGCATCGATGGAGTAGCTCATTAAATATTTCCCATGCTTGGTAAAGCGTTTCTTCTCCAACCCGAACAATTGATAGATTTTCCCGAGAAGCTTGGCCAATTTTAAGAAGGGCAAAATTGCCGGATTTAACTCTTTCTTAGTTTATCCATGTTCCTTTACATTCGTTAGGGAGTTTGTTATACCATCTTTTCGAGGTCCCGTAGAGTCATAGGAAAAATCCTTGCGGTGACCGAATAGCTCGGAGTACCTCGGCGTTGAAAAGAGAGGATAAGTGGAGAACTTCTTCACGTGATCCCGAACGTTCTCATCTTCATCTCTAGAAAACTTAAGTTTGTGTAGCTCCCGAATAATATGATCTGGAATAGAGTATTTCTCAGTATTAGAATCTTGAGTGAAGGTTGGCAGTTCTCATATGGTCGCTCCAAATACTGCTCCATAGTTAGGTCATTGATATTATTTTCATTGATGACCTCCGGTTGTAAAACCCAAAAATCTCAAATCGTGTGAAATGACAATTTTGCCCTCGAACTTAAAATTTTACAAACTCGGGAAACACGTCAACATCGTTTAACAAGTTATATCATTAATAATATTCACACATTATGAAAGTAATTAACGTATGATATAGATTAAAAGAACATAAATAATTAAAACTCTAAGTAACAAATAAACATGTCAAACGTCTGCAATTAACCTAGACTATTATCAAGACTACATACATGATAATGTGATAAGATGGGAAAGTCATAAACTTGGTCTTCCCCCTTAATGGCGGCCCAAATCACTCACCATTTACTCTCCATATCAATTTCATTAAATCACATTTACACATTCCTTTTCAAATAAAAACACACACAAAATTCACCATGACTCCATACCAATTTTTGTAAGGGATCTAGCATTTTCTGGGGTTCTTCATCATCAAGAGTAGCTGGGAAAAATAGGTTTTGGTTCGTTGAAGGCTTGGTTCGATCGGGTGATTTTCTTTGGTCGATTCTTCATCCGATAGGTATGAAATTCATGCGCTTGATCCACACGTCCTAAAATCGATTGGGTATTTTCTCATGTGATATTCATCCTATATGTTCCAAATAAAATAATAAAACGAACCATGCATGGTATACTGGTTATTTGAGAATTAAACCCTTAAAACGTGTTAAAACCCTAAATAATTAGAAACAATTTTCGGGCATGAAGACTATTTTTCGTGGACTCTATATAATGTGTATTAACTCCGAAAATGGTGCTTCGAATTGTTGAAGCATTGATCATGTTATATGAATTTATCCTAATCGCTATCTATGGAAAAGGAAAATAAAATAAGGACATCCTAAGGATCGACTAGGGTTAGGGTTTAATTATACAAATCTGGTCATTATTTATGTTTTAAGGTTGTGTAATTATTAGTACAATGATTGGATAATGAGCTAGGGTTTTAGTTGTTTTTGTATAAAACCGATTTGTATAAATTAAGGTAAAGGGCTTGTTTTGTAATTATTAAAACTCATGGGTATTTTTGTAATGTGTCATAATCTGGGACTAATAAGGTAAAAATATAAAGTGAAGGCCTTATGTGTAAATTTTGTATTTAAAAGGTTTAAAGAGTAATTTTGTATAATTATGAAACCGATTTAAAAATAATTAAAGTATAGGGACTAAAAATGTAGATTCTGGAAACTTGAAGTCATTTTGAGTAAATAATGATATTAAGAGTGTTTTGGGTAACTTTGAGTATTTATGGGTCTATTGTGTAATTATTATGGAATTATGATTTAATATATAAGTTTTGTAAACTTAAGGGGCTAAATGTGTAAATTCTGAAATATGAGGGGCTGAATAGTACAATATGAATATTCTGAGGTTACATTCTGAAAATTGGTAAAATAATATGCTTGTTTGGTAAATATGGATATTAGAGGGATTAAATCATGAATTATGTAAATATAAGGTTTGTTTTGTAAATATTGTAACTAGAGGTATAAAGCTGTAAAATTACGAAACTAAAAGGATTATGATGTCATTCTGAATAATATGTGTATTAAATTAGTAACTTGAAATATTTTCATGCTATACCACTTGAAATTAATGAAATTACAATTTGAACCCTAAACTATATGAACTTGTCATAATAAACCACGGACTTTTGTAACTTGATAAAATGTACTTAAATTCCAAAATAACTTTGATATAAAGACTTAACCTAATTTGTAACATTAAAGACTTGTTAATTCTGAAACCTAATATTTTGGAAACACACTAAATATGGAAAGTTACTAAAAGCTGGAAAGCCGACTAAAATAAGTAATCTGAATTAAATAAGTTTTAATAAAACCAGTCATGAATTCGTGTAGATTAGCCAGAGATGGAGTTTGCTTCCGACCTTGGTATTTCTGTTGTGTTTCGTTTGCGGTATAAAGTGCAGATATTACGACCTTACCTCTTAAGGTTTCTCATGATTCGTATTCATCTTTCGATTCTAGCTTGATATGTTATGCTTTACTCTAAGCCTCTTTATTAGGGCTTCCTATGACTACGCTTATGCTCCCTTTGATATGAAACTTTGATATGAACTTTGATATGAAACTTTGATATGAACTTTGATATGAACTCGATATGAATTTTGATATGAACCCTTATGATATGATATGAATATGTTTTGACCCTTCGGTTTGATACCGAGCCAAATATGTTTCCTAGTCGTGAAGGTAACCCGACCGTGTCATTGATGCACCAATGGCATGACTCAGGTGTCTTGCAGTGATGTTGCACACCGTCCCGATATGATATGATATGTTTATGAGCTCACTATATGTATATGATTTGGCCATTATGATATGTTAGGGGCGTATGGATGCATCCTAGATTTGATATGTTTCGAGGATTTGATCGATTGGAGCTTTATCACGGTGAATGATGTCGGGTGCGATCCGCGTCTTCACAATTTTGGGAGTTAGCTACTCCATTTGTTCTTGAGGTCTCCCTCATATTATGTATGGTATTCCGAGGTCACCCTCCGAATACAATGGCTACTTATGATATGATATGATATGATATGTTTACGGCTCGGGTAGATTTACATAACCTTACACTTTTGATATACCTATATTGTACCTTCTACATTCCCCAACGCACCATATTCTGTGTGCCTTATATGACTCACTCTACTACCAAGATTTATACATTCCATTGCTTTGATCATCACACTCTCATTCCGTTACTTCCGATTATCGTTCCATTCACGTCTTTGGGTTGTTATATGTTATTGGATTTGATTATGATATTCATGTTTATATGACTCCGATTACTGTATGATATGGATGTATGTGATATAAGATTACTGTTGTCATCGATGATATGCTATCTTCTTGTTATGTGATCCTTTGATGTGTCTCGTAACCGTGCTTGTGTGAAATCGATTGTTGATCTGTTTATCTTTTGTACCTCGTTCGATTAATCTAAGTGGACTATGACTATCCGTGGTGTCCTTATCGCTTGTTGTTGACTGCCATGTTTGCATTTATATTTATACTACGGTTTGATTGGGTAAATGGTTCAATTTGTGAAGCCTAGCTTGTTAACTTGTTTAATTGCCCTACTATGTATTTAATTCATTTAATTATAGTGTTCTTACTGTATCCTACTTGTTACTTGTGACTACCATGTTTGATTACCGTTACGATACTGATCATGTCTTCAATTAAGAGTTTTAACCTGTGTGAATTGCCATGCTCACTGATTTATTTATTGCTTCCGCTTTTCTGTAGATATCTGTTTGGCTTGTACGTATTTTGATTTCTTGAATTGTTTATATGTTGTGTGGATGCTACGCCTGCTATGTTTGCTTATGTTTCAGTTCTTGTATGTCTGGTTTGTATGTGCTTGTTTATATGTCATCGATGCTTTGCTTAACCCATTCTCCTTGTTCTCTGTTCGTTTTGGATATCTGTATAATTGTGTTGCGGGATCCTCTTTGACTCATTACTCTCGTTTCGCTCGACTTGTTATCCGTTCCTTTGTTTCATTTGCATTTGATTTTATTTAGCTTTCGCTTTGTTATATCATTCACCTGGCTTTTAAGCTCGGTAGCATTTCTTTTCTGCGGCGGTTTTAGGTTTGAAGATGGGCTTTGATTGATGAGAGTTGGATTATCGAGTGGACTAACCTAGTGACCTTATTATTTGGACTTGTTTTGGCGGGCTTGCGTTTGAGATTTCATTTTATTTTAACATTTAGTTTTGTAATTTCCTTGTAAATCTTTGGTTATTATGACTTGGTACATTATTATTTAAAGACTTCCGCTTGAAAATTTTACTTGTATGTTACGATATGACACCGGTGTGACACTTCTACCCTTGTCGGGTTGGGGTGTTACACAGGTTCTGCGTCGGTAGTCGATTCGTAAAATGAGAAGATGTTGTGAATAGGAACCGGAGAGTAAACCGGATCGTCGAATGGGGTGGCGAGAAAAGGCCTCGAAATGCGAGTCTTGTATCCGACATTTAAGAAAGAAAATTAAAAATAGACTTAATATGAAATCCTAAAATAGCTCCCGGCGTAAAAAACTTGATGCGAGTTTCTTGACCGGTTTTAATATTTATAAAGTCTCGTTATACTTATGGTCTACCCTAGTGCACTAACTGTGAGCGATGTACCCGGTCTTGTGTAGTGTAGTGTCCAGTGGTGAGGTCGTCCCAAGAGCTATGTGTGTTGGATTATTACTAGGTCTAGGTGTCACAGATTAATAATGGTTTCGATAGGGAATTAATTAATTAAACTACTAAAGCAACAAATAAAGGCAATAAAAGGATAAAGGGAAATCAATAGAGGAGAGTGGTGCTAACCTAGTTAATACTCCTAGCTAGTTATGTCTACACCTCTTACTTCCAATTACTTGGTGGGGTCAAAGTCGAGAGGACGAATTTGGTCGATTAGCCCTAACCTATCAAAGAAAGATGCCACCACGGGAGAAGTCAGTGTCCCTCATAAGTCTGTTGTTCCTGGTCCCTAAGTCAAGTCATTGAAATGCTGCTACATGCTAGATTTATAATAGTGAGTGCAGGCGTTAGCAACAAACACTACCCCAATTCTTAAGTTCATCAAGCGGTGGGTGATCGGTTGGTCAAATCGCACAAGTAGAAAGGGTTAGTCAGTTGGTTATATCTTACCCTTCCGTCTCGATCCACTCACCTAGGTTGAGTTGGTCATATTTTAAAAATTTTAAAAATCTTGAAAAACTTTTTTTTTTCAAAATTTTCAATATGTCGAAATTGGAAATTTTTCCAAAAAAAAAATTTTTTTGAAAAATATTTTTTTTATTCGAAATTGAAAATTTTGAATTTTTTTTTTCAATATGTCGAAATTGAAAATCTTTTCAAAATTTTCAATATGTCGAGATTGAAAATTTTGAAAAAAAAATCAAATTTAAAAAAAATATATATTTGGAAAATATTTTTTTTATTCAATTTTTTTGAAATTTTTATTCAATTTTTCTTTTGAAATTTAAATTTTTTTTATTTTTTTTAGAAATATTTTTTTCCAATTTTTTTCAAAATTCTTTTGGAATTTTTTTCAAATTCGAAAAAATAATATATTTTTTTCCTTTTGTAATTTTTTTTTCCTTTTGGAAATTTTTTTCAATATATTTAAATAGTACAAAAACGTAAGAAAAGCAGATGAAATGTAAGAAAAGCGGATGGCCAGTAAAAGCGTGGGAAAGCGAACAAAACGTGGAACAACGGACAAAAGCGGATGAAGCCGGGCAAAATGAAAGAAAATAGACAAAACGTAAGAAAAACGGACAAAAATCTAAGAAAAATGTAAGAAAAATAGACAAAAACGGATGAAAACCGAGAAAAACGTAAAAAAAAAAGGACAAAGCGGATGAAAAGCGAATAACGGATGAAAGCGGAAAAAAAAAAAAAAAAAAGACTAAAAGAAAGCCAATGACTATAAGAATTTATCTGAAACTTTTTAAGCAGAAAATAAAATCGATGGATGACCGTGAAAGTCAACTCAGCCCATTGGAATATTTTGTCGTTTTAAAACTTTTGACACAGTAGCCTATTAGTTAAGTCGTATTACGTCGTTGTTTAATTTAAAGTATTTTGCGTATAATGGTAATTTTGAAAGTTCTTATTGGAGCTCGTTAAGAATCTTATGGAAAAATATGTTTCTTTTGTTTTCGTGTTATAAAATGTTTGGTGCAGGTTGAACTCAGATGAAGTTGATCGACATTGACGTATACTAACGTTGGACAACTTGGTCAAAATAGTGGTCCATCTAAAACATTAGGTTTACGAATTACGTGTATATGCATGCCTTTAAATTATTTCGATAATAACTTAGCTAGTCTTCTTTTAAATTTAAGCTCGTTTTATATACTTGAGTAGTTGAGACTTGAGTTCAAACTTGAACATGAGATAAGTGAATTCACTAAAATGAGCTCGTGTCGAGTTTAGGGTTGGAACCCAATCGACACAATGTCGACCAAATGAATGTCTCAAACGAGAGCGAACGTACCATGCATCATCGATGCATACATCGTTAACGTTAACTTAAGCAATTTTCAAACCGGCCAAAAATTTCTTTTATGAAAAGATATAACCAACCTAGGATGCTCAAATTTAAACTTATAGTTTATATCAAGTTCTAATTTAGTATCTAACGTTAGACACTCAAATCCATGAAACAAATCCGTCATGTGTGTCCTCTTAAAACATGTTTATTTGTCGTGACAAATTGACAACATGAAAATTACTTAATGTAGACTATTCACTTATGCTATTTTTGGTTTTTGTTTCATATGCATTTTTTTTTCCGAAAGTACATGTATCATGAACATGGAAAACGTTTTATCAATTATGAGATATTATGGGTATAAAAATTGAAACTTAAGTTTCGTGGGATAAGGTATAGCCAAATTAGTGTCCAAAAGACTTCATCTTTAGAAATGATGAGACAAAAGGGAGACAAGAGTTAATTCATATTATAATGAATGTTGTTGAATCATGTTGTTGTTTTGTTTAATGTCAAGTATGATATTTGTACTAAACTTACAACATTCGACTTGTTATTTCAGATGAAAACCGGTTGATTAAACGATACAAAGTCATCTAAAATTTAATTAAATGTTTACAAACTTTGTATGGGTTGTTTATAAAATGATAATGTTGATAAATAATGTGATAATATGTAGGGAAACGGTTTACATTTTTATTAAAATAAATCAGATTACAATAAATAAAAATTAACAATAAACAAATAACAGAATATCAAATACAGACAGAATGAAATAGAAGCAGAAGACATACTTTAAAGAACGATAATTAAAAAAAGCAATAAAACGTCGAGGCACAAGGCTCGTATTTAACACGATTTTCTTAAAACAGACGCGTCATCGGTTTTCTAAGGTACAACGACCAAAGCAGATACACTGTCAGACGTGACAAACTTGCCTAAAAATCTCAGAAGCAATGGCATGTTTCTGATCGAAGGTTTGCACAAAAAACATCTGTATGGAGCTGCTTTTTCTTAGTTGTCCAAACCGGATTAGTGTAAAAAAAGACTTCACCCTAAGAAATGATGTGAAAAATGTAACAATTCGCATTTTCGGGTCACTATTCATTTTTACTATTCATGGCTACTATTCACTTTTTACTATTCACTCCCGAAATTTTTATTTCACATTCTCGTAAGATAAATTATTTTAGTAATAACCTGAGGTTCGACCATCGTTAGATCGTTTTCGCAAAAGTTATTAAGTAAACATCGTTTTAAAGTTTCGTTTTGAGCGGTCTACCGTTTAAACATCACGCGCATATATGAAAATCAAGTCGACAATTTTCCTCGCATCGGATAAATTTTAGATCACTCATGATTAATTTGAGAATTTTTAAGATTTATTATTTTTAATATTACCAAATAAGCACAGTGAACAAAACTAAACTTACGTTTTAACAATTCTACTTACATCCGGACTTAACGATTCACCGCAGTGTTTCCTAAGATGATTAGAAACTTTTATATTTTTGGAAAAGTCAAACATATTTCCTCCTCCTTTGACCATAAAGAAATTAACCTTATCGTTCTACATTTTTGATTAAATCGTAACTTTTAAACTTCACGATAACTGTTAAGTTATCCCACGTCTGACGAAAACCAAAGTTTGACATCTCATATCACTTTTAGACTAATTTTAGTCTACTCTAAATAAATTCACGGTCGTTTCACGAAATTTCGTTCTTTCCGATAAGCTGCAATTCGCGTTTTGACCGTATTTCGACTTTAGCGCGTTTTGCACCCAATAGGACTTATCACCCATTTTATATTTTTAGATGGAGTATAATGATGAGTTTCATCATTCCTGCAAGTTTATATTTTTACGATGGGTTTTACGTTTATGGCTTCCGTTAGCGATTTTGAACCAAACTACACTCAGTAAAAACAAGATAATATCAAGAAAATTCCAATCTTATCACCACCACCTCATATGAAACGTGTATAACACATGTATGGATGATATTTGATCATTCCTTAGATCATTACAAGTATATAACTTAACCATGGTTAGTTTTAACCCGATATATAGTTAACTCCAAATCCTAGCCTATAAATACAAAGCTAAATCACTTCATTTTCTTGCACCACCCTTCTTATCATCTAAAGTCCTAAACCTAAGGCATTTCTTATAGATCTTGTAAGAACATTCATGTGTTCTTGAAGAAAACTAGCGTTTGATCTTAGTTCTTGGAAGTTTTCAAGAAAGAGTCGTTATAATCTTCAAATATCTTCAAGTCTCCAAAAGACGTTGTTATAATCTTCTTTTATTCTTCGGGTTCTCAAGAAGGCGTTGTTATAATCTTCTAATAGCCGTGGGTTTTCAAAGATTGCAAAGTCTACGTCGAAGCTCCGTTAATATTTTATTTTTCCATAATACTCAAGCATTCTATTTTAAGGTAAGTATTTATAAAACTCAAACTTATTTAAATACTTATAAACTTTGTTGGTTTATTTATTGTATTTATAAACTCTTAATATATAATATAATCAAGTAATCAAAATACATGTTTTACGTATTGAGCACTACAACACTAGGGAACTTCATGTGAGGGGTTCATTTGGGTAAGCGGATCGACGAGTTCTTGGATTCTGATTTAAAGTGTCCTAGCTCCTCGACGTTTCTTGCATGACCTCTGAATTATGATGGCCCGAGCGGTAGTCTGAGATATACAAGCTAAAACCATTTCTATAAACAAACATACAAATACTACGTCATGATCAATATAATGGCATATATAAGCTCGTTCATGTTTGAATAGGCTTTATACCGAACCTAAGAGTTGACATCATATTCTAGGTTATACGTAGAGACTTCCAGGCTTATCCATCAACTCCGTTATACGTTGTCATATCATTTATTAAGGTGAGTTCTTAGCCCCGTTTTTAATACTTGTTTTACAAACTCTTTGGGGGAGATACATGCTCAAATACTTGCTTTTACTTTTATAAGTACTCTAAACTTTTGCTAATTATTGTGAGTCATATCCCTTACTCTTTTAATACTTGTTTTACAAACTCTTTGGGGGATATACATGCTCAACTATATCTTTTACTTTTACAAATACTGATTGCATTATACATGATTGCATTATACTTGATCACATTATACTTGGTTGCATTATACTTGATTACTTTATACTTGATTTCGTTTACATGCTTGAAATACTTGCCTAAATACATGAATTGTATTTACAAGCGATGCGACAATACTCTATCTTTGTCGGAGAGGTATTGATAGTACTATAAGTCGGTAGCCCCATACTTGTGTCCGATTCATGACCTTGGGATTAATATAGTACTATTTGGGATGCCCCGCCCATGTGTGCGGATTCTTGGCCATGGGTGAATATAATCCAGTGTATTGTGCAAACTATATTTTAGCGATGGGTTGTGAACACCACAGGTTGCAAGTTTTTATGGCGGAACTTGGGCCGGTGGATTTACAATACCTTTCTTTGTGAACATTCTTTCAAGGCTTTTCAACTTATTCAAAACAAACTCTATGAACTCACCAACCATTGTGTTGACACTTTAGCATGTTTATCTCGGTCAATAAGGCGATATATTTGTTGCATGGAACTTAGAGTCATACGACATGTTTTGAAGACTTTATACATTCAGTATTTACCATTGAAACATTTTGTAAACATTTTGTATTATACTTTGGGACCTCATTGTTTGTAACTCGATTTCATTAATCGAATGGTAACTTTTCAAAGCGTCTCATTTAGAGTCGTTTTCTATAACTTGTACTTTGTATTATGAAGTAGCACCCCAGTGACACAGTCTTCCGCTGCGGTATTTTGGGGGTGTTACAAAAAAAGGGATATAAGAGTGATTATATCATAATGAATGTTGTTCAATCATGCTGTTTTTGTTTAATGTGGAGTATGATATTTGTACCAAACTAACAAGATTAGACTTTTTATTTCATATGAAAATTGGTTGATTAAACGATACAAAGTCATCTTAAATCTAATCAAATGTTTACAAACTTATATGGGGTGTTTATAAACTGAAAATTTTGATGCATTATGATATATAATTCAGTTGAGTTTTGAAGCTTTTTCAACATTTTGTTGTTATCTAAAAACTTTTAAAATAATTTGGATGATTTTCGTTATATGTATAAACGTTATGCGAAACATCGAACCTCAAGTTCGTAATCAGAACAATTTGCCGTTATACAATGACCTCATTACGTGCAAGTACCCGACTAGTATAATGAAAAGTTTACAATCTTAAAAACAATAAAATTATAAAACGTGTGAATCTGATCATCAGGTAAGTTGTTAAGATTGTATGATTCACTTAAAAGGAGTCCGATCACTTGATGTTCGCTACCCTCGTTTATTTGCTTTAGAAAGAATTAAAGATGTTTCTGTTGCTGTGAAATGTGGTGATGTTTCCATTGATGGTTCCTTTCATAGACAGGTTTGGGACGGTTATGAACGGCAACAATGGTTGGATCTGTTGTCGATGTTAGGGTCAATCACCCTCTCTTCCGCCGTTGATAGATGGGTTTGTGATCTTAATGGTGATGATGAGTTTCGTGTTAAAGATATCCGTTCTTCCTTAGACGATCTCTTTCTTCCGTCTATGACTGATGCTACTAGGTGGGTGAAGTATATTTCGGTTAAGGTTACTGTTTTCGCTTGGCGTGCTCGGCTTGATCGCCTCCCGACTAGAGGTAATCTTGTTTCTAGAGGGGTTTTTCTTGAATCTTCTTTATGTCCGATTTGTGGTTTGGCTTTAGGAGATGTCCAGCATGTGTTATTTCATTGTGACATGGCTAAGCTCATTTTCAATCGGATATGTCATTGGTGGGATCTCCATTGGGTTGATGTTTCTTCGTTTGAAGATTGGGATGTTTGGTTCGGCTCTATCCGGTTGTCCTTGAAGCTAAAGATCATGCTGGATGGAGTTTTTTATATCTTCTGGTGGTTCATTTGGTCTTTCCGCAATCGTTCTATCTTTGATGAGGCTCCTCCAAAATGTTCGGTGCTTTTTGATGATATTGTCTTGCGTTCTTTCTTTTGGTGCATTAATAGATGTTGTAGCCCTTTTTCTAGGGAGTATTGTTTGAAAAATCCTTATTTGATTGCCTTGTAATGCTCTTTCTAGCTTCTTGCTAGTTTATAAAATTTGCCGTTCAAAAAAAAAAAAAAAAAAAAAAAAATGTTTCTTTGCAAAAATGAGAAAATCATACATCAAGTGATCGAACTCCTTTAAGTAATGAAGGTTCAATTACAGTGATGACGATGAAATATTCTTCAATTAAAAAGCTGATGGGTCAAAAGTGCATTTACAATTATACAAGTTTATTCATAATAAGTGAATGAGATTTCACTTTGATGTTGTTGTTAGAAGGTTTGTTACTATTATTATTAAAATGTCAAGAGTTTCAAGGTTAACTTTTGCTGGTTGCTGACAATTCAATCTCAAATAACCACCATAACTGTTGTCAGAAATTGGGTTAAATGTGATGATAATCTTGGATATTTTATCTAAATCGTAAGATCACTTTTCGAGTAAAGTATATCAACCTTAATGTCGTGTGTATTACGAAATCCTTGCTAGGATAATTCAAGCTGGACATTTTGTTTATAGGCGCAAGAGAAAAAAAAAAAAAAAAAAAAAAAAAAAAAAAAATGAGAAGAATTGTGTGTTTGCGAATGTTAAATGAGACGGATGTATTCATTATGTGAGACATATTTGATAGTCATGAGAGGGTCGATCACCCTTCACTAACCGACATGTTGGTTGTGTTTTGGCGGGAAATTTTTTTAAGTTCTTTAATAATGATTCATGGATATCATTTAGGTTTTGGAGCATTGCTCCTTAAACCGCAAGGGGCACTGCCCCTTGACCCTGCAAAGGGACACGACATCTTGACCGCCAGATCTTTATCGTAACGAAAACATATTAGTCCAAGCAAGTGTGTACTTCACATTTCTCTAAACTATAGTCGAGCATAACATAAAATCCCATTGATCTCTACTAAATCAAAATTACTTAAAATAGTTGATTACACTAAAATCACAAACAACAAATAATGAAACTTTGTTTAAACACAATTGTAAAATATCTAAAGTTACTACATACGAGGGATTACAAAAATTTTAATTAAAAACAAACCTCCCATTACTTGGATAAATCACTAGTTGTGATTAAGAAGATTTCCAATAGATGTCACCAAGTTAATAACATTGTCACCTCACACTGTCACGCTACATGAGTTCTTTGTAAATCACTACTTTTTATAAAACTTAATTATTCACTCTTGTAAACTTATAAAGTCCATAATCTAACCTAGTTTATTAGTCACATACTTTGCCTTTCCCCTAAGTCCATGTACATGGACGACAATGGCACTCTTCTCAACAAGTCATGCAAAAACTAACCTTAAATAGTGTGATTTAAACCTATGCATTCAGCAGATCGATCACCCACTCCCCTTCACTATAAAACCTATGCATTCAAGTGACGACGTGTCGTTTCCATATAACCATGTAGGATTTAGCCCAACGTAAAGTTCGTTATGAAAGAAGTTTGCTTATTGTGCCTAGTGAATCAATTTGCTTTCTAACTGTGTCACCTAAAACGACCAAACACATAATGTGGTCACTGATTTATCAAGTCATTTCATGCAAGCCAAATAGCCCACAGAGCACATTGGTCATCAACGAGTTTCAAGAACTCGATCATTTTAATTAGTACTAATTTCAAATACTAATTATATATTCACCTCAATCAACCACGTATATGGATGAACTTCAGTTGGAATGTTTTAACTAAAATATGTGCTCTCTCCGTTTTAAAATAATTGTCATATTTTGACTTTTTAAAAAATTTCTTTTACGACTTTGCGTTTAAATATTTTATTTTGTTTTATATAATACTTGATGCAAAATATATGAATGAAATTGATTTTAAATGTATTTTCGTTGGGCAGACGGTCTAAAAATACATAAAACTTGCCACTTTTTTCTTTCGTATGCTACAAACTTTTAATTTTCTTATTGTAGCATCCAACTTTCTTAATTTTTTCTTATTGTAGCATCTAACTTTCTTAATCATTCTATTGTATGCATCAAACTTCCTTAATCTTTATATTCGTAGGCATTCAACATCTTTAATTTTTCTATTGTCACCTCATTTTTTTGCGCTACAGGCTTACAATATGAAAATTAAGAAAGTTTGATGGTACAGTAGGAAAATTAAAAGTTTGTAGTATACAAAAGGAAAAAGTGGCAAGTTTTATGCATTTTTAAACTATTTGCCCATTTTCGTTTGTATAATTTTTTATCAAATATTATATAACACAAACAATAATACTTAATGTAAAAGTTGAAAAAAAATCAAAATACCAAAGCATGATAATTATTTTAAAACGAAATAAGTACATCAAACCCTAAATAGCATTTACACTATTTGTTTGATTCAGAAAAGATATATTTTAACTAGATAATGAAGCCAACTTTAGCCGAAAGTACGACACCATAAGTCAATTTGTGCTTCAATATGTGAGGTGTTCGAAGTATTGTACAATTTTTTTTACTTATCTATGTAATTCTTTGATATCGGTTATCGAACGAGCAAAAAATATAGTGTATAGTACCTAAGGGCTTGTAACTACCGGGTATCATAGATGGTGTGAGAGTGCTCTCTTAACAAATAGTTGTAGGTTTAATTCTCGACTGAAATACATGTGATATATTTTTCTTGACGGTGGTTTCATAAAACCAGCAAGATGCAAGCAAAAGGGATTACAAAGAGATATCGTAAGATAATTAGTTTGTCTTAAAAACATCGAAAAATATAGTATATACTTAGATATACCAATACTTGATCTCAATCGTAAGAATAGCCGCCTGTTGTGAAACAATCCAAGATAAATAAGCCTTTTTCTTCAAAGGATAATACGAAGGCCTCTACTTCTAGACAACCACAAAAGGATGCATATGTTGTTGGCGTATAGCTCCCAAAGAACGAGGTGTAGATAATCAACTTGAAAAATGCAGCTGGTTCGTGAGAAATGACAATGGTCGGCGATGTGAGATACCACGGTGGTTACGGATATCACTTGAATCGTGTTATCACTTTCCAAAGTAAACTATTCGACCCTAATGCCCGGGTATCACGAATATCTACTTGGATAAGACCAAATGTAGTTAGAAATTAGGCACAATTCTTTAACCCTTGCGCTTATAAGTGTTTTGTGTTTTCGTCTATATACATGCATAATCGATATCTATTTATAGGATAATACTTTGACCGTTCCAATGGAATTATGAGTATTAATCGGCCCACTAATAGCGTCATAATTATCCCCATTATAGCCGTTAGTGGTTACATGACCAATTAAATGTGGTCATAATGATGCGATTATATCATCATTTATCGATACTTTCAATCAAGACTTTCATAGTGCTTTCGTGGATACCTTTGCTTGATGGAAACACCACCGCTTCAAGTGTAAACACTAATCCTCGTTAATCTTGCTTGGAAACACTGATAATCAGTGGTAACCACAACAGTACTTGCACCAAGCACTACCAACACAAACCACTAAAAGAGTCAGGGTGTTCATTGACCTTATGGGTGTACACTCCGTACCTCCTAACCCATTACAAGGTGTGAACCATCCCACAAGTCCACTAAATTTTCCAACAATCCTCCCCAAATTTAGTTTACTTCCTTTGCATGAAAAATAAACATCAAGCAAAACATGTGCATAAACGAAAATGTCCTGAGGATTGAATTTCCATCTTAGTAATTACACGTTCAAATATTCGAGATCAGCGTGTTCTAAGAATTGAACCCTTCAACCCATTTGAATACCTGAAGATAACTACACACAAGTTTTCAAATACTTACAAGCTCCTGACACTATACAAGCCATGTGTCCATATCCGATTCATAAATGTTGTAAAAGCTAAAAGTCCAAAAGCTTCTGAGCGGCAAAACTTCAACATTTACATAGGTGGTTCCTCTTTATTCATACTCACCTTGAGCACTTTTCAAAGATAAATTAACCATTAAGAAGTGAAGACTTCATCCTCCTTTCAAGTGAGTTCTGAGCACAACCTTGGGATGTATATAAAACATGTGCTCCAGTCCGGCTCGAATGTTCGACTTTCCACATTGAACTCAGCTCCCAAGTTTCCTTAGGAGGAGTGGGTGTCCTAGCATTCGATGACTAAGTTGGACTTAAACCCATCCCTTTAGCGGACTTTATAACCAAGTCTCTAGCCGGTCCCTTCATCAAGTGATCGCCTAAGTTCGTAGAGATCTAACAAACTCTATAGATACCACCCCATTCATGATAAGCTCACGAATCATGCTATGCACCGACACCTAAGTGTCTAGACTTACCATTGTACATCCGGCTATAAGCCCTAGCCAATGTAGGCGCACTATCACAATCGGATAGAAATGGGTGCTATAGGTTTAGGCCACAATGGAATCTCGAAGCAAGTTTTCAACCATTCGACTTCTTTACCAAAGAATGCTAGAGCCACAAATTCAGATTCCATTGTTGAACGGTGATGCAAGTTTGTTTCTTGGATGCCCAAGAAATTGCACCCCACCAAGTAGGAATACCCACCACCGGGTAGACGAATTGTCTTCGTGTTACTAATCCAACTTGCATCGGTGTAACCTTCCAACACCGATGGGTAACGATATATGAGAGACTATAATCCATAGTTCTCTTGAATATTTCAAGACCCTTTGAGCTCGCTTGCCGGTGATGAGCACTAGGATTACTAGTATACATGCTCAATTTTCCCACCGCAAAGCCAATATCGGCCTTGTACAAGTCATGGCATACATCGCACCAATTACCTAGAATACTCAAGTTGAGATACGGTCTTGCCATGATTAGGCATTAGCTTCTCACAGTATCCATAGGTGTACTCATCGAGTACAATCAAAGTAATTGAATTTCCTCGACCTTCTCAATATAATGAGACCGAGAGATAGAAATTCTTTTACTTTCATGTTTAATCCTAATACCAAGGATAACATCGGCCTCCCCATGTCCTTCATGGAGAACCTTGATGACAAAAATTCCTTTGTCGGTCAACTCGATTTTGGTCGATGCAAAGATCAACATGTCATCAACATATAGGCAAATGATGACTCCTTTACCGATTCATCAAATTTGCTATATACACATTTGTCGACTTGGTTAAGAACATAACCACTAGACAAAACCACTTCATCAAATTTTTGATGCCATTGTTAGGTGCTGCTTAAGTCCATAAAGAGACTTAATCGCTTTACACTTTGTTTTCATTGCGGACATGATGAAGCCACGAGGTTCCTCTTCCAATTCACCATTCAAGAAAGTTGTCTTCACATCCATCCGATGAATAATCAGTTGTGAATAGATGCCATAGCAATCGCCAGCCTTATGGTATCGATACGAGCCACGGGGCATAAGTATCAAAATAGTCTATCCACGACTTTTGTTTAAAGCCACGAATAACTAGTCTAGCCTTGAACTTTTCAATAGTTCCATCTACCTTCATTTTCCTTTTGAAAATCCATTTGCAACCCGCAGGTTTGCAACTGGTGGTAGATCAACCAACACCAAGTGTTGTTGCCCATGATGGAATGCATCTCATCATTGATTGCTTCTTTCTAGAAAGCGATATCACGGGACTTCATTGCTTCTTCAAATGTCTTGGGAGCATCCTCAACAATGAAGCAATAGGAGTATTGGTGCGAGACCTCATCCTTGTACCTTCAACTATGTATAGTTGAAACTCAGTCCAAATGACTTTGGAGTCCGACCCTTTTGCTCTTCCCCGAGCACGAGTTCGAGTTGTTGAACCACAACCTCATCGGGGACCACCGATGGTTCATCATCGGGGACCTCGATACACCGATGTCATGAGTTCCATTAGGAATCCTCGACTTGGTCTAGGAACTGATGAGAATCTATTCTCATCAAAGTCTCATCCGCGATTCAATAATGGAGTTAATTGAAACATATTCATTAGGTTCAATAACATAGAACCTAAAAGCCTTGGAATGCTCGGCATATCCAACAAAGATGCATCAATGCCTCTTTCACCCAAAGTCTTTGCTTTGGATCGAAGTCTTACAATGTTTCTACAACCCTGGACCACGAGATAGTTCAGTTGGGTTTCCTTTTAGTCCGAGTTCATAAGGGTAACCTTGTTCCTTTTGTTGGGAACCCTATTTAACAAATAGCAAGTTAGCATAGCTTCACCCAGAACCTTGACTCGATCCCGAATAGGACAACATGGAATTAACCATCTCCTTGACACCTGTTTTTCCTTTCGAAATACCATTTCTTCAGGAGTATAAAGGCGATCGTTTCATGGATTATTCCAACAACCGAGTCTTGAGTATCCATGTACTCACCTCCCTACCAGTCCTTAATCTTTTGATCAAAGACCCAAGTTGTAATTCAACTTGGTTTAAACACTTTGAATTTATCTAATGCTTCATCCTTGGTATGTAATAGATAGACATAACAAAATCTAGAAGCATCATCAATAAATGTCACAAAGTACTTCTTATTCCCAAAGAAAGAGTGGCATGCAAATCACATGGTGTCATGTGAATAAGCTCCAAGATCTTAGTCTCACGACTAACACCTCGAAAGGGTTTCTTGGTTATCTTGGTCAACATGCAAGTTTTACACTTTTCAAAGTCCATGTCCAAAGCGAGGATTAAACCATCCCTAGACATATCTTGCATCCTTTTATAGTGAATATGACCAAGTCTAGCATGCCAAAGTTTAGAATCACTCGATCATATGTGGTCACAAAGTGAAATAACACCGTCGTGGTAATATTAAGCTGAACATTTGATTACATAAATAACCAAACCAATAAAACACCATTCTTAGAAAGAACAAATTTATCGATTCAATAACTTGTTTATATCCATGATTATTCAAAACACTACTTGAAACCAAGTTTTCCTTATATCGAGAACATGAATAACATTAAACAAAGTTACAATCTTTCCGAACTAAACCTAAGATCTACACAACCACGACCATGCACCAAGGTCATTGACTCATTTCCCATGTGAAGAATAGAACCATCATTCGGTGACTCATAAGTCTTGAACCAACTTCTATCTTTGCACACATGAACTGTTGCACAGTCAACCCACCATGCAACATCATCATCCTCACATAAAAGATTCAGATACATATGTAACATAATAAGTCCGAAAAGACTTATTAAACATATTCGACCTTTGATGAGTTGGGTCAACCATTAGTGCACGATCCATTGGCTTTACCACCAATTTTAACACCCTTGCAGTCCTTTTAATGTGACCGGTCTTGCCACATTTCCAACAAGTAGGTGTTGCCTTCTTGTTAGGATCGCCTTGTGTTGTCATGATACTTGCGTTTGCCTTTGTTGTCATTGTACCTAGTGGAGTTGTTATGCTCCACCATATTGACAACGAGATGGTCCAAGAAGATTGCTACTCTTTGGCTTGTCATTGTCCGCACCTTGAGATTCCTCAATGTGCGGATGACCGCCTAACTCAACAAGAGTTAACTCCTCCTTCATATGTTTCAAGGTATGCTTGAAATCTTTCCATGAAGGAGGAGTTTATCAATGACACAAGAGACTTTGATAGCCTCATCCATGTTCATTTGGTGTTGTGTAAACCTTCCAAGTATTCCAAAAGTTCATTGTATTGTTCCATAACCGGTCTTGAATCGGTCATTTTGTAATTTGTGAAATTACTAACAAGAAACTTCTTACTTGATGCATCCTCGACCATATATTTGGCATCCAGGAATCCTTTGTTCTTTGGAAGATTCAAAGTTCGATAAATATCAAGCAGAGAATCGAGACATACCATTGAGAATAAGACCTCTGCATATGTAGTCATCATTCTCCCACTTGCTCCTCCTCCCGATCCGCTCCACAGAGCATCATCCCGCCATCATCGTGAATTGGAGTAGTCGGACATAGACCACACTCATGCTTGGCAAAGCAAAGTGCATCTTCTTCCGCCACCTCCTAAAGTCCACCCTTCAAACTTATCCAAATTTTGCAAAGTTTGAAGCCATATGTTTCATAGCGGCGGTTGCCATTGATTATCACTAAATAGTTTACTTTGATTGTTGCCATATAGCTCCCAAGAATGGGTGTAGATAATCAACTTGCAGTAAATGCAACTGGTTCGTGAGAAATGCATAATGGTCGCTAGATGTGATACCACCAAAGTGGTTACCGGATATCACTTGAATCGTGTTATCACTTTCCAAAGTAAACTATTCGACCCTAATGCCTGGGTATCACGAATATCTACTTGAGATAAGACCAAATGTAGTTAGAGAATTAGGCACAATTCTTTAACCCTTGCTCTTATAAGTGTTTTGTGTTTTCTGTGTATATACATGCATAATCAGATATCCTATTTATAGGATAATACTCTTGACCGTTCCAATGGAATTATGAGTATTAATCGGCCCATTAATAGCCTCATAATTATCCCCATTATAGCCGTTAGTGGTTACATGACCAATTAAGCGTGGTCATAATGATGCGCTTGTAATCGCTCATTTATCGATTTTCAATCGATTACTTTCATAGTGCTTTCGGTGGATACACCGCTTGATTGAACACCACCGCTTGATGTAAACACTAATCCTGTAAATCTTGCTTGATGGAAACACTGATAATCGATGTAACACAACAAGCGCTTTCACCAAGCACTACCAACACAAACCACTAAAAGAGTCGGTGTTCATTGACCTTATGGGTGTACACTCCGTACCTCCTAACCCATTACAAGGTGTGAACCATCCCACAAGTGCACTAAATTTTCCAACATATGTGGTTAATACAACAACAACGTTTGGGATTTGGGGCTCTAAGTGAATTGGATGAGGGAATACCGGTTGATGAGGAGCCTAGTTCTACTTTGGATGCAACTTCTACTGGTATCAAACCACTTGATGAAGGTTTGGTGCCCAATAAAGACCCATCTCCTATTATGCCGACTATCCCTAATGAAGGTATTCAACGGCAACGAGTTCACATGGTAAGAATGTAAGTATTATGGACGATAGTGAGAGTGATGTGGAAGAAGCTGATGATGAAACTGGAAATTTCATGGCCACGGGACGTGGAAGTGGATATGAGACCAAGAGCTTGTACGAACAATGGAAGGAAACATTGGATGATGATTATGATCCATATGATGATGATGAGTACAATGCACTTGGTATATCTAAAGATCAACAAGCTTTATGTGACGCTTAGGACATCAAAGTTCGCGTTCGAAAGAAGAAATAGTTTATGTTTGATTAGTTGAGTCACTAATCGAGTTTATAGTAGTTATTTCGTCTATATAAGTAGATTACTTTGTTATGTTAGCTTTACTGCCTATGTAGCGGGCTGAGATGTGAGATATCACCTTTATCTGCTGTACTTAAACGTTTTTGTAGTAATACATTTACTGCGAAAACCCTTTACGAAAAAAAAATACAACAACTTTACAAGAAAAGTAAATGTTTGAAAAACAAAAGCATAAAAAGACATCTAAGAACAAGAATTATGTGTAACCATAGAATACAAGTTGCATGTAACTGAAATATCGTTAATTAAGATATTAAACTTGCCAATAATAGAAAGGAAGTACAATAATTGTAAAAACCAAAATTGATCTAATCAACATTCCTATATTATTACACCAATGCATAGCTCAAAAAGTTAGTAAAGTGATTATGACCTTACCTCAGTGACTTGTTAACCTCGGAAAAAGATTGAGAATGGGAGACCTAAAAGACATGACTAATTTTGTGCCTAACTGATGTGTCATTATCTCACTGGATTGTGAAGAAGTGGATCCGGTTAATACAATAAAAAAAATTGTTGCCACACATGTTTAGGCACAAAATTAGACATAACTTTTAGGTGTACCAATCATTTTTCGTTAACCTTTAAATTTCACTTTAAGAAAAATTACGTGGTTTATATTTCAAAATCGAACATGATAAGCAGACAAGTTATGCATCACGTATGAAAGTTTAGATCATATATACCGTATTGCAAACATTTTAAAGTCCTTGAATGATTATGGTTTTCAGACTATTTAGTGCGTTCATATCAGCACATTAACCGTTAAAAAGATTGAATTACATACAATATATATAAGTGCGTTCAAGTTTACTTAGAGGGTGTTTGGAATTGCGTTTCTATGCAAATTATTTGATTATTTCGTTTCGAAAGCGCTATAATCTGGTCGCTAGTGTTTGGATAGGGAAAGTGAATAATAGATTATTTGCAATTACAACACCCTTTGGAAAATGCAAACACATACTTGCTTTTTGGAAACGCAATTCACATTTCCTTGAAAAGTTAAAACTACCTCTCAAATATCACTTTCTAGCTATCCACTATACCTTCGTTGATGTGGTTTGAATGAAAGGGATTAATCATATACAAAAAGTACTTTTTTTTTATTGCAATTCATCAAACTATTCTTTTATGCATATGTATGTTCTTCGGGATTCACTTCGACAAGTGTGGCGGAAGTGGTGGTCTGGACGATGCGTAGATGGGGTGACGGAGATATGAGTTTGTGCGTGTAATTTTTTTTTTTTTGGAAGAGAATATAATCTTGTTTGGTAAATGAAGATAAAAGTTAATAACTAAATAGCCTAAAGTTCTCTCCTTATGTTATGTGTTAAATTTGCGTAAATATATATATGTTTTTTATCTCTGAAAAGCCCATTAAACGAATATGACGTCTATCAAAAAAAATTCTTCTAATAAAAATGTTGTATAAAAGACGTTGTTGTCCTAAAAAGTAACTTATAATATGATTTTGGTCTAATTTAATACATTGTTACATGTAAAATTTATATTACACATTAATATATAGAAATGTCTATTTTCGTCATTTTACCCATTAGATAATTGAATAATCTGATTTGTCAAACACTAAAAAAAAATTGCTTATCTGGTTTTTGCATTATCATACAACATAATCAAATTCAAACACTAAATTTCATAATTATGTTTTATGACAGCTGATTATCTATTTTCAAAACGAATAATCGGTTTTCAATAAGCAATCCCAAACAGATGTGTGAAAACGTAGAGGGGGGAGTGAATCGTTTTCGTTCAAACTTAAATCTTTTGTATCAAATATAGTATAAACCATTGCATTTGCTAATCTCGACGCGAGGATGCATTTAACGATTCTGGCATGTAAGGCCAACCCTTGACATCACATAAGATTCCGCAAGATTAATGGTTCATTATAAATCAAGTTTCACCATTATTAGTCCGGTTGCTTTTCTTGATCAAGCGTGTCATATCGTAAAGTGTTGAATATAGTTTGTGACTATATGAAAGACCAAGTATGCATCACAAACATAGACATCAACCACATAGAAAATAAACAAAGTAATGCAAGAATAAAAGTAAAGCGATAAGTAAAAGGATGACAAACCAACACGAGTTTATAGTGGTTCGGCTACAAGGTCACCTTCCTTGCCTACTCCACTCCCCGAGTCACCTACTCGAGAGTTCGTAATCACTACACCAACTCCTTATGGCGGAGAAGCCTTCACAACGTAAACAAACCTTTTTCCCAGACAAAGCTAAATACCGAGGTTCTTTCACACCAAGGCGAACCACACCTAACACAACGCCGCCTACCCTTTATACTGATGCTAGGCTAACCCCGAGTTCTTTCACACCTTAGGAGAACTAATCCTTCACAACGTCGCCTACCCTTTATTAGGTACTAGGCTAGCGCCTAGTTCCATTACTATGGAGGAACTACTACCCTTCACGACACAACACCTAATCTTAAGGAGATCCACCTTGTTACAACACCATCAAGGATATCACCATCCTTGGATCTAAACAAATACTATATGTATAACGATGCACCTCATCGATTATCGACCTAGGCATTCTTTACTAATGCCATTTACACGATCCTTGACACCTTTCACTAATGCCTTCAACACGGATCTTGGACTCTTCACTAATGCCTTTGACACATCTATGACATCCGTTATGTTTTGTGGCCCAACATAACAAACCTTGTGTTTTATGGTACAAACACATAAACCATCTAGTCTAGTCATAGATACAAGAATATGATACTAGACAATATCCAAGACAATGTGTCTAATGGATATGAACTCCTAGACTAAACATCAAGAACCCAAAGCATGATGTAATTAGTCTTCTATGAATGAAGATGACAAGTTTCCCAAGCTTGTTGTATAAGATCTTCATGTGCTTGTATCTTGTGATGGGTGATCACTTCAGTATGTAAGGAAGCAAGATCTCTAAGCTTGCTTTGGAGGATCACTTCGGGAGTATGCTTACAACAAATGAGAGTTAGAAGCATTATGATCATATGAGATGAGGGTGGTTTACATGTTTCCTAATGATCTAACTATCCTAGATTTGGTGGAGAGAAACTATGTGTGAAGGTATGAAGAAATGGTAAGAAGTGGTTTGCTATTTATAGGCAAAAAGACCAAAACCATGTTCTGCCCCCAAGGATCCCTTCCTGAGGATCGGCTTTGTAAATCCAAGGGATCCGTGGGTCATCCGAGGGATCCGTGCAAGCTCCTCTTTACCCATTGTTTTGGGTTGAAACCATGGGTTATGGGTTATGGTTTTGAGTACCCACCAAGGTACAATGTATCTAGACTTATGGGTATGGGTCAATACCATGGGTCATGGATAATATCCATATATGACTTATGTTTACTTAAGTGTTTTATAAACTATTTAACTAAACATGTTTAATGGTTTGTTAGGGGTTTGATCATAATGCAACATAACAAACATGTACGAACCTTTGTTGTAGCATACAAGGACTTGAGTCGTCGAGAGGTGTTGAGAGTATGTTGAGACAAGATATAATTACAAGTAACTTATACATTTTACGTTATGTATTACAAGTTACATGTTTGTCATCATCAAAACAAATGAGAATGTATAGATTAAATATCGTAATATTTGCTAACAATCTCCCCTTTTGATGATGACAAAATATATAAACGTAATAGATAGGTAAAATGTCAAAGTTACTGTGTCCGTAATTCCATACATTACCTTCTTCGTTTACTCTTCTCCCTTTTGTCGAAACAAAAGGTGTGTCCTTTCTCCCAAGAATGGCGAGTTTGCATCATCCCTAGTGAAGTTAAAATAAAAACACCTTATTGCTCCAATTGGCACACCACGCCAATACCTTCAACACAAAACACTAATGACGAAGCTTTAGAAACTCATGACTTTGAGCTTGCGTCTTCAAAAGGTGGTGATCTCCTTTAAGAGAAACCTAGAGAATCACACACACAAAAAATAGAAAGATCCTTTGAATTATAACCATTATTGCCAACGGCAATGGATCAAATTTTGAGGCTTAACCTACATCAAGGTTAGTGTTAAAAAGAAAAGGAAAATATATGATGAGAAAGAAATCTCCCTTTGTTGAAATATAAAGGAATTTTGAAGAATGAATGTGTGCATGCTCCCCTTGACGGTTGCTCCCCTTGTTAAAGGCGTCAAGTATTTTAGGAAGGCTAAAACTAAATTATTGCAAAATTTGCAATGTTTTAGCTTTGACTAAAAACTCCCTTTATTGAGGCGTCAGTACTCCTAGTGTGTTTGAAAATCTACAAAACAAAATTTAGTGCAAAATTATATTAGGTCCTTGGGCGAGTAAGTCATGTGATGCACTTTATAAATGCTCGACTGAAGCTCCCCTAGCTTGAGGCGTCAAGAAGAACCTACAAAAAATTAGTGTAAAATTCGTCCATAAATAGACGAGAATCCCATACACATCAAAGTGTATATATATGAACCTACAAAGAAAGGATTAGTGTCAAAAAGAGAATAATCCTACTACTTGCATCATCATGGTTGGTTTAGAGGTTGTAAGGTTTGTTCAAGGTAAGAGAAAAAAAATGCTTAGGGATGAGACGCTTTTTATTACGAAATTCACTTGGCTATTGACAACATAGATGTTTGTGAAGGATGGTTGAGTGACCATGAATTGTAGTGGTAGTGAGACACTTGTAGGATGTGGTTGACACAAGTAGCTTGTGGTTTGAGGTTATGGTTGACACAAGTAGGATGTGGTAGAACATGAGATATACTTCATCACGTAGTTCATGAACTAGACCTTGGACACGGTGATAGTGATAGAAATCATCATTATGACTTAGAGGTATGGAAGTTGTGGTAGAGGTGATGAAAGGTATCAAGGTGAATCTTTGACTTGGTTGGTGACTCAATAGAGGTAGTAGACATGATGACTTTGTGAGTGGTGATAAAAGTGGAGTAAGATGGTTAAGATGGTGCTAGATTAGGAATATATAAAAGAAATGTGCGAATGAGCACAACTTGACTTGATGGTGAAATCGACTATTGTCATCCTACAGGAATCCAAATGAGTTAGTACAAAAGGAAAACATTTATACATATGGATAAATTGTTCACATAAAATCATGAAACGAAAAGAAAGAACACGTATAGAATCATATAAATGCAACTCATTTATAAACATAAACGAAAATGATAATCCTAAGTGTTGAACAAGTGCTTGTGTGGAAAAGGAAATTTGAAATGATTATCTAAAGAGATAATGTACCTATTGTTCCACATGAGGTGAAAATGAGGTGATGGGGTTCTAGCAAGGTCTAGCACCTACATATCCTAAGTTACTTAGTCTATTAAGTGTCTTATATGAAGATGGACTTAAATGATCGTTTTAGCTAGAGTTGACATGAATCAGTCACCCGGATCCCACGGTTCCTCCAATGAGGATCCGTCTAGGCTAATCCTAGGGATCCGGCTCTCAGACTAGGAAAGAATAAAAATGATGTTTGTAAGGTCTAACGCCTATACCTCCTTGAGTGTTTTAGTCTTCCTAAGTGTCTTAAATGAAAGAGTACTTAAATGATCAAGAAAATGAGTGATTGTAGCTAATGATTGCCTTTTATGGAAAGAAATGGGGCTTTATGAGCACCAAAGGATGATCAAAGATGAGACTAAGAAATTTGATAGTGTCAAGTGATGTTAAATGATCTTAGATCGATGATGACTTGAGAGATTTGGAAAATTCATAAAAATCTTAAGAAATTAAAAATTAGTTTTTGGCCTATTTTGAGGTAAGGATGACTAAAATCAATTTGCTAAAATTGAGAGAAATATCAAACTAGGTGTTTTGAGATGAGAGGAACAATGTGTAAACATTGGAGCGGAAAGATGGTGAGTTTTAAACTAATGAAAAATCAAAAAATACTTCGAATGTGATCCTAAGTCATCCATGAGTGAATGTGAGATCAACTGAGCCTAAGGGAGGTTTAAGTGATCATAATGTAGCATGTTTAACTAATCCAATAAGGTCTAAAATGTTGGATTGATGCAAGGAGGCTACAAGGAACTTCATCACCGGATCCCACGGATCCTTCACGAGGATCCGCCTAGTTACATCTAAGGGATCCGGCGTTAGAGGCAATTTTCTTAATGAATATTTGCAAAATTTTACTCTATGTTTCGAATTATGAAACTAATGATTTCTTCAGCAAGTATACATGTATACACATTAAGCAAAGCAAGGAGAGCATGTAGAGGTAACATATAGGCAATCAAATGAGATCGAGCTCACAAATAACACAAAGGTTTAGCAAACTTAACAAGCGCTATTCAACTAGCCCAAAACAAATTTACGGTCTAGATTAGTAAATCATTTACACTAACAATGACATATAAGGTATGTGTTTAGAAAGAAAAGAGCACAAGATGGTGTTCAAGACAAAAGAGTTGTGAGGTGCTAGTTTAGGACAATCTAGTCATTACGGATGGCGATTAGCATACAATGAGCTTCTTCCATGAAGTCATGTAGCTCTTCTCGATCAAAGCAAGATAATCGCTGATGAGGCAAGTGGTTGTGATTAATTAAAGAAAAATTAATTTTACAACTTGTTTGATTAGTAATCCTAAGACAATGCAAATTATTTCCATTGTAAACTTACTTTAGGAAAACATAGGAGTATAAATTTCTCGGGTGAGAGAATGAATATGAGACTATTACTAGCGGTGCTCAATTACATTAAATCGACCATTTTACGGGCGATTCCACATACCCAACTTCTATCAAGGAAGCAATTCAACCGTTAGGCCAAATTGAGTTTCTAGTGCAATAAGTTCTCGGTATTCATTCTCGAGTTAGGAAAATTTATATTCCTACAATGGCCTATCGAACAGTAGCAATGATGATACTTTGCTTCGTTTATATTAATATTATACTTGAAATAACTAAGGTGACGAAGGTGTCAAAAAATTAAACGTTGTCCATATAGTGAACAAAAAAAATGGTTGCATGAGCTAGTTCAACATATGTTGTTGGAAAGCTCGATTTTGGACTTTCGGATATGAACAATTATATTTGCGTTGCAAAATAATTTACTTGAGTATATCGGATGAAATAATCAAGTTGTCAATCCTACTATGAAGCTTGGAGAGCAATCATGAAAAGGAAAACGGGAGAGTACATCATCAACACAAGTGTAGGTTATGATCCGATGTACATTCTTGTTGTTTTAGAAAATGATACAAGAAAATATGAAATCAAGAAATCATATAAGAACATAAAACATTTATGTTGCACACATGAAAAACTCAATCAAAAGGCCATTTAGTGTGTTTATATGTTTTAAACATTTTCAACTTATAAAACTAACATTTTCGACACAACTAGATGTTATCCCAAACACTCCTTGAATAGCATATTGATTAGTAGACTATTACTAAATTGACAAACAAGAGAATGAATAGCAAGGTAAAGAAACCACATATGCTATTCAATCAAACAAGTACAAAAGCTATTTGAGATAAGCAAATAATCAAGTAATGCAAAGAAGATTTATCATTTAGCATAGCATCTGAAAGTTCTTTTCATCGCTTTGTGTTAAATATAAACATGTATACCAAGCTTGATTAGTTTATTTTATATTTATAAATATCATCAAAACCTTAATATCAATAGAGAACACATTGTTATTCAAAAGCGAAAACATCCGTCTCAATTAGATCAAAGTTTGTGCAAAAGTTATGATCGAAAAATGACTTTCTATTATTAATCAATGATTCTGTAAATTATTGTTTTGAATCAGTTTATGAAATCATTTTTAAATGAAAGTAGACTCAAATACCTTTAAAGCGATAGGTGGCACGACTTCTAACGACTTACGGTTAAAAGTTATGAATTTACGAAATTCGAGATAAAACACATCTTACATACCTCATGATCCCGGATCCCTTGCTTGAGGATCCGTCGATTGTAACTGAGGGATCCGCAGATCGACGCAATTACACAAATGCACGTTTGACCCGACGAAAAGGTTTAACCTTTGTAGACTTTTTAGTGAAGTTATATTAACCATTTTTACCTTTATTCAAGCTTGATTAACAAGATATCTAACAACAAAACTTCAAAGAAAAAAACAAAACACTTTTCATATTATGCTTGACTTCACCAAAAATTTGATACGAGGACCTTACTCGTTTGGAAAACCATTTGTTTTAAAAACTAGAGCCAACCGACTCGATACCAATTGTGAAAGCGTGGAGGGGGGTGAATACGTTTCCGTTTCAAACTTAAATCTTTTGTATCAAATATAGTATAAACCATTGCATTTGCTAATCTCGGCGATGAGGATGCATTTAACGCATTCGGCATGTAAGGCCAACCCTTGACATCACATAAGATTCCATAAGATTAATGGTTCATTATAAATCAAGTTTCACCATTATTAGTCCGGTTGCTTTTTCTTGATCAAGCGTGTCATAATCGTAAAGTGTTGAATATAGTTTGTGACTATATGAAAGACCAAGTATGCATCACAAACATAGACATCAACCATAGAAAATAAACAAAGTAATGCAAGAATAAAAGTAAAGCGATAAGTAAAAGGATAGACAAACCAACACGAGGATTTATAGTGGTTCGCTACAAGGTCACCTTCTTGCCTACTCCACTCCCGAGTCACCTACTCGAGTTCGTAATCACTACACCAACTCCTTATGGCGGAGAAGCCTTCACAACGTCGCTTAACCTTTTTCCGGTACAAAGCTAAATACCGAGTTCTTTCACACCAAGGCGAACCACACCTAACACAACGTCGCCTACCCTTTATACGATTGCTAGGCTAACCCCGAGTTCTTTCACACCTTAGGAGAACTAATCCTTCACAACGTCGCCTACCCTTTATTAGGTACTAGGCTAAGCACCTAGTTCCATTACTATGGAGGAACTACTACCCTTCACGACACAACACCTAATCTTAAGGAGATCCACCTTGTTACAACACCATCAAGGATATCACCATCCTTGGATCTAAACAAATACTATATGTATAACGATGCGCCTCATCGATTATACGACCTAGGCATTCTTCACTAATGCCATTTACACGATCCTTGACACCTTTCACTAATGCCTTCAACACGGATCTTGGCACTCTTCACTAATGCCTTTGACACATCTATGACATCCGTTATGTTTTTGGCCCAACATAACAAACCTTGTGTTTTATGGTACAAACACATAAACCATCTAGTCTAGTCATAGATACAAGAATATGATACTAGACAATATCCAAGACAATGTGTCTAATGGATATGAACTCCTAGACTAAACATCAAGAACCCAAATCATGATGTAATTAGTCTCTATGAATGAAGATGACAAGTTTCCCAAGCTTGTTGTATAAGATCTTCATGTGCTTGTATCTTGTGATGGGTGATCACTTGGTGGGTAAGGAAGCAAGATCTCTAAGCTTGCTTTGGAGGATCACTTGGAGTATGCTTACAACAAATGAGAGTTAGAAGCATTATGATCATATGAGATGAGGGTGGTTTACATGTTTCCTAATGATCTAACTATCCTAGATTTGGTGGAGAGAAACTATGTGTGAAGGTATGAAGAAATGGTAAGAAGTGGTTTGCTATTTATAGGCAAAAGACCAAAACCATATTACGCCTTAAGGATCCCTTCCGGAGGATCCGGCTTTGTAAATCAAGGGATCCGTGGGTCATCCGAGGGATCCGTGCAAGCTCCTCTTTACCCATTGTTTTGGGTTGAAACCATGGGTTATGGGTTATGGTTTTGAGTACCCACCAAGGTACAATGTATCTAGACTTATGGGTATGGGTCAATACCATGGGTCATGGATAATATCCATATATGACTTATGTTTACTTAAGTGTTTTATAAACTATTTAACTAAACATGTTTAATGGTTTGTTAGGGGTTTGATCATAATGCAACATAAAAACATGTACGAACCTTTGTTGTAGCATACAAGGACTTGAGTCGTCGAGAGGTGTTGAGAGTATGTTGAGACAAGATATAATTACAAGTAACTTATACATTTTACGTTATGTATTACAAGTTACATGTTTGTCATCATCAAAACAAATGAGAATGTATAGATTAAATATCGTAATATTTGCACTAACAAGATGGTTAGCATTATCGATATAAAAAACACTCTTATATGATAGATCAAAATGAAAACTTTAAAGATATACGTTTTTTATAACACATTTTTCGTGACAACAACTTTATATAAGACGAGAATTTTAGGTTCTTATATAACTTAAAACAATGATAAACTATATTATGTTAAAAATAGATAGCAAACATAGACATGCAATTTACTATTATTATTATTTTATAGATTGTATTATTTTTTATTTCAGGAACGTTTTAGTGTGTTTGAGGAGAGCATTTAAAAATTTATTCTAATAGCTTGCTATCATGTGGTTTATTGTTTGTATTTTTTGTATTAAGGGGTGTTTTATAGATTACATTAATTAAATGTGTTAAATATATGTGATGACGTATAGTCTATATCCGGGTCACGGACCGGACTAAAGTCCAATACTAACTTGGCCCGGTACGAACGGGGCTAAGCCGACTAGACGTTTAGGCTCATGAAGGCCCAAACCCGAATCTATTGATAGAATAGATATCCGATATCTTCTAAATAGGAAGATAATCATTCCCAACCGACTAAGGCGGGATCGCCGAAGGTTGAGGAACACGGAACCAACAAGGATTCCGTGTGTATATAAAGGAATCACATCCCTCGTTTAAGTACGATCTCGAACCCTAATTCTCCTTAAACCCTAAACCGATTACTTACTCTCACGCGGGAGGATAATCGTGAAACAATCCCACGTAAGCTAACGGTGTCTTTTATCTTTAGTGCGCGGTCTCGAGCAACAATTCTCAATTGGTACGAGGCGGAGCTCCAAACAAGGCACGCCCAACTTTTGTATCAACAAGTGGCGCCATCAGTGGGACCTACACTAAGAACCAAAGACTAGAATGACGAAGCATGGAAATCGGCGATCGCGATTAGACCTTATGGGAAAGAAGTCGCAAAGCGGACTAACTCCTAAGCGGACCTACGGGACAACCAGCCTTGCTAAAAATAAAGGATCGAGGCCAAGACTTGATCTTCCCTCTAGTGGAACCGTGTACAACCACCACGAGTGGAGTAGACCCATCTGCGCATCGTCCTTACTACTCCCTTTCAATCGGTGCTAAGCCCGACCGACAAAGGTACCAAATGCACCGACCGAAATAAGGGTGTAGTAATAGAAACAAACACACTTGCTCTTGAGGGGTCGCACGGCGGCACCGGAAGATTTCGTATCCCAAAACTACGAAACATTAGCGCCTCATGCAAGAGGAAGAAGAAGAGATCGGTGAACTTGAAAGCCCGACTCAATTCGATTCGAATCGAGACTTCCCCACCGCGTCAGAAGAGAGCGCGGGAGAGCGACCGCCGACCCCGGTATTCAATGTAATCGGGAGGAGAATCGAGGATGATGAGACATCTCACTCGCATCATCCGAGTGAGAGTGATGAAGATGAAAAGCGTACCAATGTCCACACCGGACTAGGTAGTCGCAGAATCCAAGATGATCGGGAAGACGCTATTCCCAGTGAAAGTCCCAGTACAAACTCGGAGGGACGATCGGTATGGCCGAAAGAGGAAAATTCGTCCTCGAAAATTCCTCGACAACGAGGATGGCGAACCGACACTTTGAAGTCCAAAAGATATAATGACCGGGAGGATGAAGATATATCCTCCCTTGGCGCCGTCATAAGGTGGATGCGTTTACTCGGCGCATCGGTGACTTCTCATAAAGCAAAAAGGCGCATGCACCGCCAGCGTAAAGACCTATGATGGAGCAGGTGACCACGATGATCACCTCAAAATTTTTGAATCGGCGGCGACAATTGAAAATTGGCGCACACATGTGGTGCCACATGTTCAACTCCACACTAGTGGAAAGCGGCTGAATCGGTTCGACAAGCTTCCACGCGAAGCATCAATGGCTTTGAGGAATTGAGAAAGGCGTTTCGCCTAAACTTTACTCGAGAGGAAGAAGTGCACTAAAATCTGTCGAGCTCGCCGGTAAAGCAACACAAGGAGAATCTCATGCGCATTCATGGAACGCTTCAAAGATGAGTGCATACAAGTTAAAGCATGTCCCGAAGTGTTGAAGATCTCGGTTTCATGAGCGGGATTAATAATCGAGAACTCATCAAGAGGTTGAGCGACAAGATTCACGAAACCTTTGATGAACTCATGAAACGCTCTCGGTCCTTCGTCTGGGGAGAAGCCGCCATGGCGGATAGCAAAAGGAACCACTCGAACTACATCACAGGAACAACACAGGAGACAATCCAATGACCGGAGTAGTAACCGTAATAGGAGCTAATTCGGCCGAGGAGCGGGAGGGATAATGATAGATACACCCACGATCAAGACCCCAAAGGAAATACTACAATGTAAGGTGCGAATTTTCCAAGACCGCCGCAGATCTGCGCGCTGGAGGATCGGCGTCTTTGGGAATGGATCTGCGATTACCACGCACGTAAGGGCCATACCACTAACGAATCGTCCAACTACGCGACTCATCGACAAGATAGTTAAAGAGGGTAGATTCGACCACTTGGTCAAAAACATTAAAGAGGGAAAGGACAAACAGAAGAGTGGCAATAAGAAAGAGACACCTAAAGACAAGGCGGCACCATTTACATGATACAATCATGGCAGCGGATAACAAGGCGGAAGGTCGATCGAGATTTTTCCCGTGGAAAGGAGATCTCTTTCCCCACCTTAACCGTGGACAACGCAGTGGTGGAACCACTCACTATAGACATAAGCGCGGGGTCACGACATCCACCGCATGTATGTTGATGGTGGCGCTTCATGGACATCATGTATGAGCCTTTGTTTCAAGCGATTGCGTCACGAAATATGCGATCGATTAATCCCGGTCGAACGACCTTGGTTGGTTTCTGGTGAGAAGATATGGCCTATGGGGCAAATACGATTACACATCGGCATTGAAACGAAGAACACTCCATGACGGCACGGATGGAATTCATGGTGATTAAATCCCCTCGCCATACAATGACATTATTGGGAGACACGGAATATCGACTATGCGGCGATTACCATCAACGGCGCATGGAATGCTTAAATTCCAGTGGAAGGTGGTATTGTTACTCTTTACAGCGCCATCGCATACCACATAGAGAATGCAACACAATTGCATGCGAGACGGCACCAACCCCAAAGACAAAACAACCGTAATTCCAAATCAAGTAGCAATTCACCGAATACCGGAGCAGAAATATCCATCGGAGGTTCATTGTCGGACAACGGAAAAACAATCGTATGTGCACTCCTGCGAGAAGAATTTGGATATTTTGCATGGGAGCCTAAACACATGACAGGGTGCCACGCTCAATCACGAGCATGAACCGAGAATCCGACAAGGGTACTCACCATGTCCGTGGAAGAAGCGCGACCAAGCCCTTAGCGCAGCAAGCAATTCAGCGGTACAAAAGCGGTGGATGCGGGAATTATGGGTGAAGTCTACTACCATGGTGGCTTTCTAACCCAATAATGGTCAAAAAGGGCGATGGCAGCTGGCGAATGTGCGTAGACTTCACCGATCTTAATAAAGCATGTCCACACGACTGCTATCCATTACCGAGATAGGCGGAAAATAGAGTCCTTGTGCGGATATCCGCTAAAGTGTTTCCTCGGCGCATACAAGGGATATCACCAAATCTGAGATGGCTAAGGAAGGCGAGGAAAAAGCGACCTTCCACACAAGCCAGGCGTTCTTGTTATACAAAATGCCGCTTTGGCTTGAAGAATCGGCGCTACCTATCGGCGATTAGTCGATAATGCTTTCAAAAAGCAAGTGGGCATGACACGAAGTCTATGTGGATGACTTGGTCATAAAGAGCTATCTTCAAGATGAGCTTGTGCGTGACATAGAGGAAGCGTTTAAGACTCTACGAGAGATTAACATGAAGCTAAATCCGAAGAAGTGCACCTTGGCGCTCTTGAAGGCATGTTCTAGGATACCTAATCGAGCTGACGGTATAAAACCTTGTCGAGAAAAGACAAAAGGCGGTCATCGAACTTCCTTCACGCGCGACGAAGGAAGTCCAATCTCTCAACGAAAGGCGGCGGCCTAAGCGAGTTCCTATCAGTCGTGAGAAAATCCTTACCTCTTTTCAAAACACTCGAAGTGTATAAAAGGGTTTTCGGTGGACCACGGAGGCGGAAGAAGCCTTCACTCGGCTCAAGCGAAGATCTAGCAACGCTCCCAACACTTGTCGCACCCGACCGAGAAGAAGCGATCATGTATTTATCGGCAACTCATGGAGCGGTCGGTAGCGGTGTTACTAATGATAGGGATTCAAGACAAACCCCTATCTACTTTGTAAGCAAAGCGCTTAAGAAGACGGAGATGAACTACGGTGCCATGGAAAAATTAGTTACGGCATTGGTATTTCTTTGCCAAGCTATTACGCAGTACTTCCAAGCGCACCGATAGCGGTAATCACGCACCAACCAATCAAGCGGATCATCTCCAAACGATCGTCGGGCCGACTCAGTGGAGTGTATTACTAGGAAAACACAACATCTTTTACGCACCACGTACCGCAATCAAAGGACGATTCGCGGACTTCATCATCGAGAAGCGAGACAGATGAGGTACCGCACCAAGTAAAGAGTACTACAAGATCCATGGATCTTGTTTACGATGGATCCTCGTGCGTGGGCGGGTCGGGAGGCGGCCTCATTCTCACAAATCCGAGAGAATGGAATTCACTTCACGCTGCGTTTTGAATTTACTGACGACAAACAATGAGGCGAGAATATGAAGCCCTACTCATTTGGACTACGCATCGCACTCGAATGGGTGTCACGTAACCTAGAGGCAAATGTGGATTCCGACTAGTGGCCAACCACGTGTTGGGTGAATATGTGAAAGAAGATAATATGATCGATTACCTCGACAAAACCAAGACAACGATAAAAAGCATTGACAAGTTCACTATCAAGCAAGTTCTAGAGGGGAAAACCATAAGGCGGATGCACTAAGCAAGATTGCCTCGACAAGCTGCAGACCTATCAAAGCAAGTCTTTGGTGGAGACACTAAAAAGCAAGTCAATTTTGGAGATGGAAATCTCGCGATAATAGAGGAGGAAGGTCCTACATGGATGACACCGATAACGGTTTCCTAAGAAAGGGAGCGTTACCCCAAGAGCGAAGGAAGCTCGCGGGATAAGGCGCAGCAAAGATTCGAGCTGCGAGACAACATATTGTCCGACGCCCTTCCTGCAACCATGGCTCCGTTGTGGCCCCTTACAAGCAAATTACGTCTTGAGAAATCCATGAAGGTTCATGCATGCACTCAGACCACGATCCGTTGTGGCACGCGCCATGAGATCCGGATACTCTTGGCCGACCATGCACCGTGACGCGGGACTTGATAAGGAAGTGCAACGATTGCCAAGTTCATAGACCCGCCCCGCCAACCACGGCGACGAGCTAACACCAATAACATCACCATGGCCATTCTACAAGTGGGTATTGACATCGCAGCCCTTTTCCTATCGCGTGGTGGACTAAAATTTCATAGTCGCCATATCCTATTTCACCAAGTGGATCGAGCGGGCGGTGGTAACAATCACCGCAACCCGGTGAAACGCCAGATGGGAAAACATTATATGCCGCTTGGTCTCCACTGGGAAATCATCCGGACAACGGAAACAATTTGTGATAACCCTTTCGTGGACCGGTGCGAGAAGCTTAACATTACACAACACTTCGCGTCAGTTAAACATCCACAAACCAACGGCCTAGTAGAACGAGCGAATCGCAGCTTAGGCGAAGGAATTAAAGCACGCCTAGAAAAGCACAAAGGACGATGGGTAGAAGAGCTATCACATGTCTTGTGGGCGCACCGCACCTCCATCAAGACCAGCACGGGCGACACTCCTTTCTCTTTAGTCTATGGGACATAAGCCGTCATACCAGCTGAGATCGGCATGCCAACTATCCGCACTGCTGAAATCAATGTGGCAACCAATGATGATGAGAGACGTATCGACTTAGATATGCTAGAAGAGAGCGCGAACAGCGACTATCTGGGAAGCAAAATCAAAGTCAAGGATGAAAGGATACTATGATGCTAAAGTGCGCAATGTTTCATTCGGACCGGTGATTTTGTCTACCGCGCTAATGACGCCGAGCCACGCAGAAGACAGGGAAGGACCCTATGAGGTTACGAAGCAATAGGAACAGTAGCGCCGCACAAGCTCGGAGGCTTGGATGGTCGTGAACCGCCAGCACATGGAACATCCGCAACCTCAAGAGGTCTATCTATAGGAATGGCTACGACTGGCATACAGACGCTCTCGCACTTTCGGTGCCCAATAAAAATCTATGCATTTACTCTTTCTTTTACTTAGAATAATTGTCTTATTTACTTATTATAAAAACTTGCAAGTATCGATAAAAGCGCGGTTTCTAGCTAACTCCGCGACATATTCAATTTGTTATTTCCATATACTCTATGTCTTAATAACTTTTTATTTCTTGCCGATGGCGTGCATGCACCATAATAAACCCATGATGGTCAAAGGATAAGTTAACCTACTAAACAACTTGTTGAATAAGAGGGTTGCAAATCCATCAACACTGGATCACGTATCCTTGTTAAACACCTTGTTCTCAAGACGTTGGAATAAGTTTTGTACACATCCTACGACGGATGCGCAACAACGCACACGTGCACGTTTAACAAACTGTGGAACCAAAATACTTGATTCCTTAATTCGGTATGTACAGTACGTTGCATATCATTAACCATACACGATTATGATGATACTTGGAAGTTATTTTTTTTTTTTTATTTTTTTTTTAAAAAGTATCTTAGGATCTTCATACATGATTATGGATTTCCTGTATTCTCGCACTTACATATACATGTAACAACGAATACGTCTTTTACGCAAAGACAAATGTATAAGTATGCACATCACGAATTGCAAAATATATTCACAAACACTTAACAAAGGAGATTTATTTCATAACTACGAGTTATTTCCCAAAGATAGTTCTGACACAAGAGACAATCTACAAACTATGACTACGCTTCAAGGATGAACTACCCACGCTGCTCGTAGCATTCCCAACCCTATTCGGCTCCTCGCAACAAATCCGGTCTCGGCGGGCCACAGGCAACACTCACGGCACCCTGTCGATCGAGGGAGGTCTTGCCACAGCCGACACTACACATAACACCTTGCCATTAATACCTTTCTTCTTAGCAAGCCTCGTCGCATGCGCTTCAAAACTTGCTTCAGGGACCTCCTCTCCGGGACAAAAGGATTCAAGATATCCACGAGGCGTGCGAATATAGGAACATGTAGTTGGGATGCATCGGGTTTAAGATAATAGTGCAGGCGTGCAATGGCTTCTCCACCGCGATGGCGTGCTAGAGTCGGACACGCAAAATGACATCTATCGGATAGTCACGATCACGCTCAGTTCGGCAATCATGGGAGTTCCAAGTCCTCATCTTCTTCATGGCGGACCAATTATCATAAGCCTTGGCGTCATAATTAGGTACACGCTCAACGGGTGCCTTTAGAAGCTCGGCCTCATGCAACTTCTCAATGGCTTCGCTTCCCACGCTCGGTCGCACTTAACTACATCCCCGAAGGAGTCAACGACCTCTTGCGACTCTAGGGTACTTAACGCAGCAAGACGGAGCCCATGGCTTATGAGCCATCTGCGCTCAGCAATGGTCGATAGAAGTTGAGGATATAACTCCTCGTCATATTCCAGGCTTAACTTGCGCAACTTCTCCTCCTGAGTTTCAAGGCGCTTTTCACGAGGCGCCAAAGTCTTCAAGCCGGGAGGTCGGTAGCGTCTTTACCATTCTCCAAATATTTCATGGCCCAATGACGGAAGACTTATATCCCGTGGCCTCTGACGCTCTTGATTTATTTGGCACATAAGCGCCATTTTCTCTTGGCGAGCTTTTTAGCGTCGACCCGTAGTCTCGCTCACCCCTAGCACTAGCTGATTGCGCCTCCGTGAAGAATTCGTTGGTCCTTTCAGGCACCTTGGCTAGTCTCTCCGAATACTTTTCCTTTAGCCGTGAAGCAAGTAAGACCGGATCATCGACCGGTTGCCCGTAGGCGCATCCCGAAGGTCCTGTGCTCGGTAGCTTTGGCTCTTGACCAGATGAATCCGCACGAATGGACTTTATTGGGGCGACTCTGGATTGTTCAAACCTACACGGGGCGAGAAATTCACGGTTATTCAAGAATATCATGAGGCATTTGGTATATAATCTTGTAAGGATACTTACGCAGAATAGATGTGTCGGTGATGGTGGGCGCGACGCAACATCACTGAGGATGACTCCACACTAAACACAACCGGGCGCTTCTTCCGAGAGGTGGCGGCGCCATCGCCATGCTTGGCTTCCTTTTGCGCTCAAATCCTTGACTTTCTTCTTCCTCTTCCACTTCCTCCACATGCTCTACCGCTATGGGCGCATGTTGCCTTGGAGATGAGGGGCGGTGAGAAGCTGGCACACTCAGAAAGGTGTTGCTTGTAGCGCAACGATGAACTTTCCCCGCCCGCCTAGGTCCAAAACTAGGTGCGCCTGCCGCCACAAGCACGGGTTCTTCTCCTCTTTCGGTGGCCGTGTTCCCACCTTTACTTGATTGGCTTCGTCGGTTGCTGCCCAAGCGAACAGTCCATCTCTCGCAACAACAAAGAAATACACACGTTCACGACAAGTACGAAGAACAAGCGTTGAAAAACTTACGGTTATGTAATTCAATCGAGTGCAAAAGCATGAGCACCCACCACGACCATCGGCGCCTAGAAGATAGGAACTTACGAAAGCCGCCAAAATAGTTCTTGACTCGAGCCAATATGCACCAAGAACTCCTCGGGGTAGGAGCTTACGGGGATGCGGTTCACATTTATTGTTTCGCATCCTCCGCATATATGATCCGAGGAGGCGCCTCGTCCTTTGGCGGCGTCCCTTAGAGTAAAAATCAAAATGAGGCGGAAAGCATGCGTTGTCAACCCGAAAAAGGTTTCCTCCAATTTACGAGCGTCTAACTTTTCCGTATAACATTGGAGTGACCTGTGCGCCATGAAAAAACCCACCCGTTTGACCACGTGGTGTGGTAAAACGCGCGGAACAGGTGGATTGTGGGGTTAATGGCCAATAAGTGGCAGTTCACCTCGAAGTTAATTAGTTTTGCCGCACCTATACAGTGCAGCTGGGACAAGTGAATGCGGTAATAATTCAATACATCACTTAAGAATAACGATAGGGGTATGCGCTGATTTGCGAATTCAAAGAATCGCGCAGATACCCAATCTTCCCATCGGAAATCCATATCGACGCATTCGCACTGGAACTTCCGGATGTCTTCTACTGGGGATATAATAATCGATCAAACCGCTGAAGCTCCTCCTCCGTTATGTCGGACGTAAAATCCGATAATTCCTTAACCATGGTATTGTTTATAATAAAAAACAACGGTAGCGGTAGCGATTACTAGAGGATATTTCGGTATGAAGGCTTGGAAGTGTTTGAAGCTATGATAATGGCGAATAGCGTTTTTACTATGTGTAGAAAGCGGTGAAAATGAAGTGAAGGATTATATAATCTTCCTCCTCCACGCGCGATGATCGACACGTGGATCCCACCAACCCTAAATATGTGGTTGGGATTGTTTGATGGGACACGGTGCGGTAACCTTTCCCCGATTTACGAGGTGCCCGTTTTCTTTATTAGGCTAGATACAATGTATCAAGAGGATATTTCTTTAGCTTCTTTGCTACGCTTTGTTTATTTTCATAGACTACGATAATTAGTCTAGCATCCGTGAGTTACGCATGCGCGCATACTAGAATGGGGGACATGATGACGTATAGTCTATATCCGGTCACGGACCCGACTAAAGTCCAATACTAACTTGGCCCGATGCGAATGGGGCTAAGCCGACTAGGCGTTTGGGCTCATGAAGGCCCAAACCGAATCTATTGATGGAATAGATATCCGATATCTTCTAAATAGGAAGATAATCATTCCAACCGACTAAGGCGGGATACGCGAAGGTTGAGGAACACGGAACCAACAAGGATTCCGTGTGTATATAAAGGGAATCACATCCCTCGTTTAAGGTGCGATCTCGTAACCCTAATTCTCCTTAAACCCTAAACCGATTACTTACTCTCACGGGAGGATAATCGTGGGAAACAATCCCACCAGAAGCTAACGGTGTTTTTTGTCTTTAGTCTTGTGTCTCAAGCAACAATTACCGATTAGTGCGAGGCGGGAGCTAAACAGAAAGGCCTAACTTTTGTATCAACAATATGTGTTGATGCATAAGTTAATTCTCGACATAAATGTAATGTTGTATTGTTTAGATGTTACAAATTCATTGATATTTTAATAAATTAAAATTTTGTTATATTTAGTAAATGTCTAAACTGAATTTTTTAAGACTTTCATCTTTAAAAAGTTTCAAATGTTTTATAAGGAGTAACGATCTCTACTTTCTAATAAGACATACTAATTGTTATTTGTAAACACAAGCCTATCTTTCTTTGATTATGATAATCATTTTTTTCCCTTAAATTTTTTGACTATTGAGATTTCTTACTATCATTTTTTGTGCTTCACATCTTGAAGAGTTTACATTTTGTTTGTTTTCACCAATTTTTCTGAAAAGAATTGATACCAACATCACATTTTTCTTTTCTCATAATTATATCAATTGTACATACAACATTTCTATACAAGATTTGCAAAGTTTTTTTTTTTTTTTCTTTTCAAAATTTCGTCAATTTTCAACCATCTCGTTAGCCGATTCAAACAACGAAAAGGTAAACTTAGATACTCCAAGTATTGGTCTGTATCGTTAAACATCACTACATTAACTTTATTTTATCCGTGATAGATACGAACATAATCTAGACATAGCACTCGTATCAAAAACCGCAAACTGAGTAAGCATTTTGTACTTAATTAGATAGCCACATTACATCAAGAACCGCTAAAATGGCAAGCAAGAAGCCGTTGAAGAATGCAAACGCAATTGATACTGCAACACGATCACAAAACCTATGTAACGGCTTACAGAAATTAGGTAAAGATGCGTGTTTGACTCCTGTACGGTTCAGGTTGGTCACGCCTGTTGACGCTGATCCAGCACTTATCATCAAATACGCAAACACCTGCATGTATTTACTTATTAATGTCACATATTAACACAAAAATTGATGCTACTATACACTATCGTTGCTAACTTGCTATGCGTGAGTAATCGTCTAGTCACACAAATATGTCCGGGTAACTTGGGATGACAAAAACCTTAATGAAACTTAAGATGACAAAATGGGCCTCTAATGGGCTTCTGCAGCCCACTTTAGTTTGCTAACTTTTGTGGGTTCCAATAGACTATTTTTCATGTAACACACGTGATATTTACTATTTCATTTTCTTAATGCACAAAACTAGCCCAATAGCCACTACAAAGATTTAAATAATTGGTGATTAGTGGCCCATAACCTAAAAGTTTACAAGAGATTAAAGTTTCTAAGTTATTACTATAGCTTAAAATACCTGATCACAAGCAAAAATAAGCCATGCATGGTTCCTAGGCGAGAAGACCGATGACTTTCTTAGCGTTCTTGATGCGGTCATGCCCAACTGAACAAGAGAGTGGGCTGCAACAACTGACGAGGCAGCAACCAAATACCTGTGAATCAAGTCGAAGTTTTTTGGTCAATGGCAACACACGAAAATGCTTGATCACCAAATTAACATGAACTAATCAAACAACTTAACCCCACACGCATTATTTGTCCCAAGACTTCATTCCATTCGTGTGTTTTGCTTGTTGGTTCATCATAATCGTATACGTTCTAACTACTCCTAGATAAGTAGCTAGATAATGCAAATTAAACGAGTAGCATGCCACAATTACTCCTTCTAAACATTTTGAAAATTGTTAGTTACCTTCTGTTGACAAAAGTGAGTTAAGTATACTGAAGTAAACATTGGCCTACACATAGATTCGAGACCATCTCCATTGACTTCTAAACTGACCAACTTAACAAAGGCGAAAATGTCAAGATAGTAATGTACATAGGTCAATGTTTGCTTTGCAGCATGTACTTAACATTTATCCAAGAAATGGTAGCTAAGTTGTAAAATAATCTAATTAAAGAAGTGCTTTACATGTTTAAACATATTCCTAAAGACACATGACATTAATCCATGAGTTAGTGAGCAAGTAGACCATTTTCTTAGAGAGACATACTATTCCCCAACTACATACCACCTAACAGTGACGGAACCAGAGTGGGGTCCCGGAGTCTCCTTGGACACCTCTGGATGTTTACGGCGTAGTATTAATTCTTGTAAAAAATCTCAAATTATCGAAAATGCACTTGGTCCTAAACAAATGTGTTTATAATCTTATTTAGATTTTCGTAAATGTATCTGATTATTTTAATTAGATTCCGTCCTCACACCTTGACATGTATAATACATCATACATGTTTGAAACTCTTAGATAATGAATCACTCATATAATGTGGCTAAAAGTGGTGTGGTAGTAAACCATTTTCTAACACTTATAGATACGTTACCCTTTCATGCAAGTAACTTACATTTTTCTGAAATTTCTTAATATAATAAACAGAACAATGAATGCATGTGAACTTAGCATAAGTGGACAAATAAACATGTCAATTCAAAGAATAAAAGGATCACGGGCTCATCATCAAACCTCAACACACTAATTCAAAATTTTGTTTGTACCACTAGATTCCATAATCAATGTTCACTGTCAATAATCAATCCAATCCTAGATTCCAAACTTCACAAGACAAATCTTTATCATAAAATCCTTTAGCAAAAACTCTAAAGAAAAATAATGAAATAAACATAGGAAATATTATGACTAGCTTGAATCGTTATTCCATGACAAGTTTCAACATTACTCAATCCTGTCTTTCACGATATATGGAAGGGGTGAGATGTTAACAGTTATACCCCGACCCGAAGGTAGAGAGACTGCTTCCAAAGGACCTCTAACATTTTTGTAAAAAAGGGTTTGTTGGCATCAGAAAAAGTGCACGGGTTTAGGTTTTCTCGTCAATTTAAACCTTTTGAAGAGTTTTTATATGTAGTTATATGCATGTGAAGTGAATTAAACTAATGTTTCATATACTATAGTACTTCAAAAAAATTAATTTCTAGTATATAAAAACACATACATCTAGTAAGTTGTAAACACTTACTCAAATGATCCTGAGAATGACCACTTAGAATAAAGTGGAAAATCAAACCCATATATCGAAATAGTCGATTTTTCCTTAGCAGTAACCATAACAACAACCGAAACAACCGAGGCCGAAAAACAAACAACTCGTAAAACCATATGCATTACATCATAGTTTCTTGAAAACTTTCTTGTTGATGACACCATCTCATGATGTCCACTTTCAACTTCAGCTGCAACCTTGGTGGTGATTGGAGTTTGTTCCGGTGGTTGTACGGTGGTTTGTGGTGGTAGTTTCATGTCATTATTTGTCATGGTTTTGTTGTTATAGTAGTTGTTGAGAGAGTTTGAGGGTTTTGGGGTGGTAAGAGGTGAGAAATGAAGTTATATAACTACTTATATCATAGGATTTGTAACTATATGGTATTTGATATATTGTGATGACTAAGTTTTCTTATATTTATTTTTTACTTCATTTGTTTTAAAATTATTGTTCAATGATAAAAAGCGCACAATTTAAGATAAATGCGTCTATCAGTGCTTTGAATTATGTAAAGCAACAAAATGACAGTTTTACCCTTGAGAATTAATTAGTACTTTCATTTAATTTTGTAAATAATAATTTTGATTAAGATAATATGGTAAAATTAAACAATTTCAACTTCTATTTTTAGTAATTGATAATCTTTTTAAGACATCATAAAAAGGAAAGGTGAACAACATTATTAGGACGGATGGAGTAAAAAGATTAGATCGATTTAGAAATTCTGACCTCGTGCATTCTTACTGAGTGCCGATTAATCTTCTACATGAGACAATGAGCAATATAATATTTCAATGTAGTTAAAAGTTAGAATTGAACCCATAAGCGTGTATTACTCGGATACATGATGTTACGTAAAATCATACCTTTTAAATGAGAATCGAAGGTTTGTATAAATTGTCGAAATGACTCGAATAATACACGAGCAATCTACCCTATTATTGTTTATGAAAAGAATACGATAGTCAAGAAACAATTCAATAGATTTATCATTTATCCATGAAAAATTATTATCTCAAACTATATAGATACACCATGAATCCATTGCACATATTACCAAAGCTCCCAATTATCTGATTGAAAAACATTTTCACATCACTAAAGTAATCACTAGGCTACATGTTTATGGTAACATTGTTTCCTCAAGACTCATTGATAAACGTTATGCTTCGTTATCATTGGGGCATTGCCACAGTAGTGTCACTCTCTCCCCGCAAGCATCCAGTCAATCGGTCAATGAGACCTTTACAGAAATAGTTATGGGTTCAATACCAACTCTTAACTAACGGACACTGATAAAAACAAAAACGACACTATATAAATAAAATATTATGTTCAATGTAATCAAGGTGGAAATGTAGAGAGAGACTCGTGAATGAACATATGAATGTTTGTTTTGTCTTATATAATTTCATTCATGCTCTTGATTGACACATTTTAAAGATTAGTAGGTTTTAATTTGTTTTCATCGGGAATTTGGGATTGAAATGGATAGGTTTGGACCGATCAAGTAGTAACAAATGTGAAATAGAGCATATGCAATCGTCACTTTATCGTTTATCACTGTTGTTGTATCAGTGTCACATCATCAAGGCTATGATAATACTTCAGAGTGAGAAGCTCGTTTTGCGCACCACGAGCATCATGACCACAAGCTTATGTTGATCACCATTCAATGGTGACTGATGACGTATAACACGTATAGCAGGCCTACTGGGCCTAACTCGTGCTATATACATACTGGGCCCAAGCCCAACAACGAAACAACTATGACAACTGGATCAACAATAAGCCCAATAACAAAATTGGCTATGGTCCAGACTCAAAGACGCACGCAGGATGCTTAGCGGACCAAACCACGGTCCGCGGAAGGCATACTGTATCCGCATCTGCGATTACCACGGGACCTTGTCCGACAAGGGCCTCACTCCGGCCACTAACTTTTATATACGAGTCATTAGGAAACCCTAGCGGTGAGCCTCGCCTATAAAAGGAGTTCTAAACCCCTCACAAGCTACAACTTTTTCTCTCACAATAACACATACACTCTTATTATCTCTGACAAGAATGCGTACTTACTCTCACACCGGAACTTAATCGTGGGGTCCGTCCTCACGGTAAGGCTAACGGTTTACTCTTAATTGTGCAGGGATTAAGTCAATTACTTGGATTAGTACAAGATTAGCCCATCAACAGCTTGTTAGCCCAATCCAACAATCATCACAAATACTCATCATAACCCGTCACACTTTTTGTACTAACAAGTTGGCGTCATCCGTGGGATCCAGTACACAACTGCGTTCTTGAAAAATACTCACCATGGGCACTCGGTCCGAACCAACTCCCGCTCCTACGTCCACAATGCGGAACATGGCGGGAAGAGAAAACAGCACAACTCTGGCGGAACTTGAGGGACACGCGTCCAACGCTGCCCTCAAGAATTACTGTGACAAGTATTACGACCAGATCTTGCCGATTATGAAAGAGAAAGTTCGGAAACATGAAGAAATGGACAAAGCAATAAATGCACTAAAAACTCGACTGGATTTCAGTGAAGCTTCGCAACATTCCGGGTCGGAAAGGCCGACCAGAAGGAAGGATTTGAAGAAAAAGCTCGAGTCTAGGAAGCGCCGGAACACACAAGAAAGCTCCGATCGAAGTAGTGGTCGGTCTAGGTCACCAAAGAAGAAAGATGCTGAACGAGAGGCGGTGTTCAAGAGGCTACGCAAAAGTGTGTTCCACAGGCTGGGAGACAAGGAGGAAAGCATCTCTGTGTATTCTGAAGATCCTAGAAGATCAATTCGCCATGGCTCTAAGAAAGAGGAGGAAAGATGCTACCAAAACTCCTACTCATGAAAGATAGGACCTAACTCGGGAAGGCATGGAACTTGTGGGACACATTCGCGGAAGACATGCGAATACTCTGAAAACGGAAATGAGGGAAGCGGACATTGGAAGTCCGGGGCCAAGAAACGGAAGTCAAGTACTGACGGTGATGACCTGGCCAGACCATGGGTATGTAAGGAGACTGATCCGTTCACTCTACGCATCCGTTACTTTGAAATGCCAACGAAAACGCGTATGCCAACTAATGTGAAAACATATGACGGGAGAGGAGACCCAGAAGATCATCTCAAAATTTTCCCGGCATCAGCGGAGGTGGAACGATGGGCCATGCCAACCTGGTGTCACATGTTTAATTCCACACTTACCGGATCTGCTAGAGTTTGGTTTGATGACCTTCCGCCAGAATCAATAAACAGTTACGATGAGTTGAAAAAGGCTTTCCTGGCTAACTTTCTCCAACAAAAGAAGTGTATTAAGGATCCTGTGGAACTTAACCACATCAAGCAAAAGGAAGGTGAACTGACAGAAGACTTTGTACGGAGGTTTAAAGAACAGACTAGAGACATAAAGGGAGCGCCGTAAATTATGAGAATCTCGGGATTCATGCACGCGATCACTGATCTAAAACTAATTAAACGGCTACATGACATGATCCCAAAATCAATGAATGAGGTAATGAATATAACCACATCCTTCCTACAAGGGGAAACATGTAACACCCCCAAATTTGGCTTAGCGGAAGCATACGTGTTATCTGGGAGCGTTACGAAATTGGTACATCATAACGCAAGTAATACAGAACGGAATACATACTCCGTTTGATTTCATCAAATAGTTTTAAAATATTATCTTACAACCTTGTTTGGATAAAATGGACACATCCCATAAGTTCAGTGGTCCCAATTTAAAAACATCATTTTGTGTAAAACTAATTCTTTAGATATTTCTCGACCATTTCCGCCTCTTGCCTTGCATCCATGATCACAAATTTAGCTCCCGAGAAAATATGCTAAAAGGTCGCTATAAGTGGTGAGTTCATAGGTTTAGATTAAAATAGTAAGTTTGGACCATAAGCAAGGCATATAATCATTATCAAGAATATAATGATATATGGATGAAAGTCTATTACGTTAGCTCTAAGTTCATGCAACCGATACTCGACGGTTTACAGATGCTAAAAGATGTCATACAATATAGGGGCCCATAGCAAGTGTTTTGTCCCTCAACACTTGGTTCGACATGGTATCGTTTCGCTTTGGCCTAAGCATGGCCAACCGAGCTGAGGAGTCACCCTCAATAGATCTATTTATAACATTCGCGTTTCCCAATGGGGAATTGACGGTTCATGAAAAGGGCATTCTCTAGGGACATAAGGGCTTAGGCTAAACCACGTAATAGTAATCATGTGACGCTTTGGTCCATAAAATGTTTTGCATATTTCTCACCCAAAATGTATAAAACAATTTATCAAGTAAAAGTGGGGCTATGAAACTCACCTTTGCAATGTGCAATCCAAAAGTGGGATTAGTGATTGTTGTGAGCGGCACCACACACGCGACCTAGATAAGGAGGGCAATGTTTTAGTTCATTGTATTAAGTATTACTTACTTAAAGTAGTCCAATTGTTTTCATATTTGTAATAAAACTAAACTTTAGTTTGTAAAAATGATTAAAGGGTTTTACTAGTAAGTGTACGAAAGTATATATATACTTTTCATGTTGACGCTATAATGGTATTAAAATTCAAAACTTGGTTTGTAAAATACTTTTCATATTCTATTTGTAAGTATGTAAATGTTTATACACTTATTTGAGTTGACAAATAATAGTATTGTCACAATCAAATGTAATTGATTTATTTTCTAATGTCTCTCGTTTTAGGGTATACTCATTTTAAATTTGAAGACCTTCAAATTTATTTTATGTTAAAATGTCACGGTTTGACAATATTAGTTTGGCAAGAATTGATTTTTAGCATTAGAATTTCATGTCCAAAGTCTTACTTAGCATGACTGCGACTAAACAAATACATTGTTGCTTTATATTTTGATATGTGACTTGTTTAATAGATCAAGCTTTTAGTCTCTAGTTCCGCATTTGAGTTTACTTGTTTTAAAAATCTTTGCACTAGTTTACACGACGGCACATATGTATGGAAGTGGGAGGTTATGAATTTCGCGGACGACGAGTTTGGTTTGACTTGGCTCTCGACTATACAACTCGGGTTTTTATTTGCTGGTTTTGCTTAATACCTTGTGGATTCTCATTGACCACGTGGGTTGTGTGGCCCAAAGATACAGATAACAGGATTGGAAAGCTTGTTGCTGTGATGTTGGGAGAATGATTTGAAACACAAGGATTTGTAGTTTGCTTTTAGGCGTATGAATCATAATTGGCGCTACACATGTTATAACTTGACACCAACATAATTTCACCGTGACTTCACAAACTATCCAACGATCGGCGAAACTTTCATACGACTCGACTTCAAGATGGTGTGCAAATAACCACGCGATTTTTATCTCCTCACGCCAAGGATATACTCGGGGTGAAGAGGAGTTTCGGGCAAAGTACCATTAACTCGGGTCGAACTCAAACTAAAGATGCCACGACGATGTGCTCGAAGCACATCTCGACTACTCGGATCAAGGCTTAGTTTAGCCAAGTCTCATGACACGAGTAATGACACAAAGAGTTGATTGTACCACCTTGAGAGACACCATTAGTCAAAATATGATAAATGAATTTATTTTGATTTGTAGACTCTTGACAGCCACTCGGGTTTCCTAGCATGAGTTCAATACAATGAAAATGGATACATGATAGATACTTAAGACCACCCTTGTGATCTGGTGTAAATCAACAGGTAGTAAACAACCTTTGTGGGCGTTTTCCTTTACGACTCGTAGTAGAACTTATACATACTACTAGCACTCATAAGATCCTTTTTTATCGAGCTTGGTAGCCACGTATGGTTTGAAGAAAAACCAACTATGGTTTATTCCAGTTGGGGTCTTGACTAGTCTAAGATTTACAAGTTAGTACCTCTTGTCGAGTCACTGTGGTACAACCATAGCGAGATCTTTGACTTCTAATGAGGATTAAACACGACTTACATGAGGGCGACTAAATTTTTAGACACAAAACGTTGTGGTTACGAAAATCTACCCCTCATGTTAATAATTTATTATAACGAAAGAAAAATGGTTTCTTTAACACAAGACTTATATTAACAAAATATGAACATCATGAGTGTCGACTGGTAAGTCCCACGAGTAGCAATGTGGGTTCACAGTCGAGCCGAACAATTTAGCAATAAGGATAACGACAAGTACACAACCGATTGCCACAAGGTAACTTGTTACAAGATACTCGACTTAACACTACTTACGCAAGTTTGTTGAAGAATAAACCAAGTGTTACGTCCAACATCAGATTTCCAGATTCAATACAATGTTTACTAGTAGAATTTACAAATACTTAACTTTCAAAATCTTTGGTTCATACTTTTCGACAGAAACAATTCCAACCAAGACAACCTTACTTTCATACAACATCGACAACTCTTGATTAAACAAGTCATGAATTTTTACAAGGTAGAGTTAAGAAAAGGGCTTACAGTTAGAGTATGATGACGATGAAGTCGAGGCCAACCCGAGAACCTATCTCCACCAAAATCCCAGTCGGTCTTAATCAAAACCCAGCAAGATCCTTCAATATTCTTAAACTTCTATCGTGGTGAGATTGGAGGTGTGATACCTCTTGGGGTTGTCTCGACAGGAATAAAAGAGAAGAACCCAAGTAATTTTTGACTCACTCTCTCCTCTTGGGTATTTGGATTGAAGCCAAATTTAGTTAACTTCCAAATCCTAGCATATCTTGGACCTAGGATCAAGGTAGATACAATGGAAGATATGTTTTTCTTGGAGGATTTTATCTTGATTCTCCTTGGCTTATTCGAATCATGATCCGACGCATCAAAGGAGGAGATTTTAAGGACAAAACTTACTTGGTTTTGGGTAAGATAGAGAAAGATATGATGGATAACATGTTAGGTTTTCTCATTTTGGAAGATTTGATCTAGGTGAGCGCAGGTCTAGAGATAGAGGAGGTTGAAGATGAAGATTTGCTATCTTCATTTCTCTGCATCTTAGTGCTTGTCGTATGTGGGAAAGAGGACAAAGAGTGCATCCTCAAAACTTATTTAATGTTTTCATTTATAGTAAATGTGTAGGTATATGTATTATACTTATTGTTTTATTTGTGAACATGTATGTATAAGTTTTACACTTATGATTTATTTGTGTACATGTATGTACTTGTGTTACACTTACCTATTAGCTGCGTTTGAGTCTTATAGAGGTTTTGTTCAAGTGTGAATGTGTTACTTATTTTGTGTCTCGTGATATTATATTGTGACCGTAGTACCATTGCTTGATAATAATTTTATATGGTAGTATTTTATGGTTATGTGTCGGGAATATTTTTATCTTTGTAATATTCCATGTCGCGGACATTTGTTATTTGTTTTATCTAGTCCTCATCATAGTGTCGGTACGCGTGCAGTGTCGGTCACTGGGGAAAATGAGATAACCTCTCGTCTTACAATTTAAATCATAAGACAAAATGAAATATTCATAAAATGATATGAATGCCAAAGTGATGCAATAGTCTACAGTATGCGAGTTAACTACTCAAATGGTCAGGTAAAGCTTATGCATGCTTTATGACTCATGCTTAGTAATAATAAATTACTAATTATCAGTTAAATTTTTGTGAAAATTTACCGTGTGTCACATCCTCCCCGCCTTAGAAGAGAAAACCGTCCTCGGTTTTCAGTTAGAATTATTTGGAGAAATGGAGAAAATGTGTGAGTATCTATGCTTGAATTGGTCTTCGCGTTCTCACGTGTATTTCTGGACCTCTTTGAGAGTTCCAACAGATCTTAACGATAGGAGTGCGGCTTGTTTAAACCGTTTGATTTCTTGACTCAGTATTTCGTTCGGGTTCCTCGACAAAATTCGAATCTTTTGTCGATTTCGGATTCCTTTCATTGGAATGACGAGAGTTTCGTTGGAAGGGCAATTCTTCGAGTTTCATATGCAAAACGCGTTATGCAACGAGTTGAGTTCTATGAGAATTTTTCGGCTTAGTAGGCTACCGGCCCAATTCTCGCGAAAATTTTGACGGATCTAAAGTAGCGAGGATTTAGCTTATTACATTTCCCAAGACGGATTTCGTCTTTCTATGGCGTTTCAAATTCTTAGTAATGAAGAGTGGTTCTCTGAGTTGTCCGTACCAGAATATTTGTGCACCTCGTTTAGTCCTGTTGGTAATTCGTGTTGGTAACTACCAGCTCGATCTTGGAGAGGATTTGATAAATCTTACGAATTAAGGTTTTCCTCCTTTGCGTTCTGTTAGATTGGGTTACACTTTTCGGAGGCGGGGCTTCAATCAAATTTTCTCGTCGATTTGAACCCCAAGTGATCTTTAGTCCTATATTCATTGACTTTGATGATCAGATTCGCTTGTACTCAACCTCTGATACGCATACTATTATCAATGGTCCTTGATAGAAGCTTGGAGCCATTGGACTGGTTCCTTGCTAGTCTCAATCCTGAACACGATTGATTTGCACTCTAGACCTACTGTCTTATGAGGTGGTCTTCGTTGCAAAGGGATTCGGTTAAGGTAATTTTTCCCGCTCCATTCATTTCTCAAACAAAGTTACTCATGTCCGAGTATAGCTTCTATAGATTGAATGGTACTTTCATTCAAATTTAGCGGTCGAAAGACGGTAGGTGGTACTTATTCGAGATAACTTCTCAAGAACTTTTGGAGTGGTCTTGAAAGTTCGATGTATTGGTTGTCGCTAATTGGGATGGAGAGAATTGAAATGCTATTGACTTGTAGCGCTTTGCTTTGAGCAATCCTTGCGAGTTTGTTCATGTTGTTGTTCTCTTTGTTTGGTAGGGATAGGTGAATTTGAGGAGATGATCAATTAGTACCCATGTAGAGTCTAAATTGATAAGGATCCTTGGGGTCTTGGGACTAGAATTTTTTTTTGTTATGCATTCTCATTTCTATCTGAAGTTTCCGATGCGTACTGGTTGGTTTGTCGGTTCCTGATTGTTTTGAATTCTTCTTTTCGAACATGCTAAGTATGGTTTGACATTGGTCAATTACTAACCTTCGTGTTCGATACTCATAATAGTCTTCTGGATCAAGGTACACCCTTGCTGGACACTAGATGAGTATAACTCCTGGCCTTAATGAGGTTCCCACACAATGAGATTACAAATCCCTTCATGACGTGGGTCTCAACGTTGGTCCTTGGGGATAAGATTCCATTCGTCTTCTACAAGTTCCATTTCGCGTTCAGTTATGTCGTAAGGGTTTTATTTTGTCGGTTCTTTCATTGGGTGATACTACTTGAAATGATCTGGTTTTAAAAGGTTTTGTTTGCTAGGTGTTGCTCAAGTATATGTGGTTATGATGGTCTTGCTTTGCGTGAGTACGAACGATGTAATTGAACTCACGTTGCGACTACAATTGTTGGTGTCGTCACATGGTCAACTTCCCTTGTCATTCCCGTACACTCCGTAAGACATCGTGGTCGGTGTACACTGTACTCCCTTGTGTAGTGAAGATAATATTTCTAGGTTTTCCTAGTGTGGTCATGTTAGATTTCGATTCTAATTTGTGCACTGCGTTGTGCTCCTCATGGATCTTTGGGGTGTCGAGTATTCTGTACCATTATTTTCCCCTTTGAGTCGGGATAGCTTTCAGCTCTGGTGTAAAGCGTCTCCTATAAATGGTAGGGTCTCTTTCATACTCAGGTATGTCTAAAACAGGTGCACCACACGATTCCCTTGCGTGGTGTGAGTAGGTGCTTGTTGGGTTGACCTAGTGTGTATGATGATCTATTCCTTTCTTGGTTCAGTGTAGGTGGTAAAATGCTAAGTATGAACCGGCATGTCCGAGGCGTCAGTCTCTGGGTCCAATATTCTACAGAGTGCTAATTCGTTATCGAGGGTCCAAACATTTCACACTTGTTTCCTTGGTAGAAGATTTCTTTTCTCGGGTTGCACGGTTTATTCCATTCCCGTGTAATGTGAAGTGTATGGCATTTTAAGATGGGGTGTCGACGTGAGATATGGACACGAACTTTTCTGTTTCGTGATAGTGAGTTAAGCACTTCCTTTAACATGACTGGGTAAGAATTTCAAGAGTTTAGCCATGTCCGTGCACGTTACCCCTCCCGAATTATACATAGGTGATCAGGCTATGTATAATTAGGGACCGGTGACGTGTTGTTTTGGTATAATCTAAATCTTGGTGTACTTATTCTTTGGTCGTGAAATGTTGTAAGAGTTCAAGTCTAAGTTTTGATCACGATAGTTTATAAGATTTGCTTAGGCCGACTAATTACATCAACATGGCCTATAGCTCATTTGACCGAGATGTGTGAAACAATGGCAACTTGGTTAGGGATGGGATGTTGAATTCGTGATTTTTGGCGAGGTAATAGTTTGAGCTGGTATTATCGGTATTGATAATAATACCTTGATTTTTTTTTTTTTTTTTATTATTATTATTATTTTTAATATATAATGCGGATTTTTCTTAAAACGACCCGTTGGGTGATACTAATTTGTCAGGGAAACTAGTCGAATATCCAAGATGACGTTCTCTTACTTTCGGAGGAGTCTTTTCATTGAGACAAGATAGTTGAAGTCCTTAATGATATGGTGAAAACGGTCATGGAGAGGACATATATCGAGATAACACGATAACAACAACAGATACATTACTAGGGGAAAGGTTTCAGTACATTAAGATTTCTTAGAGAGGTACTTTAAAGTAGACTGTAACTTGGAAGTTAAACTAAGCTTTATTACAACCAGCATCTCTAGCTAAATTAGTTTCTTCCATGGTGTCCGTTGGGATTCTGAACCATTCTTCACACTTTCTTCAGGAAAGTGTTTTGGCGATTCTTTGCTGCATCTTGACCCTTCCTATCCTGGCACATGCTTTTGATGTGGTCTTTCTTTCCACATCCATGACATGTCATTGTTTCCCTATAGAGTTGCTTACAATCTTCTATCTCATGTCCAACTCTTTTACAAATCCCACAAGGTATAGGGCATTTTCCATAGTGGTAATATGGGCATATATTACACTTGGGTTTTGTCCCGCATACCTTACTTCCGCTTGTTTTAGTAGCCTTAACCTCACCGTCCCTTGACGTTTGCTTGATTGTTGCATTTGATCTTCCTCACCATCATAATTCCAGTTCTCTTACTACCACGGTACCCATTGTCTTGCCTTGAGGCGAGAACCTTGTCAATCCAAGGGTCGCACCAAGCTTCTTGAGTGGCGGTGGGCGCGAATGCAACAACGTTCTTTCGAGTTTCGGAGGACATCCTATGCCTCGAGTCTCTTTCCTCGGGTCCTATCATATTAGGACATACTTGAGCTAATTCATGAAAGCGATTTGTGTACCCTCGAGGTCATTCCTATCATAGTTAGCCCACGAGTTCTCTTTCCATCATCCGCAGCTCATTTCTTGAGCAAGATTCGCAACCATCATTTTCTTGAGGTGTCCCAGAGTGAGTAAGCGGCGTCTATTCCCACTAATCGGACATAAATGTCCCACCATGTGAGGGCTTGGTGTCGAAAGGTGCAAGTAGCATACTTGACCTTACAATTGTTCACAAGAACTCGTTCATGAAAATTGTCTCTATCCTTTCTAGCCATTTGCCAAACTTCTAGCTCCTTGGTCCCTCAAATCTTTGGTGGGTTACGACTCGAATTCTTGGTAAGATAAATTTCGTGATGTGGCGTCTTACCAACCTCTTCTTCCTATTTCCTGGATAAGGTTGTTGATGTTGTGATTGATTTGGTAGTTAGCAATTCTTGCGACAATTGCTTAGATTAACATTTCTCGGTGGTGGTTGAGTTCATGTTTTGCTTTATCGAAACATCTTCCTTCAACCACAAGAAATGACAACAATGAGTTTTCTATGAGTGTGAGGACCGTGGTGAAGAATCATAAAGTTACAACGTATATTACTTCTCAATCACGTATTTTCCAGGTTGTATTGACTGAATATCACGTAGTCTTAGTCTATTAAGATAACGTTAAGAAAGCGGAGACTGGTTGAAGCGAGTTTGACAGAAGGTTATAATCCACAAGTCATTGTTTATTATGCATAGTTGTTTGTCATAATAAACTTGATTACATTCTAAGGAGGTTCATGGCTCATAGGGCCGATACATAACATGCGTTCATTGACTCGCTCTAGTTTGTCATACAACAAAACTACTACAAGCGTTTTATTGAAACCACTCATCACAACGTCTAACACAATTGCAAAGTGAAATTTAAGCATTTCCGATCTTTGTCCCGAGTTGACTTTGTTGAGTTGCCTTCCATTCTTCTAGCTCCACGAGTTGGGCCTCCATTCTAGCAAATTTGTTGTTGACCTCATTTGCCCTACTCTCCATAGTCGTCTTTGAGATTCAACGACACCTCCAGATATCTGTCTCGATTAATGCTATTGTAGCAACGGTCTCCAACCGTGTTAGCCTATTTTCAATCTTTGTGAGACGTCCCTGGTGTCTCCTCAAGTTTGCGAACACACCTTCGATGTGGTCTTGAGGGCGAGCAATTACTTGTTTAACTTCTCACGGGTTCCCTCATTGCCGTCCCACATAGTTGTAGCATTCTTGAGTGTTTCGCCAAGTGCTTGTAATCCTTCCACCACTTCTTCGATCCTCCAATCCTTTCTTCCGTAGTATCCCGGATGATCCGACATCTCTTCTATTTGTTCTTCGTGGCGTGTTATCGCGCCATAACTGTGTCGAGTTGGTGGTCTAGCGGTGGATGCTCTCAAGTTTCCTCGATTTCGAGCGAACTAGGAGGTGATGTATCGAAAGATGATGGTGATGATGCGAGAGACAGATTCTCTTGCTAGCGTGCATCTCCCAACCGGGAGTGGATCTCTTGGTGCCTTGGTGAGAGTGTAGGAGTAGTGGGCTGGTAGGTATAATCTTGACGGTAGTGATGATTTGGAAGTGAGCGGTGGAGTGTGGGTAGTGCCTCCCTGGTGAACTTGATACACTACTGTAAGGGTTTCCGGTGTCGGGAGTGAGTTGAGAAGGGGGGGGATGCGTTCACAGTGACAAACCTTCACAGCCATCGCATCCAACTTCGTGAGTGAGGGAAGGCATGGTGCGCGACAAGGCGGTGCATATGTGTAAGTATATGTAAAATATCCTTATAATAGATATGGAGCGGTGAATCAATAGGCGCAATATGTCATGCGGTCATGTAATAGGTAATATGTCATGCGATCGTGTCTAAATTGACTTTGAGTAATATGGCAAGTAAGACAAGCAGTAACCCATGGGTCGTAGAGTGATTGTTTTTTTTTTTTTTTTGTGAAAGTAGTTATAGTTTAGGGTTTATATGTACCTAGTTCTCTATAACTTAGGCTCGATGCCAATCAGAACACCCCAAATTTGGCTTAGCGGGCTTGTACGTGTTATCCGGGAGCGTACTTAAATTGGTACATCATAACGCAAGTGTCTGAGCGGAATACATACTCCGTTTGATTTCATCAAATAGTTTTAAAATATTATCTTACAACCTTGTTTGGATAAAATGGACACATCCCATAAGTTCAGTGGTCCCAATTTAAAAACATCATTTTGTGTAAAACAATTCTTTAGATATTTCTACGACCATTTCCCGCCTCTTGCCTTGCATCCATGATCACAAATTTAGCTCCTGAGAAAATATGCTAAAAGGTCAGCTATAAGCTGGTGAGTTCATAGGTTTAGATTAAAATAGTAAGTTTGGACCATAAGCAAAGGCATATAATCATTATCAAGAATATAATGATATATGGATGAAAGTCTATTACGTTAGCTCTAAGTTCATGCAACCGATACTACGACAGGTTTAGTATGCTAAAAGATGTCACACAATATAGGGGCCCATAGCAAGTGTTTTGTCCTCAACACTTGGTTCCGACATGGTATACGTTTAGCTTTGGCCTAAGCATGGCCAACCGAACTGAGGAGTCACCCTCAATAGATCTATTTATAACATTCACGTTTCCCAATGGGGAATTGACGGTTCATGAAAAAGGGTATTCTCTAGGGACATAAGGGCTTAGGCTAAACCACGTAATAGTAATCATGTGATAGTTTTGGTCCATAAAATGTTTTGCATATTTCTCACCTCAAAATGTATAAAACAATTTATCAAGTAAAAGTGGGGCTATGAAACTCACCTTTGCAATGTGCAATCCAAAAGTGGGATTAGTGATTGTTGTGAAGCGGCACCGACACGCGACCTAGATAAGGAGGGCAATGTTTTAGTTCATTGTCTTAAGTATTACTTACCTAAAGTAGTCCAATTGTTTTCATATTTGTAATAAAACTAAACTTTAGTTTGTAAAAATGATTAAAGGGTTTTACTAGTAAGTGTACGAAAGTATATATATACTTTTCATGTTGACCCTATAATGGTATTAAAATTCAAAACTTGGTTTGTAAAATACTTTCCATATTCTATTTGTAAGTATGTAAATGTTTATACACTTATTTGAGTTGACAAATAATAGTATTGTCACAATCAAATGTAATTGATTTATTTTCTAATGTCTCTCGTTTTAGGGTATACTCATTTTAAATTTGAAGACCTTCAAATTTATTTTATGTTAAAATGTCACGGTTTGACAATATTAGTTTGGCAAGAATTGATTTTTAGCATTAGAATTTCATGTCCAAAGTCTTACTTAGCATGACTGCGGCTAACCAAATACATTGTTGCTTTATATTTTGATATGTGACTTGTTTAATAGATCAAGCTTTTAGTCTCTAGTTCCGCATTTGAGTTTACTTGTTTTAAAAATCTTTGCACTAGTTTACACGACGGCACATATGTATGGAAGTGGGAGGTTATGAATTTCGCGGACGACGAGTTTGGTTTGACTTGGCTCTCGACTATACAACTCGGGTTTTTATTTGCTGGTTTTGCTTAGTACCTCGTGGATTCTCATTGACCACGTGGGTTGTGTGGCCCAAAGAGATAATGTGATTGGAAAGCTTGTTGCTGTGATGTTGGGAGAATGATTTGAAACACAAGGATTTGTAGTTTGCTTTTAGGCGTATGAATCATAATTCAAGCGCTACACATGTTACTTAACTTGACACCAACATAATTTCAGTCGTGACTTCACAACTATCCAACAATCGACGCGAAACTTTCATACGACTCGACTTCAAGATGGTGTGCAAATAACCACGCTGATTTTTATCTCCTTGCTGCCAAGGATATACTCGGGGTGAAGAGGAGTTTCAGGCAAAGTACCATTAACTCGGGGTCGAACTCAAACTAAAGATGCCACGACTGATGTGCTCGAAGCACATCTCGACTACTCAGATCAAGGCTTAGTTTAGCCAAGTCTCATGACACGGAGTAATGACACAAAAGAGTTGATTGTACCACCTTGAGAGACACCATTAGTCAAAATATGATAAATGAATTTATTTTGATTTGTAGACTCTTGACAGCCACTCGGGTTTCCTAGCATGAGTTCAATACAAACAAAATGGATACATGATAGATACTCAAGACCACCCTTGTGATCTGGTGTAAATCAACAGGTAGTAAACACCCTTTGTGGGCGTTTTCCTTTACGACTCGTAGTAGAACTTATACATACTACTAGCACTCATAAGATCCTTTTTATCGAGCTTGGTAGCCACGTATGGTTTGAAGAAAAACCAACTATGGTTTATTCCAGTTGGGGTCTTGACTAGTCTAAGATTTACAAGTTAGTACCTCTTGTCGAGTCACTGTGGTACAACCATAGCGAGATCTTTGACTTCTAATGAGGATTAAACACGACTTACATGAGGGCGACTAAATTTTTAGACACAAAACGTTGTGGTTACGAAAATCTACCCCTCATGTTAATAATTTATTATAACGAAAGAAAAAAAATGGTTTCTTTAACACAAGACTTATATTAACAAAATATGAACATCATGAGTGTCGACTGGTAAGTCCCACGAGTAGCAATGTGGGTTCACAGTCGAGCTGAACAATTTAGCAATAAGGATAACGACAAGTACACAACCGATTGCCACAAGGTAACTTGTTACAAGATACTCGACTTAACACTACTTACGCAAGTTTGTTGAAGAATAAACCAGGTGTTACGTCCAACATCAGATTTCCAGATTCAATACAATGTTTACTAGTAGAATTTACAAATACTTAACTTTCAAAATCTTTGGTTCATACTTTTCGACAGAAACAATTCCAACCAAGACAACCTTACTTTCATACAACATCGACAACTCTTGATTAAACAAGTCATGAATTTTTACAAGGTAGAGTTAAGACAAGGGCTTACAATTAGAGTATGATGACGATGAAGTCGAGGCCAACCCTAGAACCTATCTCCACCAAAATCCCAGTCGGTCTTAATCAAAACCCCAACAAGATCCTTCAATATTCTTAAACTTCTATCGTGGTGAGATTGGAGGTGTGATACCTCTTGGGGTTGTCTCGACAGGAATAAAAGAGAAGAACCCAAGTAATTTTTGACTCACTCTCTCCTCTTGGGTATTTGGATTGAAGCCAAATTTAGTTAACTTCCAAATCCTAGCATATCTTGGACCTAGGATCAAGGTAGATACAATGGAAGATATGTTTTTCTTGGAGGATTTTATCTTGATTCTCCTTGGCTTATTCGAATCATGATCCGACGCATCAAAGGAGGAGATTTTAAGGACAAAACTTACTTGGTTTTGGGTAAGATAGAGAAAGATATGATGGATAACATGTTAGGTTTTCTCATTTTGGAAGATTTGATCTAGGTGAGCGCAGGTCTAGAGATAGAGGGAGGTTGAAGATGAAGATTTGCTATCTTCATTTCTCTGTCTTAGTGCTTGTCGTATGTGGGGAAAGAGGACAAAGAGTGCATCCCTCAAAACTTATTTAATGTTTTCATTTATAGTAAATGTGTAGGTATATGTATTATACTTATTGTTTTATTTGTGAACATGTATGTATAAGTTTTACACTTATGATTTATTTGTGTACATGTATGTACTTGTGTTACACTTACCTATTAGCTGCGTTTGAGTCTTATAGAGGTTTTGTTCAAGTGTGAATGTGTTACTTATTTTGTGTCTCGCGATATTATATTGTGACCGTAGTACCATTGCTTGATAATAATTTTTATATGGTAGTATTTTATGGTTATGTGTCGGGAATATTTTTATCTTTGTAATATTCCATGTCGCGGACATTTGTTATTTGTTTTATCTAGTCCTCATCATAGTGTTTGTGATGCAAAGTGCGATGTCGGTCATCGAGAAAACGAGATAACCTCTCGTCTTACAATTTAAATCATAAGACAAAATGAAATATTCATAAAATGATATGAATGCCAAAGTGATGCAATAGTCTACAGTATGCGAGTTAACTACTCAAATGGTCAGGTAAAGCTTATGCATGCTTTATGACTCATGCTTAGTAATAATAAATTACTAATTATCAGTTAAATTTTTGTGAAAATTTACCGTGTGTCACAAAACAACTGCTGGAAGCAAGGAAAGAAGGAAACCATTGATACAAATACAGTGGAAGCAAACTGCAGTTAAGCATCGGCAAGGTTTCAAAAGAGAGTTTAGAAACATGCCAAGAATAAGAGAAAGGCAACATGGCCTCCACATTCCTCCTAAATATTTTAGAGACATACCGGCACCAAAGAAAGCAAGATCTCCAAAGTTGCCTCCAGCTACCGCAACTGAAGAAAAGGATAACGGTAAATTCTATGAATTCAACGGAAAGGCAAGGCATACTACGGATGAATGTCTGCACCTAAAAAAGCAAAGAGAAGAAAGAAATAAAGAAAGAAAGGAATAAGGGTATAGGAGGAAGAACAGCTGGGGAAAACCAAATATTAAACCCATCATAACCACAAAAATAACCATATAAAAAAATCCCTCAACTCTATTTATAACAAAACAGAAGGCGGAAAAACCCCACGTAGCAGATGTAGTGGAAAAACATAATATGGATATACGCGAAAAGACCGCGTAGCGTCAACTATAACGCCACTCGCCAGAACAGGTAGCGGAAATACACAAACGATCAGGAAACGATACAGACGATAAAAGCATAGCTCCAGCAGGACAGACGTAATAAGGAAGCTTACAACATCGTTAAGCAAAAAGAAGGGGATGCAGATATCCCCACGGAAAAGAAAAACCCTGGTTCCATAACCTTCACAAATAACACTTCAGGCTTAAAAAAGCCCAAGTTAAAAAACTATGTTAGGAAGAAAAGAGCCAAAGGTAACAAAAGGAATCAGTCTCCGAAAAAGACTTCAGAGCCAAGTAAAAGTGTTGAAAAGCTACCCTATCACCCCGGTACGATTAGCTCAAGGGAAGTCATATGAAAAACACTACAGCGACCAAAAGGAATGCGGCCTAAAGAATATATGGAAAATGAAAAAAAAATGATAACTCATAACAGCCGCATGAGAACCGCCGTTAACAAAAACGGGAGAGGAGCCAAAGGTCATGTTTCAACAAAATTCGTACTCTGGATAACAGATAAGAAAGCCTGTAAACAACATGGAAAAAGGAGTATTGCTTATTAGATAAAACGGACCGCAAGAGCAAGCAGAGGATCACGTCTGATGCAAGACATAAATACTACAATGGGGGAAGTAATAATAAAATCAAGGAAAGTATGCGGTTCAGAGAGGGAAAAGTTCCCGATAACGACCCTGCAAAGGCGGAAATAAAAAGGATAAACCTTGTCCAAAAGATCAAACAAGAAAGAAAATCTGGAAGTACAGATCTACGTTCCTTCCCAAGAAACTTTATGTCAAATCCAACAGGGTAAGCAGAAGCGCAGGCTACGAGCCTAGGCACGTGCCTACCTACCGAACAGTAGATAAAAATTAATGCTCACGCATGCAAGAATATTAAAACCTTCGCTATAAATACGGGAAGTTAAAAAGATGGAAAGGCAGAAAAAGCAAGAAATAAGGAACCATTCCTTAACACCAAAAAACTTTGCATAAAAACTCACTCACAGAAAATTTTGAAAGCACTTCGAAAGAAGTTGAAGATGTTATTCAGAAGAAGAGTATGATCGTACATAGTGCAGCAGGAATACAACCCGTATTCAACAACAACACGTTAATCACCTACGGTCGTTTCCAAAAAACTTATGTATCGCCTAAACATTTACCCCCAAGATGGAAAAACGGAAGCGAAACGCAAAAGCCAACCAGATACTGCGATAACTAAAACATGTTTTTAAATGACTACTAATAACAATTAGTCGTTCTAAAATGACGACTAATAATCCACTACCACAATCCTTCACAACACTCCTTCACCCAAAACCCATTCCATGGAAGATTTTGAGAGCCTGTTGGGCCGTAATGGCAAATTCCGAGGCGGGAGTTTATCCCAATTAGACTCCCATTAGCCATTTGGAAACTTAAAAATGCAGGCACTCCCTCGCTAACCTTGGTATTCACCATGGGAAGGAGGGACGATGGCAAGGGGAATGGTGTCGAAGAGAGTGATAGGATGTGGAAAGGGGTGGGTCCTTAGGGAAGGGCAAGAAAGGAGGTTACGGGCAATGCAATGCATAAAGCGGCCCCTAATTAACAAGAAGCTTCCCTTACAACGGCAAGCAACAAAGGATGAAAACTATGCTTTTATTCTTTTGTTGTTGCAGCTCGGCCCGCAAGCAAGAGTATGGTCTACCAATCCAGGCAGATCGGGTTGGAAAGCCTTACCACCACGCAGAGGGGCGGATTCATCCGGAGAATTCCTGAATGGACTTGTTCACTTGCTGTATCCGCTACAGCATTGTAAGCTCATCGCTAAAAGAAAGAATAGCGCACGAGGAGAACATTATAGCCCTTGAAGGAAAAATTACGAGCCCCACAATTCCGCAGGAAATCCCGTCAGGCGAGCACGACAGCTCCGCGAGGAAGTAACATGCTGGGAAATCATTCAAGAAAAGGATAGCATACAAGAAGAGGATTCTAGCCCTTCAGCAGAAAGGCACAATATCCGTAAACATAACCTCCGCACCGAAAATTCCAAGGGAAAACTACAACAACCGTAAAGAAACATTCCGCAAGGAATCCCTTCAAGGACAAAGATTACAACTATAACAAATATGACACTCTGCTACGGACGACCTCTAGAACAGACTTCCGCAAGCGTCATAAAGCCCACTACGGGAATGTTTTAAGAAGTATAACTTCAACAAAAAATGATGTCCGTCATCAAAACATTCCTGGAAAGATATGAATTCAGCAGGCATAAAACTCGGATAATAACTAAAGAACTGCACACAAGGGGTAAGAGCAGTTGGCTATAGAAGATATGTACAATGTATTTGGTTTTATCTATTTTATAATGTATTTTGAAAAATGTCAAATGAATAAAAAAATTGAAGATTAGCTACCTTCATCGTTTTATTTTTTCAATAATTTTATTTTATTAAGTGCATAAGACGCACAAGCACACGATTGGGCACGACCCAAAGAACGTTATTCCCGAATAACAAAAGATATGTTATCCCGTATAACTAAAAGGTGAACAATAAAAGCCACAAAAGTAAATAAGAGGTTGTTGGATCGATATACTTTAATCAAACTAACTTAACTAGCTTGTTAAGGTTTAATAACCTCGGATAAATCCTAAGTTATTAACAAAGAAACATTAAGCAATCTTTATCAAGTACGCGGAATTTACTTAACAAAGCTAAGAAGAATAACTTTTATTATAAACTCTAAATCTGCTTTGTTAGGTCACTAGTTTTACAACACAAGCTTATAAGAGAATAGATAAGGCGATTGAACAAGTATCAAACACACACACAAACAATATAAGACACGGTTATGCGTAGGTGAGTGAATGAAGAGAAAACTTGAACAACCAACCTTCAAATGAAGGTTATTACAATGTATTTATAGGCAAGGAGCTAGGGCAACACTCCCTCTCCTTCCCTATTCCTTATTGGGCTTGGATCAAGCTTATGGGCCTTCTACATAAGCTTGACCTTAAACAAACATAAAGGCCATAATAAAGCTACCTATTACATATGAAATATAAATACTTGAAATCTTGTTAGGAGTGATTCCAACAATCTCCCCTCAAGTATATATGAATGTAAACGGTGAAGGCGTTGATGTAATAGTAGCGGTGACGCCTTCCGACATTCTTCTTTCTTGTGAGAGGAATTGTCTTGATTCGAACAATCTCTCCAAAGGTAGAGATCGTTATCTTTGAACGCTTATGCTTCGACGTCAATTTTAACTTCGTTCTTTGATCAATTGTTCTTTGTGGTGAAAGTGATAGTATGTTGTTGTCTCATGACGATCTGTCTCGTGTCTGCCTTGTCACGCTCCAATGTCTCCACGCCATTCTTCAACATGCTCACACGCCTATGACGTTGGAATTCAATCATGATGAAGTTCTCTAAGTCTTTAACTTTGTAGATTCTTTGGTTAGACGAAGAATCATTCGACGGTTGTGTTGCTTTTGAATAGAACTTCCATTAGTGATGATGTAGGCGTGAGCATGAGAAGAATCAAGACGATCATCCCGCCCGTAGCTTCCATAAGAAGAAAACATTGCAAACGGTTAGAAATAAGCGGTTTCCGCACTTACAAGTTTGAACTTCGAGAGTGTTAACAAAGATAGTGTGAAAACACAACTCTAATTCTTACAAAGGCCGCTCTCGAACCGGAGTCCCACAAGTGAGATAACGCGATGTACCGGGCACATCTACGCTGATGAGTCGCCGAGGTACATCAAGCATCACCTCACGATCAGACCGCTTGAGACACACTCCGCGTAATCCACGGGAGTTACCGAAGCGACCGTCATCGTGGCTGTTTGATGTTGACCGGCAGAGTTTCCATTCAATCACCGAGGATCACGGATGTGAACCTCTCATAAATGTTCTCGACATTGCTAAGATCTCGTGAAGGACTCGATATGAACCATCAATCATCAAGACCTTATTGTTGATCAACAAGTGATTAAGCGTCAAGTGTTCCTAAGAGATCTTTTGATGAATCTCGTGGCTCTAGACTCAACAAATGCGTTTTGGTTTACCCGAGCGGAGACTAGGGAGGGTCTCCTTCTTCAATACCAAAGAATCTCTAAGAGAAAGCCAATAGTTTATGTAGGGTTCCTGTGAGAATGAAACAAGCTTACGCTTGAGAGAAACTTGAGTGGCTAAGAAGGTTTAGTGCATGCGCCACCGGGTCCATGACGACTTTTAATCTTCAATACCGGTGTCACTAAGTGACAACCAAGAGTATATGAGTTGAACCCGATTATCCGCCCTAAGTTGAATAACTGGAGGGCTATTTCTTTTCACCCTTTTCTTTACATTTCTTTTGATTCTTCAACTCCTTCTTTCTCCGATTCTCATTTTCTCCTTTTACAATCATTCCTAAGGACTTCTAACACTAACTAATGGTAGTGTCCTTGGTAGATCCTCCGCTCATGCGGATCATAGGACAGTTATTCCTAACCTTAGTCACCTTATAACCCATGACTAACCTATGTTTGCCATTATAACCACCGTAAGTTAAAATATCTCTCAAAGGGTTTGTAAATGAAAGTCATGTTTGAACCACGTTGAGAGATAAGTTTTTGCATAAATACTCCCTCCACATGTGCTTAAAAGTTTTAATGGTTAAATGCACAAAGAGGAAAGAGCGCGACTTTATGAATTGATCCACTATAGATAGACAATCTCCGCGAGACACGTTACGTTGAATAGTTAAAGAGTTACATTGTCGCTTTTAGGTGACAACTAGCTCTAATAACTACCTTGAAGGTGTAGACAAACCTCGAAAGGTTGTCATACCCGTCGAGTTCATGTCATCAAGAGCTTCTCGAATGGTACCTTCTACTAAGACGAGTCCTTTGCGAGACACGCTTACATCACTAGCGAACTAGCTTGAAATTATTACCCGTCCGTGACAAGTCTTTTCGAGTTACAAACAGCTTTAGTACCGTTAATTCGTTGGTTAAGTCTCGAGGTTACCGCTTTGATTTGCATTCAAAGATAACATATTTCTTATCACATAAATTTTCTCCCTCAAAATGGCATATAAAAATGTTATTTTGAATGGTTGAGAATAAATATGACCATTTTGAGTGTTTGTGGGAAGAGTGACCATCGTGAACAATTTGTGAACAAAGTTTTAATTCAAATACTCCCCTCAATTAGTGATATAAACGGTTGAGGTTTTGAAAATCTTATGGGAAGTACTTGTCTTTTGAGCAAAACCTTGAAAAATGAAAGGTTTGATAGGTTTTACTCAAAATAAGAAGCTTTCGCTCCTTTTATAAGGATTGTGGCACCGAGGCGCACCACGTGGTCCTTTCTTGACAGACACGGGTTGTACATAATCATTATGTGCACAAGCCATTCACATATATAAACATTCATCCAAAATCATATGAAGGAAACAATTCAAGGGGTACCGTGAAGTGCAGTGATGTTTCGAGAGTGCACACAGTATGCTGAAAGCCGATGATGTTTCTCCCAGGTCGACCACCAACATAGCTCTCCAGCGCCCGAATCGATCCTTCAACAACCGCTCATCAATCATAGTGATGATACGCCTCACATTCCTCCCGCCCCGAGAGTTCCAACGCTTAGATTCCCAACCTTCAGCGTATATTCTTCAATCAGACGCCAATCCATCTCTAACCATCTTCAAGGTATGATCCCGACCTGTGGAGCTCACTACACGCCATTAAGCGCTTCGCGAAGTTCACCGCGTAAACAATGCCGAAAGGTTTGCCGATGAGCGTGAGTTGTGTGAGCCGGTTGATGTCGGAGGAAGATCAAGTCGTGGTGGAGTGAAGTTTACGCTTCGATATGATTCAATAGCCATCCGGATATCTTCGACACGTTCTTTGATCACAATCGCCTAATGAAGATGAGAACCGACTTGATAAATTCCGTTGAACTTCGCTTGAGAATTGTCGCATACGACCGCATGCTTTGGCAAGGTACATGTCTTCGATGTCGTTGAGTGACAAGTTCTCAAAGTCACCTCGAGAATTCATAGTCTTGTTCATCTTGTCGCTTGACTATGATATTCTTCAAGAATGTGTAGTCCCATTTAGACTTGAGATCAATGTGTTTGATGGCCACGATGTCCTTAGAGCAATACACCGCATGTTGAGACTTCAACCGTGCACACGTAGTAGATTCTTCGTGTTCGTGCCAATGATGAATCCCATACAATGCATCTTGGTCATATGCTTGCACGTTGTCGAAAACAAGTGAGTTGCACGCCTCGATAGCTATGCGCTTTGAGTAATTAGTCACGGAATGGAAGAGTCAAAGATGTAGCGATTTTCGTGAACCATCGCCACCATGGAGAAGAAATTCCGTGTCTTTGTTGAAGAAATGTCCGAAAGGAATCCTTGGTTCTTCCGTTTGGCGATTGTTGGTAGAGGTTTGGTCCACCGGTGTAATATGGAGGGTTGTTCCGCTTAGTGAAGTCGATGTTTGCTTCGGGTTGAGCCAATCCATGTTGTTAGACATGGCTCGAGCAATGTTTTCAAGGTGATATTCAACCTCGATTGCACTTTCCGAGCTATTTTTCAATGTATGAATGCGTCATTCTTGATGCGCTTCAACTCGGATTTCGCCATCTTCTTCACACGGAATCGTTCTTGCAAGATTTTGCATGCTCCAAAGTACTACCGCTCACCAATTCTTGACCTTCTTCGGGTAGGGAGTGTTGTTAACAAGTGTGGAGAACCATTCAAATTACTGCGGTTGTATCGTCATCTAGCCATGATACGACATCAGTGAGTCGTCTTTTCTTGCTTTTAGAAGGCCTTGATGATGATTCGGGTTTCTTCACTTGTTTGGGAGGGAGGTTGTTGTTGGGGCTCAAGGACCTCTTCATCGCCACCACCCGTGAACTCAAAGTGATCACCGGCTCGAGTCAAGGGTGGTAACTCGGAATCGTCCCGAGGTTTATCAGTTGAAGACCGTGGTGGAGAAGACTTTTGTTGTGCAGAATTGGTTTTGGAGGAGGTGGCATCGAGGAGGATTCACCGACATCTTTTGACGCTTAGCCTCGCCGACTTATCCCGATCCCGATCATCATCGCCTCTATGACGCTTAGGCCTCTCGACTTCTTCTCGCATGCGTAATTGTTGGAATGCCAAGAATGCTTCTAACAGTTTGCTTTCATGAGAGGCAAGCATCATGGACGCTTAGACAACAGTCGACCAACCGATCAACTAATTCGGTCCGAGAAGATTGTGGGATCAACAGGATTGATGCCGACATACATCGGTGTTGACTTCATCGCTGTTTGGCCAGTGCAACGAGGTTTGGATAGAGTTGTCTGTAAACATCTCCGTAAGTCTAGGAACGTTGTCATGAAGGTACTGTTTGTGTAACCTTCAATAATTTCGCTTAGTTGCTCACGGCGATGACTCTTCATGAATTCTTGCACAAACTTCCTTTCCTTGTTCCTCTTTCGTTCTCTCTATGTATATGTTTGTATGTGATCAAGAAAGAAATTCACTTCTTGTTAAGAGCGTTTTCTTTCGACTTCCTTGACACTTTTTGAATCTGTTCATGAGCTTGAGAAACCCAAGATTTTGGTTTCTTCACGGATTGGATGAAGATTTTGTTGATTTCGTTGATGGTGGTGGAGATGAATGTGAAGAAGAGTCGGATGAAGAGGAGATATGAGGAGACTCTGGGTCCTTCTCGTGGTTCGAAGTTTCCTTCGAGTTTCATGGGATTATCCGTAAGAAAATCGTCATAATCGGACTCTTTATCCTTCTTTTCCTCATCGCTTCGGATTCTCAAAATTAAACTCCATAGTGTCTTCCACAAACCGTTGTTGTTGCAAAGAGTGGTGGTACCAGCCCTTATCGGGTTGATTAACCGCATCGAGATGGTTCGGAGGGGCAGACCACTTGTTCCTCCGGTCCACCCATTTGCTCTTTAGCAAATTTTTCGACTTTGTGTTCATGTCTAAGTTGATGCAATTTCCTTCATGAAGTCGCTCCTGGTTCTCCTTCACTTCTCGAAGCCAAGATCATAAGGTACAAGCACCGAGTCTTTCCTTTACCCTTATCATCTTGAGGACTTGGAGGTTTCGTACTATTGGAGTGTCGACACATCCTTAGCGGTTTCAGTGGAGAACCTCCTCATCTCAGATCGTAGCGCCGTAACTTACGTCCTCAAGGTGTTGTTTGATTCGAGTTTGGGTTTAGGGATGGGAGTAGCTTCCGTTATGGAACAAACCGCTTTCTTGGAGGGTTTCGCTTGGGAAACTTCCTTTGTGACTCGAACTTGTAACACTTCCAAAGACTTCCTCTTCTAGTTCTCCGAGTAGGTGTACCGTAAGATTTTTCATCGAGGTGACCAACCTTGCCTTGTCTTACCGCTTCCGGACACTGCTGTAATGCTTCGAGCTCGACATCTTCGCTAGCGGAAAACTGCAAACACCGCGCCTGCTTCTTTGTAGATGATTCCTTCATTCGATGGTCGAATAGGTTCACCAACATGTCGTGGTTGTCGGTCATTGAGCCTCTTGGGAATATCGAATGTAGTCCAAGTGCTCTCGGATCAACAACTTAGTGTATCTGATGTAGGGAATCTTTGAGCCTAGTTTGTTGAGAAAGGACATCATATCATCCCAAATCAGAGCTTCGATAGCGATGTGTTTCAAATTGACCAATGCCCAAAATATTTGCAGTTCTATGAGCTTAGGATGCTCATAGCCGCTATCACGACCAGAAACGGACTTGGTGATAATCATGTAGAGTGTTCTCCAAGGTTGAGGAATACTCTTGAGCTCTACATGAGAGTGCTTGGTGATTACTCCGTAGCCTCATCATAACCGATATCGATTAAGAATTGGAGAGTGAGCTCTTCAAATGGAGTGGCATAAAGTTTGGTGGTTCGACTTGTGAATTAAGAGAATGTTCTTAAGTCCGCAGTGTAATGGTGACTTGTTTGTGGTTGTAGTCACCGTCACGCAATCCTTCCTTTGACCCTTTCCATGGTGTTCCGGAACTGCTGGATGTAGATCTCGTGCAATCGCTGCGTAATGTGTGAGCATGTTCGATATGGATGAGTCCTCGTAATGTCAATAGCGATTAAGCATGAAGACTCGAGCAAGTGAGAGTCTCAAGTCAACTCGAGATTATTCTTTCCAATCTTCATTGGGTATCCATTAGGGTAGATATCAAGAATGGAGAGAACATTTGATGCTTCCATGTTTGGTTGAGCGACCATGTCGTGATCTCGAAATAATATTAGCCAAAAGAACCAACATATCGAAAGACATAATGTTAGTCAATGTAAGGTCTTATTGTCTAGTTATTTTAATGTACAACGTCAATGATTGTTACGAGTCCTAAGTCACTTGTATGTCCAATAGTCTAATGACGTAGTGAAATGTTTCGTGAGTTAGTTAACTTTAAGTTTTAAAGTTCATGTTATCACTTATTGTTCACAACATATCAAACGCTTTGGTTTATTAGTGACATTATTGGATTCGGACGTTATGATAAGTTTATTAACAAGTTTTGTACACGTAACAATTCATAATGAAGGTCAAAATGGCTTAAGCGTAGGATTGACAAAGTTACGCCAAACAATCGTGACATACGCCGAGGCTAAAAGCTTATGCGTGGGATCTCATCTTACGCGTAAGAAATGTTACGTGGGAAAAGAGGACCTTACGCTGTAGAGCTTACGCCAGAGGCGATAAGAACCTTACGCGTAAGGCTTACTCGTAAGAGTAGACCTTATGCGCGTAGAGGTCATCGCCACGCATATCCTTCACAGATACGCCGTAGTCCCATCAGAGAACCTTACGCGTAATAGTTATGCGTAGGTTTTATTTTACGCATAACATGACTACGCGTAGGGTAATCCTTATGCATAGAGATTCTTATGACCTTGATTTTGAGTGTTTAAGCGTAGCAAAGCCTGAAATAAATTTATCAACTCATCAATGTTCACACAAAACAACAATTTATCACAGATAACAACATCCTAGTTCATGAAAACTGTTACGCGTAGAACCACATACGCGTAGTCTAAACCCTAAACTTACGCGTATGAGATTTAGCCATGGGATGAGCATTATATTGATTCTGGTAGTTCTAAGAAGTCCATAAAGTAGTTTTATCCAAGTTTTAACATCAAATAAGCCTTGAATCAAAAATACCCAATTTATATGAACTTGAACCCTAATTTTGAATTAAGAATCATAGTTGTTTCGGGTGATTTACGGTTTACATATGTTCAATTGAACTTGAAAACAACCTTATATGACTATCTTTATACCAAAACCTTCACATTTGAAAAAACCCAATTCTACGCATAAACCCTAAATCTCAAATACACTCAATTCGTGTGTCTAGATGTGTTTTGATGTTTAAAAAAAGTATTATAGATGATGTTAAATCATTTTGGCACAATCCTTTTTAACTTCAAACACATAAACAAGATTATGTGTTCATACGCATACGCGTAGAACACAAAATCACCCATTGTTAAAAATCAAGCCGTTAACTTTCAAAATGGTTAAAAACCATTGTTTGTAATCTTGTTATGAACACACAAACACTTACAAAATGAAGATCTGAGACACGCAATTCTTGAATGATTTTAGGCGTAGGATTTGAAGGTTTTTAGCAATAAATGTGGTTAGGATGGTAGGTGGGGTATTTTATTGAAAAATACTTTCGGATTATGACAGTTTCAGTCCCTCCACCTTTCCTTTTTCAACCAAAGCCTTTAACTTCCATTTAGGTTACCAAACAAAGATTTTTGAGAAAATCATGACGACACTCCCCTCGGCTTGATAAATTTAAACGGTTTAAGAATTTTAGTCCGAGGAGTGTCATTGAGCCAGAAAGTCCACCATCATTTGTATAACGAAACAACCGAGATGTGATAACATGCAAGTACACTTATGTTTTGAAACGGTTAAGCGATAAATTTCTCCCCCTCAACACTTGATCGGAAAAATACAAAATTTGAGAGATGCAAGTGTTGATGGAAGAACGGTACTTGCCATGTTAAAGAAAATAGATGAGAAGAATGTTTTGTTGTTTTATCGATTTTATATTTTTGTATTTTGTTTTGAAAGATTTATTTATTTACAAAAGATGTTTTGGTGTTTGATGTGTTTTAAGACTGCTTAAGAGGTCATCCAGTTCCTCTTGAGTCAACACCTCATACCAATTCGTGGACCAACTCATTAAACCTAGCGGGAGGCAAGGCTTTTGTGAGAAGATCCGCCAATTGGTATTCGCACTCCACAAAGTATAGTTCAACGGTGCACTGCTCCACATGATCTTTGATGAAATGATAGCGAAGATCAATGTGCTTTGATTTCAGTCTTGAATCGAGTTGCACGAGATCGCAATGGCACTTCGATTGTCGCAAAGACATCGGATTACATCGAATCGTAACCATAGTCTTTGACTTGTGTTCTCATCCAAATGACTTGAGCACAACACGCGGACATGGCTACATATTACGCCCGATGATGATGATGTACAATCCTCGCTTCTTTGATTGCCAAGACACCGTTTGTCACCGAAATTGTAGTGCACTCAAGTACTTTTCCTTGAGTCTAGGCATCCCGCGTGATCGTCATCTCAAAAGCGATTAGTTCAAAACCGTAATCCTTCGGATACGGATCCCAAATTAATGGTTCCCTTTATGTATCGGAGGATTCTTTAGCCTGAGAGGTGGGTTTCAGTTGGTCGCGATCGATAACGGGAGCATAGATAAACAAAGAAAGACAATATCGTGTCTGCTAGTCGTTAGATACATGAGAGACCCAATAATACTTGGTATTTGGTAGGGTCAACCAATTTCCATGTAAATCAAAGATCTAATTTCTTGGTATGAGTCATTGGTGTGGCATAAGTATCACGTGTTTTCATTCCAAATTTGTTTAACAATTCAAGGGCATATTTGGTGACTCGAGAAAAATACCACGGGTGATTGATGAACTTGCAGCCCTAGAAAGAACGTAAGTTCACCCATCATGGACATTTCAAAATTTTTCTTCATGAGTTTTGCAAAAGCGATTGAAAACTTTTATGTGTTGACCCAAAATGATGTCATCCACGAAATTTGAACAATTAAGATGTGTGCCCGTGATATTGTATAAAAGAGTTGGGTCAACCGAGCCTTTGGTGAAATTATTGGCAATGAGGAAAGATGATAGCTTATCGTACCATGCCCGAGGGGCTTGTTTGAGACCATAAAGAGCTTTGTTCGGTTTGTAGACATGGTTCGGGAACTCGGGATCAACGAATCCATCTGGTTGGTCGACGAGACCGCTTCTTTAAGTTGTCCATTGAGAAACGCCGTTTTGACATCCATTTGATAGACCGTCATGTTCATATGAGCGCGAACGCGAGAAATATCCGAACGACCTCAAGACGAGCAATCGGAGCAAAAGATTCTTCAAAGTCTATCCTTCTTCCCCGACGATAACCCTTAGCAACTAGCCGTGACTTGTTTCGTATAACATTTCCTTCAAGATCCAATTTGTTTTTCCAAATCCATTTTAGACCAATGACGAGACCGCTGTTGGTCTTTCAACCGCCCCCATACTTCAAGACGTTTGAATTGGTTGAGTTCTTCCCGCATGGATTCAATCCAGCTTGTCTTTGTCATTGCATCCTTAATGTTTTTAGGTTCGATTGGCGAGCCGGTGAGTGCATAAATGCAATGTTCACCGTCTGTGTGAAGACGTTGTCTTGTAACGACCGGTTGATTTGGGTTGCCAATAATGTTAGCCGAGGATGGTCTTTGTCCATCTATGTGTGAGGTTGATGTTGATATACATTGTGCGATTCGAGGATTCAAATGGTTTGTTGAAGATTCTGCGACATCCGTGCGCAGCCTCATTAGCAAACGGGTTGAAGAACGATTTGGATCAAAATCTGCGGTGGGGTACTTCAATCGTAATATCATCACCGGTTCATCATTGTTGGAAGCGGTGTGTTCAACTCGTCGTGTTGGAGTCAATCGGTGTAGGTGCATCTTCAACATGAGTTGTTGTAGCAGTGTATCGTATATGAATATTATCGGGTTGTGCAATGTGAAACAACGGATACACCAGAGCACGCTCATCAATATCGCCACGAGCGGTAGGAGCAAATAACCTTTCCATTTGTTGACGAGTTAGTGAGGGCTTTCTTCACCGATGATGGGGTTGAGGGAAGTTTAAACGGTTGTGACCGGTTCTAAGTCATATACTCGTAAGCCATTTCCGTGAGTTCATCGAAATGAGCATGAATCGCTTCCATAACCTCCTTAGTTCGACGATTCCGTTCTCGAAACCTTTAGAATTGTCACAAGATCCAATAAAGACTCCAATATCGCCTTTGGCTTTTAGCTTTCCAAAATCATCACGATCATTATTTGGATAGCAAAGGGATCCAAATACATGAAAGTGTTTGAGGTTCGGTTTATAGTTGTGGACAAGCTCAAAAGGTGTTTTGTTGTGGCGTTTTGTGATCATGGAACGGTTTTGAGTAATAGCATGCAGATACAACACGCCCATAAGTAATCTGAAGTTTAGCATTGATTAACATTGTTCTTGCAGCTTCCACTAACGCTCGGTTTCGTCTTTCAACAACTCCGCTTTGTTCGGTGTCCGTGCAATAGATGTTTGATGTCAAATTCCACTTTCTCATAAAATTCACGAAGGATTTTGTTAACAAATTCGGTTCCTTTGTCTGATAATTACTCGACGGTGTTGCGAGTCGAACACCAGTATCTTTGTGAGAAAGGTGATGATCATTTGTGGAGCTTGGTCTTTGCTACGAAGAAAGTAGACCCAAGTCCATCGAGAGTAGTCATCAACGATTACTAAGATGTAGCGTTTGCCATTTATCGCTTGCACGCGCATTGGGCCACACAAATCCATGTGAAGAAGATGAAGCACATCTTGGAGTCGTGTTCCACCTTTGAAGGAAAATGAGCACGAGTGCTTTTCCCTTGTTCACAGTCGAGCAAAGGTGATCTTTTGAATACCGGAATCGTGGGAGTCCTTCAACTAGTTTGTGTCGAGCAAGGTTGGTGATGGTTTGAAAGTTTAGATGTGAGAGAGCGGTGCCATAGCCGTGATTTTGTAGATGTTGCCTTTGAAAGTAAGCAAATGGGAGAGGAAGCAACCATGTCTTGCATAGAGATAGTGTAGAGACCGGAATTACGCGAGCGGACATAAGATCGTTTCCTTGTAGATCACGAATGAAACAAGTTTTCTCCCCGAAAGCAACCTCCAAATCTCCATCACAAAATTGACCCATCGAAAGCAGACAGACCGAGGCCTTCCACATAGTAAACCCCGCTTATTTCGATGTTCCCATTAACATAATCTCAGTGAGCCCATGATGGTCGCGAGTGATCGTTCGAATCGGCGGTGCCAATGAACTTTGCAATAAAGTTGGATAACAGCTTAAGGTTGCTCGTCATGTGTCGGAACATCCGCTATCAACAATCTAGAGAATGATCTCAGATCACCGTGACACACATACATTTGCGACACGGATGGAATAGAAGTAGATGTGGAACCCGAGATGTTAGAGGTTCCAAGGTGTACATTAGACATACACACATTCACAATTTTAGGCATCCATTTAAATCCAAGTGTGTTATATATCCATTTCTGCCATCTATAACTACTCTTTGCTTTAGTCTTAGTGAAATCACTAGGTGGTACTACATTCTTAGGAGGTGAGGCGGTAGCTACTGTGATTACAATGGTTGCCTTAGAATCTAAAGAAGGTGGTTTACCAAGCACAGACTTAGAATGATTAGTGGGCCTAGAGGTATTCCGATTCTTAGGATTCCGTAATCTAGAGATTATAGCTTTAGCAACACATTTGTCATGACAATCGAATTCATACTCTTTTGACAAATATCACAAGGTGCATCGATCAATATCAAAGGTACTTAACGGTTTAGCATTCGTTACATCACTATGTCTATTACATTTGCGGACGTAACATCTATAGTGGAGGCAACATGATTTTATTCGAGTCCTAGGGTTTTCTTCTACTTTAGCATTCCTTATTGATCTTTTCTTAGGTCGCAACTTCCTATTCTTCGCTTTGAGTGCTCTAGGTGTGAAGTGCGGACGTTTGGAAAAGATGCAACTATTCTGTTGCGAGGAAACACATTAGCAACTTGTGATTTGGCGGTGGGAATTCGGGTTCACGATTACTAAGTGACTGGTGCTAATCTCTTAATCACAAGAGGGGAGTTGTTCATACTTTCCTAACATTTCCGTAACTTAGAGATGGTGTGAATCGGATCTTGATTTTGAGCGAATATTACCAAAGAAAATTCATGACTTCTCTAGTGTAAGCAAGATAGTGATCAAGTTCGTTAGATGCTTCATCTCGAGTCTTTTGAGTAAATCAAATATGACACCATATTCTGTTTAACTTTTAAAAGTTCTTGTTCATATTTTGAGATTTGACTTTTCAAAGACACGTTTTGATCATCCGGATGCTCAAGATTAGTATCGGAAGATTTTGCACTCAATTGAGCGATTTTCTTTTGAAAACTAAGTTGATGGTTGTGAATATCTTTTCACACCAATGAAGACGACGTTTTGCATTGTTAATTTCCGTGTGTAATCGTTTATTTTCGCCTTTTAAAGACTCGAGTGAAGCACATTATCGGTGTTCTCAACATAACAAAGGTCAACAATATCGTGAGAGATATGATCGATGTATATGGCAACGAATATAGTAGCACAACATTATGGATATCAAGACAGATAACATCTTCCAAGAGTCGATCAACATCTTTTCTCAACAGCTTCTTTTCGTTTTGTGTTAGTAATAGATGTTTACATTTTCTCGGCGTTTTCATTACCCCAAGTTCCTTATGAAAATCCTTTTCCTGTGCAATTGCACAACTTTTCAAGTTTTTAACATTAGGTAAAAGATTTTTCGAAAATGTCTCTTTGTTCTCGCGCCAGAGGCGATTGAAAATGTTCAACTTTGATTTCGGATCGATATTCTATCTCATGTTGTAAAATTTTGAGGTCGACCATGAAAATGTCAAAATATCTAAGAATTTTTCGATTTTCGTGTTTTATGCTTACTTCACTAATGGAAGGTAAAGGACCATAAGTTTGTGCAAAGTCTGCTTTGGGATTAACATGAGAAGACTCGGAGTTTTGATGATAACCCTTGGTGTGTTAGTTGAATCCGTTGGTGTGACGAAAGTGATCGCGCTTTTATAATTAAAAGGTTTGTTGTAAACAACATTTTTAATTTTGATCGACTCGCCTTCGCATCTAATTCCTCTTGACGATGGTATTCAACAACACTCATGACAAGATTATCAATTTTGTATTCTGACCGGAAACTTGGAGTTGGTTTGAATGTTTGTATTGAAAGCTTAGGTTTGTAATCACCAGATTTTTCCATATCCTTTGGATTGGGTTTCAAGGTAAACTTTTCAATAGTCATTACGGATTCACCATGTTTGTAAACAATGCTTTTAAACTCTTTAAGTTTGTTTTGCAAGTCGATGATTTCTTCAAGAAGGTCATCTACCCGATTCGTTGAATGCTTTTGTATGCGAGAACTGCTTTTGACAATTTAACAACTCACTTTAGCTTTTGATTTTCCAAGTGAGAGCGTTAATTTGCTTTTTATGTTCATGTTTGCTTGTTCTAATTGGACAACAAAGCATTCTTCGAGGCGGCTAGATCACGATCCGTCTCTAAATATTTTTCGCTTTGATGAGATTTTGCAAAGCGGCTTCAAAACCTTTTTCACGGTTTTCTTGAGTTTTGAAAAGTTGAGTTGCATTTGTAAACATTCAAAATCCTTGGTTAATAAAGGCATTTTACTTTTTAAGGACCGATTTAACGCATAACATTCCTCCATTTTGATTTTATGGTCTTGAATTAACCGAGCAAAATCCGGATGAGGCAACAGATCATCTTGTTCAACGTGAGTCTCAACATGATCATTCGTTAGATCCTCAAGTACGACCACGAGTCAATTTGATTATCAAGGGGACCATAAGGTCATCTTGATCGTTAAATGTAACTGCTGAGGTTAACTTGAAAATCATCGAAGAAGATGTAGAAGACTCATTTGAGCGATCCGATCCGCGTTTGATTCGTGATATTAGCGGAGATATTAGTTCGATATGATTATGGTTTGTTCGGCACTGAGACAAGCCATCGATGTCATACATCGGGCCCGAATCACTCATGTGCACTCATGCATATTAGCCATCAACATAACAGTGGCATTAGCCTGCAAGTCCTCCATATCATCATCTCGAGTCTCGATCCGCCATAAAGCTCGTTTTTGTTTGTGAGAGATCCACCACTTCATCCTTAAGAGCCAAAAGTAAGGCCTCTTTGAAATAAGCACCGCCCCTAGTCCTTGGCTTTGGGCATGCATTAGCTGTGTGTCCTTCTCATTGCGCTTGTAGCATCTAAGACCATTTAACCGATTCGAGCATTTCCTGCTCCACCACTTGAGCTCATTTGTTATTCCTACCACAAGATTAAACCCTTGACCACCGCCCATCCGACGACCATAATCACGATTCGAACTTCAACACGTCCATTGTTCACAACAACTTGAGTCCGTGTGTTAGATGAGGAACGAATCGATTGTTGGATTTGTTGGTGTAACGCCAAAAGCATTAGCAATCATCACAAATCCTTGTTGCAATGCTTCAATGGATCGATTTCTCAAGAGCTTCAACGACATATGCTTGAGCATTGTTGCTATATGGGACCAATTGATTTTGTTGAGGTTGAGGTTGTTCTTGTGAAGGTGTGTTGGAAGCAGCTGGTTGAGTTCTTTGGTTGAGAGGATAATTCGGTTGAGCATACAAGGCAAGTTGTTGATTGTCCGGTTGTGATCGTTTAGCAATTTGAGCACGGAGAATCCTTTCCCCATCAATTTCCTTTTCATGAGGCTTCAAGTAATCGTACAACAATCCATAAGTAGAATGATGCATGTTCTTCGCCGACGGAGAAAAATGACATACTTCTCCCATTCGGACCAAGACTACTCGTGAACTTAGTATTCACCGCAATTCTTGGCATGATGATGTTGTGTTTATCCAAATCATTGATGATGTCGAAAATCGGTGATGATATGACTCAAGTGTCTCTCGTGTTCAATCATGAAGTGTTCATAAGCCAAGTAAATTTTGGATTCCAAATCCTCCCGATTGAGTCTGATCCTTCCATAAGAAGACGAATATGATCCCACATTTTTGTGCGCCTTTTGAGCATCAACACTAAGAAGAATTGGGTTTGGTAATCCTAAGAGGATGTACTCCATTGCAAGTTCATCGCCTTCATAGTGTAGAAGTTCAGAGGATTTAAGTCTGCAACAAGAGCAATGTTGGTTTGTTTATCTCTTGGTGGAAAGTAGCTGGATCTCCTGCACAATGACGGTAGGCATCTCAAATGGACCTTCCAAGATAACCTTCTTTAAGAACTTTCCATGTGGCTTCTTCGATCACAAAACCTAAAGAACCTTATCACCCATTGATCATAGTTTCCAGAGTGAGTATTGGAGGTCTATCAGTGATCCAACTTCATGAATTGATTGTTGGTCGCTTAAAGCTTCACACATCTTTGCAAACCAAGTGGGTTCCTTCATAGTGCTTCGTGATGGATGTTGAGTGAAATCATTTGTATAGGGTAGAGCTTGAAGGTTTGGTGGTGGTTGAACCATTTGTGGTTGTGGAATTGCACCAAGTTGTGGAGTATGTTCTTTGATTAAATTGTTGTTGATAAACCGCTTGTTGTTGATTCCATTGTTGATGTTGTGGAGTTAATTGTTGTTGTTGTTGATGATTATAAGTGTGAGGAAGTAGTTAGAGTATGGTGGTTGAGACATGATGATAAACTTGTGTAGTAAGAATGGATCTTTGTAGTCGAATGAACCTTTGTTGATGAAGTATCCTTAGGCGTAGAAATGACAAGAACCAAGTAGCACTTATGCGTAAAACACCAAAAATTACGCGTAACAAGAATAGTTACTGCGTAGGATTTAGCTTACGCGTGGCGGTGAAAAAGACTAAAGTTACGCGTAAACGATGAAGTTAGGCGTGAAAGTTAGGCGAGGGATTACCTTATCGTGGGACTAGGTCTACGCGTAAGATGAATCTTAAGCGTAAGATTTTCTACGTAAGCTTTATGCTTAAGCGTAAGATTAGGGTTTTATCTCAATCGATCTTTACACTTCACGAAGGCAAAAGATATCCAAAGTCGACGATTTTCGGACTTATCCAAGTAAGAAAACACGGAATAAACCGAAATTGAAGATCGAGCCAAGGACAAAGTTACGCGTAGAACTACTCGTAAAACTAGGGTTTTGATACGCGTAATCCTACTCGTAAGAATGATTTTGTCCAAAGATGTTACTAAACCGCTTTTGTGTGATAAAATAGCTTCAATAACACCAAAATAACACAAAAGTGTGAAACTTGATGATCCAAAGCACTTAAAACAGCTACTGCGTAGGATAACACCCTCGATAAAAACTAGCTCAAAACAAGGAAAACACGTAAAGTTCCAAACTTTTGCCAAAACCAATAGTTTAACACCTAATAACGTTGAAAGTACAAGAATCTTGGATTCAAAGTGTAAAAATTAGTTTTAAGCGCACTAAAGATTGTGTTATCTTTACGCCAGTAAGACCCAAACCAAAACTTCAAAAACAAAGTGTACACCCAACTATTTGGCGATTGATACCATCGTTAGGTCACTAGTTTTACAACACAAGCTTATAAGAGAATAGATAAGGCGATTGAACAAGTATCAAACACACACACAAACAATATAAGACACGGTTATGCGTAGGTGAGTGAATGAAGAGAAAACTTGAACAACCAACCTTTAAATGAAGGTTATTACAATGTATTTATAGGCAAGGAGCTAGGGCAACACTCCCTCTCCTTCCCTATTCCTTATTGGGCTTGGATCAAGCTTATGGGCCTTCTACATAAGCTTGACCTTAAACAAACATAAAGGCCATAATAAAGCTACCTATTACATATGAAATATAAATACTTGAAATACTGTTTAGGAGTGATTCCAACATGCTTATTATGCAAATACTCTAATACAAGTCTAAGATAATCGAACTTCTCTCTAAAACACTAATTCGTAAACTCTAAAACTCTTTTTGAATCGCACTCTAATGCCAATCTAGGAGTCCTTTTATAGGCTCAAGGATATCCTAGTCGGTTTACAATTTGTAACCTTGTACGACAAGTAATCTAAACATAGAATACAATTCTTTCCATAAACGAATATAACCGCTCTTTTGTTCTTGCAATATTTTGACTTCATAGTGCAAGATTTTGACTTTGTCTTTAGCAAGATTTGACTCTTTGACTTCTTCCAATACTTTGCGGTTCTGAGACTTTCATATCTTCAAAGACTTTCATATCCCAACAATCCTCCCTAACTTGAATTCTACTTGCTTGACTTCAAGTTCCTTTGTGAATATATCTTTAACAACTTCATCTTTAAAACGGATTGTTTCTTAGTCTTTAGATTGTATCTCTGTAATATCCGTGCTTGTCAAAGTATCTCTTAGAATTGTTCTTTTCACAGTGACATCCAAAGAATTCCATCTTTTTCAAAGAACACAAAGAACATATGACAAATTGTACATTAATTCAATTTAAGTTGCATACTATTCTCATCACTTCCAAGTGAATCATTGAAAATTTAATGGATTTAGATCTCTTTACCAAAGCCATTATCTCCGGAGTAGCCAAATGTTTTGGTGTGTAAGACCATGGTACATTGATAACCATATGATTTTTAGCAAACCACCGCCTATCAATGATTTGTTTTGTCTTTACCAAAAGTTGTACCCTTCTCGACTAGTTAGTTCTTCTATCTAATAGTGAACTAATTACCAATAATGGTTTTTCCATGCCTTTACCACAAGCCATTTTCTTGTGGGCTAGCCAACTCTTCACATTATCGATATGGTGAGTTGATTACCATCCAACTTATTAGCAAGTTGTCAACTAAAAGCGGATTTGATATATCTTTACCGAGCCGTTTGCTCATGGATTAGTCAATCCTTTTGTAACCATGGTGGATTGATAACCTATTGATGTTATCATCACAAAACCATTTATTCAACCTTTATTTTAAAATATTTATTAAATAACAAAAGGTTTCTTCTAAAATTCATTTAAGCGGTTTATTTACATAACAAGATTTGATGAAAGTCTTGTACGATCAAAGATACTTTGAATAAAAGTCTTGATTTATCAAAAAGTATTTATTCAAATAAAATTCATACCGCTTATTGATCATCTTGACAATGGTAGTCCAGTTTATAAACAAGTTGATAACCATGCGAGCGGTTCATTATCCTCTTCTACTTCCAATCCATGCTCTAGCATTCTTCTCATAAGATCAACTGTGAGAGGATATCTTCTTTACGCAAACATGTGTATCATTTTTCCATTTTCCAACTCTAAAACACGAACTCCGGACTCTTCAAAGAATCTCCAAGAAACAATTTCCGAATTTCTTGATTCTTCCAAATATCATCGCTGCTCTCTTCGCCTTCCCATATAGTTATGAGATCACCATGTAAACTAAACCAATCCTTCTAATGGATTATTTTCAAAGTAAGCCTTCACAACATGATATAAGTAGAATAGGTCTACTCTATCTATAATGTGCAATATATCCCATAGCCTTTTGAAAACTTTGAAGCTTTCATCTTCTTTATGAAAAATCATGTAGTCTCCATTCTTGGATTTCACAACTTCAAAACACTAATCTTTGATCCGCTCATCTTCATGTCATCATCTTCCTTTGTATAATCAAAATCTACCACTCGAGATAATTCTTTAATTCATCACTAGTCTCGGATCTTAATTCGACTTTTCTTTCTTTGAGAACCGAACATCTGAACTTTCGCTTTTCCTTTTCTTTTCAAAATCTTCTTTCTTTCGACTTTAGTCCGGTAGCTTCTTCTCTAAAATCTTTAATGCCTCGCAACATCTTTCTTATAATCCTCCCTAGCAAGATCATATAATCTTTTCATCTCAAAATAATTAAACTTCATGCAATCCTTTATACCCTTGACTTTTCGGATAAGCCATCATAGCATTTACATCTTTAGCTTTATTAAGTCTTGGCATAAATCTAACTGGAATAGGTGATTGTAATGGTTCAAGACTTGACATCTAATTCATCTTGTACCTTTTGAGTTTGTTTCTATTATTACGAGCTTCTTGAGCTTTTGAGCTTCTCTATCTTTAGCATTTAATTCTTCTTGAACTTTTCTAGCAATGACTTCATTCCTAGAAACTTCAATTGCTCTAAGTTCCTGCTAAAGTTAATTTCTTTTTCTTAGCTTCAACCAGAACACCTTTCCCTTTATCCTTAGGATCAATTGCAGGTTGAGAAGTTCTTTGTTGTTCTTCTTCTTGTACATCTCTAATAGTAACTCCTCCTCTTGGTTGAGACAAATCTCCTAAAATAGTAGCAATGAATTCATCATCACTTGCAGAATGAATTGGTTTGAATGTAGCTTCCTCCTCTTCTTGTATAACAGTTGTAGAAGGACCAGCTTCTTCTTCAAAATTCAATACTCTTGGTGTTATAACCTCTTTTCTGAAGATTCCATGAAAAGCAGTACTTTGTTGTTCAGTACCTTGATCTTCAATAACCAGTTCTTCAGTACTTTGAGGTTCAGTCCTTTCTTCAGTACTTTCAATATTAACCATTTCTTCAGTACTTTGAGATCCATTCTCCTTGTCATCTTCTTTCTCCTTATCATCTTCTTTCAATTTCTGTTCTTCTAATTTCCTCCCCAAGTTGACAAAAGATGGTTTAGAAACCTTTTTGAGTTTACTTGACTGAGACTGCCGTTGTGCTTTCTTCTTTGATTTAAGCCAGATACGAAATTCTTTAATCAAAGGCCAGACAAAAGTTTTTAGCCTTCTAAACTTTTTCTTCAAGTTCTTTATCTGCTTAGCTTGAACCGTAGTAGTCTTTTGCAACTTAACTATCTCCCTTGTCAATGCATAATTATCCAAAGATAAACCTTCACGAGGTATAGTATAAGGATCTTCACCTTGAATATGTGAATGTACCTCGATCGAGAAAGAGAATGATCGTGGTGGAGATGGAGTAGAGATCTTTCAATCTCTTCTTGAACCTCAAGACTTGGAGAAATATTACCTGTAAAGATGCAAGGTACCTTCATGAGAAGCGGTACTTGCAGATGCAAGATCTCAGATGCAAGACTGCAGCAGTACCGATCTTCAGATGCAATACTTGCACTAGTGCATCATCTTCATCATCTCGCTCTAACGGCTGAACAACTTCCATCATAGAAGTAGTTAATGGTGTATCTGGACCTCTAAATAGATCACTACTTCTAGCCATAAAAGTAAAAATCTTGGATTGTTGAACAATAATAGGCAATAAGTCAGTAGGTTTTGGCACATCAGCAAGTTGCTTGTTTAAGAAAAAACTGTATAAACCTTGGATACATTAGCCAAGTAGAACCATGTGAGATATGCGAAAGCATCCCATCCAGTATTAACCTTGAGAAGTTAAAAACTCAATCCGTAGCTAACCCAACCATAGCAGATGCTATATTGGACCCAAACTGCTCCCAAGAAGTACTCTTAGCACTTATGCAATGTAGCAATTCATGAACCAAAATTTCCATTGAGGACAAAACAAGCTGTTTTACGAATGTTTGTTCCATAAAGAACCTTCATAACCAATATGCCCAAAAGTTTCCCAAATCAATTCCTTGGCAAAACGAATAGCACCATCAGATCATTAAACAAAGAAATCCTCTAATAGATGCTTGATAACCTTCACAGTTAGTCCAACAAGCTGTAGCCCTAATATAAAATTCTTCATTCTCCATGTTTTCTCTTACGAGCTCAAAAGTCTTGAATCCAAGGCTCAATAATGTCCGCTCCACTAAAAGAGCATAAGCGATTTGCGACCAGTTAAAAATCAATAATATCGTGAAATGCCACGTTATCTTGATCTTGTCTAAATTTGCTACCATATTGTGCTTTGAAGCAAGAGGGTCGAGTCGCCATAGATGATTATGTAAGCACAAATTGAAATTGAATAAGAATGAGAGAAATATGGAAACGATGCTAATGTAATGATATGAGAGGAAAATCGGAAAGTAGTTATTTATAGGTGAGATTTGAAAAATCACCGCCCAAAATAAAACAACCGTTAGCATTAATGGCCCTCAATATAACCATTGGACAAGATTTTAAAGCGACAAACAAGATTTTTTTCACATATGCGATTTTCCCAAAGCAAGACTTTCCAAGCGGTACTTTTAGGAAAAAATAGTACTTTGCCAAATTCCTCCATAGAAACTAAGTATACATAAGTATCCTCCCCTCAAGCAATACTCAGGACTATAATAACACCTTATAGTCCTCCCCTCAAACATAGCTTAGTAGTTAATCATACCAATACTCACCACCAAGTGATTGAATCTTGAAACATCAAAGCCTTTGGTGAGTAAATCAGCTACATTGTCATCTGTGTGAACCTTAACAACATTAATAAGTCTATGCTCATAGCAATCTCTGATAAAGTGATGCCGAATTTGAATGTGCTTTGTCTTGGAATGATAAACTGGATTCTTCACAATGAAGATGGTACTCTCATTATCAATATTGATAGGAGTATTTTGAAATTGAACCCATAGTCGAGTTGATTACGCATCCACAAAACTTGTCCACAACACTTGCGGCCTACATATTCGACTTCATAGATGATGTTGCGCAATTGTCTCTTCTTGCATTGCCGTGAGACTAACCTTCTTCCAAGATATTGGCATCCACCGGTTGTTGATCTTCTATCATAATTATCACTGCATAATCACTATCCTAAAAAGCTTCTAAGTGAAAAGGTGACTCTTTAGGATACCACAACCCCAACTTAGGTTGTTGTTTTAAATAACATAAGATTCTCTTTATCGCATTCATGTGAGAGATCTTTGGTGAGACTTGATATCTTGCACATAAACAAGCGCAAACATGATATCGGGCCCGGATGCGATAAGATACATAAGAGAGCCAATCATAGATCAGATAACTTGACTTCAGGTTGTCCATCTTCATCTTTGCCTAATGAATTGATAGATTTAATAGGTGTAATGTGACCTTCATATCATCAAAATTAAACTTCTTAAGTATATACAGAACATACTTGTCTTGACTGATAAAAATTCCTTCCTTCGATGCTTAACACAAGTCCTAAAAGAAAGTTAACTCTCCCATTGAACTCATTTGAAATTCCTTCGCATCACCGCTCAAACTTCTTAACCATGGACTGCTTGGTAGCCCCAAAGATGATATCATCAACATAGACTTGAACTAACATGATATCCTTCTTGTCTCTCTGATAAACAAAGTCTTGTCTATAGCTCCCTCCCGTATCTATGTTGTAATAAGAATGTAGAGAGCTCTCATACCAAGCTCTAGGTGCCCGATGAAGGCCATAAAGAGCCTTAACCACCTTATAGACTTTTTTAGGGTGCTTAGGATCTTCAAAACCTGTAGGTTGCTTAATGTACACCTCTTCTGTAATAGTACCATAAAGAAAGGCACTCTTGACATCCATCTGGTAAACCTGAAAACCCATGTATGAAGCAAAAGCAAGAAATATTCTAATAGCCTCAATCCTTGCTACAGGAGCAAATACTTCATCATAATCTACCCCTTCTTCTTGTCTATAACCTTGAGCAACTAACCTTGCCTTGTTTTTGATAACATTTCCTCTTTCATCTCTTTTGACTCTAAAACCCATCTCGGTTCCAATAACTCTCTTCCATCTAGAATATCACATAAAACCCAAACTTCTTGAAGTTTAAATTGAAAAGTTCTTCTGCATAGCTTGAACCCAACTTTCTTTAGTTAAAGCTTGAGCAATATTCTTGGGTTCCTCTTGAGAGATGAAACAAGTAAATAAGCGTGTTTGATGGCCCTTATGATTCACTGTTTTGTTTATACACAAAGCTAAGTAAAGCATTGTGAGGTTTTGTGAAACCCTTAGCTTTGTGTCTTGTCATAACTCCAGTAGAAGGACCAATGATTTGATCGCTTGGATGATTCTTATGAATCTGTAAGATTGGTGACGGTGGAACTCCATATGTATCATCCAAGTTAGTATAATCAACACCTTTATTGGAGTCGAGAAAATACCTTCATCTTCAAGCTCATCATCGGTATCTTCTAATCCGGGCATGGTAGGATCATCCAAATCATCTAAATTCATCAGCAGTGCAAAGAACTTTTGGTCGAAAATCTTGTCCAAAGTCTTGAGAGTATTCTGCGATCTTAGTCTTCTTTGCCTCTTCATAAGCTCTCCTTTGGTCATCGATGTAAGAATGTGCTAATACATCTTGAAGAAGCATCCGATTAAGTTCCTCTTGAATAGATTGATCCTCGTGAGATAATGAGGATTGTGGTGCAACAAGATGCTGTTTTGGAGAATCCGTACTTTGCTTAGGAACAAGAAGATACTTTGTTTTGGACTTATAGGATCTTCATCGAGAACAAAGATCGTGTCTAATATGAACTCCATGAACAACATATTGTAAATCTTCTCCATTGTGCATAGGTTGATTTTCTTCTCTAATAGGTACATAATTCATTGAAGGAGTTAAAACCTCAAGATCAAACATCCAATCGGGACCTTTACCTTTCTCGGTGTCTTGATCTTCTAAAACTCAACATGAAGACAGCCTTGAATCTTCTTAGTAACTCATTGTATACCGAAAGCCTTTCTTGTTAGTGCAATAACCCAATAGGTAACCTTCTTCGACTTGCCATCAAACTTCCCTAGATTATCAATGGTGTTCAAAATAGTAAGAGGACATCAAAGGCTTCATAAAGCGAATGTTGGGTTTATTTCCCATCGCAATTCATAGGTCGTCTTCATCTGTGGTTTGGTGACGAGACCTCAAGTACATAGCATGTAGTACTTACGACACACGCTTAAAATTGAATAGGTAGATGGGAATCGCTAGCATTGTCCTTGCCGCTTCAATCAAAGTCCTATTCTTCCTCTCGCAACACCATTTTGTTTGTGGAGTTCTAGCAATACTAAACTCCTCTTTATGCCTTTATTTGCACAAAAGTCATCCATAGGCTTGTTCTTGAATTCGGTTCCATTATCACATCTAATACCTCTAACCTTGAGTCTTAATTGGTTTTCAAGTGCTATAATCGGTGTTTGAATAGCATCAAAGGTATCATCTTTAAAACCCAAAAGAAAACCCAACTGAATCTACTACAATCATCGGTAACAACCAAGCATTACTTTTCTTATTTAAACTTGCCACAAAGACAGTCCAAATAAATCCATATGTAACACTCAATGGTTCTCTAATAGTTCGTTCCTCAAGCTTCTTGCAGAAGCTTTGTGTTGTTTACCTTCTTGCATGCCAAGCATGATTGATCATTCTTGCAAGTCTTTGAAGGTAAACCTCTAACTAAATTGCCTTTGACCAATTTATTGATGTTCTTGAAATTAACATGGCCCAATCTTCTATGCCATTGATGTGCCTCTTCAGATGTTGCTTTAGCCACCAAACATGTGGCTCTTCCATAAGAATGTAGACTCTTCATGTCTAAACTATACACATCATTTGTCCTTGGTACTCTAAGTACTACCATGTTATCATCAACGGGTTTAAATTTAGAGGAAAGGATGAGACATTACGTGTCGTTGAATAACACAGGGATGCTTTTATCACAAATTTGAGAGGCGAGAGCAAATTAAATTTAAGCTCCTTCACATATCTAACATTCTCAAAGTCAATAAGCCCTTCTTTGATAGTTCCTTTGCGGTAATCTTTCCTCCATTGGGATCATTCCCAAATGCAACTCTTCCTCCACTAATATTTCTAAAATCGCATGGGATATCTTTGTCTCTGTCATACTTCGAGCAACCACTATCCACAATAAGATGATCTTTAAGCTCCTCTTCAGGTTGCCCCGCACACAAAGAAAAGAGTTAGTAACTTTTAGGAACCCAAGCCATTCTTGACTTGTGTTCCCCACTTGGAGTTACAAACTCAAATTCCTTGAGTATGTAATTCCCTATCTTTCAAATGATGATCCATAATTATCTTATGATCTTTAACATGTGGATTTTCAAAACTTTACGGTTTTCAACATAAATCTCTTTTACCGATTATTAGCTTTTCTTGTATCACAAAAACATCGATTCACTTTTTGTTGAAAGTACTGTGTGTCTCTCGCCAGACTTCCCTCTTAATCCATTCCGGTTTAACACGTGGTTCTGTGATCTAGATCCCCATGTGTATCGTAATACCTTCTAGGTTGATAGTGAGATCTCCTCAGTTCCTATTCCAAGTAGTGTGATCGGTGCCTTGTTTAAAGCAAGACTTTGGAAAGTCTTGTGAGATCTTGAAGGTTTTGAAAAGGTCTTCTCGATGTGGGTATCTATGATCCGGTGTGAAGTTTCGTGATTAACCCTATTTGAATTATTCCAAACTCGTTTATGCTCTCTAGGTTTGTGGTTAGCGATCCGTTCTTTGGAAATTTGCTAAGATATTACGAGTGTCGATCACAATCTTTGATTAAGTGATTAGGATCAGACACACAAAACACGTTTTTGGACCCATATGTCCAAAGTGATTTCTTCTATGTCTATGCCCAAAATTATTTTGCCTTCTTGGTGAATGATAAAACTGCTTTGACCAAAGTTATCCCAAAAGGTTTAGCGAAGACTGTTTTGAAAAGGTTTTGCGAAGTATGCGCTTTGTTGAGCGATACTTTGTTTTAAAGGTACCGCTTGATTTTGAACATTATTTTCATGACTTCTTTGGGTTTTTCGGACCTAGATTGAGCTACAAGTTTCTTCCTAAACTAGACCTGCCTCTCTCCAAAACGAGAAACATCGTGCCTAGAGGGTTGATGAATGCCGATGGGATGAGGAACGATGATAACCATTGTCTTTCTTATATTGGGAGGTGGTTCACTTATTGAGCCCTCATTACTAGTTGTATCTACATAGTTAATGAGTTCATCATCACTAGTGGTTATGTCCTCAAAATCACCATCATCCCGATCACTAGGTTGGTTTTCATCTATGTTACTAAAATCCATTCCAAATCCTAAGCCTGTTCTAATGTAAGCCCTTCTCTGCTTTTTCAACATAAGCAACATGGGACAAGCGGACTCTCCCCAAGCACAAACTTAGCTAACAATTCATCTCTTTCTTTAGTTAATTTCTCTATTTGAGAATTTTACAATTTAGCTTCCATTCACTAAGTTTTAACCGGTAATCTTGTTGTTCATATTTTTGTTAAAGCCATTTCATTATTTTCATGAGTTAATATTTTGGCTTCCATAGACTCTAAAGTGATTTGATAACCTGCTACCTCGGACCTAGCCCTAACACAATTATCTCTTTCAATCACATAAGTGTTAAGTAATTTTAGATAAAACTCATAACAGTTTGAGCATACCTCGTAGATAGGAGGCCGAGTTGGTGAAGTAGCCACCATAGCAAGAAGAACAGATGTCATCTTCACTTTCTTTGCTCCAATCAAATCCTCCAAAGCCATCATCGATTCCAAAGCGGCATGTTCAGATTCTTCATCAAAAGCAAGGTCCGGTCCAATGCTTCCACCGTGTCTTCAATCTGTATCTTCCACTACTACCATACGAGAAGTCAGGTTCATCATCAAATTCTTCACTCCACCAACTTCGATAACTTCTCTGAGCAACCAAAGCCTTTGTTTCGCTTATTGGAATTTCTTTGAGCTCAAGTTTTGGCTTCTCGGATGTTACTGCTTGCTTGATACTTAGCAAATCTGCACTCCTTGCAAAGTGACCGGTCTTTTGACAATTGAAGCATTCAATTTGTGATTTGTCAAAAGTTATTCCTTGTTTTGGTTTGAAATCAATAATTTTGCTGTCTTCTTCATGTACTTTTTGATCCTTGCGGTGATCATAGCAACTTGCCACCGATATCAATTTCTTCAAGTGCATCTTCTTGATGTGCTAGATCCTCTTACATAAGTGATGTGTAAACTTGCTTGTTGTGCAAAGAAGGAGCACACAACTTCATCCGAGTGCAAAGTGGTAGATGGTGGGGCTCTTGAGCATATGAAGCGGATTGTAAACAAAGCAGATTTTGAGAAACCGTACTTTGAGGAGAGCGATACTTTTGAAGTCTTCGCTTCTTTTTCGAGATGATAGAAAAGCAATCTTGTGAGATTTGGAATTCGGTTGACCACTCATCTCATGTTCATACACCTTCAACATGATGATAGAGATCATCAAAGTCCATGACATCCAATCCTTGTTGTCCTCGATCATAGTAGCAATCACATGCCATGTAGGCAAAACTCTGAGAAACTTCAAATTAGCATCCTCAACCGACATACGCCTTTGTATAACTCCAACATGTTGAGGAGATTTTGAAACCTATCATATCAAACATCAAGATTCTCTCTTTCACCAACCGTGAAAGTTTCAAATTGTTGCTTCAAAGACATTTGCAACTTCTTGAGGCTTCATACCTCCAAATCTGGTCTTGAGAGCGACCGTAGTCGCTTAGCATCTTTAGCATCATGAAATTTGAGAAGATGACCATCCGGAATGGCGATAAGAGAATGTTTAGTGCCTTTTCTTGATTCCTTAGGGTTCTTTCTTTGGTAAGACCGCCTTTGGTGCGATTGGTTGTCGAGAATATTAATGGGTTCGATAACTACTTCATTCCCATTCACAATTACATTCCATAGAGCATGGTGCATAATGGCAATATCTTTGCCTCATCTTCATGCACCGAGATCATATTCTCCTTCTTGATTATTGGAATTACGAGTGAGGTGATTGAGGGTGGTGGAGCGACAATCGACATCTTGAATATTGTTGAAGTAGGATTTCTTCCTAGTCGTAGTTTCCACACAAGCTCGATACCACTTGTTGGATCGATATACTTTAATCAAACTAACTTAACTAGCTTGTTAAGGTTTAATAACCTCGGATAAATCCTAAGTTATTAACAAAGAAATCCGAGCAATCTTTATCAAGTGCGCGAATTTACTTAACAAAGCTAAGAAGAATAACTTTTATTATAAACTCTAAATCGCTTATTATCATGATACTCTAATACAACTCTAAGATAATCGAACTTCTCTAAAACACTAATTCGTAAACTCTAAAACTCTTTTTGGAATCGTACTCTAATGCCAATCTAGGAGTCCTTTTATAGGCTCAAGGATATCCTAGTCGGTTTACAATTTGTAACCTTATGCGACAAGTAATCTAAACATAGAATACAATTCTTTCCATAAACGAATATAACAGCTTCTTTTGTTCTTGCGACTTTGACTTCATAGTGCAAGATTTGACTTTGTCTTTAGCGATGACTTTGACTCTTTGACTTCTTCCAATACTTTGCGGTTTACAATGCTTTCATATCTTGACACTTTCATATCCCAACAGAGGTATTGCAAGCCCAGGACTAGGAGAATAACCCAAAAGTATTCAACAAAGACTATTACAACAAGCATATCGGTATGACATTAAGATAATAGCACCGCACAAATTAAAACAACGTGCAAAAATAAAATAAAAAAAAAAAAAAAAAAATTGCACGCAACCATGATAAATATTCAAGGACATAATTCAAAATATTGGAATTTTGTTCAAACATTACAAGCATCTAAACAAAACAAACTAGCTCCTCTCGAGGCCGGTCTCACTCACGGTTGAGCAAAGCGAAGGGTCTCACTCAACCCATGGTGCGGATCATCTGCACCGCCAATCAGAACACAGGTTTCACCAAAATCATAATCATCGGTGGAAAGGGACCCAACAGAAATGGTGGAAACAACTGCCAATGGCAAGGAAGTGGTAGGAACCATAGCCAACTCGCTACTTGAAAGCACTTTACACCCATAATATTCCGAGCGGACAAAGGATCAACTAAAGAGTTATAAACATCAGCAACCGCAGACCGATGAGTAGCAAGATGCTTCCTAAAGTGATCAACCCCTTTTCTGAACAACTCCTAAAGAACGGGACAATGAGACAGTGCCAACAACAACGTTAGTCTCCCTATCATAAACATGAACTACAAGTTGTTCAAGATCATGTTGTAACTCGGCAATCCCAGGAGCATCCGCACGCGGTCCCTCAACATGAATAAGATCCATAATATCCGCAATGCTGGAATCCTTATGAGACTTAAGAGCCGCAAGCAAGGAAAACTCTACATCACTAAGGGCCTGCATGGCGGAAAGGTAGTCTGTTTCTGTGGAAGGGTTATGCACATCAAGGTCTGAAAGCTCTCTTTACTCCTTACCGTGACAGATACATGCCGCTAAGACATCTTGCATGCCTTTCTCAATGGCACGACTGATAACTGCCGCCAGAGCCGCATAATACTCCGGAGAATTCAGGCACTTGAACACAACAAGCTGCATACCATAAGTCAATAGCCAGCGGCAACTACCGAATCAATCTTCTTCGTAATCGCAACTGATTGCATATCTTGATTTTTACAAAACTCTTCCTTTAAGGCATCAAAGGAAGGGATCTGACTACGAAGCTCGGAACATGAAGCTTCCAAAGTATGTATCTACAAGAACAGAAGGTAAATAAAACAAAGTTAAAAGATAACAGCAAAATAAGTAAGCGGAAAATTGGTCAAAAAATAAAGCTGCATTCCTGGCCCGAAAGATTAGCATTCTGTGATTTAATCACAGCAATCTCGGCCCTCAAAATGGATAGTTCATGATCTTTCTCACTAACAGACGACCGAAGGGCCTCCAACTCCATCCAGAGAGAATCCTGTTCCCGCTCAAGGGCAGAATTTTGACCTCTCAAAGAGCGAACTTCAACAGCAAGTGGGGCTTCGGAAGCCCCCATACCAGGAGCCCGCTCCTCAGAAGACACTGCCTTCGCAGCTTCAGCTTTTAGGATTGCAATCTCCTCTTCCTTCTCCTTTAGCAAAGTTGACAGACGCTTCCTCTCCATCACATTATACTCCAAGCGCATACACACCTCAGCACTAAAGCATACTTGGCGAGCCGTCCTAAAATTGAACTCCTCAAAAAGACGATCATAGTCCATCTCACGGATTGAAGAAAAGAAGGCAAGACGAGCAAACTCACCAACCATACCGCGACACTCGTCAGAATTATCAAGAAGAGAGTTTTTGGCCACACCCCACTTTGGAACGTAAGCACCAGATGAAGAGCTAGATTCTGTATCAGCAACAAATAACCCAACTGTGGGTGTAATACCAAGGGCAAAGTAAAAGATCTCAAAATGAGAAACCTTGGCAGCTCCGATGACTGAAAGTTGTGATATGTTAATATGATAATAATCAGGAATGGCTACGAGGAAAACAAACAAGGGAAGACGGAAATTGGCGTATTCAAAAAAGCGGGTATACACACCAAATTTTCCATCCGGCGCCTGCAGAATGGTCATGTTAGGGCCAGGTAATTCCGGGTGAACGAACGGTGGAATAGAATATTTATCACAAAAATGGTCAAGTGCCCCTTGTGAAAGTTTAGATTTAGCATGTGTAATGGTACCCATAACGGAAGCAAAAAGTATTAGACCCTAACCTGGAAAAAGGAAGAACCTGGAGGGCAGGAGCAACCCAAGAAAGACATATCGAAAGTCAAAAGAAGTATCGCTTGCAAGTGAAGAACAACAAAAGGAAAAATAGGATACCAGGAACTATGAAGGGTATTTATACAAACGGATCGTTGGCTTTCAAGAAAACCCTAAGGAAGGACACGCGTCAAAAAATAATTTGATCTAACGATCAAAATTGAAAGACGGATGGCCCACTAGGTCAAATCAACCAGAACATGCAAAGCCCAGAATTGTCCATGTTGCACGGTACACATACCAAGAAGGAAAGCGTCATGAAGACGCTTCAAAGGTACGGAAGAGAAACTGCCTAGTTACATTAAGTCTAGTAACATTCACCGCACGCGACAAACAACCGCACGCAATGAATATACTAGACTGGGGGGACTTGATGACGTATACCACGTATAGTAGGCCTACTGGGCCTAACTCGTGCTATATACATACTGGGCCTAGGCCCAACAACAAAACAACTATGACTACTGGATCAACAATAAGCCCAATAACAAAATTGGCTATGGTCCAGACTCAAAGACGCACGCAGGATGCTTAGCGGACCAAACATCTGGCCGCGGAAGGCATCTTGTGTCCGCATCCGCGATTACCAGGGGACCTTGCCCGACAAGGGCCCCACTCCGGCCACTAACTTTTATATGCGAGTCATTATGAAACCCTAGCGGTAAGCCTCGCCTATAAAAGGGGTTCTAAACCCCTCACAAGGTACAACTTTTTCTCTCATAATAACACATACACTCTTATTATCTCTGACAATAATGCGTACTTACTCTCACGCCAGAGTTTAATCGTGGGGTCCGTCTCCACGGTAAGGCTAACGGTTTACTCTTACTTGTGCAGGGATTAAGTCAATCACTTGGATTAGTACAAGATTAGCCCATCAACAGCTTGTTAGCCCAATCCAACAAGCATCACAAATACTCATCATAACCCGTCACACTTTTTGTACTAACAGTGACGCTAGTCAACTTCATCTACACTACGAGAAACTTTGCTCTCATTGCCGACATGGACGGAACCAGGACCAAATATGACCAAGTGCATAAAAAATTTTGAACCGTAATATTAGAAACACATTTCAGTGGACCAAATGCATTTAAGAAGCATTAAAGAAAAATCGATGTTTTTTTTTTCAAAAATTAACATTGAATCGAAAAAATTCATGGAGTTCCTGACTTCCCAGGAACTCGCGGAAACCCCCTGGTTTTGTCCTGATTGCAGATACTCTCACTAACCGGTCTAAACAAAGTTTAAACATTGTATCATAGTTTGTATGGGTAAGGATCTAGTGAGAAGAAAACTTAAAATGAGAAGAATGAAAATAACTATAATCACATATTTGAGATGCATCGATTGAATTAGATGCATCTATATTCATTAGATGCATCACAATTAGTTTCAAAGTGATTTTAAAATGAAAACGATGCAAATTAGTCTTAGTGACAAATTTGACTCGAAGAGGACGAAAAATACATGGGATTAAATACTAACTCATGAAATGAATCTAATATATGTATATGCATCTAATTTTTTGCTAGAAATCTAAAAAATTTGGAATGCATCTAATCAAATTGATGCATCTATAATGTGTAGTTATATTTATTTCTCATCCTTCTTATTTTAAGAAATATTCTTATTTGATCCTTAGTGTATAACTAAATATCAAACGTGCCGTTAATTATTAGAAATGGCATTAGAGATACGATACGAGTAGAATTAAATTGAAAAGGAAATTAGCCCACTTTTTACTCATTTGCGTAAACATATATTCTACTTGTCCGAAAGTTTTTACCGATAGGATTTCTCTTAATTTCGGGTATTTTTAGTAGAGTTTTGTTGATGCATGTCAATAGTGCACATGCTAATGACCTAAGTTGAACATGAAACTTGCAACAATGGAAGAATCATACACTTTTTATTCCCTGGTTTGCATCGACTTTCAAACTTGGCTTTGTTTTACCTTTACGCAATGGTGAAACTTAAGCATTTTAGTTGGGGGCCGAAATCATTCCAACCTAAAATGTAACTTTAGTGTTGAAGAAAATCCAACCCGGACTTGACCCATTTAAGTTATCGGATCAGCTATGTCAACCCTAACATGTTTACATATAACCCGAACCTCACCCATTTAACCCGTATATATACTTGGGTTGGCAAGTTAAATAGGTTAAACGGGTTTTGGGTTGACCATTTAACCCATTTTTTATACAAAAGTTGGCACATTACGCAAGTTAAACACGTTAAACGGGTTTGCTGGTCGACCCGTTTAACCCCACGAAAAAAATATTAAACGGGTCGGCGAGTCGACCCGCTTAATTCATTCCTAACCCGAACCTGACCTGTTTAATACACGGGTTAGATGGGTCGACCTAAACCCGACCCGAAATTTATTTAGACTCAATCCGAATATGTTAATTTTCGTATACATTTAGTCGGGTTTAAATCTGGGTAAATCGACACCCTATACTATAGTACGTCAACTTATTTCCATGTATGACCATTAAAAATTTAAGAATATGATAGTATACATGACAAAAAGTCACAAAACCTTCTTATAAAAGAAAAAGATTAAAATGACAAAGAGTGACAATATATGTCGAAACATAAGAGAGTTGAAGAAACAAAATTCTAACCGGGTATAAAAAACACGATCGGCAAAATAACAAAAAGAACACGAAATTAGCATAGACAATAAAACATCTCTTGGAAAGTAACACGAAACACTTCGACTTGTTTCCCATTGACATAATGATATCCATTATGTTTTCTTATTACTATGACTTTTCATGAGGTTTGATTGTTTTTTACAAAATTTAATTTCAGAAAGCTTGTAAGTTGAAAAACTGTCTTTTGTGGGCTTTGTTATATGGATTTTCATCTTATAGCCCATTGGGCTAGTTGAGTATGGACTCGAACTTACATACATGATAGATTGTTACTGTGATCCTATGAAAGTGGGTATTAAACCTTATTGAAATGTGTATGAACAATAAACGACTTAAGTTGTGCAACAAGCTTTACGATACACTATAAACTAGGAAAGTATTGAAGTTTGGAGAATGAGAGAGTTTATGCCATATGGCAGGAAAAGTTGTTATTTCTCATTAGATTGTAACTAGTGATCCAAGCACAGCACATGTGGCGATAAAGATAGTTATATGTGTTTAACTACTTTAGTGAATTCGTTTACAACACTTCGAATATGTGTTAGTTGTAAGTATTTGTTTGGGTTACCGTAACTTTCTCATAGCTTTCCGTGACATCATTATTCCGCAGATAGAAATACCTCATGAATCTCTTACAGCGTCAAACACTACCCCAAAAGTATATGATTTTGACGAATCAAGATTATATTGATTAAAATAAATGAAATAAAGGTTAAAGTTGTAAAATTTGAATGAAAATAAAATAAACCCATTAAAATATAAAAACTAGAAACTCATAAAAATATATCAAAATGGATGTTGAATTAAAGAGATAAAATTTTAGAAAATATGGTGAAATTAGATTATAAAAAAAGCAAGTAGATAAAAGATATTTTAATTTAAAAATAAAGATGAATTTTAGTTGAGAAATGTACATGCCATTTTATAATTGGGCTCTTTATCTTAATTTTTAGTGGTTAGGAGTTAGGTTTGGAGTTTGTTAGAAGTTGAAATATGGGTTTGTTAAGACGCGTATCTCACGATTGGAGCTCTTTATCTTAATTTTGGTTAAAAAACTCTTTCCATAATAAGTAAAGAAAGAAGTCTAAATTTTAAGCCTTCTAATTTTAGAATGCCTAAATGCATTATAAAGTAGTATAGATATAGATATAGATGTAGTTTACAATGCTCTATTTATACAGCAAGAAGTCAAATAACAAAAGTCAAACTGCATAACTGCTACTTGTACTGTACTACTACTAAATCTAAGGCATAAGCACTACTACTACTACATATATGCATTGACTTATTACATGATTCCACATTACACTTGAGCCTTCTGATGAAGCTTTAGCTTTGTTGGTTTCTGTTGAACTGTGTTCTGATTCTGCTGAGCTATGTTGTTGATGTGATGAGCTGAAGAGCTTGTGTTTGAGCCATTGTGACCTCCTTTACACTTAACCAAATTAGTTAGTAGTCCCCAAAACCAAAAAGAAAAAGGCAAAAAAAAAATTACTATACATTGAGCTCAGTTGTTTACTTGTGTTAACTCCTAATATATGCAATATTATACATAGTCTAGTATCTTTTTTACATCATTTACTGTGTTAGTCAATTGTCATTCAGCTATAAATTATGTTGTTAATTTCTACCCAAAGCCTTTGGTCTAGTGATATATGAGTTGTCCTCCAACCAAAAGGTTGGTATAGTGTGCAGAAAAAAATGTCGTTAAAAAAAAGTACTTAATTTCTACGTGTTTTGGCACTTGCCAGGTTAAGCGTCATAACACCAAAAGGTATAAAATAAATAATATACATGTATTTTAGCACTATTTCATTAGATTTTGGGCATTGATAAATTTATCTTTGCACAAACTTCCTAGTATATATCTACCGTCCCCATAAAAACACCTACGCATTTTTAACATAAAGCTCAGTATTATTATCACACCCCAAATTACTGTTTTGCGGTGGAATGGAATTCAATTTTGGGATTGATCATAAAGATCACAATCATGATTATATTGAGCGGCCTAAAGTGTCGTTTGGAAAATACATCGCTTGATTTAATAAAAACATTCGAGTTACAAAGATAGGTCCCAAATGAAAGTTACTATGCACGGAAAATAAGTTTAGTACAAGTCAAACGATGTTTTTAAAGTGTATCAATCCCATGCGAGACGCGTCGTCACCGCGACTTCTATGATATGTCCACACGCATGCCATGAAGTATCATGAATCACCGAGATAAAACACGTCTTAAAAAGGTCAACACAGGTTGAGTGAAATTCATAGGTTTAATTAATTCGTTTGAACACAATAATCGTAGTGTGAGTTAAAATGTTTCACACTCATCGTTGAAAACAAAATCGTATTTATTTCACTAAGTTCATGACACCAAAGCGTAAACATCGCACCAATAAAATTGGTAATCATCGTTTCATCGCCACCCTAATAGGTAAACTTGCCAATTTACCTTAATGATTCAAATATAGTCGCTCGATTTCCCTAACTGGGTCAATAGGAGCGGGAGTGTTAATTCCAATAGGCCTATTCACAATATTCAAGGCCACCCGCAAGTGACTAATGGTTCATGATGTAGGGACTTGAACATGGCAAATACTTAGTGACAATAAAACATTCGGCTATAGCATGTAGTTCAAAGCATTTGTGTTCGGTTAAAATGTAGCATGTATCTCCCCAAGAGTTTGTAAAAGCAGTTAAAAGAGTAAAAGTGGCTATGAACTCACTTGTTGCAATGATTACGATGACAAAAGTGGATACACCGAAATATAGCGTGAATCTCGAAAATGACCTATTATGAATGATATGATATGTAATGAGTTATGATATAATGTTATGCATGCATTTCAGATGTTATTTATACCATTTGTGAGTTTTGAAAATAATACTCTTCGATCGAAAAATACTCTTTGACGTCTTGACCATTCTAAAATCACTTTACAAGTATTTACGCCAAAATGTCATCCTACAATGGTTTCGTAATGATTTATTGTGAAATTATCACTTTTAGTCAGAAATAAAGTCGTCGGAAATTTCATGAAAGTGACAAAATGGCTTCAAAACTAGTCGTAAAATGGTGTCGTCGATCGTTAGGAAACGAACTCGACGGTTTTGGAAAGTTTGTATCAAAATCTAGAAGTTTCAGTTCATGAGTTTTCGTCATAGAGGTCTCGAACATAAAGATAATAGAGGTTAAAGATGGTGATTTTGTCTAATTGTTGTGTAAAAGTGAGTTTCGCAAAGTTTGAGCAACCAGTAAATAATTTATTACAACTCCGCTTATTCAAACGGTTGGTCGCTTTTGAAAAATATGCTTGGTGATCTTGATTTTATTAGAAGACATTTCGTTACAAAAGTTCCACATCATCGTTAAAACAGCCTTCAACATGGTCGTTTTAGTTACCGTAACACTTGTCTCGTAAAATAATATAGTTTTCTAAAATAATAAAGTTACTGACAATTTATGAAAACGTGTATATCTTAGTCGTTTCAAACTGCTTTCTACGTATTATCGTCCTTAGCTTCAGTATCAAAGTATACTAATATATTTTGATAAGTCGAAATAATTTGTAAAGCTTAGGACTCGTTTTGACTCGAATAAAGTAAAAATAGGTTCTTGAAATTTTCGAAAATGTATATATATCGTCGTCAAACTTGAAAAATTCATAACTTCTTCGTTATAACTCCGCTTTAATCCGTTCAAGCGACCACGGATTCGTTTTAAAGTATATTTTCTAAATATCAAGGCCAAAATTCGTGCTCACTGTCGGATTTTCCAAAAACAAAATAAGAACAGACCACTTATAAATACTTGTCGAAAATAGTTTTTCTCGTACTAAACCTATTCCAATCCCTTCAAATCAACTCCAAAGCTATTCTAATCCTACCATACACCTTCTTAGGGTGTCATGGGTTCCTAAACATCATCAAGACCAATGAATACCAAGGGAATAATTATAGGATGACCTTTATATTTTAAACTCTAAAAACCAATGAATAAATGGTATAAATAAACACAAGTCTTGCATGTTTGCTCATAATATGAAGAAATAAGTATGAAATGAAAGTGAAAAATGTAAAATGATAGTAATATGCTTACAAGTAAACTTGATGAGGTGCAAAGAACAAAGGTTTAACCTAAACACCCTAGGTTTTTATTTCAAAACCTTAATAAGTGTGTGATCTAGATTGTTAATACTTGAGCTTGGAAAATTTTGTGATTTCTTGAATACACCTTAGCTTGGCCGGTTTGTATAAGGAGAACAAAGAGAGAAAAATTTATCTTGGCTACTTGTATTATTGCAAATGAATGAGTGAAGTAAATTTACATTGAATATAAATCTAGTTATGTAGAAAAATCTACCCAATTTGATTACCCCTTCCCCATTGGCCGGATTTTAAGGGATATGGTTTCCCAATTATATTTTTTTTTATAAAATGTATTATGTATAAAATGTGTAAGTAAAATGTAGTTAAGTATAAGTTTGTTGTAACTTGTGTATACATTTGTGCAATAGGATAGTTTTAGCTAATAAATTTTAATTGGTCAAAGTAAAATATATTGAGTCATAAAAATTGTAAAAATACATTTCTTGCATAATTTGAGTGATATAATAATTATCGTGTAGTTTTTAAGAAAAGCGTCGTAATAATATAAATTTAACGATTTATATACAAAATAAATTTAAAACACTAGGTAAACTCAAACATTATTTTTATAAACTAAATGTAAGTATAAAAATATATCGGATCATTTTGGAAGTGTCGGATTAAATGTTTAAAATAATAACTTACGCGATAACGTTTATTTAATATAAATTCACGCTTTAATGTGAAATGCAATGTCATGAATGAACTAACGTGATGCAAATATTGTTAATGAAATGTAGACTAAACTTAGTCCATATGAAATGTTCGTGATGATATGATCATGAATTAAGCTAAACCATAAAGGTTACGTGAATCGAACACGAAACCTAGTTTACGATAAATGTTGAAATTGTGAAATGTGAATTGTTTTGAGAAATGACCTGAAATTGCGAGTTGTCACAATTATAAAAGAAAACATGGCTTTATATCTTTTTGTAGAACACGAAATCTCTTTAGAGCCCCTTTTCACCAAAACTGGACTTTGTTAAGGCGCTCTATTTCACAATCTCTAGTAGTGTGAGTTTTACTCATATTATTAATCATTTAGATGTTTGGTTGCAATGTTGGTATACAATTACAAATCTACTCATGTATTTAGACATGTACCCAAACAATAATGCACCCCCACTCTTTTAGCATCAATGTCACTTATAATGACAAAATTGTCCTTTATTTTGAATAGAAAAAAAACATTTCTGTCATACTGAAATTTAATGATTTCAACAAGTTAGAATGGTAACATGCTTTTGATAGGTGTTGTTTGGAAATACTAGTATAATTTTCACCAAGGTTCTTCTAACATTTGCTTTCGTGTTTTGCGCAATACTTTGTTAACTGCAAATACAGATCTACAGACACATGACTTAAACTCGCAACCTATTGTGAAATAGACCACCTATAATGTTTAGACAACGCGGTTCTAAGTTCTTGCAAAAGATACGGTGCGCCATGTTCAAAAGCCTAGTAAAGCAACTTGATTCTATTCTATTTGATTGGTTTTTTTCGACTTTACATATCTAGATTTCATTTATAAGTGACTTAAATACATTACCTCAAAGATGGGGAATATTTAGAATCAAGCATGAATGTCTCCACGCCCATGTTGTATTTATTTCAAAAGATGAGAAAGGAAAGATTTAAGTCAAAGTTATGGGGGAACATGAATAAATATCACGAATATTAGTAACATGCCAAGATCCAAAAACATGAACACCAAAGCATGTTTCATAAGAAATTTCCTAAATTGTGAACTTACAAATTAAAGAATGTCACACAAGTCAATTCTATTACCTTTCATACATGCATTCTTTTAGGTTTGTGATACCTAATTGACTAACCGAAAGCAGACCTACTTGAGATCGGGGTATGCGTGCATACCCTTTGAGTATCATAGTAGTATAAAGAAATTATAATCTTTTTTTGGGTTTTATACTAAGTGCACACCGTTTGCCGTTTTGAAAAACATATGTATCATTTCTTGACGGGTTTTCGTATCCATCAGTATTCAACAGCGTATAGATTTTTTTGTTTTTTTTACGCAACAAAAATTACAAGTATTTTTCTTGGATGATGAAGTATGCACGTACATGCCTGCAGACCGTATAATTCTACATTCAAATCAATAACCATGGCGTACGCCAAAATAAAAAACGGGGCAGTTTAAATGGACCCCTTTTATAGGAGAGGTTTTCAATCATCGACGCGTCGGAGGGTTAGACAGTGTGCGTCATCACTGTTATCTTATGTCTTTCTGGTTTGTCTGATTGACCCATAAAGATTCCTACAACATATCCCAAAAAAAATTATAACTCACTATGATTAAAGTTATTTCTAAAATCATACAAGTAATAATTATTGAGATTTGATCTAGAACAAAATGATGAGATAGGTTCGAGCCATGGGTCAATGCTGGCCCATTAAGTTTATTTATAGAAAGGTGCACCATTTGCTTCATCATGGTTTTACCCTCCTTTACTTTGTTACTAAGCGATTTCTTTTGGTCTTATAATTATACTAACAATCTTATCTACCAAGTAATAGTAACCATCATCATCAAATGGGACATAACTTAGTTGGAAGATTGTTACATTTATGCTTAGATTGAACTTGGGCAAGTTTAATCGAAGGGCCAACCTGTAACGTATTTGTTTTACCTGTAACGTATTTGTTTTAGGCTTAAATAATTTGTTCGCAACGCGCTGATAGAATGTCACAACAATTTTAAGCATGTTTAGATATGGCACTAAAAATTATTCTGAAAAAACTAGTTGTATCTTATTACATAAATAAAATGAAATATAGTACTCAAGATTGATCCTTCTTGCAAGGCTAATGTTAAACATTTCAACACTAATTAAGTATCTTCTTAGCAAAACATCTTCGCGCTAATCTCATGCTCCTCTGAAACTAAATCATTTCCATAAACCCGAGCCAACATTTCGAAGCTCCTTTTGACGTCGGATCTCCATAACTTTCCTATGAGAATTAGAATGCTTTGCGGGCACATAAGTTGGGCTATTAGCAGGTCGGTATTCAGGTACTAACCGACCTGACTTATACCTCACTCCACATGCATTACACAATGTTTTAGGTCCCAGGTCCCATTCATCCATCGCGTGTCGAATGGGACCCACAATGCAAACATGTGGTAAGTGAACCATCTAGAAGTTCACTCCGCTTAAACTGCGTCGTTTTATTTTCTTGTATTTTTATGTCTAGCTGGGATGGTTGCTTAAACAACGCGGTTTTGCCTTGTTTTACTTTTATTTTTAGCGTTGAAGGTTGCTTGAAGTGCAAGATTCTCGAGGTCCAATCACGGCATCGTGATCGTGAGCTACGAGCTTTAACAGGAACGGCGACGTTTCTATGAAATATGTGTGAATTTATTCTGTGTGTGACTTCGTGCTTTGATCGAAAACTATAAACATCAGTGCCCGAAGATGACGTGTCTGTGGCCACAGATTTGTTTTCGACAGAAACGAGTTGTTGATTTTGAACATCATCTATCGAGAATGCTTCATGTGTGAATCCAGATAGCCATTCGAATTCAATCAACTCATCATACTGTAAATTCAAACCAAAAGGAGCACTATTAATACAAGTAAAACCTATATTCCATAAATAATACATGACCATAAGTTAAAATGTTACATAATAAATGTAACAAAAATAAATACTACCAATAACATCAATTAGTCAAAATTACTTATTTTTCCCTAAAGTATAGTATATAATTGGTAAATAAAGCTCGAAAAACTTGATAATAACTCGAGCAGAACTCTTATAAATTTGAGTTTAACTCTTTATATATTTCGAGCTCATTTTTTAAGTGATCAAGCCCATGCAAGTTTAGCTCAATAAAATCTCGACTCGGTTTGCAGTATAATTACTAAATGAGATTAATTACAACATGTTCAAGAGTAAATTACCGGTAAACAAAGTTCCACGTCCGAAAACGGAGGCTGATCGCTACCAGAAACCGACGAATTACAACTATCACCTTCATGTCCAACCACATTGTGAAAAAAGGCATCATTCAACACGATATCGTCTTCGTTAGGAAAATCGACGATTAAGTCATCTAGCATGAACTCATTGTTGTTGTTGTTGATCATCATATCATTGTGTTTATCATTTTTGGAGTAATATTGATCATTGGTGAAGTAATCCATTTTTGGCTCTGGTGAGGAATTGTGGAGAGAAGTGTAAATGTAAATTTATATAAAGTTTGTGTGAATTTGTAAGCATTTATGAACATGGTTGCATGATTAAAATAATGTTTTGGGGGAATAATAATTTAATGATGAATGGATGGATCACTTGTTGTTTATGTAAAGTTGTTTTGTTCCCTCTTTTTACATTTGAATTTTACTTTCCTTTGGACCAAATCTATGTTTATATATAATGATGTTAGCATATATAAAGTTGAAGTATTTTACAGCCTAGATAATGAATATACGAGGATGTACAACTTATATTATTCAGCTATGTATTGCCAAGAAAAATAAACATGGGTTTTAACTAAACTTGATCTTTCCTTTTAAATCAGAAAATGCATTTAATATACGTTAATTAAACAACTAAATTACTACAAGTACATGTGATTTTCAGTTATATGAACTCAACATATCCTTTTCATACAATTGCGTCAATGTCACCATAAGACTCGTTAAACAAACTTTAATGTCGAGAACCGACTGGTAACATTGACAAGTTTACATGTCTAGCTTCGATTACAGTATGCGTAAGGGTTAGTTTGTCTCACCTAGCGAGTTGCTAAAGAGAATGTACGATTGTCCGACCATGTTAGAAAACACGACCATTTTCATAAAAGTCCGCTCATCCAAAACAAAATGAGCTACGCATTCGGGGACGAAATCAGGACGCGGAATCATGACTAGGTGCATTTAGAATTGAATAAACTAAACAATACAACAAACACAAATTTCAAAACCGCATGTAAGAAAAATCGGATTTTTATTAATAAGACACAAAAATGCATGAGTGTCCCGAAACCCTCTGGTTCCGTCACTGTACACATTCGATATATTGACTACAAAACTGTAGTATGCGGTATATATCGAACATGAATCTCTATTGTAGAATCACGTCCAAATTAATAAGGTAGTTGAAAATATAACTTTTTATTTACAAATACATTAAATTTAAATTGTTAAGTTTTAATTAGCAAAATATGTAGGTAAATGAAATAGATGGTTAGTCAATTAAAGGTTAGCAAAGAAAAGGGCAAAACATCCACCAAGAGACCCACCTCCATAAATTTAGGTCTCATGTTAAGCTGTTAACAGCCGTCATTCTTCAAAATCCAGCAATTTGTAACCTTAAAAAATTTACCATTTTTTACCCCAAACAAGTTCAAAGGCAAAAGTTCAATATAGATCTCAAATTTACCATATATCCAATGAACCAATAATACCATTATTTTTTATTATAATAAACTTTCACCTTTTAAAAAAATTAAATCAAACCGTTAATCGTTCTGTGATAAAAATTATATCGTCAGACGAGAATTAAATTATCTTTCTATGATATACACTACTATATATGTTTGCGCTTAATGATTTATGCACTCCAAATTCTTATTCAGACACTCAAATATGTGCATTAAGCAACAGACATTTATCTTATGCCGCTTTACCGGTTTGTACATTTGAGTGTCTGAATAACAAACGAGAGTGTCTAATCAATACCCTTATGTTTAACAACTTTTTTTTTCGAAATTTGGTCAACAAAATCATATATGATTCGTGAAATCATATATGATTCGATTTCTGAATCATATATGATTTTCACAAATCATATATGATTCGTAAAATCATATATGATTCTTAAAATCGAATCATACATGATTTTTGAAAATCATATATGATTCGTAAAATCATATATGATTTTTTCTGACGGGATTTTGAAAAAATATTTGTCGAAAATATATAAAGTGCGTATCTATAAAAGATAATTTAATTTCGTCACATGCCAGTATTTTTATAGTTTGAAGATTAACCGTTTAAGATATATTGTTTTAAAAAAGGTGAAAATGATTTTTATTAATTTAGATAAAAATGGAAGTATGATTGGTTCATTTGTTACATGACAAATATGAGTTATATCGATCTCAACCCCAAGTTCAAACATCCGCATACATTTTTTCACTGCGAACAAAACCTTAAACCCTAAATCTGATGGACCTGTAGCCTTTAGGCTTGGCCTTTAACCTAACACGAATTAACGATACACACTCTAAGGGCATGTTTAAAGCACACCATTAGCGTCTAGCGTTTGAAAAATAATATTTGTTTGGCAAGTGGCGTATATTGTTTTAGCTTTTGTTTAAACGCAAGTTTTACAGATGTATTCCAAAGAAGCGTTGAAATATGACGTTATCGCTTCTGTTACCGTTAGTTGTGGCAAACACACCTTATATAACACATATAAGTCACAACTGAAACTTGAGTCCGCGACTCCTACGAAAAGGCGTGTTATATTTGAACCTTGACTCGGTTAGACCAAATTGCTCGATCAATCAAGTATATATTACACATATGTCACAACTGAGACTTAAATCCGCGACGAACTTTTGAAGAAAGAACGCGTTATATTTAAACCTTGAGACTGCTAGCGACCAAATTACTCATTTAATAAGTTATAAGAGAACATATTTTCTTTCTTAGATCTCCATATCATCTCATGGTTTGGTATGATTTGATGCTTAAACGATATTTCATACACCAAACTAAACTTGACTTAAAAAGATTCATTGATAATTTATTCAAATCTTTACAAATATATTTCCATCTGAAACACTTATGAATAAAACTTGGTGACAAAGTTACCCATTTATCCGTTAACAAGGTAGATTAGTATGGATTAATAAAATAATGTAAAAACCAATCGGATTAACATGTACTATGTTGGGGAATAAGAATCAATCTGTGGCTGGTTTTGTCCCCGTGACTACTCCATTACTGTCAATGCATAGAAATCATTTTGTATATTACCAATTATAGTAAGATATATTTGCTTCGTCCGTCCGAAAATTATAGTCATCATTTCTATTTTGTATATTAACAACCCTAGTAAGATATTTTCACCAAGCGACTAGAATTACATAACTTCGATCATGATCAACAAGACACGGAAATGAGATTTGAGCTCGTCACTTGCGATTATGAGTATTGTTATTGTCTTTTTTAAAGATCGTTGACTGGTTTACACACTCGTGCCTAACATAACATGTAGACGATAACATTTAGTTAAAAACAGATAAATTGACGAGATTTTCCCTGTTCATGATAATCCATAAGGGCAAATCTATAACTCAAATGTATGCGGCTTAATTTTAGTATCTCCGTGACCGTTTATTAACGAAGTTTGAAGCTACAACTTTTTTTTCTTCTTGTTTTTGAAAGGCAGAACCTACTTCCAAATTGCTTGTTTAATAAAATGATCATAAATCTGACATCATAACCAATGATATATTATAAATAAAGTTTTGAAACAAGGGTGAATATTAAAAAAAGTTAGTACTTACTTACCACCACTTATAAGCATGTTACTTATTACAATCGGTTGAGCCACGTTGAGGCACGATACTTCCAGCTCCTACATCGTTGGCATTTTTAGTCTTCACCACCAAATCCATTCAAACTTATATAATTCAATTAACAATATAACCAATGTACTATGTACAAAACCGTATAACAAAACATTCACACTTAAGTTGAGCCGTATACTAAAACGAAAGATGATCACGGTTTGCAGGTGTTCAAATTATAAAGGCCACAAAATTATATATAATCTATAAAAGTGACTACAAGTATTTGGTTTAATAAGTTGCATCAAAAAATTGCTAGCGTGAATACTTTTAAAACAATTGTTTCTTATTTTATATCTTTATAAAATTCTTTACCTTTTTTTTTTTTTTTTTTTTTTTTGTTAACTGTATTTTGCACAAGGCTTTTGTAAACTTAATGACGGCACTGCATTTCAGGTAGTATACTTGGTATTGATTTTGAAAGATTTATAATTGCTCCAGCGTTATGGTATGAATAAATCAATATCACGAGCAAAAGTATAATTTATAAAAATTCATGTATTAAAGCAAAAATAATGAAAACCTCAAGGGTGCAAGGTAATATTTAAACGTACATGTTATTTGTCATATAAGTTGAAGTGTTGAATAAAAGTGCGAAAGAAAGTTTTAGGTCTAAAAAACGAAATGAATAGTATTTGTCCGAAAAATGACATTAAAAGATATATCATCCGGTAAATGATACTAGAACCGTTCTAGTAGAACAGTACTATGTGGTTCATTTCACAAAGCTCACATCAATAATTGTCTGAGTACGATTTATTCTTAACCAAGTTTTGTAGAGCTACACAATTTTACATGGTCGTTTTAACCAAAGCATGTAAAACAAGCGCTTTAGTCATCTAATTTACACGGTTCTAAAGTCGAGCATCTATAAAAGTGTCAACTGTTAAATACACAATAATGTTAACACGAAAATAAAACTCCGATAACTCCAAATTTCAAAGATATCAGAGAAAAACCGAAGCTCTAACCTGTGCAACAACTTTGTTTTGTGACGTAATTTTTAACTAGAAATTAAATCACTTTACGCTTATCAGAAATTTGAGACGAACCTCAATTCTAATGTTCGTCAAATGTTTCTAAGTTTAGCTTAGAAAAACGCTTAAGCTTTGGCACTAATTTATACTACACATAAAGAGTGAACACTATTGCTTGAATTTTAAAAAATTAGAAAATGAGTAATGTTTTATACCAAAATATCCCTATTTATATAAAATGCAACACAATATATTAAAAATTTTAAATACTACATTACAGTTTAGACAACTAACTTTTTTCACGTTCAGTTACTCCATACTCGTATATATATAACAAAACAAAAATTACACACAAAAATTAATGCTATTATACACCGTCGCGGTTATGCATGTATAATTCTCTAGTATAAATACAACATACATTTAAGTTTGCTTAGCATCTAATGAGATTTTTGTGTGTGTATTATGCACAAATGGAGTGATATGTACATAGTTTCTCTGCATACATACGTGCTATTAATAAAGATTTTTTGTTCCAATTGAGAAGAAAAAATATACATAATGTAAAGAAAGAAAGAAAAACACAAACACACAATGGCAATAATAGAAAGGCAATGTCACATGATGGCCGGCATTTAGTTCTCGTCTATCTCACGTGCTAATTAGTCCCACCCCACTAACCCCCTTTGCAAAACTTGTCATTTTTAGAAAGATGAATTTACATATACATCAAACAATAGGAAATACACTTTCACTTTCAAAACTTGTTACATTTATTATTTGAAGTCACAAACATTTGCTAGATAAGCATTTTTATTCACACGATATCGCTAGACTAAAATACCAGAAAGCCAAAAACAATAGCTTCCTGCAATGTTAGTGTAACCTTTGTGGACGTATACCGTAAAACATAAGTCGCGGGTGATGGATCCAAATACTGCTCATGTGTCGATGTAATGATGGTATTACACGACTCACTTCTCCTATGTTAATCGTAAAACCGGTTAGCATACTTTTTTTGTTTTTTTGTTTTTTTTTTAGCGTTACTTGATATAGTAAAAAGAAGTGATTTAAACAAAGATGAATCAAAATTTAGTGGTAGTAAATAAAAATCAAATTGAACAACAAACTAGTTGTAAATTGTAATGGACTTAAAAGTCAAGGCCAAATGCTCAAAGTTTGGGCAGGCTTATATATTACATTATGGACTTCTTATAAGATGTTATCCTATCATACTTGGGCCCTGTCCAATAGCTTCTTTTACCCTAGGAACAAAACTTTATGACATGTAAATCGAAAAAGAATATGTTTTTAGATTATTTTTTTTTGTATAAGTTGATCTAAAATATTTTCATAACAAATTTGAGGTAATCTATCATTCTTAAGTTAACAGGAAGCTTATTAAACCGTTTCATTTGTATATATAACGTGTAGCTGAGGCAAAATTTTGTTCTAGTAAATCGACAACTAAAAAAATGTAATGTTTAAACATGTTGTTTATCATATATACAAGTTAAAGGACCTTAAATACAGATATAACAACCTTATCACAAGGAAATCTCCACTAATATGGAAAGAAAATATTCTTTCTAATATTTAACACGAGTTGACCCTGTATTGTACGAGTTTCTAAACCTCCATATAATATGTCGAGGAATAATATTTTTATGGAAAGAAAGATTAAGAATCAAATGACAACTGGTGACTTGAAGATATGTTGATTTCGTTATGTATAACTATTGAGAGAGAATAGGAATGAAGAAGATGAAACTTATATTTCATAAATAAACACACACACACACATCACACATCAAGCACACCCACAAAGCTCAAATGAAAGATTTGAGGGTATTATATAGTACAGAGAACAAGTAACTAGATGCCCTAATGGGCTTGGGTTTGGCCTCGTGGATTGGACTTGGATTGGATTGATAAACTTATACAAGGCTAGCTTAACATAACTATTAGCCATTTAGCTTAGCCCAATCCACGAGCCCGTTGACTATTCTAGTATGATATCTAACACACGTTACAAAGTTCCTAAACGTGAATGACCATCACTTCTAATAAAAACTATTACGGCTAACAATCTCCCCTAAGGGTGGTCATTCAAAAGATGCTCCACTTGATTAGGTCTTTACTTTTCTCGAGCTTGAACTTTGTGTGTAGATATAGAATAGTCTTAATTCATTGTTCCTTCATGCTTTGTGATCGCTAATGTGGTTGTTCGCCGTTGTCAACTTCGTTGGTTAGGTGTCTCCACGCCTTTCTCCACCATGCTCACACTTCTATTTGTCTTTTGGTTACCAATGATGTAGTTCTCGAGTCTTTAAACTTTGTAGATTCTTTGACATTGACGAAGAATCATCTTAAACTTTGTGTTGCCTTTGATTTTGATGAGAACTTTCATGTGTTGTTGGTATGAGCATGTGGAGAATCTGCACGATCAATCCGCTCCGGAGCTTCCATAAGAAGAAAACATAAAACATGTTAGTAATAAGCGGATCCAAGACTTACAAGTTTGAATTTCGAGGTGTTAACAACATAGTGTGAAAACACGCCTCTAATTCTCACAAAGGCCGCTCTCGAACCGAGTCCCACAAGTGAGATAACGCGATATACCGAGTACATCTACAATTCGGATGAGTCGTTGAGGTACACCAAGCATCACCCCACGATCAGAGACCGTTTGAGACACACTAAGCGTAATCCACGGGAGTTACCGAAGTGACTGCCGTCGTGGCGCTTGATGTTGACCCCGGCAGAGTTTCCATTCAATCATCAAGATCACAGATGTGAAACTTCTCATAAATGTTCGGCAGATTGCTAAGATCTGCGAGGACTCTAGAATATATCACTTGTGTCCTTATTGATGAACAACAAGCGATGTCATGTCAAGTGTTCCTATGAGATCTTTTGATGAATCTCGTGGCTCTAGACTCAATAGTGCATTTTGGTTTTCCGAGCGGAGACTAGGAGAGGTCTCCTTCTTCAATATCAACTATCTCTAAGAGAAAGTCGATAGATTATGTAGGGTTCCCAGTGAGAATGAAACAAACCTTTTAAGAGGAATTGAGTGGCTAGAAGGTTTAGTGCAAGGCGCCATCGGGTCCATGACGCCTTTGTCTTCAATACCAGTGTCATCTAGTGACAACCAAGAGTGTATGAATTGAACCCGTTTCGCCCTAAGGTTGATTATGGAGGGCTATTTCTTTTCACCCTTTTTCATTATATTTCTTTTAATTCTTCAACCCTTCTTTCTCCTTTCTCACATTACTCCTTTTTTCAATCATACCTAAGGACTTCTAATACTAACTATTTGTGATGTCCTTGGGTAGATCCCTCCGCTCAAGCGGATCATAGGACGGATTTCCTATCCTTAGTCACCTTATAACTCCATGACTATCCTATTGTTGCCATAAAACCATTTTTCTTGAAAATCTCTCAAAGTGTTTATGATTATCAAAACATTTTGTTAACACCTCGAGAGTTTTGTTTTTCGAAACACTCCCCTTCACATGTGCTTATATTGTTTTAACTTAAATCGCACATAGAGGGTAGAGTTCGCACTTTTTGAATTGATCGACTTTCCCATGAACAAGACCGATTCGAGACACGCTTACATCACTAGAGAACTAGCTTGAAATTATTACCCTTCTTGTCCCGGTCAAGTCCATAGAAAGTTTCTCGAGATGGTACATTTCCGACTTTGATTTCTCGTCAATTCATTGGTTCCGACCGAGTCGAGCTCTTTTGAGATTCAAACAACGATCATTAAACATTTTGATCACATTTTAATCACGCTTCTCCCCAAAAATAGCATATCTATGATGTTTTGAAACAAAATGATTAAAAGATATGTTTTTCAAAAGCATTTGGAGAGAAACCGATTTAGCATGAATTTTGGAACAATTTTGGTTTAATACTCCCCTTAAAGAAAGCATATTTTTCATACGTAAAATTTAGAATCAATTAAGGGTTTAGAGGAGTTATCTTGGTACCAAATGTGAGAGATTTTGAAAATCTTTTGAAAATTTCGAATCAATGGTACGCAAGATGAAGATTTTAAAAATCTTTTGAAGATATTGAAGAAGAATTATCTTCATTTGTTTTAGGATAAGTGCTCGATATTTATGAAAATCGATTTTATGTAGCACTTTCCTTTCTTTAAAGATCGGGTTGCAAGCGGAAATACTTACAAGCCATTATGTTTTTAGGAATAGTGCTTGAAAAATATTTAAAACCTTTGTTTTGGTTAAGCACTTTCCTTTCTTTGAAGCGCTGGTCCCGAATCGATGTGTCCGTAAGCCATTATTTTGAAGTCGGGTTTCGTCATCAAGTATACGAAAGCCATTATTTTGAAGAAATTTTGAGAATCGACATGTTTTAGAAAACATTTAAAGAACTCTCGCTCAAGCATCCGTACATGTCCGTATCATTGTTGAATGACATTTCTAGAAACGTATGTAATATCGATTATACGAGAGACATGTCGTGAGAAGAATATTTTTGGATTTTTGATTTTATATTGTTTTTGTATTTTTGAAAGATTTTATATTTTTATATTTTGTTTTTTGATTTTATAAAAGAAATGGAAAATCAAAATAGAAGATATAGAGAATGAAGAGGAAGAGTTTACGAATTGGAACCCTCCGATGAGTCGGGTTCGAGATATTTGATTCACCGCAACCAAAGACGAAGAGATTTCACAAATAACAATGTTAGAAGTATTTGATTCCTCACTCGAGGGTGTTCACTATCAACGGTTGTATTGGTTTCTACTTCCTTATCCCGATGATTGTCACTATTATCCGTGTTGGTGCAAGTATCAAAAATCTTTCCGTGGGAATCCATCTAAGACCTACTTTGTTGAAAACTTTTCCGTGGGTATCCACCTAAGGTAAGATCTAGGAGTTGTTTTCTTTTCGGATGCAATGGAAGACTCATTTTTGAAAAACTACGTCCCAAGAGATCCACCTAGTAGGTTTCTTATCCATGTTCATCTTATCAACGGGTTTGTTTCGCTTTGGTGTCTTAGTGGATTGTACCTTGGCATCATGATTAGTGAAAAGACACATTTTTGACATGTAGGATGTATACATTCTTGTCAACATTCTTGTTTAGGACAACTACCTTAACATTGTCACTACAATCATTTGGCAATTGATTCTTGTTCGAAAAGACTTAGGATTTCTAGTGTTGTTTTCACATGCATAGCATTCGCTTCCCATAACTACTCTTAGATGCAAGCCAATCCCTAGTCTTGTGTTGAGTGGTTCCTAGGTAATGGTTTACAACTACTAGTATTGCCTTGAAATCTTGTAGAATTCATCACCCTAGATGTTGCACCTAAAATTCCGCCTTTTCGAGTCTCATGCCTTTTTCCTAGCTTCTTCTAGATAGTGATTGTTGACCATGTCGTTAGAACCGAAAGATTCTTTAATTGGATTTTGGTCACATTCCGTGTACTAGTCTTAGAAATGCTAGTGTAATCACTTTTCTTTATCAAAAACAGGTTTTTCAAAACCTTTGATAATTCTCTTTTAATAGGCAAAGACTGTGGAGTGACTGCTTTTGACAAATCATTTTTCTCATTGACTTTTGGAGGAAACCGAGAAATAGACATTTTGGTTTGAAAACCGGTTTGGGAACATTTGTTTTCTCCTCACCAATGGTTTTGCAAACTTAGTATCCACACCCTTCCTTTTAGACATTCCAACCGAGCTCTCAAAAGATCATTTTGCTCTTTCATGTCCTTGTAGGCACGCCATACGACGCTTGTCATACTTGCATTCCTCGGTTTTTCGATCAAGTTGTTTAAAATAGGACACGTTTTCTTTTCAAGTTTTTCAAGAGCTTTTTCATATTTTGAAACAATTATGGAGGTCTCGATCGAGTCTTTCATGATCTTCAATGTAATATGTTTGTAAAATAATGGACATGATATCGGTAGTCATAACATCTTCAAGAGAGAATCATTTAAATTTTCCAAAACTTTGATGTGTTCAACACTTTCATTAGCTTGCTTTACTGTGGATTTATGGTCCTTGACAAAGTCACTGTTTCTTTCAAAATGCTTGTTCAAAATGAATTACCCTTGAGTTGATGTTATTCAGCGAGGGCAATTTGAGTTTCAAAAACTTTTATTTTCATCATCAAAACGAGTAAACCGATGTTAGTAGTAATATTGGTTTTAGTTTTAACAGCCTCTTGAAGATCCGCATTCTAGTTTTCACATTGTCTAAAATACTTCTCGCATCACTTGTGTTAAAAGGATTGTTTGAAGACATTTGTTCAATGTTCGAAAGAGATTTTGAGACAACAACCGGTTTTGAAACCGGTTTTGAAACTTGTTTTGAAATAGACTTGACTTTGTTTGAAACACTTGGTGTGATGGAAAACTTTGACTTTTCTTTTGAGAAACAAAAGTAATTCCATTAATTTTGTTCCATTTGTTATAATCAATTGGTTTGATTTCGGATTCTTTTGTTTCATTTTTATCTACTCTCATCGATAGTTCTAACGCTTCAAGAGAATCATGAACAATTATAGGTTCATGCAAAGCTTTTCCATTATTCAACACATTCTGCTCTTTTCTCGAGCTTTCTTGAGGAAACAAGGAGGTGAGTTACCAAGAGCCATTTTTGTGTTGTATGAAAATACAGATTTGTTTGATTAATCAAGATATTGTTTGATTTAATGAATGACCCGTTGTAACAAGCAAATTTTCCAATTTTTGATTTTTTCATCTTTATCAAGAATTTCATCAAGAAGAGAATCTTCTCGCTTTGAAAAATCGAATCAACTGCTTTCTTCTCTTTTCAAGATCGAAAACATTGCTTTTTGTTTAGAAAGTTGGTCATTTAGATCGAAATTTCCTTGTTTAAAGATTTTATTTTCAAGTTCAAATTCACATCAAGTGTGTTATACTTGATTTGCAATTGTTGTTCTCTTAAAACGGAATTTCGATAACCAATTTCTAATTCGATTCTTTGTTTTTATGAAATTCAAAGGCTTTTGCTTCTCCTTGTAACTCTCAAGCTCGCGGTCAATTTAGCATTCGCGCCTTAACTTCGCGATTGACCGCTTTAACTTTCTCAATTTCAATGCCACGCTTATTGATTAATGTTTCAAAATAAGCACGTGTTTCCTCATCGGCCTCAAGATTTTGTGCCACACGCCTCCACTAGGATCCACATCCGAGTTTCGAGTTAGTATTGCTACAACTCGGATTGTCCATGTATGTATCATAAGTAGGTGCGGATGTCACGTAATGTTGTTCGTCATGAGTAAACACATCAAATATGACATTGTTATAGCATGGATCAATGATTGGTACCTCGATACATCATTGGCGCCATAGATGGAGGTGCGTCGAGTCGTGTCGTACTTAGTCTCCTCAAGATTTGCCATGAAGATGCAGTTCGCATTGATTTCCTCTAGGTCTTCCAAATCATCCATAATAGCCATAAAGTCATGTTCCTCAAGACTCAACCGCAAGTCCGATTTTCCTTTTGTGCTAACATGATAGCTTTATGAAGATACGCAAGATCCTTCTTTTTCGGCTTAGTAGGACAATTCCTTGCCATGTGACCCACTCCTTGACAGCTTGTAACACTTAACCCGATTACCTGATTCACATTTCCATAATTCCCAACGATCGAGCTGCAACATTCCCATTCGATTACCCATCGCTTATTCCCAACATTCGTCCCATCCGATTTCCAACATTCGACCCAACTGACACCCGATACGGAACCGCTGATTACCCATGTGAAATCCAAGAGCATATCCTCGTTGATTCCCAATAACTCCAACCATTTGATCTTGATGACCCATATTCAAACCCTACCGTGCAATTTTCCTGCTGCGAGTGTTTGATGAAATCCTATGGTTGTTGTTAGTTGGTGTGGAATAGCGACTTCTAAATGCTTTACCCAAGAATGCAAATGCATGTGACAAAGCCTCTTCTTGTTCGGGCCAGGATCGTGATTCCTTGTTCCCGGTATTGTGGATATTGTTGTTGTTGAATGACTTGTTGTTCGGTGGATAGAATTGTTGTTGAGGAAAACAACTTGTGGTTGTGGAATGTATTGTCGCAAGTTGTTGTTAGTGGAAGATGATGAAGCTTGTTGTTGTGTATTCACCGTAGTTTGAGTCTTTGCAATTAGTGCCAATGGATCATGATTCTTTGCTAATCTTTCTTTCCCGACTTCATTCACTTCATTTTGGTTTTGTTTCGAAAATCGTTGAGTTGATCAAAGTTCACTTGATGTAAGTCTTTTGTTTGGTTGACAATAGTGACATATCGTCCCCATTCTTCCGGTAGATTGTTCAGAACTTGATGTTACTCACGATAGTTCTGGTGCCAACTTGTTTCGATAAGCTCATTCATCAACGTGCAAAACCTTCCATAGTAGGATTCAATGGATTCTCCCGGAGTAGATGTAAACTTCTCCCATGCGCTTAGCGCCTTGTTCTCCGTGTCTTGTTGACCAATTTCGCTCCATGACAAAGCCGCCTAACACGCTCCCACATATCGAAAGCGCTTCACAACCGCTCACAAGAAAAAAGATGTCTCTTGGTAAACCCGGTTGGACAATATGAATTGCCATGTCATCTCGCTTCGACTTGCTTTCGATCCTCTTCAAGTATATTCGATTCCTTTTGAACACGAAAAGATGGTGGGACGGAGGTGTTGCATCGCAAGATTTCATGGTCTTGGACTTGTCGAGGTATGAAGGGTCCATTCGTAATGGATTGAATCATCAATTTTCCATTAGGTTTGGTCTTGATGTAACGAAGCATACGACTTGTCCATTGAAGATAACCACCTTTTTCCAACATAGGAGGACGGTTTTCGAACCGCCGCATGAATGTCTTGTTGAGTTGCCATTGATGAAGGTATGATATGATAAAGTTGATGTAGGATCGATTCAACGATAAAGGAGTTGTGTTTGATAAGATTATGCTCGGTTTGAAGTTTTGCTCAAAATCGACTCAGAACTTGTTCTTAGCCGTAAAATTTTCTCCCAAAATTTGAAATTCACTATAAAATTCAATTCTAAGGTTGTATGAAAATTTGAGTTTTGACAATTTTGACGCCAAATTTGACCGAAAAATTTGAATTTGGGTCCAAAATTTGAATTTTGACCAAAATTTTCCAAGTTATACCAAAATTTGAATTTCGTAAAAATTGAACGCTTAGACTCCCTAAAATTTAAATTTTACTCAAGTTTTCCCGCCAAAATTAAATTTGATTTTTTTAAAACCAATAAGCGAGAAAGAGCTTAGGCGTTAAAGAAGAAGTTACGCGTAGAATGCTTAGCGAGATGTAATTCGCGCGTAGGATGCTTAGGCGAGGATTCTTATGCGTAGACAGAACTTACGCGTAATACCCAACTTACGCGTAACAATAGAGTTATGCGTAGACTAAAAACTTAAACGTAGAATCCTTATGCGTAGGATTTACTTATGCGTAAGACAAGCTTAGGCGTAAGAAAATGCTTATGCGTAAGAGATTATACGCGTAAGATTTAGCTTATGCGTAAATCTAGGGTTTTGCCCAAAAATCCTTTACACTATCACAGTGTAAAAGATATCCAATAGTCGAAGTGTTCCACAAACTTATCCAAGTGAGGGAAGCACTGAGTAACCGTTGAAGCTCGAAGAATCTGCACCAAAAGCTTATGCGTAGAAACCAAAATTCTTACGCATAGAACCTTACGCGTAGGATTAGGGTTTTGACTTTTCTTACGCGTAAAAAGAGGGTTTTGACCAAAAGATGCTTACGCGTAAAAAATGCCCAGAAATGCAAAAACGCTACTTTTTCACCCAAAAACACGATTCCAAACGATTTCTTTTGCACAAACTTCTTCCAAAACACTTAAAGATCAATAAAGTCTACAACTTTAACCTTAAAACCTCGTAAAAATCAAAACTTTAAGCAAAAAAGCCCACGTTTATATGAAAAACGCAACTTTTGTTTGTAAAGCTTTAACAAAACGTAACACAAACACTCCTAAACCATTGTTAGGCGATTGATACCAATTGTAGGACCTTAAATATATCAACCTTATCACACTACCCACCTTATCACACGATAAGAAGAACACGAACCACACAAAGCTTGTGATATGCATAAGGAATAAGAAAGAAAGATTAAGAAGAAGATGGTGACTTGAAGATATGTATTCGTATGTATATGTTTAGAGAAAAGAGAGAAGAAGATGAAACAATATTTCATAAGAAACACACACACACACACACACATTCACACACCCTCAAATGAGACTTTGAGGGTATTTATAGTACAAGTAACTAGATGCCCTAATGGGCTTTGGTTTGGGCCTGGATGGACTTGGATTGGATAATGAACTTATACAAGGCTAGCTTAACATAACTATTAGCCATTTAGCTTAGCCCAATCCACGAGCCCGTTGACTATTCTAGTACGATATCTAACACACGTTACAAAGTTCCTAAACGTGAATGACCATCACTTCTAAACCTAATGGTTTATGTGGTGTTGCTAAAATTTTCTTGGTGTGTTAGATCCAAAGGAATTCGTTAAATCTAAAGGACTTTAAGTAGTGTTTGATTTTGAAAATTTCATTTTGACTCACTTCCAATAATTATATACTAATATATATTTAATTTCTAACGCTTCACATGTATCACTAGACTCTAGAGTTCTTGAAAGTTTGGAGTTAAATTTGAATTTTCGATTCAAGTTAAGGATGAAAAAAATACCAAAAATGATGAAAAGACCAAAAAGATTGTTATGAACTTGTGTACATTTGAAATGAGTGTTGAAACTTGAGTTAAAACTGACACGAAGGGGAAGCTTGCATAGTATATGACAATTTCTCATTATCTCATTGGCCATATACTTGGAATAACAAAAAATAATGTTACGAGAACCAAATTATATTACTCTCATATGCCTTGATATATTTTGGATGGTGCATCCTTAAGATAAAGAGATGAAAAATAACGTATAATTGATACGTTATATCTATCTAGACAACACAATACAAAGTTGGCATGTGAGAAAAAAAATTTCAGTTACATTTTAATTATTTTATGTTTTATTTATAAACGTCAAAGGAAACACTTTAGCTACATTTCACAAATATAATTGGAATTCTTAAACTCGCTCAACGTGAGCGGATTGCCTCCTCATTACTTGCGTTTGAAAATTGGATGCCCGATTATTCTTTTAAAGAATCTCGATCCGGCAAATGGATTATGTAATGGCACGAGGTTGATATGCAACTTGATCCTAATGTCATCAATGTTGAGATTGCTGTTGGACAGCACACTGGAGTTAGAGTGCTCTTGCCAAGAATTCTTCTTGCTCCATCTGAAGAAGACATGTTCCCTTTCAAACTAAAGAGAACACAATTTCCTGTGCAACTTAGCTTTGCGATGACTATTAATAAAGCTCAGGGCCAAACAATTCCAAATGTGGGTGTCTATTTGCTCGATTCTGCTTTCTCGCATGACCGCCTTTATGTGGCATTGTCTGAGGGATATCCCGTAGAACAAAAAGTATTGGCTAAACCAACAAAGAGTTCCGTCAAGAAGGAATTTATACCTCAAATGTCGTGTTTCAAGAAGTTTTATGCGACGATTAGCGTGCGTTGTTAGTTAGTATTTCATTATTGATGTAATGTTTTATTTATATGTCGTTTGATACATGTTAAGAATTTTTGTTACAGTTGAATTATCGCATGTTACAACCGTTTGCAGTTACATTTTGATTTTTTCACGTTCTATTTTGAATGTCATACAAAACACTTACCACGCAATCGCATATCGTTAATTGTCTGCCGATAAGAACCGCTGCCGCTAAAAACTGCTGCAGCCAGACGCGGGTACTTGCCTAGTTTATATAAATATACGTATTCCTATAGCTTAGCTGCAACTACGGATATATTAAAGAATATGTTGTAATGTTATGATACATATGAATTATGTGATTTTAGACCAAACATATATTTGAAACCAACATCATGGTCCTCGTTTATATCATATCTAAATCGATATTATATATAAAGAAAAACTCACATTTTTAAAGTGAAAATTAATAAAATTATATATGAAACCAAAAACTTTTATTATTATTTTCGCTTTATAGTCCATTAACCTATATTATTTTTATTCAGTTTAAATCGTGTTTAATCCCAAATTATTAAACTATTATTATTTTTTGTTTATAACCCATAAACTTATTTTTATCACTACAACTATCTGCTATAAAATCACGTTGCTATACACGATACTCGTCTAGTAAGAAAAAAAGTATACACAGAATACAAATGATGTAACCCAAAATATATTCTTCATTTTGTGAATATCTTGTTTAATGACAATAAATGTGTGATTGGTAACTGCATTTAAAAAGAAAAGAAAAGAAAAAAGCGTGTAGAATATTAAATGTTAAGAATCCAAAAATATGTATATGGAATTAACCTTGCATGGGTGCAAAAATATGTATATGGAATTAACCTTGCATGGGTGCATGCCTCATAAATACCAGGCTCCAGGTACTTAATGTTTTGTGCATATATATTTCACAATGGAAAAAAGCTTTGTTTGTTTTTTCTTCTTCTTCTACATGTTGTTAACTACAAACTTCATGATGGGTATGGCTAGCTTCACTAAAAAAATAATAATGTGGTACTGGTAAGACATTTGTCGATCGTATTAAAATGTCATTTTTTTGTTATTATATCGTCTGACGTCATCTTGTATTGTTTTTGTTGCGCAGCAGGCTTAATTAGGAGGTGAACCTTCTTATCATGTTCTTGCTTCTGGAAATTGTTCACATGATGATTGTGAAAATCTCTGCAAAACGGTTAAACCTCCAAAGTTAAAATTAGTAGTATGTGTCAAGTGTGAAGGAAATACATGTAATTGCTGTAATGTCAACTAATTTGCATGTTGCTAGCTCACCATATAAAAGGCTAGCTTATTTGAATATCTACATGATCGGATATCTATTATAAAGCCGTGCTCTTTTTCTTGGGACACATTTTTGGTGTTTGGTTGTTGATATGTTTAATTTTCTTCTTTATTTTGGTTTGTCATGTGTATCAATTACTTTCTAATGGGTAGTTTGGGAATAGGTAATCGCTATGTTGTATCGCAATAAGCTGATAAGCCTTTTTCGCTTTTCAGATAATAGAGGTATGTGTGCTGATGTTAAACGTCATCATCCACGCCAACAGTTGTGTGTGATTTAGATTGAAATGTTTAAATTAAAAGCCAAGTCAACAGCTGATTGTGATTTGGCGGGTTTTTTAAGTGTTTAGATTAAAGTATTTATTGAAAAAAAGCCATGTCACCATCCATGTCATCGAAAACTGCCACATCATTAGTGATTTAGTGCGTGTATGACGGTTTCCGGAGGTGTACGGTGTGTGTGTGTGTGATCTATGGTGTATTTGACGGTGGTTGGATGTTGTGTTCGAATCATTAAAGGCTTGAAACGAGTGAATTCGATTCAAGCTGCCATGTCACCATTCACACCATCCACATCATGGTTAACTGCCATGTCAGCAGTGATTTAGAATGTGTGTATTACCTAGTGTGTGTTTGATGGTGGCCGGCGGTAGGAAAAATGTAATTTCGTACTAATAGTTATTTAGTGAAGCCATGTCACCATCCACGTCATAAAAAATGCCATGTCAGTATCGACTTTGTGTCTGCTTGGTCTGAGGTGGTGGTTGGGTGTAGGCGTGAAAATATATTTAACAAAAAAAATGTTGAAACAAGCCATGTAACAGTCCACGTTGTCATAAAATGCCACGTCGTTAAAAAGTGCAGTTTATATGATAAATAGTCCATGATTGGATAAACGAGCTTACCTTTATTGGACTGATACCCGTCGTTCATTCTACACTACAGTAAGTCTTAACACCTTCTTTTTGTTTGTTCATAGTATTTATTTAGAACAGCATATAGATTAACCTTGAAACAAGCAAACCTTTGATGTAATATATGTGAAGTTGTATAGTATTCGTGTTTGATAATACTGAATTTATAAGTTCTAGAAAAAATATCGTCCGGTGAACATCAACAATAAGAACTTAAGTTCTAAACTATCTGTTTTTTAGCCATTATTTTATAGTTAATGTTTTTGGTCTTGTTCAAACATATCTAAAATGGGGTAATCAGTCGTTTGTTGATGCATCGGCATTTTCATTTTCTTTAATTTTAGTCTTTTTCGCTATCTTTGTAAGTTTATTTTTGATGACTATAGCTTCTTGTATGATGATACAGATCGAAATCAGTTGAGGAATCAAGAAAAGATTTATCAGTATATCCGCATCGTGAGTCTTTGATGAAAGCAGTTGAAGATCATCAGGTCTACCCTTTGCATTACCAGCTCAAATATAAATTAATTTTTATACAAACTCGTGGTGAAACAGTTTTTGGGGATTCATATATGACTGATTGTGATGTCGTTTTAGGTTCTTGTCATTGTTGGAGAAGCTGGTGTGGGGAAGACTACGCAAATACCTCAGTATTTGCATGAAGCTGGATACTCAAAAGCCGGAAAGGTATATTGGATTATTTTTTTCACTGCAACAGCGCTTTTGGGGTCGTTTTTGTTTTTAACCTTTTTTCTAATGCTATTAGGTTGGGTATTCTACACAATCTCAAGATTGTACTTCTCCTGGGACACTCATTCAAGTACATGACTGACCCGATGTTGATACAAGAGCTTCTTCATGAACCTAATTCGTTCAAATACAGGTATACCTAAGATTGTGTTGATTAGCTTTTCTTCTTTATCTCAAACGGTCAAATAATAAGAATACATCCACCTACTCAAAGTAGGCCGGAGTGTATTCAAAGAAAAACATCAATTTTGACCAAACCATTTGCGCCAAATGGTATGGCTTTGTTTCATGCGTAATTATTATTGGAAAAGGGCGGGAAAAGTGTTAGCGGGTCAATTCTGCCATTCTGACCCGTACTAAAATGACTAATTTTTATCCACCACCTGCAACTTGTTAGCCATGCTGTGATTTTGGAGAAAAGCCCAAGAGCTACTTTTAGCTTTGCGTGCACTTGATACAGATGGTGCATTGGCACTTGTTGGTAGAAAGATGATTGAATTCCCATTCGGTGCAATGCTGTCAAGGATGATTGTCGCATCTGACAAGTACAAATGCTCTGAAGAGATCATCACAATTGCTGCCATGTTTGTTGGGATTTTAGAACTAAGTTAACCATTAACCTCTACGATTACGCAGCGGATAAGGATCTAGTATTTGCAATTATGTTAAGCACGTAATTAATAAACACATAATTAATACAATATTAATTAATAAAAAGGGATATAGAAAAGCTAACCTTGCTTGGCAATTGATCTCTAGTAACGGAACAAGAAACCAAAACGAAACCTTAAGTATCTAAAATAGATACCTCGAAGAGTATCACACACAAACCCAATTAACATATACGTTCGATTAAAACGCTAGTCGAGAACGTATTAAAACCCATTCAAAACAAGTGACCCACTTGAATATCATACGAATTAGAAAAATCACCCAAGACATGCTTGTTTTCTGTCCGAGTACCACAACAGCTCAAAAGCTGTTATTCTTCAATTACCCGATATCGGACATAATGGTCCAATAACTTCCTGCTTTGTTGTCCGAGATAAGACACAAACAGAATACCAACCTTACCTTTGCTGCTACTATTCGTAGACTAGGAATTAACAGCAACCTCTAATTGTTTAAATCTTTTCATGGACCAAGTCAAAGTAAAAGGAAACAAACCAATCAAAACCCTTAATTGACTTGTAGTCAAATTGGAAAAGAGGCAGGACCTTAGAATTGGTTTAGGGATATCAGTAGGTTGATCGTATAATGCATGCATGTATGTCGTGGGTTGACCTCTTAAAGATAATAGTATATATCGTGTATCTCATCATTGAGGTGTAGGGATGTTTGTTTATATAGCAAACTAAACTAACCTTTACATGGGTCAAGACTTGGTCAACAAGTTTCAAGCCCAAGCAACCCATCCCTTGCCCGACCAGTTGGAGAATCAAGGCCCAAGGCAGCCAACTAAACGACCCATATAAACAAGCCTAAAGCTCATGTGTCGTTCATTGTGATCGGGTCAAGTTCATGCATATATATCGGGTATATATTCAAGTTATAATACGTTCAACACGTATACTCGTGTTTATCGTGTGTGCCCCCATCGGCTCACACACTTCTAGTCGTTTACGTGTGTTTATAACTCCCACAAACCAACAGCTCCACTTAGGAGTTGGAGTGTCGAATGGCACACAAAACTAACGACGGAAACGCCTAGCAAACGCTCTCACTCGCTTTTAACTAAAAGTGTCCGAGAGAATAGTTTCGTAAAGTTTCTCAAGAGTATAGTCATTCAATGTCTTGCTCTAATCATCCTTTGTTATAGATACCGTTAAACCATGGATTATGGATCTTAAATCATTCCATATAGTTTAACCATTTAGAATCTCGTTATAGATTTTAATTCAGATATACCAAATATAATCAAGAATCATCTTGCATTACCCTTCGGGTCCGCCGACAGCTTATCCGATTAACCGGAGAGGCGCCATAGTATCTTTCTCGCACATATCAAGTGGAGTAACAAACTTTATTGACTACAAGTGTTGTGGATGTCGCTCACATCACTCCAAATATAGCTTTTATAACTACCTTGTTCGATATAGCGCCATGATACTTACAAAAAATGATATCCACACATACGTAACTTGCTTGCATCTCAAGTCTAAGGACTAAGATAACAAACCATTTTCAATATTTTACTTATGACAAGGATCCAAAAGTAAATGTTTGAAAGTTGGGGAATCCAATATGCATCTCTAGTGAATACATATGAGTTTGGCGGAACAATCCACATTCTCGTTAGAATATAACCAACACTCACATTTGCTTTACATAACAATATTCCCATATTGTTAATGACAATGAACATATTTAGAATAATAAAATTATTCAAGGATTAAACATGCAAATATAGGATAACAATTAATATATGAATGAATAACAAATACCAAGTATCTTTATTCATCATAAAGTAAAAATTGTCTATCAATCCCAATTATCCAAATACTAAAACAGATATGCATGAAACTAATTTAGTAAGTTGAAGTCTAATGTTTCCAACATTCTCAACCTTTCTTTTACAAGAAAATACTAAATAGTTATCTCAGTAAACTTTCCGAATACTTGTTTCAAATTTTACATATAGTAAGTGATTTGAAATATAAGATTAGTGTCTTATCTCATATGCTCATACTATTGCAAGAGTTATAGTATGGAGATGTCGCCCTACCTTGCATGAGGTATTAGAAATCAACGACATATCGACACCATCTTTACGCTTCTAAAAGTGTAAAGTATTCTCATTCCTTAATGTGTAATGCAACAATGCTCTATGTTGAGCATAGCTAGTTAGCGATTTATCATAAATGATAAAATCCTACTACAACTAGTATTATAATCCTCTAGCATCATTTGTATTTATACAACACTATGCTTTATAATTCAGTAAACATTTATAAAACAATAATCTAAACACTCTCAATTAGATATTGTTGTTTTCACTCATTTTGTTCTTGTACAAAAGCAACAACTAGTCTTATACACAATATAATATATACATGATAAATCCTTAGTTAAAACAACATAAGGTTTTCATCCATGTTATAAACTATTCCTAGTGAAAATATACCATTTAAGACTTGCTTGTATAATATATTGCATTTGTGTTACACTTAATTTTCCGCATTTGTTTATTCCAGATAAACATTTATTCCAAGGTTGTTTGTTTTATTCCCTAAATTCCAAGTGAAGTTTCATTCCAAGCTTAAGGATCAATATCTAGCTTAAATAGAATGATATCTTCAGCATGTAAATTTTAAGGAAAAACACAATGCTCCCACTCAATGTCAGATGTACTCAAGAGTTATCTTAATTCAATCAGAATCATATTGTAATTAAATTCAAGATCTCAGCTCTTAGATGCATGATTCAATCCAAACTTGGATTGCATAAATATTGTATACTACATAAAGATTATATAGATTCATAACCCTTTTGATTACACACCGTCCTCGCAAAAGGTAATCATAAAGAACGAGTTACAAAATCTAATTGTCATATTCAACATACTAATCACATGTATGATAATTAAATATCTTTATATAATTAATGCATGTATTATATAAGAAAATTTAATCACAGTCAATTGCTTAAGTATGATTAAAAATTTCTTATTAAATGCCAAACATTAACATGTATACAATTTTGTCCTTGTGAGTCATTCTTCAAAAGAAACTCATTCCAACCTCATAGGTTAACCGTTAGGCGAAATAACAATCAATCACAAAACTCGATTTGCCTTTTAAGGATCAGATCTTATCATTCATAGTTTTAAAACATTTATCGATTCAAGATGTGATAATGTTCTAGTAGTTAGCTGATTTACAACAATCTTCTAAGTTACATCCCTCAGCATTGATATAAAATATCACTAAAGTGATGAGGCATCCTTTCGGATTTATGAATGAGACTAATCATTATACTTCGGTCAACATTTTCATGTTTAACCTTAGTATGACATTAATAAGTAGATTTTAGAAGGTTAAGTATTTTGTTCTCAAAATCTTTGAGATATGTATATACCCCCATTTACTTTTGTAAGTAGAGACATTTCTCTAAATACTAAGTATTTAAGCAACAAAAAATTGTTCTTTATGGAGAACCACAAAATACATTTGAAGTTCTTATCTCAAGATTTGTTAATAAAATGCTTCATAATATTTTAATAAATTCAGAACTTAAATCAAGACATAATGAAATTCCTTCCAAAAACTCAAATTAGGGTTTATGTAAAAACTCTAATTTAGTATCACTCTTTAACCAAAAGTTCTAGCAATAGTTTTTGTGTTTGGTCAAGCCAGGAAGAACACCAAAACTACAATCTTCAAGCTAGGAAGTGTAGAAAAATTAAAAATCCAAAAGGGTTTAGGATTCAATTGGTTTGAGGAAAACCTAAAATCCCTAATGAATTGGGGTTTTCAAGCATGGGTTGTCTTGAATACCTTCTAGGTTTGAACTATATTGAGTGTATCCATGACACACACAATTTCTAACCTTGAAATGTTTTGGAGGTAGAGCAATTAAAGCTATCAGGAACCAAACTTTATGAATAAGGTTTGATCCAACACATTAGACATACCATAATGAAGTGGTATCCTATGAGTTATTAGAATTGTAAAACTATATCAGAATTCTATAAATAACTTAATTCTCTTTGGATCAAATACTTGTCAATTGGGTAGAGCCAAATTGCATATAAAGTATTCACAAACCAAGTGCATGCAATAATGTATATTCATTGAAAAATACAAGAACCTTATGTTCACGTGTTCACAAGAAGACATAACTGTTCAAGTATTATATGTTCATGTGTTTACAAGAAAACAGAACATGTCAATAATACATTATAAGTCTTTGAATGATTCAAAGGCCTTATGTTTATGTGTTAACGAGAAGACATAACACATTTATTATATATACTTTATGTTATAAGTCATTGATAAATTCAAGGACTTTATAATTATGTCTTAACATGTAAGCATAATTATACTAACAAAAGTAATTACAAACGCAAACAATTGAGTTCTATAGTAATTTCAAGTTAATTTTATACTTCAAAATTATGATCATTATCATATAACCATAATTATGTTGACTAAAACATGTAGTCAAATGTTGAAGTATCTTTACACTATATCATGACATTTGAATGTAGTAAGGCAACAAACATCTAGCATGTTCACGTCCTAGTAGAATCATTATTAGAATGTAGTAGGGCAATAAACATCTCATGTGTTTAAGTCCTAGTAGAATTCTTATTTACATGTAGTAGGGCATTAAACATCTAACGTTTTTAAGTCCTAGTAGAATTATTAGATTCTTTTACCTTGTGGTCAAGAGTTACCAATAATATTGTCGTTCCTTGCACACACTTTGAGATTTCTCCCACTTGTGTAAGATACAACATCATATTATAAAAACAAACAATACGTGATTGTTCAAACGATATGATAATGTCATAGATATCATAAGTAGTTTTAGAACAATAACCTGTAATAAGGAATTGTGGATTATTATTCTATAGATAACATTTCAGGAAGCGAAAACAGGAAGGCAATGAGTTATCTGATAAAATAAAATGCAATTTTCCTTTAAGCAATGTATAACAACCCGCAATTTTACAGGTCCTTACTCAACCTTAAAGCTCAAAATAATTTATTCATATTCACTTTCGCGTATCACTTTTGAGAATCGACACTACACGCCAGATCGACACATCATTAGTAATGGCATAAATCCAATAACTAATATTCGGAGTCAATAATTTTGTTGTCACATGTCTTTTATAAAAACGTTCCTAAATTTTATATTTTTACATTCATACCGAACCAAGGTATCATGTTTACGTTAGAGCTTAACAAGACACTGATTATAAAAAATAAACTTAATAAATACCAATAATAATAAAAACTTTTATAATATATATCTTTTTTCTCTTTGTCGTTTTCTTCCTTCTCTCTCCCAACAGTATCCCTATAACCCCTCCCCTATCCCTCTCTCATATCCTTTTCAGCCAAACATTTGATATATCACTTTCAACACTTTTCTGCTACTTCTCTCCTTCCCAAGAAAAGGTCACGCGGGCTCCTGAAATCCATCAAGGTGAAAGTGATTTTTCACAGTTTCATCTCTATCACGAGACCGACATCATGAAAGCTTGGTCAAGATTATCTTTTTTTTTTTCTTTTCTTATGGTCGCCGATCCACGTAGTTTCACATATTTCTTCATCAATTTCACACTCACAATTATCATTTTGGTATCTTGGATTCAAGATCTACTTGCTTTGGGTTTTTGCTTGAACTGGATAGATTTTGGGTTACTCTCTTTGCTTCTTGATCTCCTGTCAATCGGCACACATAAGAACACCTTGTAAGGATCTTTGTTTTTTTTACACTTTTTAAGTTCTTGATCTTGGTTTTGTTAATAGCATTGTAAAATTTATATTAGAAGTTCATGAATTTTTGGATGATAAATCATTAAACCTTATGTTTTGATCGACCCACTTATGTGGGAAAGATTGGTTTTGTTTTGTTGATCTTGTGTGGCACTAAAGTTTAACATATGAATGAACACAAAATGAACCAAAGAAAAATATATCCTGTACAATTAAGTGTCGGCTCAATGGATTAATAAAAATGCTTAAATTTTGTTTTGCTTATCATTATGCGTAATGGTTTGTTTCGACATGAATGGCGTGCCATGTTTGGCTGTGTTCGCGGTCGAACCACACTGGGATTGCTTTCATTTGATTATGTTACTTCCCCTTGAGTGAACAATTTCAAAAGAGTTAATATATTAACAAGGGTGAGTTGTTTAAAGTTGGATTTGATATGGGTTGTGTTGAATTGGTCGAACTAGGAAGGTCATAGCAGTAAGGTATTTTGGATTTTGCTCATTTCACAACTAGTACTAGTAAAGGTGTTTGAATAACTGGATTTGACCTTGTGTTTTGCCATTTTATTTTCAAAACCAGACTTTGCAAATTTAAGGGATAAAAGTATTTGGAGTTGATTATATTTTGAACTTGGAATTGTTTTTTTTGGCTTACTATGTTCGACCAAAGTCGTCGTCAAGTATAACCCACCTCGGGTCAACAAAAGACAAGTGTTAATCACATTTTTCCCTTAATAACTGGTTAAATGTTAAAACTCATTTGACATAAATTTGGAACTTGGATTGGTAGTGAGTTGTGCCATCGTGTGGCTGTTGGGCCGAGCCGAACCAAGCCCACACCGAGAGTCCATTAATAAGAGGGTGTGTTTATTTTATGATCGGGCCACAGCCCACTTACCGCAGGATACGTTTATTGGGCCAAAGCCCACTAACGTACGAGTATGTTTTGAGCACATAATTTATATCGAGTCCTAAACCATACTTTATAACTCAAGACATTATATACTTAACACGTACAAACAAACTCTTTTATACCCATAAGACTTACACAACTAAACTTGTAAAGTTTTGAACATGTTTATCGATTATATCGCCTAATTATCCAATATAAACTTGATGTGGTTTATAAAAACTTACTTATCTTTTATAAACTATAAAACGACTATTTACTTAACATATATATGGGTCATGCCCAATTTTTGACAAATATACCTATCACATTTTTATAATGACAAGTAGAAAATTTATATCGTAACTTACATTAAATTGCAAAGGTATAAGTGTATGCATTTTCGGTTAAATATATAATTACGCCTTATAATATATGTAATTATTTTTCTCAGATATTGTCTTCATCGAACCGATGTCTCGCTCATCCTAGACATACTTTCTATTTTATATATATATATATATATATATATATATATATATATATATATATATATATATATATATATATAAGCCAACACACAAACATTTGAAAAATCATTTTAAACTTAAATATTGCCACACAAGCAACAACAACCCTGACATTGTAAAACTTAAAAAGTTTATTTAAACTTATCGAGTCTTAAACATAAGTCTGTAAGCTAAACTTACCATACTAATCTAGGTCGCGTGTCGGTGCCATCCACTAGTTCTATTGGACTACTTTAAACCGCTAATTTACTAAGGTGAGTTCTCGTAGCCCTTTTTTCATAATATTTTCCTTGGGGAAAATGGTACTCAAATGATGTTTTAACTGCTTTTATGTTGTGCTAAACTGCTTACATGTTTTGGACAATATGCGCTTTGATTGATATATGTGACTACTTTGTGATGATAAATTGTGTTTCATGTATGCACAACTGCTTAACTCCGCTTGGAGCCGAAACAAGTTTGATAGTACTATCTCGGGTAGCTCCTCACTATTGGTAGCAAGTGTAACATTATTGGTAGGTTCGGTTGTCGCTAGCACTGTGTTTCATATTCGCATATCTTGCTCACTATTGTCCCACGCTACTAAGCACAACTTTGTGGTTTAACTCTTAAACCTACGAGCTCACCAACTTTATGTTGACGTTTTCAAGTATCCATTTTCAGGTGTTAAGATTGAAGTTGCATAAGAGGTTGAGTAATGGCCTGGCCTAGCAGACATAAGACTAGACTCTACCGGGCTGTGTTCCCGAGGAGTTATGCATTTGGAAATGCCCCCTTAAGACTTCATTATTGTGAACTTATGTAGTAAGACTTGTATCCACCGTATTATGGATCATTGTAACTTTGACTTGTGTTATGATGAATGCATTTAGTATTTATCTATTTTGACACCTTGTGTTCTTGGTTATGAAGTCATACCAGAATGTCATTCCGTCATACCATTTTTTGGGTGTGACAGATTAGCATCGAGCCTTGGTTATAGAGAATTAGTGGTTTAACCTAGACTATAACCTAAGAACCTTCATATAGTTTGCATTATAGGACCTACATGCGCGGTTATGTGTTAGTGCCAAGTATATGCCTTAGAACCCTTCTTGAATTGTGTCATTTATTTTAAACCCTTGTTCTTAAACAACTTGCACCTAAATTTCAAGACTGTTCTTGTTTGACTGGGTTGCGAAATTTATATGGGTGCGAGTTGTTAATTAACTTAATGGATTTGAGGAATTGACTTGAGGATAGAATATAGGCTAGATGGCGCGAAGTGATGATGATAAGTTAATGTGGCGTGATGTTATTCTAAAAACGCCTGGCCAACGTTTTTATAATAACATGATGCGACATGGACTTATCAAATTCATGGATCGTCAAATAGAAAGATGGACATAGGACTGCGATACGTATACCGACCTACCATTCCTTCCTCCTAACTAACGTTTATCAATCGCCCTCCTGATAGAAATCATGCCTCCAAGAAGATCGACTCGAGTTAACCGTGGTGGTGCAGCCCAGAGGGGTGGAAGGACTGGTGGACGAGGTGGTAGAGGAGGTGGTCGCGGCACTGGGAATGACAGTAACAACAATGAAAACCATGACCTGTCCGCCATGATCGCCGAGCAACTACAGGGTTTGCTACCCACTATCGTCACTCAAGTTGGCGATCACATCAGTAACCTAGGGAACAATGGAAGCGGGAATGACCATGCAAACAACGTTGCTGGAAGTGACCACAATAATGATGGCAACAACAACGGTGATGGCAACAACAACAATGGTGGCAGAGGATGCTCATACAAGGAATTTTCAGCATGCAAGCCGATGGACTTTGATGGCAATGGAGGTGCGTTAGCTTATACTCGATGGGTTGAAAAGATGGAGTCGGTGATTGACATAAGTGACTGTGCGACCCACCAAAAGGTGAAGTATGCCACATGTTCATTGGTTGGGAAAGCATTGACTTGGTGGAACACGCAAATTCAAGCCAGAGGTAGGGAAGCTGCCATAGGCATGACTTGGGATGACTTTAAGGCATTGTTGAAGGAGGAGTACTGCCCAAGCAATGAAATGCAAAAGTTAGAGAATGAGTTCGAACCACGCTATGGTGGGGTCGGTCATGCCGCTTACACAGATCGGTTCCATGAACCAGCCAAGTCGGTTCCTCATCTAGTCACCCCGAGTCAAAGAGAATTAAGAGGTAAATCTATGGGTTGGTTCCCGAGATTCATGGATGGTGAAAGCGATCGAGCTCGCTACTATACAGAGTGCAATCGAATCGCAACCTTAATGATGAAATGGTCGAAATGGGAAGTTGTCCAAGAGTGGTGATAAGAGGAAGGTCGAGCGAGCCAAGTAAACAAGGAAGTGCAAAGGGTGACAATAAGCGAAATGGGGAAAAGGATTCGTAGCAACAACCACGGACAAGAAAGGTTATGTGGGTTCTCACCCCAAGTGTGCCAAATGTAACTACCATCACCCGGAGACTACGCCATGTCAAGTGTGTTTCAATTTCAAAAAGGGTGGTCACATGGCAAAAGATTGCCGGGCAGTCGCTAAACTGGTGGCACCAATAAATACCGTTAACCCAAGGGCATGTTATGAATGTGGAAACCCGAATCATCTTCGGAATGCGTGTCCTAGGTTGATTGGGACACGAGGACAAGTACAGAACAACCAGAATCAGGCTTTAGCAATTGGTGGAAACTATGCAAACCGTGGTAACAATGGTAACCCAGATCGTGGTCGGGCATTTGTGATGAACGCTGAAGAAGGACGTCAGGACCCGAACATCGTGACGGTGCGTTCTCTTTAAACGACCACTATGCTACTCGTGCTATTTGATTCGTGCCGATTATAGTTTTGTCTCCACTAAATTCATGCCTTTGTTAAATATGGAACCCGATAGACTAGACTTTAGTTACGAAATTGAAATAGCAAGTGGTCAAAGGGTAGAAACAAATGAGATCGCTCATGGTGCACACTAGAATTAGAAGACCGTACCTTTAGGATCGACTTAATACCATTCGGATACGGAAGCTTCGACGTGATTGTGGGAATGGATTGGTTGTCTAAGCATAAGGCTGAAATAGTGTGTCATGAGAAGATGGTCCGAATACCACTACCAAATGGTGAGTTTCTTAAGGTCTATGGAGAGACACTTGAAGAAAAAGTGAGACACCTCACGAGCATGAAAGCAGATGTGCAGAAACTAGAAGGTATCCCAGTCGTTCAAAATTTCCTAGCAGTATTTCCCTACGACCTACCCGGATTACCCCCTTCACGAAGTTGAATTTGGATAGACCTAATTCTCGAGCAATGCCGGTTGCAAAGTCTCCCTATCGCTTGGCACCCATCGAAATGGAGGAGTTGTCTAATCAACTCAAGGAACTCCAAGACAAATGTTTCATTCGACCTAGTTCTTCGCCATGGGGAGCACCAAGATTGTTTGTCAAGAAGAAGGATGGTTCGCTTAGAGTGTGCATTGACTACCGGAATTAAACAAACTAACTATTAAGAATCGTTACCTCTCCCGAGGATCGATGACTTGTTTGATCAACTACAAGGCTCACGATACTTCTCCAAGATAGATCTTCGCTCCGCTACCATCGCCACGAGTACACGAAGACGACATCCCAAAATCGCGCTTAGAACTCGATATGGTCATTTCGAGTTTACGGTTATGCCTTTTGATTGACAAATGCGCCTGCGGTTTTCATGGACTTGATGAACCGAGTATGCAGGCCGTACCTGGACAAATTTGTTATCGTGTTCATCGATGACATTTTGATCTATTCCAAGACGAAAGAGGAGCATGAAATGCATCTGAAGTTAATCCTAGAGCTACTCAAGAAGGAGAAATTGTATGCCAAATTCTCGAAGTGTGAATTCTGGCTACAAGAAGTCCAATTCCTTGGACATGTGATTAACAAAGATGGTATTCATGTGGATCCCAGCAAGATCGAAGCAGTGAAGAATTGGAAAGCCCCTAAGTCCCCAACCGAAGTCCGCTCATTCTTAGGACTGGCAGGTTACTACCGACGATTCATTGCGAATTTCTCCAAGATTGCCAAACCTCTTACCTTGCTGACTCAAAAGAATAAGAAGTACGAATGGGGCGAAGGACAAGAAGAAGCCTTTCAAACCTTGAAGAACAATCTGTGTAATGCTCCACCGCCTCCCGATGGCCTCAAGATTTCAGAGTGTACTTGTGACGCATCATGTCAAGGTCTTGGTTGCGTATTAATGCAAAGAGGCAAAGTGATTGCCTATGCATCCCGACAGTTGAAGATTCATGAGAAAAACTATACCACTCATGATCTGGAGCTAGGTGCTGTAGTATTCGCTCTCAAGATATGGAGACATTACTTGTATGGGACGAAAAGTATTATCTATACTGATCACAAGAGTCTCCAACATATCTTCGATCAAAAAGAGTTGAATATGCGCCAAAGGAGATGGATAGAACTCTTCAGCGATTATGACTGTGAGATTCGCTACCACCCAGGTAAGGCGAACGTAGTAGCTGATGCTTTGAGTAGGAAGGAAAGACTCAAGCCGAGGAAGGTAAAAGCCATGAGTATAACCATACAGTCGGGTATCAAGGATAGGATACTAGAGGCTCAAAGAGAAGCATCCAAGGATATAGATGCACCCACAGAGAAACTACGAGGTCTAGGTAGTCAATTGGAGAAAAAGGGTGACGGTGGACTGTACTTTGTAGACCGAATATGGGTACCATTAAGTGGTGACGTAAGAATCCTAATCATGGACGAAGCACATAAATCGAGATACTCCGTCCACCCAGGAGCAGATAAAATGTATTACGACCTTAGAGAGTTGTATTGGTGGCCTGGAATGAAGAAAGACATAGCTATCTACGTTAGCAAATGCCTGACTTGCTCAAAGGTGAAGGCTGAACATCAGAAACCATCTGGTATGTTACAGCAACCGGAGATTCCCGAGTGGAAGTGGGAAAGGATAACCATGGACTTCATCACGAAGTTGCCAAGAACCAGCAGTGGACACGATTCAATCTGGGTTATTGTAGACAGATTGACTAAGTCTGCTCATTTCCTACCCATCCGAGAGGATTATAAGATGGATAAATTGGCAAGACTGTACATCAATGAAATAGTGGAAAGACATGGCGTGCCGATATCGATAATATCAGATCGGGATAGCCGTTTCACGTCAAACTTTTGGCAAGCATTGCAGAAGTCAATGGGAAAACGATTGGACATGAGTACAGCCTACCATCCGCAGACTGATGGTCAGAGTGAGCGTACTATACAAACCCTAGAAGACATGCTTAGGGTGTGTGCCATCGATTTCGGCGGAAATTGCGACACTCATCTTCCATTGGTCGAGTTCTCGTATAACAACAGTTACCATTCTAGCATAGATATGGCACCCTTCAAATCACTTTACGGACGAAAGTGTCGTTCACCCATTGCATGGGCAGAAGCCGGTGAAAGTCAAATGATTGGACCTGAGATAGTACTAGAAACCACTGAGAAGGTAATACAAATCAAGGATAGACTCAAGGCTGCACGTGACCGTCAGAAGAGCTATGCCGACAACCGACGAAGACCCCTAGAGTTTTGCGTTGGTGATCATGTGTTACTTAAAGTGTCACCTTGGAAAGGTGTAATGCGTTTTGTAAGAAAGGTAAATTAGCACCCAGGTATGTGGGACCATTTGTAACACCCCAAAATTATCGCAATGGAAGATTGTGTCACCGGGTATTACTTCATAGTTCACAAGACAAGTTACGTAAAACGACTCTAAATGAGACGTTTTGAAATAAATTATCATTCGATTAAAATATCGAGTTTACAAACCGGTCCCACAAGTTTGTACAAGTATAAAAGTACAACATAAAAGTTGTAAAGTTTTTCAATGATAATATATGCATTGTCTTCAAAATATTTTCCGTGCGCCTTCACATGCCATGCCGCCTAATTCCTTTCGAACCCGAGATAACATGCTAAAAGTGTCAACACAAAGGTTGAGTGAGTTCATAGGTTTGTAAGCAAAACAGTTGATCACAAGATATCAAGTTTATCAAAGTAGTAGGCTACGCCCATAGTGCGTTTGATTGCTTAACCGTCAATACAAACGATAAAAACCTCATAGGTTTGAAAACGATGAGTGGACAATATAGTTTATAGTATAATTGCAATGTGTACAATTATCTTCTTGAAAGTTATTATTGCTCTAAGCTCATGGCACTCACGATCGATCGTTGTATATATATCACCGGACGATATATATAGATAAATAACTTGCCCGGGTAGGTATTTTGCCATATACCTAGATAATCTCAAATATAGTGCGCCTTGTTATTTCCGATAACATAGACGGGTTCGTCAATTCGATAGGCCTATCCACAATATTTGCGCTCACTCCCGGTGATTAGTGGTCCATGATGTTGGGGACTTTTGGCATAAACAACTTAGTGGTTTGCAATAATACTGATCAAGGCATTCGGTTTTCAAGTAATTGTCCATAATAAAGCATTTTAGCATATAGTAAAGCAAGAGCATGTATCTCCCCCAAAAGAGTTTATAAAACAGTTAAACAAAAGTTGGGGCTATGAAACTCACTGTACTGATCAGCATCGGAGTGTAACGATATAATGTTTATCAACGGTAGAGTATGACAAGATCACGATCTTTAACGATTACCTACGAAAGCATAGTATTCGCGTTTTAGTATGGTGTACGATATAAGTGTACAAGTATATGTAGTATGTTGGCTTTCAATATGATGTTGTACATGAATCTTAAGTTAATGTATCCCTTAAGTGTTGTTTGGCCTATAGCCTTTTTATAAATAACCTCGTACCATCGTTCGGGCTATCAAAATCAAGAGGTCGTGTAGTGAACGTATGAGGAGCCAGAACACTTTAAATCGTAAATCCACAACTCGTCGATCGACACCCAAGAGGCCTCTTTATGATAATGAAATTCCTTACTATTGTAGTACTTATCATTTATAAGTAAGTATTTGACGAGACAAATGTTGTATAAAACATGTGTCGTGTTTCGTCAAAGACTATTGAGGAACTTGTGTGATAATATGATGATATAAGTTGTGTGTCGTGAAGTAGTTTATCATGCCATATGGTCATTACTTAGTTTGTCAAAGTGTAGCAAAGTCTAATCCAATGAACCAAGTTTTAAAACAAGAATCGACCATTAAGTCCAAACTAGCCGTGCGGCTAAATTATGTTTAAACAACTTGAGATGATATTCAAGGTCATTACTATGGTTATGTATAAGTTTAAAGACCTTAAGACAACAGCCTCGGCTTAACCTTGGCTTCGTTTCGGCCTCAAAGGATCAAAATACACTAAGTTTCCATGACCATGGTTGTTTTCTAGTCGCAACAGATCCGTTTAGTATTTGCTGTTTTTAAGACTTTTCGTTCACTTTCAGCTTACGTGCTCCCGAGTTTTTGAAGAAAATTTCATTCCGAGCAACTTTCGTGTTTTACACTTTTGCTGATTCGGAGCAGAAAAGGGTTTAAATCACGTTTTAAAATCGTTTCAAGAACTTTTGACTCAATATCAAGTTTTCATCTAGCCATCTTCTTTTAGCCATAACTTTTAACCATAAGTCCTTTTAAGTGATTCAAAAGCCCAAGTTTTAGTTTTACTTCCTCTAACAGCTTCTCAAGCTTAATCAAGTCCAAAGTCCAAATTTTACTTATATCAATTGTCTAATAACAAGTAATTACCTATATTTCATTGCGAAAGTTTGGTGCACATTCAGCCCTGCCAAAACGACCATAAGTTGAGTTCTACAACTTGTTTTGACACGCTGACTTTCGCCAAACTTCAAGTTTATGTCTTAGCTACATTTCATAAAACTGAGTCGACTTCCAGAAATGACCAGAACCATGGGCTTTTCCCAAATGAAGTCTGGTGTGCAGATTTTGACATGTTTTGCCATTTTGGCTCTCATTTACTCATCGGGATGAGTTATGAGGTGCGCCACCCGGCGAAACGACCATAAGACATAGCTCTACAAACATATCTTACTGAATTAACCTCAAATTTTACTGAGATGATCAGTTTAATCAATCTTTGGGACTGTTCCAGATTTCCATTTACAAAACCCACCTAAGGCTTGTTTTAGCTACTTTTCATGATCAAAACTTCATGTACAACATCAATCATGCCATATTACATATACTACTTATATCAAATTTACATCCAATAAATATTATTACAACCATATTGAATGAATAAGAAATATAAGACAAACTCTTACAAAGTTTGGTTGAGTAGTTACAAATAATCAAGCCTAACTTAATTTCAATCTTCAACCCTTGTCTTCAATCTTTAACCCAACTTGTACTAATCTTTATACCCTTGAAATAACCCATTTACTTCAGCCCCTAAACACCTTGTGTAACTCTTGTTTCAACCAAAGAATCACCAAAACAACTCTTGGACTAGTAGAAACATCTTAATCTTCATCTTTTATGTATAACTTAAAGTATGAATTAAAGTGATGATGGTGTTTTGGGTGTTGGTATGTACGGTGGAGAGGAGAGAATGAAAGAGATATTTTGTGTTTCTTATCCAAGAAGAATGTAGATGAGAAGTTATGTATAGGTAGTTATTAGTGATTAAGTTTACAAGTTAACATAGCAAAAGTCATGTGTGCAAGTGTAAGTGTTTGGTCAATTCAACACCACCACATTAATGAGTCTGGTGAGTCACCACTAATATGTTTATCACTTATGTGGTTATTTGGAGTTTTATGATATAACTTAGTTTTACAATATAGTTTGGTCCCGTAATTACTAATGTTAAGCCCTTAAGTCACGAAACTTAAAACCGGGTAACATAAAAATATAATACTTATGAAAATGTCAAAACTTATCAATATACTCCAACTAAGTATATTAAAGGTGTGATAAGTCTATTTGGGTGCGTCTATGTTGTTAAAACCTAATAACGTAGGTTTGAGCACGCCGACACGTAAAGAGTAAAATATTTACGTAAAAATAACAAAGTGGCAATAGTTCATATAAAATATGACTATTGATAAAAATAGAGTATTTTGAACACCTAGACTTATCGTAGTCTTGTGTTGACCGCGAGGAAAGTTTACACGATTAAACTTTCGTAATTATTAAAGTCACAACTTTAAATAATTATTTATAGCCAAAGGTGAACAAAATGTTCAGTGTAATAATTCAAACAGTTGAATTATTTAACTTGGGAAATTATCGGTTACTACCGATTCTGATTTGCTTTTACGTTACGGTAAAAGTCAAATAGTAAAAAGTCAAAGTCAACTTTTAAGAAGTCAAAGGGTAAAATAGTCATTTTACCTTATGAAAATTTACGGGTTGCTACAGCCTCCACCAGTTACGGAAATCATGTCCTCATGATTTAGTTCGTGTTATGAGTTAATGATGTTCCCGAGAAGAGGTGAGGGGTACTTCTGTAATGGAACTTCGTCACAAAGTTCAGTGAGTGTTATCTACTAACGGTATATTTGAGTTCATCTTCACGTTCCTACGTGAATTCAGGACCTCTTCTAGAGTTCCATTGAGTGTTGACAATAGGAATGCGACTTTTCTTAAGTCGTTTGACCTCATGGTCCGTGATCTCAGTAGATTTTCCGATAAGATCAAACGTAAATCAATCTGGATCCCTTCCAGAGAAATAGGGAGTGTCTCATCAGTATGACACTTCTTCAGAATGCACACACAAAAGGTGGCGTGTACACTGCCAAGTTCGGGTAGTAGCTCGAGTCTGAAAGCTACCAGGCCAATTCTTGCTAATATCGTATAAAGTCCAATATATCTTAAGTTTGGTTTTTCTAATTTCCCCAAACGAATCATACCTTACCGCAACGAGGCTTTCAACAAAACCTTAATCCTAGTATGATATTTTGAAAGTTAACGCTTACATCTGTATAACCTTTCTGGTGATAATGTGTGGCCTAATATTGCGGGGCCAGGAAGTAAACATTGTACTAGATTCCTTACAAGGATTTCGTGATGGCAAGCTCGAAATTCTAATCGAGAATTGTGCTAAAGATTGCAAAGTCAAATATGCTGCAAGCATGCTCCTGGACAATGCTTTGTCAGGGTAAAATGTTGTTGCTCAATCTATTAGTTTTGAGAATACTCACTAGATTGCTTAGACTAAGTTGAAGAATTTGTAATCAAGAAGTATTGCCCTCGGAATGAGGTGCAAGGAATGGAGATGAAGTTTCCTTGTTGTAAGTGTTGTTGATATCATAACTTATATTCTTCGCTTTCAAGCGTTGGCAGTAGTGTGCCCAGTGATGATCTCAACCAATGAGAAGTTATGGGAAAAGTTCATCTCGAACTTCCATTCAAGATTTCAAGAGAATGTAGCTTCGTTTGATCACTCACACCGGATGAAACAATTCACATGTCTCGTAACCTAGTGGATCAAGTTATGCGAGCTTAGACGCGCTCAAGGATCTAACAATAGCAAAATAACAACATTAACAAACGGTGATGGGATGTGGAAAGTGAGAACCTTTCTAGAAATTATGTTCTCAAAATAATGGCCAACCAATAGGAGAAGCTCATGGGAAAGCTTATGTGATGGATAATGGGACATCGCACCCAGTTTGTTAGTTCGAGACCGAACTAAGTCCATTAGTTCAAGAGTGTAACAAGCTCGTTAGCTCAATAATATGGAATACTTTGACTTATGCGACTCGTGCATAATCAAATCCGTGGCAACCGAATTATGTTCTTGAAACATCCGATTCCATCTTGAAACATCTATCGATTCTATCTTGTCGGGTTTCAATTATGTTCTTGAAACATCCGATTCTATCGTCGGGTTTCAACTATGTTCTTGAAACATCCGATTCTATCGTCGTTTCAACTATGTTCTTGAAACATCCGATTCTATCGGATCGATTCTAAACATCGATTCAATCGATCGGGTTTCAATTATCTTTAACCAATTTTGTTAGCTCAACAAACGGTTCCATGTTTGTGAGGATTTGTAATATCAAAAGTGATAACTTAAGAATGAACTTAGGTTGTTCAAATGAGGTCTTAAGATTTTTGTTTGAGTGGTAAAACACTATCGTGTTTTCTAGATCTTTCAAAGAATACTAGTGATTCTTGAGTTCGAGTTCATATTCATGTCATATCGGATACAAATAAGCCCACTCATTTATAATTCATTACTTACATAAAGAAGCGTCCCAATTTATGCAAGTAAGAAATCATAAACTTATGGTTCGGCGATTTGAATTTCTTTATTTAAATGAAAAGGCGTCCCAGTCCATTTAAATAAGGATATTCCAAATCATCCTACTTAAGAATTTCCGACACAACACTCATACTTAATCGATGAGTTACAAGGTGGTGTATTATGAGACTTCGTAAGTGTTCCAAGAGTATGGAATGAATGTTCACACTCATCTTCGAAGATGAGGAGTTAAATAATAAGAGAGAATCAACATAGCGTTCAAAAGAATTGGTGAGTTCATCGTTATGAAGTAGTTTTCTCACAATGTTTGAGAAATACCAGTGAGACCATTGTGCACACACACAATGTCTTAGAAATAGATAAAACTATTGTGTATCTCTTAATGTCTGAGATATATTTAGGCCAATTGTGTATCTCACGATGTCTGAGATATATTTAAGTCAACTGTGTATCTCACGATGTTTGAGATATCTCACGATGTTTGAGATATAGACCATTGCATACTTACAATGTCTTAATAGTAATGAGACCATTGTATCAACTACAATGTCTAAGAAAGTTTCGTAGATCACAAATGTATATGATCGGGATATCTAGTTGTGCCATAATGCCTTGGAATAGGCATATGTAGCTATGTTTAGTCAATCATTTTAATATAAAGTCTTTATATAAAGAATACGGTATTGTGATAAGCAGTAGGCATGGCGCACGGAATGTTGAAGACAACAATGAGTGTTACGGCTTAAACATAAGAGGCAGCTATAGTCGAGGTTTAAATGCAACCTGGTTCTCTATAACTGAAGCTCTGATACCAATCTGTAACACCCCCAAAATTATCGCAGCGGAAGATTGTGTCACTGGGTATTACTTCATAGTTCACAGCACAAGTTACAGAAAACGACTCTAAATGAGACGTTTTGAAATAAATTATCATTCGATTAAAATATCAGAGTTTACAAACCGGTCCCACAAGTTTGTACAAGTATAAAAAGTACAACATAAAAGTTGTAAAGTTTTTCGAATGATAATATATGCATTGTCTTCAAAATATTTTCCGTGCGCCTTCACATGCCATGCCAGCTAATTCCTTTCGAACCTGAGATAACATGCTAAAGAGTGTCAACACAAAGGTTGAGTGAGTTCATAGGTTTGTAAGCAAAACAGTTGATCACAAGATATCAAGTTTATCAAAGTAGTAGGCTACGCCCATAGTGCGTTTGATTGCTTAACCGGTCAATACAAACGATAAAAACCTCATAGGTTTGAAAACGATGATGGACAATATAGTTTATAGTATAATTGCAATGTGTACAATTATCTTCTTGAAAGTTATTATTGCTCTAAGCTCATGGCACTCACGACTGACTGTTGTATATATATCACCGGACGATATATATAGATAATAACTTGCCCGGTAGGTATTTTGCCATATACCTAGATAATCTCAAATATAGTGTGCCTTGTTATTTCCGATAACATAGACGGGTTCGTCAATTCCGATAGGCCTATCCACAATATTTGCGCTCACTCCCGGTGATTAGTGGTCCATGATGTTGGGGACTTTTGGCATAAACAACTTAGTGGTTTGCAATAATACTGATCAAGGCATTCAGTTTACAAGTAATTGTCCATAATAAAGCATTTTAGCATATAGTAAAAGCAGAATCATGTGTATCTCCCCAAAGAGTTTATAAAACAGTTAAACAAAAGTTGGGGCTATGAAACTCACAGTAGTGATCAGCAGCGGAGTGTAACGATATAATGTTTATCAACGGTAGAGTATGACAAGATCACGATCTTTAACGATTACCTACGAAAGCATAGTATTCGCGTTTTAGTATGGTGTACGATATAAGTGTACAAGTATATGTAGTATGTTGGCTTATGATGTTGTACATGAATCTTAAGTTGATGTATCCCTTAAGTGTTGTTTGGCTTATAGCCCTTTTATAAATAACCTCGTACCATCGTTCGGGCTATCAAAATCAAGAGGTCGTGTAGTGAACGTATGAGGAGCCAGGACACTTTAAGTCATAAATCCACAACTCGTCGATCGACACCCAAGAGGCCTCTTTATGATAATGAAATTCCTTACTATTGTAGTACTTATCATTTATAAGTAAGTATTTGACGAGACAAATGTTGTATAAAACATGTGTCGTGTTTCGTCAAAGACTATTGAGGAACTTGTGTGATAATATGATGATATAAGTTGTGTGTCGTGAAGTAGTTTAACATGCCATATGGTCATTACTTAGTTTGTCAAAGTCTAGCAAAGTCTAATCCAATGAACCAAGTTTTAAAACAAGAATCGACCATTAAGTCCAAACTAGCCGTGCGGCTAAATTATGTTTAAACAACTTGAGATGATATTCAAGGTCATTACTATGGTTATGTATAAGTTTAAAGACCTTAAGACAACAGCCTCGGCTTAACCTTGGCTTCGTTTCGCCTCAAAGGATCAAAATACACTAAGTTTCCATGACCATGGTTGTTTTCTAGTCGCAACAGTCCGTTTAGTATTTGTTGTTTTAAGACTTTTCGTTCACTTTCAGCTTACGTGCTCCCGAGTTTTGAAGAAAATTTCATTCCGAGCAACTTTCGTGTTTTACACTTTTGCTGATTCGGACCGAAAAAGGGTTTAAATCACGTTTTAAAATCGTTTCAACAACTTTTGACTCAATATCAAGTTTTCATCTAGCCATCTTCTTTTAGCCATAACTTTCTAACCATAAGTCCTTTTAAGTGATTCAAAAGCCCAAGTTTTAGTTTTACTTCCTCTAACAGGTTCTCAAGCTTAATCAAGTCCAAAGTCCAAATTTTACTTATATCAATTGTCTAATAACAAGTAATTACCTATATTTCATTGCGAAAGTTTGGTCAGCACATTCAGCCCTGCCAAAACGACCATAAGTTGAGTTCTACAACTTGTTTTGACACGCGGCTTTCGCCAACTTCAATTTTATGTCTTAGCTATATTTCATAAAACTGAGTCTACTTCCAGAAATAACCAGAACCATGGGCTTTTCCCAAATGAAACCTGGTGTGCAGATTTTGACATGTTTTGCCATTTTGGCTCTCATTTACTCATCGGGATGAGTTATGAGGTGCGCCACCTGGCGAAACGACCATAAGTCATAGCTCTACAAGCCTATCTTATTGAATTAACCTCAAAGTTTACTGAGATGATCAGTTTAATCAATCTTTGGGACTGTTCCAGATTTCAACTTACAAAACCCACCTAAGGCTTGTTTTAGCTTATTTTCATGATCAAAACTTCATGTACAACATCAATCAAGCCATATTACATATACTACTTATATCAAATTTACATCCAATAAATATTATTACAACCATATTGAATGAATAAGAAATATTAGACAAACTCTTACAAAGTTGGGTTGAGTAGTTACAAATAATCAAGCTACACATAACTTAATCTTTCAATCTTCAACCCTTGTCTTCAATCTTCAACCCAACTTTACTAATCTTTATACCCTTGAAATAACCCATTTATCTTCAGCCCCTAAACACCTTGTGTAACTCTTGTTCAACCTTGGAATCATGAAAACAACTCTTGGTCTAGTAGAACACATCTTAATCTTCAATCTTTCATGTATAACTTGAAGCTTGAATTAAAGTAGATGATGGTGGTTTGGGTCTTGTGTATTGTAGGGTGGAGAGGAGAGACCAAAGAGATATTTGATACATTCTTATCTTAAATGAAGATGATAAGTATGAAATCTAGTTATTATGTATAATTGAGTTACTTAGAAGTTTTACAAAAGTAGCATGTGTAAGAGTGATTCATCACCATGCATGTGGTCTTGGTGAGTCACCACTAATATGTCGACCACCTCACTTATGTGAGTGATATATTTTAGTTTTATGATATAACTTTGAGTTACACAATATAGTTTGGTCCCGGTAATTACTAATGTTAAGCCCTTAAGTCACGAAACTTAAAATCGGGCAACATAAAAATATAATACTTATGAAAATGTCAAAACTTATCAATATACTCCAACTAAGTATATTAAAGGTGTGATAAGTCTATTTGGGTGCGTCTATGTTGTTAAAACCTAATAACGTAGGTTTGAGCACGCGTATTACGTAAAGAGTAAAATATTTACGTAAAAATAACAAAGTGGCAATAGTTCATATAAAATATGACTATTGATAAAAATAGAGTATTTTGAACACCTAGACTTATCGTAGTCTTGTGTTGACCGCGAGGAAAGTTTACACGATTAAACTTTCGTAATTATTAAAGTCACAACTTTAAATAATTATTTATAGCCAAAGGTGAACAAAAATGTTCAGAGTGTAATAATTCAAAGCAGTTGAATTATTTAACTTGGGAAATTACTGGTTACTACCAGTTCAAGATGATTTGCTTTTACGTTACGGTAAAAGTCAAATAGTAAAAAGTCAAAGTCAACTTTTAAGAAGTCAAAGGGTAAAATAGTCATTTTACCTTATGAAAATTTACGGTTGCTACAGCCATCGGTGGTTGTTGGGCCGAGCCCAACCAAGCCCACACCGAGAGTCCATTAATAAGAGGGTGTGTTTATTTTATGATCGGGCCACAACCCACTTACTGCAGGATACGTTTATTGGGCCAAAGCCCACTAACGTACGAGTATGTTTTGAGCACATAATTTATATCGAGTCCTAAACCATACTTTATAACTCAATACATTATATACTTAACACGTACAAACAAACTCTTTTATACCCATAAGACTTACACAACTAAACTTGTAAAGTTTTGAACATGTTTATCGATTATATCGCCTAATTATCCTATATAAACTTGATGTGGTTTATAAAAACTTACTTATCTTTTATAAACTATAAAACGACTATTTACTTAACATATATATGGGTCATGCCCAATTTTCGACAAATATACCTATCACATTGACAAGTAGAAAATTTATATCGTAACTTACATTAAATTGCAAAGGTATAAGTATATGCATTTTCGGTTAAATATATAATTACGCCTTATAATATATGTAATTATTTTTCCGTATATTGTCTTCATCGAACCGATGTCTCGTTCATCCTAGACATACTTTCTATTTTATCTATATATATATATATATATATATATATATATATATATATATATATATATATATATATATATATATATATATATATATATATATATATATATATATATATATATATATATATATATATATATATATATATATATATATATATATATATATATATATATATATATATATATATATACTATATAAGCCAACACACACAAACATTTGAAAGATCATTTTTAAACTTAAATATTGCCACACAAGCAACAACAACCCAAACATTGTAAAACTTATAAAGTTTATTTAAACTTATCAAGTCTTAAACATAAGTCTGTAAGCTAAACTTGCCATACTAATCTAGGTCGCGTGTCGGTGCCATCCACTAGTTCTATTGGACTACTTTAAACTGCTAATTTACTAAGGTGAGTTCTCGTAGCCCCTTTTTCATAATATTTTCCTTGGGGGAAAATGGTACTCAAATGATGTTTTAACTGTTTTTATGTTGTGCTAAACTGTTTACATGTTTTTGGACAATATGTGCGTTTGATTGATATATGTGACTACTTTGTGATGATAAATTGTGTTTCATGTATGCGATCGCTTAACTCCGCTTGGGCGAAACAAGTTTGATAGTACTATCTCGGTAGCTCCCACTATTGGTAGCAAGTGTGTAACATTATTGGTAGGTTCGGTTGTCGCTCTGTGTTTCATATTCGCATATCTTGCTCACTATTGTCCTACACTACTAAGCACAACTTTGTGGTTTAACTCTTAAACCTCTGAGCTCACCAACTTTATGTTGACGCTTTGAGTATCCATTTTCGGTGTTAAGATTGAAGTTGCATAAGAGGTTGAGTAATGGCCCTGCCTAGCGGACATAAGACTAGACTCTCACCATTTGTGTTCCCGAGGAGTTATGCATTTGAAATGCCCCTTAAGACTTCATTATTGTGAACTTATGTAGTAAGACTTGTATCCACCGTGACATGGATCATTGTAACTTTGACATGTGTTATGATGAATGCATTTAGTATTTCTCTATTTTGACACCTTGTGTTCTTGGTTATGAAGTCATACCCCGTAAATGTCATTCCGCTGCGCCATTTTTGGGGTGTGACACAATGGATGTTTATATTCAGAAAATAATGAATTATTTCATAGCTAGTTTGAAATGATATGGGTGACTAACAGGAAATAAATCCCGTAGCTCCCACTGAAATTGACAACATTACATGAATGATATTTCAGTCATAAAATGCAACCTCCCACTGGATTTGTCAACATTGTAAGAATTACATTTCCAGTATAAAGCATATAGCAGGTTTATATACTTTCCTATTCTCTTCAATTGCCTACGAGTAACATGTACTTAGGTATTGAGCAGAGTATATGAAGTTCTACTTATGTATACAATGGACTAGCCATTCTTTCATTCAATTAACTTGAATCTTTAGCATGCAATTCCTCCTTTATCGTCTACATAGCCCCAAGGGTATTTAGCACTTTAGGAATAAACAAGAGTCCAAGAAAATTACCTAGCGAATATCCTAGTAATTTCTTTACTCTTTATACTCATACACCGTGACAAATGCAGGGATGTTATTTATTTTGGTAGCTCTAAACACAATGTTTCGATTATAAAAATATTCTATCTTTCAATAAACTCTAGACCACAAAGGGTAATGAAAGATCATAAATGAGTTTTCTTGTAATCCTATCTTAGTTTGTCAACTAAGGAGAAAAGATAGGTATAAGTCTCACACTTTTACTAGGAAAAGAGACTAAGTTTGTCTTTCAAAGAAAAACAACTTTGTTTACGAATTATGTTGCAATAACACAATTAATCGAACATAAAAGTTCAATTCTAGTATTTTCGATAATTATATTCTTAAAGAATTAACTACCTAATTATTTACTAATAAGACTAAGATCCATCTTGCAACCCCACTTAATTACCATAGGTCCGACGGTGTATAAAAAAATAGGACAAGAGGTAGCGGCGGCGTTAATTGCATAATGCAACTCTTAGATTTATGAGATCATTTAAGGCATTAGTATCAAGTAATAATGTCAAAAGCATGTTTAGTTCTCATCTTATGCCTCGGGTTCGAGGTCCCACCAAGTTAACTCGAGATAAGTCGACCAAGTAGAAACGCGTGTAAAAATAACCGGAGGTCCGACCGGTGAGAAATAATTACCATGGGTTGGAAAGGCCCTTAGTTCGACCGGAGAAGTCAATCCAAGTGCACGTGTTCATAGTTGGATGGCATAGACTTAAAATAAAAATAGGTATGCACATATAAATGTGGTAAAAGTCGTATACAAAGAAGCATGCAAACCAACTTTGTAACACTAGTTTTATAAACTTTTAGTAATGACATCGTAGTGATCATCATGGTTCACAGTAGCTCCAATCGAACATACGGGGAGGCAGAGGACCGTGTGTTGAAGCATAACCTTAGAGATCCTTTCGGTGCGATCGCACGCACCTCTTTGAACCCCTTTGAGTTTGTTCTAGTGGGTGAGCCGTACATCCCAAGTGTCCATAAGCGTCTAGTTTTAAATTCTTAAAATGTGTTTCATATATCGAGTTACTTTATTTTTTCCAAAAAACAATTTTCCATGAATTAAATAGCAGGTCACAATGAGCATGTTATTTAGGCGTGTAATTAAAGACCAATATTAATGTTATGGTTACGATATGTATTATTCCATATTGCATACAATTAGATGTCAAAGCAAGTAATAATGCATATATAGGAATCACAAATATATAAACATAAACATCACTATATAACCACATATTGTTCCGAGTCCTCTTGCGAGTCTTCTCCAAACGGAGAACCATAAGACCGTCACTAGGATGTAATACCTAGATCGCCCCATACATAACTTATAAAAGCAATTGAGTGGTCTTGTGGCCGGAAAACACATAAAATAGCATGACAATCTCAATTATCAAGTAATTACGCAATTTTATGTATTTATAAACCAATATGTAATTCTAATTATCATAATAATTCTAATTAACAATTAATAAATTCAAATTAACTTTTAATTCTAATTAACAAGTAATTTTAATTAACATGTAATTCTTAATTAACAATTTAATTTCGTAATTATAATTAACATGTAAATTAAATTCTAATTAACAAGTAATTCCAATTGACAAATTAATTCTAATTATCAATATAATTTTAACTTGTGTGTGACTAGTTATTATTTACTAAAAATTGATAAGTATTGCATGTAATTGTCAAAATTAAAATAAAACAAAATAACCAAACTAGGTTTCATGCAGCCTTTTAAAACATGTTTATTAATTCAGAAACGTGTAACCTATAATCGCAAAAACGAGTTGACTCGTGATGCCACTGTTGGGATTTTAGAACTAAGTTAACCATTAACCTCTACGAGTACGCATCGGATAATGATCTAGTAATTGCAATTATGTTAAGCTCGTAATTAATAAACACATAATCAATACAATATTAATTAATTAAAAGGGATATAGAAAAGCTAACCTTGCTTGGCAATTGATCTCTAATAACGGAACAAGAAACCAAAAAAAAACCTTAAGTATCTAAAATAGATACCTCGAAGAGTATCACACACAAACCCAATTAACATATACGTTCGATTAAAACGCTAGTCGAGAACGATTAAAACCCATTCAAAACAAGTGACCCACTTGAATATCATACAATTAGAAAAATCACCCAAGACATGCTTGTTTTTCGTCCGAAAAGTACCACAACGACTCAAAAGTCATTATTCTCCATTACCCGATATCGGACATAATGGTCCAATAACTTCACGCTTTGTTGTCCGAGATAAGACACAAATGTAATACCAACCTTACCTTGCGCTACTATTCGTAGACTAGGAATTAACAAAGAACCTCTAATTGTTTAAATCTTTTCATGGACCAAGTCAAAGTAAAGGAAACAAACCAATCAAAACCCTTAATTGACTTGTAGTCAAATTGGAAAAGAGGCAGGACCTTAGATTTGGTTTAGGGATATCAATAGGTTGATCGTATAATGCATGCATGTATGTCGTGGGTTGACCTCTTAAAGATAATAGTATATATCGTGTATCTCATCATTGAAGTGTAGGGATGTTTGTTTATATGGCAAACTAAACTAACCTTTACATGGGTCAAGACTTGGTCAACAAGTTTCAAGCCTAAGCAACCCATCCCTTGCCCGACCAGTTGGAGAATCAAGGCCCAAGGCAGCCAACTAAACGACCCATATAAACAAGCCTAAAGCTCATGTGTCATTCATTGTGATCGGGTCAAGTTCATGCATGTATATCGGGTATGTATTCAAGTTATAATACATTCAACACGTATACTCGTGTTTATCGTGTGTGCCCCCATCAGCTCACACACTTCTAGTCGTTTACATGTGTTTATAACTCCCAAACCAACACTCCCACTTAGGAGTTGGAGTGTCGAATACACAAAACTAACGACGGAAACGCTTAGCAAACGCTCTCACTCGCTTTTTACTAAGAGTGTCCGAGAGAATAGTTTCGTAAAAGTTTCTCGAGAGTATGGTCATTCAATGTCTTGCTCTAATCATCCTTTGTTATAGATACCGTTAAACCATGGATTATGGATCTTAAATCATTCCATATAGTTTGACCATTTAGAATCTTGTTATAGATTTTAATTCGGATATACCAAATGTAATCAAGAATCATCTTGCATTACCCTTTGGATCCGGATGACGATTATCGATTAAATCGAGAGGCGCCATGGTATCTTTCTCGCACATATCAAGTGGAGTAACAAATCCTTTATTGACTACAAGTGTTGTGGATGCTGCTTACATCACTCCGAAATATAGCTTTTATAACTACCTTGTTCGAGATAGCGTTTTGCGTATACTTACAAAAATGATATCCACATATAATGAACTTGCTTGCATCTCAAGTCTAAGGACGAAGATAACAAACCATTTTCAATATTTTACTTATGACAAGGATCCAAAAGTAAATGTTTGAAAGTTGGGGAATTCAATATGCATCTCTAGTGAATACAAATGAGTTTAGGGGAACAATCCACATTCTCGTTAGAATATAACCAACACTCACATTTGCCTTACATAACAATATTCCCATATTGTTAACCGACAATGGACATATTTAGAATAATAAAATTATTCAAGGATTAAACATGCAAATATAGGATAACAATTATTATATGAATGAATAACAAATAACAAGTATCTTTATTCATCATAAAGTAAAAATTGTCTATCAATCCCAATTATCCAAATACTAAAACAGATATGCATGAAACTAATTTAGTATGTTGAAGTCTAATGTTTCCAACATTCTCAACCTTTCTTTTACAAGAAAAAACTAAATAGTTATCTGAGTAAACTTTCCGAATACTTGTTTCAAATTTTACATATAGTAAGTGATTTGAAATATAAGATGAGTGTCTTATCTCATATGCTCATACTATTGCAAGAGTTATAGTATGGAGATGTCGCCCTCCCTTGCATGAGGTATTAGAAATCAACGACATCTTGACGATCATCTTTACAGCTTCTAAAAGTGTAAAGTATTCTCATTCCTTAATGTGTAATGCAACAATGCTCTATGTTGAGCATAGCTAGTTAGCAGATTTATCATAAATGATAAAATCCTACTACAACTAGTATTATAATCCTCTAGCATCATTTGTATTTATACAACACTATGCTTTATAATTCGTAAACATTTATAAAAACAATAATCTAAACACTCTCAATTAGATATTGTTGTTTTCAGCTCATTTTGTTCTTGTACAAAAGCAACAACTAGTCTTATACACAATATAATATATACATGATAAATCCTTAGTTAAAACAACATAAGGTTTTCATCCATGTTATAAACTATTCCTAGTGAAAATATACCATTTAAGACTTGCTTGTATAATATATTGCATTTGTGTTACACTTAATTTTCCGCATTTGTTTATTCCAGATAAACATTTATTCCAAGGTTGTTTGTTTTATTCCCTAAATTCCAAGTGAAGTTTCATTCCAAGCTTAAGGATCAATATCTAGCTTAAATAGAATGATATCTTGAAGATGTAAATTTTAAGGAAAACACAATGCTCCCACTCAATGTCGATGTACTCAAGAGTTATCTTAATTCAATCGAATCATATTGTAATTAAATTCAAGATCTCAGCTCTTAGATGCATGATTCAATCCAAACTTGGATTGCATAAATATTGTATACTACATAAAGATTATATAGATTCATAACCCTTTTGATTACACACCGTCCTCGCAAAAGGTAATCATAAAGAACGAGTTACAAAATCTAATTGTCATATTCAACATACAAATCACATGTATGACAATTAAATATCTTTATATAATTAATGCATGTATTATATAAGAAAATTTAATCACAGTCAATTGCTTAAGTATGATTAAAAATTTCTTATTAAATGCCAAACATTAATATGTATACAATTTTGTCCTTGTGAGTCATTCTTCAAAAGAAACTCATTCCAACCTCAAAGGTTAACTGTTAGGCGAAATAACAATCAATCACAAAACTCGATTTGCCTTTTAAGGACTGCATCTTATCATTCATAGTTTTAAAACATTTATCAGATTCAAGATGTGATAATGTTCTAGTAGTTAGCTGATTTACAACAATCTTCTAACTTACATCCCTCAACATTGATATAAAATATCACTCAAGTGATGAGGCATCCTTTCGGATTTATGAATGAGAGTAATCATTATACTTCGGTCAACATTTTCATGTGTAACCTTAGTATGACATTAATAAGTAGATTTTAGAAGGTTAAGTATTTTGTTCTAAAAATCTTTGAGATATGTATATACTCCCACTTACTTTTGTAAGTAGAGACATTTCTCTAAATACTAAGTATTTAAGCAACACAAAATTGTTCTTTATGGAGAACCACAAAATACATTTTAAGTTCTTATCTCAAGATTTGTTAATAAAATGCTTCATAAGATTTTAATAAATTCAGAACTTAAATCAAGACATAATGGAATTCCTTCCAAAAACTCAAATTAGGGTTTATGTAAAAACTCTAATTTAGTATCACTCTTTAACCAAAAGTTCTAGCAATAGTTTTTGTGTTTGGTCAAGCCAGGAAGAACACCAAAACTACAATCTTCAAGTTAGGAAGTGTAGAAAAATTAAAAATCCAAAAGGGTTTAGGATTCAATTGGTTTGAGTGGAAAACCTAAAATCCCTAATGAATTAGGGTTTTCAGTTATGGGTTGTCTTGAATACCTTCTAGGTTTGAACTATATTGAGTGTATCCATGACACACACAATTTCTAACCTTGAAATGTTTTGGAGGTAGAGCAATTAAAGCTATCAGGAACCAAACTTTATGAATAAGGTTTGATCCAAAACATTAGACATACCATAATGAAGTGGTATCCTATGAGTTATTAGAATTGTGAAACTATATCAGAATTCTATAGATAACTTAATTCTCTTTGGATCAAATACTTGTCAATTGGGTCGAGCCAAATTGCATATAAAGTATCCACAAACCAAGTGCATGCAATAATGTATATTCATTGAAAAATACAAGAACCTTATGTTCACGTGTTCACAAGAAGACATAACTGTTCAAGTATTATATGTTCATGTGTTTACAAGAAAACAGAACATGTCAATAATACATTATAAGTCTTTAAATGATTCAAAGGCCTTATGTTTATGTGTTAACGAGAAGACATAACACATTTATTATATATACTTTATGTTATAAGTCATTGATAAATTCAAGGACTTTATAATTATGTCTTAACATGTAAGCATAATTATACTAACAATAGTAATTACAAACGCAAACACTTGAGTTCTATAGTAATTTCAAGTTAATTTTATACTTCAAAATTATGATCATTATCATATAACCATAATTATGTTGACTAAAACATGTAGTCAAATGTTGAAGTATCTTTACACTATATCATGACATTTGAATGTAGTAAGGCAACAAACATCTAGCATGTTCACGTCCTAGTAGAATCATTATTAGAATGTAGTAGGGCAATAAACATCTCATGTGTTTAAGTCCTAGTAGAATTCTTATTTACATGTAGTAGGGCATTAAACAGCTAACGTGTTTAAGTCCTAGTAGAATTATTAGATTCTTTTACCTTGCGGTCAAGAGTTACCAATAATATTGTCGTTCCTTGCACACACTTTGAGATTTCTCCCACTTTTGTAAGGTACAACATCATATTATGAAAACAAACAACACGTGATTGTTCAAACGATATGATAATGTCATAGATATCACAAGTAGTTTTAAACCATAACCTGTAATAAGGAATTGTGGATTATTATTCTATAGATAACATTTCAGGAAGCGAAAACAGGAAGGCAACGAGTTATCTGATAAAATAAAATGCAATTTTCCTTTAAGCAATGGTTGTTTATATTCGGAAAATAATGAATTATTTCAAAGCTACTTTGAAATGATATGGGTGACTAACAGAAAATAACTCCCGTAGCTCCCACTGAAATTGACAACATTACATGAATGATATTTCAGTCATAAAATGCAACCTCCCACTGGATTTGTCAACATTGTAAGTGTTACATTTCCAGTAGAAAGCATATAGCACTTTTATATACTTTCCTATTCTCTTCAATTGCCTACAAGTAACTTGTACTTAGGTATTGAGCAGAGTATACGAAGTTCTACTTATGTATACAATGGACTAGCCTTTCTTTCATTCAATTAACTTGAATCTTTAGCATGCAATTCCTCCTTTATCGTCTACATAGCCCCAAGGGTATTTAGCACTTTTGGAATAAACAAGAGTCCAAGAAAATTACCTAGCGAATATCCTAGTAATTTCTTTACTCTTTATACTCGTACATCGTGACAAATGCAGGATGTTATTTATTTTGGTAGCTCTAAACACAATGTTTCCAGTTACACAAAATATTCTATCTTTCAATAAACTATAGACCACAAAAGGGTAATGAAAGATCATAAATGAGTTTTTCTTGTAATCCTATCTTAGTTTGTCAACTAAGGAGAAAAGATAGGTATAAGTCTCACACTTCTTACTAGGAAAAGAGACTAAGTGTCTTTCAAAGAAAACAACTTTGTTTACGAATTATGTTGCAATAACACAATTAATCGTAACATAAAAGTTCAATTCTAGTATTTTCGATAATTATATTCTTAAAAGAATTAACTACCTAATTATTTACTAATAAGACTAAGATCCATCTTGCAACCCCACTTAATTACCATAGGTCCGACGGTTGTATAAAAATAGGACAAGAGGTAAGCGGCGGCGTTAATTGCATAATGCAACTCTTAGATTTATGAGACTGTTTAAGGCATTAGTATCAAGTAATAATGTCAAAAGCATGTTTAGTTCTCATCTTATGCCTCGGGTTCGAGGTCCCACCAAGTTAACTCGAGATAAGTCGACCAAGTAGAAACGTGTAAAAATAACCTGAGGTCGACCGGGAGAAATAATTACCATGGGTTGGAAAGGCCCTTAGTTCGACGAGCAGAAGTCAATCCAAGTGCACGTGTTCATAGTTGGATGGCATAGACTTAAAATTAAAATAGGCATGCACATATAAATGTGGTAAAAGTCGTGTACAAAGAAGCATGCAAACCAACTTTGTAACACTAGTTTTAAAACTTTTGGTAATGACAACAGTAGTGATCATCATGGTTCACGGTAGCTCCAATCGAGCGCATTGTGGGAGGCAGAGGACCGTAAGCGTGAAGCATAACCTTAGACATCCTTTCGGTCGATCATGCGCACCTCTTTGAACCCCTTTTGAGTTTGTTCTAGTGGGTGAGCCGTACATCCCAAGTGTCCATAGCGTCTAGTTTTTAAATTCTTAAAACGTGTTTCATATATCAGGTTACTTTATTTTTTTCAAAAAACAATTTTCCATGAATTAAATAGCAGGTCACAATGAGCATGTTATTTAGGCGTGTAAATAAAGACCAATATTAATGTTATGGTTACGATATGTATTATTCCATATTGCATACAATTAGGTGTCAAAGCAAGTAATAATGCACATATAGGAATCACAAATATATAAACATAAACATCAATATATAACCACATATTGTTCCGAGTCCTCTTGCGAGTCTTCCCCAAACGGAGAACCATAAGACCGTCACTAGGATGTAATACATAGATCGCCCCATACATCACTTTTAAAAGCAATTGAGTGGGTCTTGTGGCTGGAAAACACATAAAATAGCATGGCAATCTCAATTATCAAGTAATTACGCAATTTTATGTATTTATAAACCAACATGTAATTCTAATTATCATAATAATTCTAATTAACAATTAATAAATTCAAATTAACTTTTAATTCTAATTAACAAGTAATTTTAATTAACATGTAATTCTTAATTAACAATTTAATTTCAATTAACAAGGTAATTATAATTAACATGTAAATTAAATTCTAATTAACAAGTAATTCCAATTAACAAATTAATTCTAATTATCAACATAATTTTAATTTGTGTGTGACTAGTTATTATTTACTAAAAATTGATAAGTATTGCATGTAATTTTCAAAATTAAAATAAAACAAAATAACTAAACTAGGTTTCATGCAGCCTTTTAAAACATGTTTATTAATTCAGAAACGTGTAACTCATAATCGCAAAAACGAGTTGACTCATGATGCCACTGTTGGGATTTTAGAACTAAGTTAACCATTAACCTCTACGAGTACGCAGCGGATAATGATCTAGTAATTTCAATTATGTTAAGCACGTAATTAATAAACACATAATTAATACAATATTAATTAATTAAAAGGGATATAGAAAAGCTAACCTTGCTTGGCAATTGATCTCTAGTAACGGAACAAGAAACCAAAACGAAACCTTAAGTATCTAAAATAGATACCTCGAAGAGTATCACACACAAACCCAATTAACATATACGTTCGATTAAAACGCTAGTCGAGAACATATTAAAACCCATTCAAAACAAGTGACCCACTTGAATATCATACGAATTAGAAAAATCACCCAAGACATGCTTGTTTTCGTCCGAGTACCACAACAACTCAAAAGTTATTCTTCAATTATCCGACATCGGACATAATGGTCCAATAACTTCCTGCTTTGTTGTCCGAGATAAGACACAAACGTATACCAACCTTACCTTTCTTTGCTACTATTAAGTGACTAGGAATTAACAACAACCTCTAATTGTTTAAATCTTTTCATGGACCAAGTCAAAGTAAAGGAAACAAACCAATCAAAACCCTTAATTGACTTGTAGTCAAATTGGAAAAGAGGCAGGACCTTAGAATTGGTTTAGGGATATCAGTAGGTTGATCGTATAATGCATGCATGTATGTCGTGGGTTGACCTCTTAAAGATAATAGTATATATCGTGTATCTCATCATTGAGGTGTAGGGATGTTTGTTTATATAGCAAACTAAACTAACCTTTACATGGGTCAAGACTTGGTCAACAAGTTTCAAGCCCAAGCAACCCATCCCTTGCTCGACCAGTTGGAGAATCAAGGCCCAAGGCAGCCAACTAAACGACCCATATAAACAAGCCTAAAGCTCATGTGTCGTTCATTGTGATCGGGTCAAGTTCATGCATATATATCGGGTATATATTCAAGTTATAATCGTTCAACACGTATATCAGGTGTTTATCGTGGTGCCCTTCATCGGCTCACACACTTCTAGTCGTTCACGTGTGTTTATAACTCCCACAAACCAACAATGTTGTCTGTTGGAGCTACGTATTTTGTAGTCGAATAGTCAATGAAAACAATGCTCGTTTCTATCAAGGTGATGATGATGGGGATCACATTGCACTTTAAGGTGTGTTAGTAAATAGATAATTTTACGGTATTTCGATGGATTAGTGCTCGCTTATTCAATCTTTCTATAATTTTTAATTGTCATATTTTAAGTCTACAGTTTGTGGAACGCAGTCAAACTTCTCTCTTGTGATGCTTTGAGAATGAAATTAAGGTCTTGATTTGCTTTTATTTTGCACATCTTATCCATTTAAATTTTTCTTCTAACCTCATACTTGTTAACATGTTAACTTGTCTTCGTTACTCAAAAGTGCTTTTCACAACGATAATTGTAACTCGGGTCTATCTAAGTTATCAAGTGAGCACGCTTGATCTAATAATATCTTGTAATAACTTAACTTATATGCGGTGAGGAGTATGGGCGTGCTCGAGACATAAAAAGCGTTGGAGGCTATTGAAAAGAGTTGAAATCGATTTAACCTCAAGCAATGGTGATTTGGTAGCAATTAAGAAGGCCATTATCTCGGGTTGTACACAAACTCGATTAGTTTGTAAGATACATTATAACCACCATTGTGTATTAAACTTTGGGTACTTTTCGGGATACTTCCCAACTTGGCAAAGATAAATGTGAATGGATCCTACATAACGGTTAAACACCGTGAGAGTGTCTATATTCACCGAGCTCGGTTTACATAAGGTAACAATCGCTACATTTATTTAAAATCAACCTTTGAAAAGCAGAAGTCAGAATGCGACAGTACGTACTATGGTACTGCCAATGTCATTATTCAATACGACTTTTATTTGATCATGTTGAAATAACAATCATATGAAAGTTGAAGGGTTACTTTTGTAAATATTTTATATCTGGTTTCTTATCACTTAATGTTTGTGCCAGTTTTGTTTAGATATATTGTGCAGGGTTTAAAGTGCAACTTCTGAGGCTATATAAAGATCTTTTCCTCTAGGGTTTCATTAACTTTGACTTATCTCTGGTTTTTCATCTCTCTAGTTTCTCTGGCGATTATCATCTTGATATTGGTTTCTGGTTTAGTGTTTCACTAGTTTGTTATTGTTAATCTGGTTTTGTATCAAGATCATCTTGATCTCGCTTGATAGTTTGTTTCGGTTTAGGGTTGTATTGGGTTCGAGTTTAGTGTGTGAGTTTTGTAGACGACATCTCATAGAGGACCGCCATATTGTTTTAGTTGTATTGTTTGCTTGCATCCGTGTTGGGGACAAGCTATCGGTGTTTATTGTTATAATAAAAGTTGAATATCACCAAGGGGTGGTTGGTTGGGTGATTACACCTTGTGTTCTTATCGTTTTGACACCTTGTGTTGAATGTTGCTAGAAGTCTTATGTTTCAGGGGGGAATTCCTCTTGTTTATTGGCCTGATTGTGTTCTTACTGCTACTTATTTGATTAACAGGCTTCCTTCCTCTGTTTTAAAGGGAAAGTCACCTTTTTCTCTGGTCTATAATAGGGATCCAAATTTGTCTCATCTTAGGAGTTTTGGATGTTTGTGTTTTGCTGCTATTATAAAAGGGTCTGATAAGTTTTCTGAAAAGTCTGAAAAATGTGTTTTAATTGGGTATGCTACAGGGAAGAAAGCTTATAAACTTTTAAGTCTTGAAAACAGAAGTATTTTATATTCTAGAGATGTCAAGTTCTATGAAACTATTTTTCCATACAAAATGAATCAGAATGTTGATATTATAAAAGACTTAGAAGTGACAAACTTAAATTTTTTTGATTTTATTGATTCGAGTATGTGTCAAAACCAAAACTCTGTCCTTCTCCCAATGATGATAATGTAGATAAGGAAGCAACATCTGTGGTAGAGATGGTAGGGTCCATCAAACAGATAGTGTAGCAAACAATGATCGAATGTAAATAATGAGCAGATACATCATTCGATAGTTTGTTATCATCCGGAGATGATGTGAACTCGCAACTCCTTTAGATGATAATATTAACTCGAGGAAATGTTGTTCCAAGTCTAGTAGATGAGAATATTTTTCAAGATGTTTTGCAAAATCAAGTTGAGGAAGGGTCTCATTAGTCATAGAAGGTCTTCTAGATCTTCTAAGTTGCTGCTAAATTTAATGATTATGTGTTAAATACCGATGTTAAATATGGTTTGCATAAGTATGTTAATCATCTTGTTTTGAGTCACGAGAATTGTTGTTTTGTGTCTAATCTAAATAAGACTATTGAACCTAAGAGCTATAGTGAAGCTAGTAAAGATCCTAAGTGGATTAATGCTATGAATGAGGAAATATATGCTTTACATGAAAATGATACTTGGGAAGAAACTGATTTACCTATAGATAGAAAACCTATAGGTAGTAAATGGATTTGGAAGATCAAGTATAAGTCTAATGGTGAGGTTGAGAGATATAAGGCTAGAGTTGTTGCTCAGGGCTATAGTCAGAAAGAAGGTATTGATTATGATGAAACTTTCATTCCTGTTGTTAGAATGGGGACTGTTAGATGCTTATTGAGTATTGCTGTTAAGTATGGTTGGTGTATACATCAAATGGATGTTAATAATGCTTTTCTTTATGGTGATCTTAATGAGGAAGTATATATGCTTCCTCCTCCTGGTTATACTACTAAAGGTCACAATAAAGTTTGTAGGTTGAAAAAATCTTTGTATGGGCTTAAGCAAGCTCCTGACAATGGAATCATAAGTTGTTCAAGCTTTGTTTGAAGCTAAATTTGTTCTGTCTAAAAATGATCATTCATTCTTTATTAAAAGAAATGGTAATACTGTTGTATTCCTTTTAGTTTATGTTGATGATCTGATTATTACTGGAAATAGTATTGAAGAAGTTGAAAAAGTGAAACAGTTCTTAAAGACTAAGTTTAAAATTAAAGATTTGGGTGAATTAAAGTTCTTTCTTGGAATTGAAGTTTTAAAGACTAAAACTGGTCTCTGTTTGAATCAAAGGAAATATTGTCTTGAATTGTTAAGTGATTATGGATTACTTGCATGTAGACTGTTATGACTCCTTTACACGAGAATTATGTTACGCACATAAAGAAAGTGATTCGATAAAATCGTTAAAAATATTCTTGGTTATCAAAATTGATAGGAAAGCTTATTTACTTGACTATGACCGGACTGATATCTCTTATCTTGTTCAATGTTTGAGTCAATACATGCATGCTCTCTGCAATCACATATGAATCTTGGTTTAAGAGTTTTGAAGTACTTAAAACTTGCTCACAGTAATGGAATTGCTTTAAATAAATCGAGAATAAGCTTGGTGTTGTTGCTTATTCGATTACGATTGGGCAAAATGTCCTATTACCGAAGATCTATTTCGTTATTGTGTTTTGTAAATGGAAATCGGTTTCTTGGAAAAGCAAGAAACAAGCTACTTTGTCTAGATCTTCTGAAGCGAGTATAGAAGTATGGCTTGATTACTTGTGAAGTTATGTGGGTTTTAAAGGTTTTAGAGGATTTGGGAGAAACGGGTTGTTACCAGTTGATTTATGTTGTGATAATAAGTCTGCTATTCAAATTGCGACTAATCACATATGCATGAAAAGACTAAACATTTTGATATTGATGTTCATCTTGTTAGAGAAAAGGTTGCTACGGGTTGATAAAATCGTGCATGTTGACTCTAAAAGTCAAATCTACGATATTTTAACTAAAGGTGCGGGTTCGGTGCAACATAGTTTTTGGTAAGAAAACCGAATAGTAAACTTATTTCTTTCATAAGATTGAGGAAGGGTGTTGAAATAACAATCATATGAAAGTTGAAGGGTTACTTTTGTAAATATTTTATATCTGGTTTCTTATCACTTAATGTTTGTGCCAGTTTTGTTTAGATATATTGTGCAGGGTTTAAAGTGCAACTTCTGAGGCTATATAAAGATCTTTTCCTCTAGGGTTTCATTAACTTTGACTTATCTCTGGTTTTTCATCTCTCTAGTTTCTCTGGCGATTATCATCTTGATATTGGTTTCTGGTTTAGTGTTTCACTAGTTTGTTATTGTTAATCTGGTTTTGTATCAAGATCATCTTGATCTCAGTTGATAGTTTGTTTCAGTTTCTGGGCTGTATTGGGTTCAGGTTTAGTGTGTGAGTTTTGTAGACAGCATCTCATAGAGGGACTGTCATATTGTTTTAGTTGTATTGTTTGCTTGCATCCGTGTTGGGGACAAGCTATCAGTGTTTATTGTTATAATAAAAGTTGAATATCACCAAGGGGTGGTTGGTTGGGTGATTACACCTTGTGTTCTTATCGTTTTGATACCATTTTTACAGATCATGCATGTGGATGTGGCAATTTTGACCCGTATTTTGTTTCTCATTAAAGATTTTTAGCCAAAAGCTGTTTTGACCCGTTGCCAATGTTATTCAGTTAACTCTTTTTTTCTCTCAAGTGTGGAGCTGGAAAATGGGACTGATGTACTAATGAATGGGTCGATTTTGGTTTTTGCTAGAAGGGAAACTGATTAGGTGGGTCGAATGTGTCAAATGGGCTTCTTTAATGTAGACTTTTAATATAACAAGATTATTTCTGTAATCATTTTATATACATCGACTATGCTTATATTTCTTATGAAAATTACCTTTCTAAAGAACATTTATTCTGTATTTTGAGAATTTGACAAAAAGGCCTGTCGGGTTAACCCGACCTTATCTGTTTTGGCTATTTTGGCACTAGCAGAAAATGGTTGGTTTCAGCATTAACCTGTTTTGACATTTGACCGAACGCCAGACCCTTAAATTTGCCCATCCTGCCACTTCTGATTGTGGGGATGGACTAGTCTATGATGTTATAGTAATATAAATTTCATATACGCAGGTTACTGAAGCAAACCCTGAGTGGATTTTGGAAATAGCACCTCATTATTATGAGCGGGAGGATATCGAATACTGTATGCTCTCTCTCTTGCTTACTCCCAGTATTTGACTGCATTAACAAAAATAACCTATTTCATTAAGATTATAAGAAAACAAGAGATGGGATTTGCATATATGGCTTATGCTAACTTAGCACATTTAATTATGCAGCTAGCCATGCTTATTTCAAAGTGCTTATTTTCATTAAGAATATAAGAAAACAAGAGATGTGATATATGCACTAACTAATTGTCAGTCGGAGTAGCCTATGAGAATGTACTTTTAAATTACTCTCTCGTTTTGCTGTTAAGAGTTCTTATTTGAACTAAGTTTCACAATGTGTAATATAAATCACATGAATGAGCTGAGTAATATGTTTGAAGCTGGTTCATACCCGGTCTCTTGTCTACACAGGAAGTATTATACAGGAAGTTTCACAATGTGTAATATGTTTGAAGCTGGTTAATTATTCTTAAGACACAATACTTCATGTTGAATCATGCTGAATTAGCTTTGAGAATCATGCGGCGAAAACTAAACATAAAGCAATGAAATAAGGTTATGCACCGACACTTTAGAACTTTATCCTTGCACTTTGTGTGCCGTCTGCATGTCTTATACTTTTTACGCTCATTGTATGTGTTAAGGATGTTACTTTCAAATCCCCCTAGTCTCTTGATGTGTAATGGTTTTGAGAATGAATCCAACTAACCAAAAGCAGAAGTTGGATGGAATTGAAATACATGTTACAAATTTTCCTATGACAACAAATTGTCCATCAAAGGGAGTTTGAAAGAGAAAGAAAGAAGGTGGCATCAAGGTTATTGGCGCAAGTATCGAGTGCAACACTCGATGTTGATAAGAAGAACACACTCGTAGAAAGTAAGCTAAGTTAATGTTAAGCCATGTCCTTAAGAAAGCACATACAATCCATGTCCTAATTAAATACGACATATAAGAAATATGATGTTTACAGGGGGTGTTTGGCTATAAGCTTTAGCTTAAGAAACAAAAATCAAAGGAGCCAAGGAGGTGGTTGACTAAGTAATCAACGTTCAAAGCGGGGTGTTTGGCTACACGCATTAGTTTGGAAATTTCATCTACTATATCCGGTAAGATTATTGAGTTATCAAAACACAAAAAGCTTATCCAAACACCTTCGGAAAAAATTGCTTACTGGGATTTTTTAAAGGGTTATAAAGTGTCTTTTGATAAAACATTACACATCTTAGAAATTGTGTTTCCAAAACATAATGAGCCCTTTTCATTAGCTTAGCTAAACACCCCAATGAGGTTTACCTTAAGAGAACAAAAATCAAAAAGGGATGTTTGGCTATAAGCCTTAGCTCACAATTTTCATCTTAGTTTATTATTAAAAAAATAAGCTATACCTAGAAGATTACAATATTTTATATTTATCTTAAGGGGTGTTTGTCTTAGCTTATTTGATTGGCTTATGACCTTATCAAAAATTTCATAAGCTCATAAGCTTATTTTTAATATCCTACAAGCTTATTAACTTGATTTTATCAAGTTACTCAAGTTCATAAGCATTTGTTTAAGCTTATATATGGGCCTATGAGCTTATTTTACTTGGTTTATAAATCATCTTTAAGCCACAAAAGGCTCATAAAGCCATCAAATAAGCCATAAAAGATGGTCACATTACAAAGGACACCGAATAAGCAATATGCTCACATTACAAAAGCATTAAAAAATATGGTTTCTATCACCTGAATTTTGCTGGTTAACTAAAACCTTAAACGAAGACAAGTACCGCAAAACCTTTAAAATCAAGAACTTTATTTTTCTATTTTATTTCTTTAAAGCTCGAGTGACATATCTCATGTGATTTAACATTAGTTATTTGATAGTAAGCGATCATAACCTATATAACTACATAAGTTTCAACATTTTTTATATGGAAATAAACTAAAATACTATACAAAAATATAATTTTTTCCGTTTATGTTATACATATTAGCTAAAATAAGAGAAACATACAAACATAAATCTCTTATATAATCCTTTATATAATTAACTAGTGCATAATTATTAGTTGTATTTATATCATAATTACGAAACATCAAACATGAAAAAATTTCTAAATACATATATTAAACTTAATTTTTAAATAAATTTGATTCATGTGTATACCTCATGCGTGCACGAGACTTATAACCAGTTCAATGAAGTAAGGTTAGAATTAGGGATGGCACTGGATGTTAACCTGGTCCGATTTGTTTATAATCGATATGAATGAACCAAATAAGTAATTAATGAATATGGATAAAGATGCGCGAGATAATTAGTTGGTCGGATGTGGATGAAAATTTTTCATCAATGGATCACCCGTTTACCACCCAAAATTGAAATATATACACTATCACAACCGAAATTTCTAGGTCAATACTTAAGGCACAACTATTTATTATTGGCAAACAATGCAAATTAAATATTTAATAACATTTCTTGATGAGTAAATAATTATTAAATTGAATTATGATTTTTTTTATCTAACATGTATAAAACGTTCGAAAATATATTTCGGGCATTTTGTCGAGACAAAATGCTATGTTTATGTTGTGGCACAACGGGACATGGGGTATACATAATACACTGAATAATAAATAAAAACAAAATACACCTAAATGTTATAACTACAAAACACGCCCCATCCTATTTTTTTATTTCTCAGATCCCCTTTTTCCTCTTCTGATAACATACTCATCATTTTTTATTATTTCACTTGAAAATATACTTTTATTTCTTAATTTATCATTTTCAGGTAATTAATGAGCATAGGAACAAAGAGACACGAATTTAGAAGGTTATTAAAGTAAATATACAAGAGTATGTTGGCCAGACAAGAGTTACGGCGTAATTTCATACTCTACTTACGCCGTAACTACGATTTACACTAGAAGGTCAAAGTAAACGCAGTTCAAGGTTATGGCGTAACTTCACAACATAGTTACGCCGTATATAATTCCAGACTTAGAAGAATTTTTATGGTCAAGATACTTACGCCGTAACCTATTTGCAAGGTTACGACGTAAAAGTGATGAAATTCACTATGAGAGTTTTACGGTTGTAACCCATTCTTAAGGTTACGCCATAAATATTTTACTATGGATAAGATCGTCTGAGATACGATGGTTACAGCGTAACAAATTCACAAGTTTACGCCGTAAATTTGACAAGGCTATAAATACAAGCCCATTATCTACCTTTTGATTCCTTCTTGCCTACAAAAGGTATCATATTCATCACTGGTGTATTTGCCTCCATTATCTGTCCAAAAACACTTGATCTTCTTTCCAGAATCAAGTTCAACCCGCGCTTAGTAAACTTTGAAAACTTCAAACACATCAAACTTCTTCTTGATTGGGTACACCTAACACCTCCTGGAATAGTCATCAATGAAGGATACAAAATACTTTGCTCCTCCCAGGGATAGAACTGGAGCCTGCCATACATCAGAGTGAATCAATTCTAGAACAGAGACACTTCTAGAATTTGATGTCTTGAATTTTAGGCGATGCTGCTTGCTGATAACACAATACTCACAAAAAGGTAAAGAAACCTTTCTGAGGCCATGAATTAACTTCCTTTCAACAAGAATATTCATTCCTTGTTCTGGCATATGTCCAAGCTTCTGATGCCATGTTACTGCAACTCTATGACTTGGACTTTAAGAAGCAACAAAAGCTTTCCGCCTCCTTCATTATCTCTCCCTTTAGTTGGTATAAGTTCGTAGCCACCTTTTCACCTTTCATAAGTACAAGCATGACTTTATAACTTTCATGATCTTGTTTTGTATTTCAACCTTACAACCAAGATCATCCAATTGTCCTAGAGACAATAGATTCTTTTTCAGGCCCTCCATAGGTCGCACATCATGAATAGTATGAACTGTAACATCATGCACCTTCACCATGATATATCCAATTCCAATGATCTTTAGTTCATGATCATTGCAACTTTACACAGATCAGCCTCCAGAGATAGGTTTATATCGAACAACCATACATCTGCTAATCTCTTTCTGCCTTCATTTGCAACCGCTGCTTCACAACACAGAGCATTACCATCTTCAGAAGTGCTAGAGAAATTTCCATGAGGATTAGAGGTATTTAAACACCGATAATCTTTCTTAAACTGACCCGAGTTGCCACATTTATAGCATTTAAAAATCTTCTTCAATCCTGTTTTAGATTTACCATGATTGTGACTTCCACTGGAGCCATGTCCATTGACCTCCCTCTTGTCACCACCAAAGCCTCCACATGTATTGAACTGGTTTGCTTGTCCTCCCTGTTGTTGCGCCTATTTTCTTCTTCTAGAATGGCGGCTGCAACATCATAGAAGACTAGATAGTCCGAAAGAACATTACTGGTTAGGTACATGATAAGCCGGTTATATGAGTCAGGTAAACTTTAAAGTAGAATTTTAGTACGTTCTTGTGGCTCTATTTTACAACTCAAAGACGTGAGTTGAGAAAATAGAGTATTCAGGTTATTAAAGTCACTGAAGTAGATTCCGTCATACGAAGAGCATAATGTTTCCTATTAAGAAATTTTTTATTGTGGAGTGATCTTGCCTCGTACAATCGAGCAAGATGATCCCAAATCTCCTTTGCACTTTTCTTCTCCTCTATACTTGACAAAACTCCATCTGCTAATCCCGGATGAAGATTTGCAATAGCATTTCCGTCCATCTATTCCCATTCATCATCATCCAGTGACCTCAATCGCCATTCATCAATGGCGTTAAACATTATCATTTCTAAGGATAGCCTTCATCTTTAATTTCCACAATGAGAAATAATTCCCATTGATTTTTCGATTTCAAATTTTGCCGCCATTGCTACAATCACAATCTATTTTTTGATAAAACTATTATTTGTTAATAATAGTGACGAACACTTTTTGAGTGAGTATAATCTTACTATCATTTGATGTGGAGGGTCTACTGATTAGTGGCAACCACAGAGCATACGATAAATAATTATACACACGCCCAACCTTCTCTTGATACCACTTGTTGAGAAATGTGACATCGGATTGAAGCAAACCCACAACTAGAATATGAAATACTATAAAAGATGACACGCGGATATAACGTGAAAAACCCCAACAGGGTAAAAATAACGGGCAATGAAAGATAAAACTAGGAGTTACACCTTCTCTAATTTCAAGGATAAACACACTTATATCTCTTGTATTAGGAGCTATTTCATCAACTCTCTAATTAACACAAATGCTAGGAGAAAGAATGAGATACAAATAACACTTCTATATGTTTTGCTTTGTAAATGGGATGCTAATGAAGCTGTAGTTCATTGCCTTTTATAGCAATTTGAGCACAGCGACATCATGCATGGCCAATTTAGTTCACAACTTGTTCACCAACCTGTCCAAGATAAGATTCTCAACACCTAAAGATACAATGTGTCTTTCCTGTTAACAGATAGATTATAGGTTAGTTGGCCCAAGCCCGTATATGGGTTTGGGTCCATAAAATGTATCTAGGGTATTCTATGCTACCTTGTACTCTATATAATGCTATGAATAATAAAGTGTAATGCACGGGTTAACATCATTCAACATGGTATCATGAGCAGGTATGATCCTGAGTCATACTCGGTCATCAGCCGCCACCTCTATACCACCCCGTCACACCTACCTATCTCTTAAAGACTACCCATATCCATCGATCCTCTCCGAAACTCTAATATATTTTTTTTCCTTTTTCACATATCAATCTGTCCTTTCTTCCATGTTTGTAACATAAACAAAAATTTATCATATCATATTGTATTCTACACCCCATGTTTTTCACCAAAAACAAACGACCCCTCATCTCTTAACCCTATCACAGAAGGTTTGATTTATGAGACCTATTCGGTCATTATGAGGGTCATTATGAGCCATTGCGTGTATGGCACCCCATCAAAATCCTTTTCTCCTTATTTCTCCAAGTCGTCCTGGCTAAATTTTCTTTATCTTCTTTTCACCATTTAATTCTAATGTTCTTAAAAAAAATGCCAAGCTTTTACTCAAATCTTTCTCAAGCAATTACCGCAATCACTTCTTCAAGATAACATCAAACCAAGTTTCAATAGCGTTACAAATATTTCATTGTGAAGATTTTTCTCTGATTGCTACAAGATGTCTTCATCAACATGATAGATTATAAGTAAGTAGGCCCAAGCCCGTATGTGGGTTTGGTCCATATAATGTATCTAGGGTATTCTATGCTACCTTGTACTCTATATAATGCCATGAAAAATAAAGTGTAATGCATGGTTAACAGTAACATTAACCTGTTTTGACATTTGACCTAATGCCAGACCCTCATATTTGCCCATCCTGCCACTTCTAATTGTGGGGATTGACTGTTCTATGATGTTATAGTAATATAAATTGAGTGGATTTTGGAAAGGGTAGTGATATTCTCACGGAACATTTTGATTCTTCCACGGCAATATAGCGTACATTTACAATTATACCCCACACTTAATTTATCCAACTTTTCTTTCTATCATTCACCCTTTTATCCATGTTTCATTATTTAGGGTCTTTATTTTCTGGCTACTGGATCACACGAAACATTGCAATAGAAGAACATTCAAAACCTTTTTGATGTTATAATTTCACAAAAATTAAAATGAACATTTATAATTGTAAAACTATTATTCACACTTGAAAGAGGGTTTTTAGATTTATAGAAGCCATCTAGATTAGATGTATATTAATCTGCTCTAGTGTTTTTTCCATTAATGCATGTAGCTACTAGAGATTAGTACTAACAGAGTTTTCACACAAAAAAATACATTGTAAATTTAATAATCACCATTTGGTGTTGGTGTGAAAAATGGATTACTTGCTTGTCCAATCATTTTCGAGGGTGAAAGAAGTATAAGCTGCTGGTTATTGACTAAATGTATTTAAATAAGGAAATCTCATTGCAAGAATGAGTGCTCGTAATTGGTTTTGCAAAAAAGTGAAAGATATATAAATATATATATATGGGGATATGTTGGCTACAATTATTGTAGCCAATAGGCTACAATCCTTCACTAAAATCACACAATAAAGATTCAGAGACCCACAAAAATAACTCAGGGACCCACAAAATAATTCAGGGACCCGCAAATTGTAATACAAAATTGTAGGGAGTTGGCTACACTAATCCGAGATGCACCGACCTAAATTAGATGCATCCTTATAATCTTAGATGCATTATAACGCACCATAGTGTGTTTTCTAGCTTTTAATTAGATGCATATACGTATATTAGATGCATTTCATGATTTCTCTTGTTTTATGTTCCTTTGCACGTGTCGAAATCATGAAAATCAATTTGCACCATCTATACATCAAATTAACTTTCGAAACTCAAGATGTTGCATCTATAAGAATAGAAATGCATCTAATGCAAGTCGTTGCATCTCAAATGCGTGGTTTTGGTCACTTCTCACCACTTCTTATTTTAATTTACTTCTCACGGATCCCTACTATATATATATATATATATATATATATATATATATATATATATATATATATATATATATATATATATATATATATATATATATATATATATATATATATATATATATATATATATATATATATATCAATCAAGAAAGGTTCCTTGTTATTCGATCGCAATGTTTAACGTGATGTAGTTTAGTAGTTAGCGGCAAAAAGAGTATCGGAATAGTGAAACGTGGGGAGGGGGATGATAAAAAGTATTGAGCAGACTAAGAATGGGGCATAAATGTAAATTCATTCTATATTGCTGTGGATGAATCAAAATGACCCGTGGAAATATCAGTTCCCTTTTAGAAATAGCACCTCATTATTATGAGCGGGAGGACATCGAAGATTGTATGCTCTCGTTCTTGCTTACTCCCAGTATTTGACCGCATCAACAAAATTAACCTATTTTGACTCAAAAAATGTTTTGATTTATTACCAATTATATGCCCATTTTGATATATGTATTATGCCGTATAGTTTGTGACACCACCTTGATTATAATTTTGCAGTGGATACGAAGGATTGATGCTAAAGTCATCGAGAGTAGTGAACAGTGAACTAACCCGGGTGGCGAAAGGAAAGTGATTGGTAGTTAACTCGTGGTATTTAGAAAAGTTGTGGCAATGTTGGTCTTCACATTAACCGTGCAAACTTTAGCCTTTCCAATTGGCATATGTATGTCAAATGGACAACTACATGTACTTATGAGGGTTGCTAGCTATCGTAACATTACTTGCTAAATTGAAACATTAGATCAATTGCATGTCTTATATCATGTGTACAGATTATGATATATAGGTTAAGAGTATATAAAAGATATTGTGATGGTCGTTGGCTCCAAATATGAATCGTATTCATAGTTGGTGTTTGGGATTGCATATGTGGCTTATGCTAACTTAGCACATTTAATTATGCAGCTAGCCATGCTTATTTCAAAGTGCTTATTTTCATTAAGAATATAAGAAAACAAGAGATGGGATATGCACTAACTTATTGTTAGTCGGAGTAGCATATTAGAATGTACTTTAAACTTACTCTCTTGTTTCGTTGTTAGAGTTATTTAATGACGATGTCAAAAGCTCATGTGTGGTTGCTAGCTTACTATCCCCTTTGAGTTCTTATTTGAACTAAGTTTCACAATGTGTAATATAAATCACATGATGAGCTGAGTAATATGTTTGAAGTATTGGGTTAATCCCAATCTACCCATTTTAAAGGTCAAACTCGAAAGTCAAAGTCAACATGGAAAAGTCAACTCACTGGAAATAACTGCCAAATAGCAGTTACAAATAGTTATATGACAGTTATGACATAACTGCCATATCTTGAACCATCACAACGGTTCACAATGTACCTTTTCGATATGTATTAGATAGCATATGTAATCGATTACTATGATGACATATTTATAGAAAATAGAGATTATTTCATATTTTGGTATATCATTGATTAAAGATCCGTGAAATTGGGCCAACAATTGGTATCAGAGACGAAATCATCATATACCATTATTCGTTTAGTTCCAGAATCAAAAGACAACAAAACAGTCTCGATAAATTTTCTTCAAAAGATAATTCGAACAAAAATCAAAGATATCATTTTGTGTTCTATCTTTTGTCGCATCAAGGAACAATCACAAAGTGATTACTCAAACCCGCAACAAAAAAATTCATTCGCAAATTTTTTGCCCATCGAATCGAATCATTAATCCAGCAGATTAAGAAACGATTAAATCGTTTTAACTATCGATTCAAGCGAAAAACTAAGCGAAGTCATCAATTAGGGCGAGAACTAAAGGTTCAAATTAGAACAAACACACATTCCGAATCAAGAATCAAGCCCAGATCGTTAATTAAGCCACAAATCGACTTAATTAAACTCTCCAATCAACCAAATCTCTCACGGACTGAAAACCCCCAATTCACCGAAACCCTAAAAATTCGATTGAATGGAGGAAGTGCTCGCGAAGAACACCACACACCGGAGAAGATAGGAAGGTTATTCAAGCCTTATCACAGGCGTTTAACAACAAAGATTAAGAGAAGAAGAACAGATCCATTCCCAGGAAAAGGAGAGAGACGAAGATTATTTTCGGTCTCACAACAAGGAGACGTTTATTTCTTTATCTCAAAATAAGAGATAAGAAAATTATAAAAGGAGGCGTATCTCTAGTTTATCTCACGGAAGATATTAAAACAATAATATAAGAAGCGTATCTTTTTTTTTTATCTCAAATAAGAAGATAAAAATACATATAAAGGAGGCGCACATTTTATTAGGGCTACACTACTACAAAGGTTTTTTGGGCTACGGGTTACACTATCAACCCACCAGGTTCCAATATTACAACAAACCACCCTTTATTTTTATACTTTCGATACATAGTATATTAGATTTATTAATATATTGTATTTTTTTTATTTTAGATAAGTTACTTCCTTAATTTTAAATTAGTATCTTGTCAAATTTTAGAAAATATAATAAGATAGTACTCATACTACTTATTATATTATTTTAGGATATCTTTGGATTTAAAAACTAGTCCCGTAAAGTTTTATAGCCTATAAGGCAAAATAAATACAAAAAAACTCCCTAGATATAGAAATTTCGACACACCTAGTGTTAAAAAGTTTTTTTTGAGATTTGTTGTCAATGTCTTTAAGATATGACGAAAGAAAGTGGTAATAAAGAACCTAGTACTAATACTTCAAATAGTACACCCCAATTGCAATGCCCAATCCTAAAGCCCGAGAATTACTCATTATGGGCAATTCGCATGCAAATCATTCTCGAAGCAAATAACTTATGGGAAACAATAGAGCCGACTGACACGACTCAACCCAATAAGTAAAAAGAGAAAACCGCTATTGCATTTCTGTACCAAGCCTTACCCGAAGAACAATTACTTCAAATATCAAAGCACAAAACCGCCAAAGACATTTGGAATGCTTTGAAAATTAGACACGTTAGCGAAGGCAGTTCAACAAACAAGACTTCAAACACTCAAATCCGATTTTGAGATGTTATACATGAAGGAAGGCGAGACAATCGACACCTTCACTACAAAACTTACAACTCTCGTAAACAAAGCCGCTAGTCTAGGACACACCATAGAAGATGAAACCTTAGTACGGAAACTACTAAATCTTGTACCGATAGGTATCTCGCAAATAGTCGCATCTATAGAACAATATTCCGACCTAAGGGAAATGACTATGGAAGAAGCAATTGGAAGACTTAAGACCTATGAAGAAAGGATTAAGTTCAAAAAGGGAAGACATGTGGAAAACCAAGAAAAATTGATGTTCACACGACATGACAATAAAGGAAAACCTTTTAGAGAATATGGTCAGGGAAGATTTAACTAGTCTCGAGGCCGAGAACAAGACAAGAACAATTATCAGTCTAAAAGGGAAGAATGAGCGTCTTTTGAAGAAGAAACAAGAGACAAATCTCAAGTCACATGCTACCGATGTCACAAACTTGGACATTATGCCTATGAATGTCAAAATAAACGCAAGAATCATGTCAGAGAACAATCTAATTTTATTGAAGAAGACTTAGAGCCAACATTGCTTATGGAGACTATAACTGAAGAGAAATGATGCAATGAGCATATCGCAGAGATTGCAGAAACAGTAGAGATTGCAGAAACAATAGACACTGCAGAAATAGCAGAGATTGCAGAAACAGCAGAGAGTGTTAAAACATCAGAGATTGTAGAAATCGCAGAGAGTGCCGAAACCGCAGAGAGTGCATAAATCGTAGAGAGTGCAGATACCGCAGAGAATGCAAAAACAACAGAGAATGCAGAAGACAGCAAGGAGTGCAGAAGATTCTAAAATTCGATCAATGTTGCAGCGAATGTTAAAGGAAGCAAAATGGAGTTATGTGAGACGACTACAAAAGACTTAAAGATCTATGTCGCAGCGATTGTGATTAAGGGGAGAATATTGGGTTAATCCCAATCTACCCATTTTAAAGGTCAAACACAAAAGTCAAAGTCAACATGGAAAAGTCAACTCACTAGAAATAAATGCCAAATAGCAGTTACAAACAGTTATATGACAGTTATGACATAACCGCCATATCTTGAACCATCACAACGGTTCACAATGTACCTTTTCGATATGTATAAATAGATAGCATATGTAATCGATTACTATGATTACAGATTTATTTATAGAAAATAGAGATTATTTCATATTTTGGTATATCATTGATTAAAGATCCGTGAAATTGGGCAAACATGAAGTTGGTGCATCCCTGGTCTCTAGTCTACACATATTATAACAAAGATACATGTTAATTATTCTCAAGGCACCATACTTCATGTTGAATCATGCATAATTAGCTTTGAGAATCATGCGGCGAAAATTAAACATAAAGCAATGAAATAAGGGAATGCACCGACACTTTCGAGCTTCATCCTTGCGCTTTGTGTGCCGTCTTACACTTTTTACATTCATTGTGTATCTTAAGGGTGCTACTTTCAAATTCCCCTAGTCTCGATAATGTATGGTTTTGGGAACAAATCCAACTAACCACGCCCGAAAGTAAATTTTATTTGCAAGTGGGATGGAAATGCAATAAATGTTACACAATTTTCCCATGTCAACAAATAGTCCATCAAAAGGAGTTTTAGAGAGAAAGAAAGAAGGAGATATCAAGGTTATTGGCACAAGTATTCAGTATTGAGTGCAAGACTCGTTTCTGATAGAAAGATCACCAAATAAGCTATTTTGCATCATATTGTACAAAGTAAGCAAAGGCGATGTTTAAATTGAAGCCATGTTATTAAGAAAGCACATATAATCCATGTTCTAAGGAACGACACGTGAGATATGCATCCATACGATCGGTACAAATTTGTAAAACCACAAAATTGAACACTAATGAAAACTACTTATAATTGTTTAGGAATTCTTCTAACTCCACTTGATGAATCTCATCCCACTTGTTCAATCCCCTTGAGTGAAGTTCCGGCAACTCTACACAATGCCGTGGTTAAATGAAATGTTCAACCAAGATACTTAGCGGTGATTCTTTCAATGCCATTTGTTTTTCATTAGTGATAGTTCTGCTGAGCTCGAGCTTCATATTGTGCATCAATTCAAGCTCCATCTTCTTCTACAAACTTCTTAATTTGTTCTGCAGTCAAATCTTGTCGGGGTAACAGAGTCCGCCTTCCTTGTCCTGTGATTAATACCCACTTTTAGCCGTGATTTAGTGTGTTTTAGTTTGTGTGACAGTTTGCGGAGGTGTGGTGGTTGTTGGGGGAAAAAAAAACTAAAAAAAATGTAATAATTTAATATTTTTAAAAAAAACGCTACGTCATAAAACATTACCACACCAGCTGTGGTTTAGTGTGTGTGTGCATGATCTATGTGGTGTATTTGACCGTGGTTGGATGTTGTGATCAAGTCATTAAAAGCTTGAAACGGGTGAATTGGATTCAAGCTATTTTATCATAAAGAGGGGCCAAGCTTTAGAATGCGTCGGCTTGTTTACACCCTAGGTTGTGGTAGTGATTGAAAAGTGTTTAACAGAAAAAACAAATTTAGAAAACAAAGAAAGGCAAAAGAAAAATGGATTTAAAAAACAGGGAAAGGCAAAAGAAAAATGAATTTAGAAAACAGAGAAAGTACCTCTTACTCTAAGGCTAGTACGAGATAAGTAGACCTTCTATCCTAAATATGCTTTGGGGAAGATAGCGTATGAGTGTATTTGCTATAACTAGCTCTTCTAAACATTCTAATAGGCCAAGATCTTCAAGTAACTTTTCAAGAAGAGCACAACGATCAAGTATGAGATACTTGAGACGTTTTAACAAACAGATGCTATCTGGAAGAAATTCGATCTTCTTACTGCTCACATGTAGCCTTTCTAAGGACTCTAATCAGCCAAGATCCTCTGGTAATCTTTTAAGCAGATCACCATCAACTGTGAGAGATTTGAGATGTTTCAATATACAAATGCTATCGGGAAGATGTTTTATCTTCTTAGAGTTCAAACAGAGCTCTTCTAGACAATCTAATTGGCCAAGATCTTTGGGGAACTCTAGAATATCGCATTTGAGTGTAAGTTTTTGTAATTGTACACTACAAATATTGTCTGAAAATTTCTTAAAGTCTGTGCAAGCACATAGACCAAAAGAAATAAGCTTCTCAATATTTCCAACTGATGAAGGTAGATTTTCTTCATAATTGCAATGAAACTGAAACTTTGGGAGATTGCTATTCGGGTGCAATGGACATAAATCTAGGGACTCACCAACTAGATTTTAAGTAACTGAAGAACAACTAACCTGACTTAGTTCCGATCTACTGTGAAACACAAATTTGATAAACCTCAAACAACCACTTACGCAAAAGTAGCCAACCTTTTTTAGACATCCAATAGGAGCGTTAATTTCTACCAATTCATGAGATTTTCGAAGATTTAAACTCTCAAGATTTGGAATCAGCTCAAGGTCAAGGCTCCTCAACCTTGAAGAAAAAAGGTGGAGGAATTTGAGATTTGGACATGCAACAGGTTTTGGAATTAGATAACATGACATTCAATAAATAATCACAAAAACATCAAAGTATACATGCGGAAGCGTATAGGATTTATTAACGAATAAATAATTAACATAAGAAGAATATGCGTACCTTACTTGATTCTAGCCGAACAAGAATCAAATCCATAAACTAGCAATTGGAAGAACCCTAATTTGATTTAATTAGGATTATGTGAATTACCCCTTACCGTTTTGTAATTCAATCTAAGAATAATAACAATATTGTGTTATTACCACTTTCTTGTACACACGTACTAAACCGAATTAAAGTAATGCTAGTTTTTAGTAAATGAATAACTTGATGTGGAAAAGTTTGAGGATCGACACCCACAAAAGGTGTGGCCGATCGGCTTGGACAAAAAACACACACAAAACACTTTTAGGTTTAGCTAATGAGCACAAGAGATGATTTTCAAACACCCTAGGTTTTGTATATATACTCAAGCAAACTTGGTGAACAAGTTTGAGTCAAAGTTGGGTTGGGTTTGGTCCTTGTGGCCGATCGGTTGTGTTATCCCACAAGGGATTCCGGAACCTTCCAACTTTTGCAATTTAGTCCTTTTCCAAATACATTTAACGCCCGTTAGTCCATTACATTAATTACTTAACGTCCTTTAGTTATTTCGTTTAATCAATAAATAAATACAACGTTTATATTTAATTATTAACTTTAATTCTCATACGTAAAGTGTGCAATCCCGTGGTCTCGAGTTCAATCCTAACTTACGTCTACTAATTTATATCCATAAAACTAACAGCTCCCACTTGGATATATCTTAATAGAGTGATCACATCGGTTAGCGTTTAGCAACACTTCTATGCCTCTAGTACGACTCAGGTAAGGCTCCTGGAAAACTTTTTAATGATTTCTCATTATTATCATCCTTTTGTTTCTAATACCATGTTAAATAAAGATATGAAATTAAGTCATTCTTTATAAAACTATTCTGTTTCTCGTTGTAAGTGATTGACCAAGATTACCAAATCTTCTAAACATATTTAGGGGAGATTTTGGGTGCGGCCGCACAAACATCTTGTCAACCCTATGAGGGTCCCAGCAGTATTAAACTCCAAATAAACTTGAAGGAACAAATTCTATCTTGACTACAAGAATAACCCACAAACTTTGTAACATTTCTTAAAACAACCCTTATAACTACCGATTCGTATAGCGTTAAGTTGCTCCACGAAATGCACTACATTCATGACACTTATCCGGTATCTCAAGTCCGAGGATAACTATTCATAATTTACTTATAACAATATCCACAAAGTAAATTATGTAGTTGGGATAAGTCCTATATTCAATTCATTGAATATCATCCGAAATTGGTATGCATTCTCATCAATATACTTTCAAGTATATTCTACCACATCTCTAAGATTTGTCTTAATTTAATGATACTCCCATATCACTAATCGACAACGGACATTTAGAACAACTTAGTTACTCACGGATTAAACATGCAGATATAGGACAACAATATTATAAATGAAAATAAACATAATCCAAACTTTATTTCATCAAAATAATAAATGTTTTACAATATCCTTTATCCAAATACTAATCACACTTATGCATGAAACTATTAGCTAAACGAAGTCCAATTCCATTGGCAAGTCCAATAAGCTTGTCTTTAGCTAAAGCCTTAGTGAAAGGATCAGCTAAGTTATCATCAGTGTGAACTTTCAATAGATTAATTTCACCTTCACGGACTTGTTCCCGAACATAGTGATACTTAGTAGAAAATGTCGGTGCCCTTCATGACTCGAGGTTAATTGGCAAATATGATTGCGGTGAGAATTCTCACAATACATATCAATAGGTGATTCAATTGAAGGCATAACACCAAGCCCGAAATGAATTTCCTAATCCAAACAGCCTCAATTGCGACTTCCGGCGGTATGTATTTGGCTTCTATCGCAGACATCGCAATCGTACTCGCTTCTTGCTCTTCCGGTCAATGCTCTTCCATTGATGACAAAGACATAACCCGTCGAGACTTAGTATCATTTTATCACACCGCTAGGACGCATCACAAGAACCGTAACACCAAGCTCGTATGCGGATTTCCACCATACACTAAAAACATATCTTCGTATTCCTAAGATACTTTAGAATATGTTTAATGACGATCCAGTGAAGTTCACCCAGATTCGTTGATATCGATTGGTCATGTTTTGAGCGAACGCCACATCGGCCTTGTGCATCTCACAATACATAATAGATCCTACGGTAGAAGCATAAGGAACTTTCGCATGCGTGCCACCTCGGCAGTGTTGAAGCACACATATCGCTACATAAGCCATGCTTTACTTCCATCGGCAAATATCCTTTCTTGGAATTTTGCATATTGAATCTCTTCAATATTTTATCAATGTAAGCGCTTTGACTTAAACCAATTAACCGCTTTGACCTATCTCGGTAGATCTTGATTCCCGAATGTATGCGCTTCTCCTAAATCCTTCATGGAAAAACACTTCCCAAGATATGCCTTAACACTTTGCAAACTTGGAATGTCTTTTCCATAATTAATATGTCATCGACATAAAGAATTAGGAAAATTACATCACTCCCACTAACTTTGTAATATACACATGGCTCATCAAGATTTTGAATAAATCCATACTTTTGATTTCTTCATCAAATCTCTTATTCCATTGCCTTGATGCTTGCTTCAATCCATAAATGGACCTTTGAAGTTTGCATACGGTTTGGAAATGGTGGATTCACGAACCCCTCGGGTTGCTTCATATAGATGTCTTCATCTAGCGACCATTTAAGAAGGCGGTTTTGACATTCATTTGCCATATCTCATAGTCATAGTATCTCGCTATAGCTATGAGAATTCGATAGCTCTAATATCACTTTACGGGAGAAAAGGTCTCCTCGTAATCTATGCCATAAGTTTGAGTAAAACCTTGAGCAACTAGACGAGCTTTATAGACGTGTATATTGCCATCCATGTCGGTCTTAATTTTATAGAGCCACTTACTTCCAACCACATTGGCGTTTGGAGGTAAATCGACCTCTTCCTGACTTCATTTTCTCTCATGGATTGCATTTCCCCATTCATTGCAACTTGCCATTTGTCCTTATCGGGACTTGCCATGGCGACTTTATAACTAGTAGGCTCTCCAAGATCTCTAACATAGTTTCCTCAACCTCTACGTTAAGACATAGACGTTCGGTGCAGCGTAGTCCTTACGGATCTGACGGGAATCACTTCAACTTCGGTGGAGGACCCGGACTAGCGAGTTCTACCGGAAATGCGTTAGTGTTTTCGAAGCTAATGCATCTTCTTGATCATCTTCCGGATCATAAACTCTCCCATGAATTCTTGAGATCGAGATCTCTTTCAATAAAATCTCTATACCTAGCAACGATTACTTTATTTTCGTTGGATAGTAGAAGTAGTAACCCATAGCTTCCTTAGGGTATCCTACGAAGATACACTTTACGATCTTTGTTGAGTCACACCCCAAATTACTGGCTTTTGCGATCGAAGAATGGAATTCACACACCCCAAATTACATTTTGCGGAATGGATTGTTCATAGCATCACAATCACAGTTATATTGAACGACCTAAAGTGTCGTTTGGAAAATACATCGTTTGATTTAATAAAACATTCAGAGTTACAAAGATAGGTCCCAAATGAAAGTTACTATGTGCGGAAAATAAGTTTGTTATAAGTCAAACGATGTTTTTAAAGTTCATAAAACCCAAGTGAGACGCGTCGTCACCGCGACTCTATGATATGTCCACATGCATGCCATGAAGTGAATGCCTTAGATACCTGAGATAAAACATGCTAAAAAGTGTCAACACAAAGGTTGAGTGAGTTCATAGAGTTTGAATTGAAATGTAAAGCCTTTCAAAATCGTTTATGCAACAAAGGCATTGTAAATCCACTCAGTTCCAAGTTCCGCCCATACAAAACTTGCAACCTGTGTGTTCACAACCCACTGCCAAAATATGTATAATTTATGTTCAAACACATGATGTCAAATGAATTCACATAATAGTGCATGACTTTATGTATCAATAGTTACTTGACATAATTATACCAAGACATTTAGTTCAATGAAAATCCCAAGACATTCACTCAATGATGTTCCCAAGACATTTAGCTCAATGATGTTCCCAAGACATTTAGCTCAATGATGTTCCCAAGACATTTAGCTCAATAATAATCCCAAGACATTCACTCAATGATAATCCCAAGACATTCAAAGACATTCAAATGATAATCGATAGAAATTCTAAATATGACAATATTGCTACCTCGTATGATTAAACATTCATTCGATTAAACATGTAGTTGCAAATATCATGAATGTCATAAAAATAGTTGAGCATGTATCTCCCCAAAAGTAATTCAAAACAGTTAAAGAGTAGGGCTATGACTCACTTGGTGCAATGTTTATGATGATGGCAAAAGTGGATACACGAAATGTAGCGTGAATCTCTAAAATGACCTATTATGAATGATATGATATGTAATAAGTCATGATGTAATGTTATGCATGCAATTCGGATGATATTTATACCACTTATGAATTTTTGAAAACAATACTTCTCGTCGAAAATATAATCTTTTAACGTCTTGACCATTTTAAATTACTTCACATGTATTTACGTTGAAATGATATCCGACGATAATCATTTGGTGATTTATTAAGAAAATATAACTTTTCGTCAGTAAAATAATGTCATTGAAATTTCCATGAAAGTGACAAAACGGCCTCTAAAAGCTAGTCGTAAAATGGTGCACGTCGAGCGTTAGGAAACAAACTCAACGGTTTTGGGAAGCTCGTATGATAATCTCAAAGTTTTAGTGTTTAAGTTTTCATCCTAGAGGTCTCGTTCATAAAGAAAATTAGAGGTTAAGTATGGTACTTTTAGTCCAAAATATAGTTTTAGGATGGTTTTTCGGCAAAGTTTGAGCGACTATATGTTATTCGTTACAACTCCGCTCAACAAACGGTTGGACATTTTGGAAAATATGCTAGGCGAACTTACTTTTACTAGAAGACATCACGTTATAAAAAGTTCTACATCATTGTTAAAAACGTCCGCCAACATGGTCCTTTAGTTGCCGTAGTATGTTTTTAATAGAGAATATATTAATTTTGCTAATAGAATAAAGTTACGGCAACTTGGTTTATCGCGTGTAATTTAATCGTTACAAGTCCGTTTTCTACATCCTTAGATTCGTGTCAAAGTATACTAATATATTTTTGATAATTCGACACAATTTATAAAGCTTAAGACTCATTTTTGACTCGTAAAGAGTGACATTTTCATGCTGAAATTTCCAGAATTTATAGTTTTTGACGCTCAACTTGAAAAATTCATAACTTCTTCGTTATAACTCCGTTTTAATCCGTTCAAGCGGCCACGGTTTCGTTTTAAAGTATATTTTCTAAATATCTAGGCCAAATATTTTTACCTACTGTCGGATTTTCCAGAATTTAATTTTAAGGACAGACCCTTTTCAAAACGTGTCGAAATGAGTTTTTCTCGCGCCAAAACTATTCTAACCCATTCAAAACAACTCCGAAGCTATTCTAATCCTACCATACACCTTCTTAGGGTGTCATGGGTTCCTAGACATCACCAAAATAATATATAACAAGGAGTAATTATAGGATGGATTATATATATTTAACACTTAAAACCTTAGAAACCTTAAAAGTGGTATAAACATCACATAACTTGCATGTTTCTCAAATAAAATGATATGACCATAAAAATGAATATGAAATAAAATATGAATATGAATGCTTACTAGAAATATGATGAGGTTTAAGGACAAAGGGTTTTTCCTAATCACTTGAGGTTTTATTGCAAAACCTTACAACAAGTGATACTAGTGTGTATTAAACTTGTCTTGAAAAATTATATGTGATTCTCCTTTGGTCCCTTGGTTGCCGAATTTGGAGAGAAAGAGAAAAGAAATTTGGTCTTGCTTTTTTGAAATGATTAAATGTATGTGTAATGATAGTTTAGAATACATGTATTAGAGATATTGTGCATATCTTCATCAAGATGTGACTCACCCTATGTGTCGACAAGGGGTGCATGTCATCATTTTTACATTTTTTTTTTTTTTTTTTATAAAAGTATAAGTAGGTGTAATTTATTTGAAAATAAATAGTAAGTTGTAGTACATTTTTATATATTTAGGGTAGCGTTAGATAAAAATAAATTTTAACGGGTCAAAGTAAAATATATTGAGGTCATAAAATTATAAAAATACATTTCTTGCAAAATTTGAGTGAAATAATAATTATCGTGTAATATTTTAAGAAAACCGTCATAATTATATAAATTTAACAATTTATATACAAAATAAATTTAAAACACTGGGTAAACTCATAATATTATTTTTATAACTTAATATGAGTATAAAAATATATCGGGATAATTTTTGGAATTAATGGATCAATTGTTCAAAATAATTACTTACGCGATAACGTTTATTTAATATAAAATTAAACGTTTAACGAAAAATGCAAAACCATGCATGAATTAATATGATGACAATGATGTTAATGAAATGTAGACTAAACTTAGTCTATATGAAATGACCTCGATGATATGATCATGAATTCACTGCTAAACCATTACGGTTACGTGAATTTGATGCTCGTAAACCTAGTTCACGATAAATGATAAATGATGAAGCATGAATAATGTTTTGAGAATGACCCGAAAATACGAGTTGTCACATTCGCCCATCCAAAAGGAATTCATCCCCGAATTCGGTTCGTGTTAGTCTATCGAATTTTTGAGTTTGTGATGAATAACGAGGAGAGAAGACATGAAGAGGTGTCGTTATGGTTATCGATGATTGAGAGCGTACAAAACATCATAGTAAAGAAAATATTGGATGAATCTCCATGAGTAACACTTTGACTTTGAATATGTGAAAATTTTGCTTGCACTAAGATTTATAAATAATCGCTCCCAACATAACATGATCCCTCCGAATTAGACATAGTTAGCTAGGCTATGTATAATTAAGGAACGATAATGTGACGTTCGGTTTAGTTGTTATAACTCTCAATGTTTACAAAGATTTAAACCGTGTCGTTAAAATGGTAGTTAAAGAAAAAGGAAGTAAAATTCTTGTAAGTGATAACAAATCGGAAAGAAAATAAAGTACGATAGATGAGAATATTTTACAACGAGTGGTTTATCAACAAGAAGACATCTTAAGTTCTAAAGATCCGAATACGATGGAAGACATAAACTTAGTACGACATAGTACATAAGGAAAATTAAGACTGTTAGTTTCCGAACTTCTTCAGTCTTCCGCGTTGTTGAAATCCTGACGAGCTTCACCTCCTTCTAACATGTATGCTTTCCCAAGAGCACCTTCACCTTGTTGACCTTGGTTTTGAGGACATTGATTCCGATAGTGTCCTTGCTCCCCGCATCCGAAGCATGTGACTATGGATTTACCTCTACAATCCACGGCATGGTGTCCTAGTTTTTGACACTTGTAGCACTTAACAGGCAAAGACCCGAGTGATGATACTTACATCGATTACATAGTGGGTAGGTTCCAAGATAACCTTTGCCTTCTATTGGTGCAACAACATAAACCATTGCGGCTCCTTGTCCTCTATTCTCATTGATGATAGTTAGTGTTACGGTTTTGGTTGTCGTTATTATAACCTCCTTGGTCATTTTCCCATTTTCTTTTATTGTTGTTGATTTGGTTATCGTTATTGTTGTTGTTGTTGTTGTTGTTGTTTTGTTATTGTTGTAGTTGGTGCGGTTGTTGGTATTGTTGTTACGGTTGATGTGGGTAATGTTTCCTCTCTTTACTACTTGTGCCATGAGTTTTGGGATACTCGAATGCAGATTCTTCAATTGTTTGCGGATCGAGGAAATCACATCACCTTGAATAATCTCGGAAGTCCTCCAATGAAAGCCTCCAGTAGCTTCTCATTATCCGAAACCATAGATGGGCATAACACGGCCAATTCTTGAAACCTTCGAATGTAAGTATCAATGTCATACCCAATAGTTACCAACTCATAGAATTCGGTTTCTAACTTTTTCACCTCCGTCGCGGACAATACTTTCTTCGTTAGCAACCTCTTGAATTGCTCCCAAGTAAGCTTGAAAGCATTTTCCATTCCCATTGGTTGAGCATACGAATTCCACCACGACATTGCCCCATCCAAGAGTGTACTCGTAGCAAACTTAACCTTGCTATCCTCCGGACAATTACATAACAAAAACACGGACTCCATTTTCTCGAACCATCGAACCATGGCGGTGGCCCTTCAAGCCCTTGAACTTAGTGGGATCTCCACTTTTAAAATCCTTATACGAACAACTTCTAACCCGGACCTCCTGCATTACTGCAGCAGCAAAAGTCTAGCGCTTGACTTCCTCGCAATTCTAGTAGCTTCAAGATTCGCGTAGCCAGCGGCGGCATTAGCAAGCTGGCGGCTTGAGATTAGCTGCGACCTCGGAGGCGATGGCGAGTCTAGCGGCTTCTTCCTCGGCGGATTGGCAAGTCTAGTGGCTTCGGCGATGGCGCGACCTCAAAGCAGCACCGCCATCTGTTTGCTCTTTCAATCCTTAATGCATTGGCTATACTATCCCTCACAAACTTTTGCATAGCCTCTTGAGTCAAAACTTGTGGAGCTTTCTTTGGCGCCATAACTTCTTCAAAATAAGAGGAAAGGTGAGACGTAGCAAAGTCTGATGTTAATAATAAACGCTCCAAAGAGATATGATATGAGGTGATAAGTTTGAGGTTATTTTTCAAAATAATCGATGGTTTCCTAAGAAATGGGTTATGAGATGTCGTAAGTGCTTCAAATGTATGATGGTTTAGTGACTTAATGTGTGAATAGCGTGCAACTCGACATGTTAGTGGTGAAACAAATGAGTGAGAGTGACTTCGCCCTACTTAGAGGTTTTGTCTCGGCATTCGACGTTATCGGTGATGAATCAGCTGATATTAAAAATTACGATAGGGAATGACAAAGCATTCTCCACATTAGAGTATGAAGAAAGGATAATGGAATGGGTATTTGAAGGCATCCATGTGACAATCGTTTTGAAATGAAAGTAAATAACTCGAAAAATGTACGTATAAACCGCATGTAAAGTGAACATGCACTTATGATGAAATGATGAGATGCTATGATGATGTAGTTATAGTCTAGGGTCAATGATGCAACCTAGTTCTCTATAATCAAGCTCGATGCCAATCATCACACCCCAAATTACTGCTTTGCGTGGAATGGAATTCACGGGATTGATCGTCATAGCATCACAATCACAAGTTATATTGAACGACCTAAAGTGTCGTTTGGAAAATACATCGTTTGATTTAATAAAACATTCAGAGTTACAAAGATAGGTCCCAAATGAAAGTTACTATGTGCGGAAAATAAGTTTGTTATAAGTCAAACGATGTTTTTAAAGTTCATAAAACCCAAGTGAGACGCGTCGTCACCGCGACTCTATGATATGTCCACATGCATGCCATGAAGTGAATGCCTTAGATACCTGAGATAAAACATGCTAAAAAGTGTCAACACAAAGGTTGAGTGAGTTCATAGAGTTTGAATTGAAATGTAAAGCCTTTCAAAATCGTTTATGCAAAGAAAGGCATTGTAAATCCACTCGGTTCAAGTTCGCCCATACAAAACTTGCAACTGTGTGTTCACAACCCACCGCCAAAATATGTATAATTTATGTTCAAACACATGATGTCAAATGAATTCACATAATAGTGCATGACTTTATGTATCAATAGTTACTTGACATAATTATACCAAGACATTTAGTTCAATGAAAATCCCAAGACATTCACTCAATGATGTTCCCAAGACATTTAGCTCAATGATGTTCCCAAGACATTTAGCTCAATGATGTTCCCAAGACATTTAGCTCAATAATAATCCCAAGACATTCACTCAATGATAATCCCAAGACATTCACTCAATGATAATCCCAAGACATTCACTCAATGATAATCATATAGAAATTCTAAATATGACAATATTGCTACCTCGTATGATTAAACATTCATTTCGATTAAACATGTAGTTGCAAATATCATGAATGTCATAAAATAGTTGAGCATGTATCTCCCCAAAGTAATTCAAAACAGTTAAAGAGTAGGGCTATGACTCACTCAATGTTTATGATGATAAAATGGCAAAAGTGGATACACCAAATGTAGCGTGAATCTCTAAAATGACCTATTATGAATGATATGATATGTAATAAGTCATGATGTAATGTTATGCATGCAATTCGGATGATATTTATACCACTTATGAATTTTTGAAAACAATACTTCTCGTCGAAAATATAATCTTTTAACGTCTTGACCATTTTAAATTACTTCACATGTATTTACGTTGAAATGATATCCGACGATAATCATTTGGTGATTTATTAAGAAATTATAACTTTTAAATCAGTAAAATAATGTCATTGAAATTTCCATGAAAGTGACAAAACGGCCTCTAAAAGCTAGTCGTAAAATGGTGCACGTCGAGTGTTAGGAAACAAACTCAACGGTTTTGGGAAGCTCGTATGATAATCTCAAAGTTTTAGTGTTTAAGTTTTCATCCTAGAGGTCTCGATCATAAGGAAAAATAGAGGTTAAGTATGGTACTTTTAGTCCAAAATATAGTTTAAGGATGGTTTTCGGCAAAGTTTGAGCGACTATATGTTATTCGTTACAACTCCGCTCAACAAACGGTTGGACATTTTGGAAAATATGCTAGGCGAACTTACTTTTACTAGAAGACATCACGTTATAAAAAGTTCTACATCATTGTTAAAAACGTCCGCCAACATGGTCCTTTAGTTGCCGTAGTATGTTTTTAATAGAGAATATATTAATTTTGCTAATAGAATAAAGTTACGGCAACTTGGTTTATCGCGTGTAATTTAATCGTTACAAGTCCGTTTTCTACGTTTTCTACATCCTTAGATTCGTGTCAAAGTATACTAATATATTTTTGATAATTCGACACAATTTATAAAGCTTAAGACTCATTTTTGACTCGTAAAGAGTGACATTTTCATGCTGAAATTTCCAGAATTTATAGTTTTGACGCTCAACTTGAAAAATTCATAACTTCTTCGTTATAACTCCGTTTTAATCCGTTCAAGCGGCCACGGTTTCGTTTTAAAGTATATTTTCTAAATATCTAGGCCAAATATTTTTACCTACTGTCGGATTTTCCAGAATTTAATTTTAAGGACAGACCCTTTTCAAAACGTGTCGAAATGAGTTTTTCTCGCGCCAAACCTATTCTAACCCATTCAAAACAACTCCGAAGCTATTCTAATCCTACCATACACCTTCTTAGGGTGTCATGGGTTCCTAGACATCACCAAAACTAATATATAACAAGGAGTAATTATAGGATGGATTATATATATTTAACACTTAAAAATATTAGAAACCTTAAAAGTGGTATAAACATCACATAACTTGCATGTTTCTCAAATAAAATGATATGACCATAAAATGAATATGAAATAAAAATATGAATATGAATGCTTACTAGAAATATGATGAGGTTTAAGGACAAAGGTTTTTCCTAATCACTTGAGGTTTTATTGCAAAACCTATACAACAAGTGATACTAGTGTGTATTAAAACTTGTCTTGAAAACTTATATGTGATTCTCCTCTTGGTCCCTTGGTTGCCGAATTTGGAGGTAGAGAGAAAGAAATGGAATTTTGGTTTGCTTTTTTGAAATGAGTTGAATGAAGTGTAATGATAAGTAGAATACATATATTAGAGATATTTTGCAAATATCAAATGAATCACCCCCTTGTCGTCGACAAGGGTATGTATCATTTAATACATATATTTTTTTTTTTTAAATTTTAAAGTATAAGTAAGAATTGTAAATTTAAATGAAAATAAGTAGTAAGTTGTAGTCATTTGTAGCATTTAGGGTAGCGTTAGCTAAAAATAAATTTTAACGGGTCAAAGTAAAATATATTGAGGTCATAAAAATTATAAAAATACATTTCTTGCAAAATTTGAGTGAAATAATAATTATCGTGTAATATTTAAGAAAACCGTCGTAATTATATAAATTTAACAATTTATATACAAAATAAATTTAAAACACTGGTAAACTCATAATATTATTTTTATAACTTAATATGAGTATAAAAATATATCGGGATAATTTTGGAAGTAATGGATCAATTGTTCAAAATAATTAATTACGCGATAACGTTTATTTAATATAAAATTAAACGTTTAATGAAAATGCAAAACCATGCATGAATTAATATGATGACAATGATGTTAATGAAATGTAGACTAAACTTAGTCTATATGAAATGTCCTCGATGATATGATCATGAATTCACGGCTAAACCATTACGGTTACGTGAATTTGATGCTCAGAAACCTAGTTTACGATAAACGATAAATGATGAAGCATGAATAATGTTTTGAGAATGACCGAAAATACGAAAAACCTTAAATGTTTCAAACACCTCATGAGTTGTCACAAGAGTAAATAATTCAATGATAAATAAATTACCGAAGAACCGCGCCATGGACCCTTCGTACTTCATTCTATTTGCCTGCAATTCATCAAGATAGAGAGCACAATTTCTCTTCCAATGCCCAACGCTCTTACAGTGGTGGCATGCTTGATCCTTTTTAGGATTTTCCTTCCTAGGAGTAGGTTTCTTCTTGGGTTGTAGTTGATTGGCCATAACTTGTTTACCCTTATCAACTTTCCCTTTTCCCTTCCCCTTCTTGTTGTTCGCACGCTGCAGTTTTGGCTTATTAATCCTTCCACCCTGAATAGCAAGTACCTGGGGAGTCAGAACCTTTTGAGGTAACCTTTTTCATAATCAATAAGCAATGTGTGTAGGTCGATGCGCTCTTCCCACGCAGTGCATATTGAAGTTTCTAACAAAACCATTAAAATCCTTGTTAAGGGATCTATTAATCGATTCACGACCATGTCATCATCATAAGTTTTGCCAAGTGCATTTAATTGGTCCATGTAACCTTTCATTTCCAATACATGAGCACTTACGGGTTTACCCTCCCCGCCTGGTGTGTAATCGTCGGTCAAGTCATAAATCTCGACGGTGGATTCTCGAACATAGTTCAAGTTCATTGAGCATGTTATATGGGAAATAGTGTTCGAACTGCTTTTGACGAGCGATTCCATCGTTCCCAACATAAGACAAGCCACATCATTATGGCGCTTATACTCAATTTGCAAAGCGTCCTTTTCACGAGTAGCTATAGGTCCGGTTGGTTCGGTGAGGACAAGGTTCATAAAGGTATTTCAATCGGTCGGAACTCTACGACAATTCTCAAAGAGCGGTGCCAATCATTGAAATTCTTAGAGCCGATTAACTTTTCTCGATCAAAAAGCTTTTGAGCGCAGAACTTAGTGCGATGTTAGTGTTATCGTTATTTTGAGCCATTTCTCGAGAAAAAAGTTCAAGTATTAGTATTTTCGATAATACAACTTTTCAAGAAAATAAAATATACCCAACGGTAATATAAACATATAACCATATAATTTTCTCGAAAACTAGGATCCAAATTATCATAGTTTCATTACATCAGTTGATCTGCTAGTAACGAAAGCATATAATAAGGTAATCTGTCGAACATTAATTGGCAAACAATTTCCAACTCCTAGATCATTATGGGATTTATATTTTCCAACGCTATTGCAAATATAAACATGTTTCATCCCATCTTATGCCATGTAAGGTCTGACTTTACATGGACATTTAGTGTCCAACTTAAAGAACTGCAAATATGTTCATGTAATATGGAGAGTTCTTTAAGTTGGACACTTATGTTCTGACATTTAGTGTCCAACTTAAAGAACTGCAAATATGTCCATGTAAGGTCTGACTTTACATAGAGATTTACCTCTCCATCACAATCTAGCCAAGTACTGTCATGACGTAAATTGCAACTTCAAGTGTTCCTTTTAATTAGATGGCATATAACTTAATTTAAAAGGGTACTAGTTTTGATTTTATGTGGTCAAATCAAATATGTACAAAGATGTCATGCATTCATCTTGTAGCATAAATTTAATAAAAAAACTTTTTATTACCAATTCATAAAGATCAAATTATCAAAGTTTTGATTGAGGTATTGGGTTCACCAATCAAGGAATTTAGCGTTAATTATCGTCCATTACACCGTACTTTTGCATAAGTGTAAACACTTAGTGTTTGGTAATTACCACCAGTGGCGCATGGAATTAAAACTAATTCGCCTTAGGCTGAGTTTGTACTTTATGGCTTACTAAGTAGCTCAATCGAACTCACGAGGGAGAGGACCGGTAAGCGCAAAGCATAACCTTAGACATCCTTTCGGTTTGGTATGCGCACTTCTTTATTAACACCTTTATAGTTTGTTCTAGTGGGTGAGCCGTTCGGACCATTTGTACCAAAATCATCAATCAATTAAACTATTGAAAAATTAACTCTTCAAAACAAATCAAATTTCACCATTGTTTAGTCCGTGTTATTTTCTATTCTAAATTACCCTTTGCTTAAAAGCTGTCTAACATAATAAACAAACAAGTAACAAATAAAAATAAACAACTAAAAACAATGCGCATAATAAACAATTTATACGTGTAAACAAGTAGCCACATGCAACTTATTCTATAAAACCCTATTAATAATCAATGTCTAGGTTAAATTAATCTATATATTAATTAGGGCTTTCACTCTCCCAATTGAGAGTGAGCCACATACATCGAAGAATCGATTGCGTAAACCCATAATTAATAATATACCAAATTGCACATAATTGATTCATTAATATGTATAATTGGAGTCTTCCCCAATTCAAGATTTATCGTAAATAAATATATCTTAACAATTAAACAATTATCAAAGCAACTATCCATGACAAACATGCATGTATCATCATGGATATATCATAACAATTATACACATAGTCACAAGATCGTATATCAAAAATCCCATATCACATAACAATTATTCATGAATTAATCACGTAACACATATATTAATTCTAGGTTTCGATAAGGTTAGCAAACAATTTTCAAAACCCTAAAAAAAAACTTTTACATGTCGACTTAAAAAAAATATGGGGTACGCCCCAATTAAAAATAAATCGACCAAAAAAAAATTAAAACATAAACCCTAGATTAACCATATCAAACAACATACAATTATTTGTTTTATTACGCGTGTATGTAATTAATTACTCATTAAAAACCAATGACTCGTGATGCCACTGTTGGAATTAGATAACATGGCATTCAATAAATAATCACAAAAACATCAAAGTATACATGCGGAAGCGTATAGGATTTATTAACGAATAATTAATTAACATAAGAAGAATATGCGTACCTTACTTGATTCTAGCCGAACAAGAATCAAATCCACAAACTAGCAATTGGAAGAACCCTAATTTGATTTAATTAGGATTATGTGAATTACCCCTTACCTTACCGTTTTGTAATTCAATCCAAGAATAATAACAATATTGTGTTATTACCACTTTCTTGTACACACGTACTAAACCGAATTAAAGTAATGCTAGTTTTTAGTAAATGAATAACTTGATGTGGAAAAGTTTGAGGATCGACACCCACAAAAGGTGTGGCCGATCGGTTTGGACAAAAAACACACACAAAACACTTTTAGGTTTAGCTAATGAGCACAAGAGATGATTTTCAAACACCCTAGGTTTTGTATATATACTCAAGCAAACTTGGTGAACAAGTTTGAGTCAAAGTGGGTTGGGTTTAGTCCTTGTGGCCGATCGGTTGTGTTATCCCACAAGGGATTCCTGAACCTTCCCAAATTTTGCAATTTAGTCCTTTTCCAAATACATTTAACGCCTGTTAGTCCATTACATTAATTACTTAACGTCCGTTAGTTATTTCGTTTAATCAATAAATAAATACAATGTTTACATTTAATTATTAACTTTAATTCTCATACGTAAAGTGTGCAATCCCGTGGTCTCGAGTTCAATCCTAACTCACGTCTACTAATTTATATCCATAAAACTAACAACAGGCACGTGAAGTTCTTCACAATCAGACTTACTAAGATCGAACGTCTCGAGATTTGGAGTCAACCTAAGGTCAAAGCTTTTGATCTTTGATCCCGTATATGGAGATGCTTGAGCTTTTCACAACTAACTGGCATACAAAGATCTACTAAACTATTAGCATATACTAGATCTAACGTCTCGAGATTCGGAGTAATCGTAAAGTCAAAGGTCGTCAAGTCTGACTCTTCTAAGCTAAAGAATTTGAGTTTTTTAAGAACCTGGAAAAAGCAAGACAAAAAGATTAATATTAACATATAAAAAAACCAATAAATTGATAGCATTATTACGAATTATGCTAAACAATCAATCAACAATTATTCTACCTTTGTTTCTCCCTCTTCCCAAAGTTGCGCTATTTCGCTATAATACGTCTCAAGTCCAACAAGATTTTTTGCTTGAAATGTTTTGGGTAATTACATGAAAGGGTAATTCGTACAATTTAGATACTTTAAAGAGTTTGATAAGTATTGGCTATTATTATGAAATTTTGGATCACCGAATTCGCCATCACTTTCATCTGCTTCAGATTCATTAAATTCATAATCATAACTCAAATCAGTTGGAAAACACATTGCAAGAGCTCTAAGTTTCTTCATGTTTCCTAGACCTTTCATAAGAACTTTAAAATTTTCTCTTGACAAGTTAAGACATAAACATTTTGTTGCTTTAGTACCCTGCAATCCAAAAACAATGTCAAGAAACCTCATGTAAGAATCTGTCTATGGCATCTACCCATTCAATATGCATGCAATGTCTAGAAATATTTCCTTATATTCGTCTTGAGGCGATATAGCTTCATTCTAGCTTTTCGAGTTTCCTTTAAGGAATTCTTTTTAATCATCTATGGCATCTACCCATTCAAGCTTGTCTTTACCACGAGAAATGAACCCAAGACTTTGATTGTTAAGTGAAGACCGGCAGCATAACGTACAACTTTCACGATAGTTCTTCGTATCCTTGAAGTGGATTCTCTTTCTAAATGCAAACCCTCTTGAAGAGACAAATTGCTTCCTTATTTGATAAGATATCGATATCTCGAATTAAGTTACTCGTGAGCGACCAACACTTGCTCATCTCCGATGTAACGATAATTCTACTTCCGACTTAAACTAGTTAGTCCCATCGGCTAACGCCTCAAGTTGATCTATGTGATCCACGTCATCTAGAACAAGAAGAACCTTTTACCGCAAATCCTCCTTTTCATCTTGTTTTATCCATCATTAACACCATTCACGGTGCCGTTCTTTCAAAGACATCCGAAAGGACTTGTTCTTGTAAATTTTCAAACCAAATGTAGAGCCTTTTGAAACATCCTCACATTCTCAACAAAGCTTGTAACTTCAAAATCAATTAATACACGATCATAAGCGACTCTTGCCAAAGTTGTCTTCCACCCTCTCATGCCATTGATCCCAATCATGCGAGCGTCATCAATACCAATTTCTAAAGATGAAACAACATTCTCTACTCGGGTCTCCATGCCGACTAAATTATTGGGTTAATCCCAATCGACCCATCACTATACCCAATCGACCCAAGTCAACACCTATAAGACTCGGTCAAACCAGAAGTCAAAGATAAAAGTCAACCAAAGCAGTTTAAAAGACAGTTACAAAATAACTGCTATTTGGCAGTTATGCCATCAACCGACATATCTGTTGGTTCATTTGAACCAACACAACGTTTCAATTTGTACTGTTTCAAAGTGTATAAATAGATAGAATCTATAACAAACAAATAATGACTGATAAATAAGAAAAAGTCTTTTCGATTCAATTGTTTCTTGTTACTTTTGGTATATCTTGATTATAGATCCAGATAAATGGGCCAACAATTGGTATCAGAGCCGGAATCATCATATACCAAGTTTAATTTTTTCCCTGTTTTGAATCAAAACCACACTATTTTTTTTCGGCCAAAAACAGTTTGCAAATCCGATTAAAACATAATCACTGAAATCATTTTGTGTTTATCATCAGGAGAATCCAACTCTTGTCACCAAGGGATTAATCACTTTCGTGATTAATTTTAACCGGTAACAAAAAGGGCTTCATATTTTTTTTGCAAACTATTCTGTCAAGAACATCAACCGAAAAATACATAACTCAGAATTCATCATTATCAAGGGGTTAGGCACGGTCAAAAAAATCTGAACCCAAGATTCTAAACAGAAAAAATAACATCGAGAGGATAAGGCGAAGTCATCAAATTAGGGCAGAATTAAAAGATTCAAATTAGAACAAACACACCTGTTCCGATTAAAGAATCAAGCCCAGATCGTTAATTAAGCCACAAATGGACTTAATTAAACTCTCCAATCATCCATATCTCTCACGGATTGAAAACCCCCAATTCACCGAAACCCTACGAAATTTCGATTGAAGGGAAGAAGTGCTCGCGAAGAACACCACACACCGGAGAAGATAAGAAGGCAATAAAGCCATAAAGAACGAGGAGAAGAAAAGCGGCATCAAAGCCCGAAGGAAGAGCGAAATTGATCTCGGTCTCCAAAGAGCGTTTTTTCTTATCTCTAAAAAGGAAGATAAGAATACTTGTAACAAAGAGGGCGTATCTTTTTTTTTTATCTCACAAAAAGATAATACATATTAAAAAAGAGGCGCATCAAGACTTAGGGCTACACAAAGGATTTTTTTTATTTTAAGGCATCGGGTTAGACCATCAACCCCTTCAGGTTCCAAAAGTTACAAAACCACTCTTTCATTTTTTATAGTATATATTTTTCATTTTGATATATATCTTTTTTTTTTGATAAGTTACTTTAATTTACAAATTTAGTACTTCATCCAACTTTTTTAGAATATAATAACCTAGTGATTACACTGCTTATTATATTAGAAATAACTTTTAAGGAGTAATTAACCTTAGGATATTTCATTTAAGAATTTTTAATCTCCCAGGATAGTTTTTCAAAACTAGTCCTATAAAAGTTTTATATACCTTTAAGGAAAATAAAACATTAGAGCTCATTAAAAATAAGAAATTTCAACACACATCGTGTAAAATTTTTCTTGGAGATTTATTGTCAATATCTTTAAGATATGACGAAAGAAAGTGGTAATAAGGAACCTAGTACTAATACTTCAAATAGTACACCCCAATTTCAATGCCCAATCCTGAAGCCCACGAATTACTCATTATGGGCAATTCGCATGCAAATCATTCTCGAAGCAAATAGCTTATGGGAAACAATAGAGCCGACTGACATGACTCAACCCAATAAGAAAAAAGAGAAAACCGCTATTGTATTTCTTTACCAAGCCTTACCCGAAGAACAATTAATTCAAATAACAAAGCACAAAACCATCAAAGACATTTGGAATGCTTTGAAAACTAGACACACTGGCGAAAACAGAGTTCAACAAGCAAGACTTCAAACACTCAAATCCGAATTTGAGATGTTATACATGAAGGAAGACGAGACAATCGACCCCTTCACTACAAAACTTACAACTCTCGTAAACAAAGCCGCAAGTCTAGGACACACCATAGAAGATGAAACCTTAGTACGGAAACTACTAAATGTTGTACCCGATAGGTATCCGCAAATAGTCGCATCTATAGAACAATATTCCGACCTAAGTGAAATGATGATGGAAGAAGCAATTGGGAGACTCAAGACATAGGAGGAAAGAATTTAAGTTTAAGAAGCATAAGGACAATAACGATCAAGATAAGTTATTTTTTACAAATCACAACAATAACATTACTCACGGAAGACACTTTGAAAAATGTGGACATGATTTGTTGCGAGACCAAGAAAATAATTTCAAGGAAAAATCAAACAGCAACTCAAATAAATTTACTCATGATAAGAGTAAGGTGATGTGTTTCAGATGCAAGAAGTATGGGCATTTTGCAAACAAATGTCCATCAAAGAAAGAAGAACAATCTAATCTTATTGAAGAAGACTTAGAACCAACATTGCTTATGGCAACAGTTGAAGAAATAATCAGAAGAACATGATCAACCCAGAATTAAGGAAGATCACAACAATGAAGGTGGAAATAACCAGAAGAACATGATCAACCCGGAATTAAGGAAGATCACAACAATGAAGGTGGAAATAACCATAAAATATGATCACTGGACTTAAAGAAGATCACAACAACAAAGGTGGAAATAACCAGAAAAAATATGATCAACATGGACATAATGAAGATCACAGAAGAAAGGTGGAAATAACCGAAGGAAAATTGATCTACCTGAATATAAGGATGATCACAAGCACTACAAGAAATTAAAAGCTCAGATGGTGGATTTAACCAGAAGATTAATCAAGAAGACTTAAAGACCTACGTCGCAGCGATTGTGATTAAGGGGGAGAATATTAGGTTAATCCCAATAGACCCATCACAATACCCAATCGACCCAAGTCAACACCCATACGACCCGGTCAAACTAGAAGTCAAAGATAAAAGTCAACCAAAGCAGTTTAAAAGACAGTTACAAAATAACTGCTATTTGGTAGTTATGCCATCAACCGACATATCGGTTGGTTCATTTGAACCAACACAATGTTTCAATTTGTACCGTTTCAAAGTGTATAAATAGATAGAATCTGTAACAAACAAATTATGACTGATAAATAAGAAAAAGTCTTTTCGATTCAATTGTTTCTTGTTACTTTTGGTATATCTTGATTATAGATCCAGAAAAACGGGCCAACATAACTTTTCATCAAAGACGAAATTGATGGAGCGAAACTCTAGTGAAATTGTTAACACGTCTTGAATGGGAGTTTTCCAGGATTGAATTGATCAAACAATATCATGGTAACAACATCAATCAATCAAGAACTAATAAAAAGAAACAGGAAGATGGGTGAACCCTCTTTATTTATCTGATATGAGAATACAGGAAGGTTGCTTTTGTTTACAGAAATCCTATTCTATATATACTGATGAAACGTTATGTATATGTCGTTTCATATAAAGTCAAGGTTGTAACCCTAGAATCTAAATAACCGTTTATACCGGTTATGTGTTTGGACCCAGCCCATATACAATTGTTTACAGGCTTTTAAAATACAAGAGAATGGGCATACTGTTTTGGCGTAAAAGACATTACAGTCCAACAGTTCCCCCTTAATGTCTTAATGCCAAAGTTCAATCTTCTTGTTCTTTGATTCTTTCTTCAATCTTTCATTTTTTCTTAATGTCTTCAAACATTTGGTGCGTCACGGGATCTTCATGATCTCCAAGGCAAGTCCTTTAGCCTCTTGAAACATGTCCTTCTGTTTCAACTTGTGACTTCAAGGCAAGTAAATTTCTTGGCCTTCTTCCTACACCGTCTTTGTGGTATAATAGCATTTGAATACATCTTCATGGCTTTTGTTGGTTAAAAAACCAAACAAGCATTTTCTTTTTCTCTTCAAACGGCATCCATTATTTCCATGGTATGCATTTTTTTCTGTGATATGAAGCGGAGATTTTTTTCTTCTTGATTGGTGATTGAAAACATGACTTGGGTGTTGCTTGATCCTCTTCGGCTCTGATACCAATGTTAACAGGTCTTGAATGGGAGTTTTCCAGGATCGAATTGATCAAACAATATCATGATAACAACAACAATCAATCAAGAACTAATAAAAAGAAACAGGAAGATGGGTGAACCCCCTTTATTTATCTGATATGAGAATACAGGAAGGTTGCTTTTGTTTACAGAAATCCTATTCTATATATATTGATGAAACGTTATGTATATGTCGTTTCAAATAAAGTAAAGGTTGTAACCCTAGAATCTAAATAACTGTTTATACCGGTTATGTGTTTGGACCCAGCCCATATACAATTGTTTACAGGCTTTTAAAATACAAGAGAATGGGCATACTGTTTTGGCGTAAAAGACATTACAGTTGAACAGAAATCTCTTGAACAATTTTTTTGATGAATTTAGCTTCGTGCATGTATGTATGTAAAAACATGATCTGTTTAGCATACAATATTCATATATGAAGTATTAACATAGTACTTAAATAATAATATCCTTCCTAAACACATATTACCAACAAGCGAAAGTAAGGAACATCGCAAGTAGAGATAGGATGATGGAATTACCCGTCAAAAGTGTTCTTCAACTCCCACCTGGCCAGATCGGCTGCTTCTTTTAAAGTTTCACTCCATTTCCAAGCAGCCTCTTCTTTTTCATGTTCGGCAAAAGCTTCACTAAAATCCCCACTTTGGTATCTCACTTCGATGAGTTCCACATCATAGAAAACAGAGTAAGCAGTGTGCTGAGTCATATTCTGATACTCCATAATCTTGACGAGTTTTTCAAGCACCAAGATGATTATGCATAGTTTTTAGAAAAGATAATGATGTAAAATTTGGATTCTTCAATGGATTTAAAGAGATCATCGCTTATCCTTTCTCCTTTCTGGATCTTCTCATCATCTTTGTAAACGTAAATGCCTTTGTCCTTAAGAGCATGATAAAGATGATCAATAATGTTTTTACGGGTGTCTTCGCCCATGAAACTTAGAAAAACATCATACTTAAACCGCTTTTGAATAGATGAGCTTGAGGTGGAAGCCATTTATACACACTGATTGCAAAGAAAAGTGAATGAAATGGATCGATGACCATGATCAAAGGCGTTTACTCAGAAGACGATAGCAAAAGAAACTTGATAATGTGAAGGTGATGGTGTTTGTGTGGAAATAAAATGTAAATTAAGCGGAGAAATAAGAGCCCGTTATTATTATAATTTTGTCTTAACAAAAGTCCATTATTAGTTAAATTGAAGATAAAATAATTTAAACTTCAAATGAATGACATTTTATTATACCATCGTATAAACATCTTCATGCAAAATGGAACTATTATTGGTATGAATCTTATCATGTAAATTTCCTTGTCTTTTGATAGGTACCCATTTTTAATATCAAATCCTACACAAATAACTCACTGCACGAAATTTCCTTGTCTTTACAATAAAGAAACCTCGTAAAACTTCCTTGTCTTCTACAAGAAAGAAACCTCGGAAACCTCATAATAATTCTTAGCTATAATCAAGTCAAAAATTTGTAATGACAAAAGAAATATCATGAAAACTCCTAGATCGACATATTTGTGATGATAAAAAATATCTTAACATAGTAAACTAAAATTATATCTCAAGGTTAAAGAAAAAAAGAGAGAAAGCGTATATCTTATCTTGGTATCAACATAGATATCCTTCTTTAGCCGCTATTACTAATACTATATAAATTCTTATAATGTTGATTAAAAAGTAAGCTAGTATCGCGCTTATTCTGGTATGAGAAGTATTAATATATAAAATTTAATGGGTTTAAGAATCATTTTCACTTTATTAGTGAATCTAAGTGGTTTTATATATATGAAGATGATTTGCACACTTTATCTTTTTATTTGCACAATTGAATGTAAAATAAGTTAAAGAAGGTTTTTAATATTGTATAAGTATTTAATGCATAGATTAGAATATTTATATCAGTAGTTGATGTGTGCAAATTAATTCTCTTTTGTATACTATGGAGGCTAAAGTATAGCTTTTGACGAGTTTTAAGATTATTAAATTTAAAATGACTCTTATTACAGTACTATTTTTTATTTTCTTTAATAAAGTGTGAAAATTTAAGGGGCTTAAGTGTGCGGTTGTTGTTCTTTTTTAATTTCAGAAAAGAACAAAAGTTTATTATGGTAATTCGCAAATTGGCTAATGTTATAATAATTTACAAGTCGGCAAGTGCTAATAAATTTATTTACAATTTCATTCTTGTGGACCATTAGATTTAAATATAACCATTTAGGTGCACGTACCTCAAATTTATTAGTTGATATTATTATTTAAGCCTATTATATAAATAACTTATAACCCGTTAACTACGGCGTCGTTTTGCTAGGGAGGTTTCTCGCCAAAAATATGTGGGCTGCTAAGGCCTCATTGTTCTTAGCCTTTTTATGCATACGAGATAACCCATCCAGATTTTTAATATGTCGTTTGAAATTCCTGAACATTCATAATTGGTCTTTGTTAGCTTTTTACTATCTGCAGTGTAAAACCCTAGATCCAAAATAGTGTACACGCAAAATTTTAACTACGGTCAACTCCCATATCTTGGTGAGTAGCCACGGCGAGTTTGTGGTTGCAGCCATGGCGGGGAGTTGCTGTCGTTTGACGCCTACAACTTCCGATCCGTTTTGATGGATCTGGGACACTCTCCTTGTGTCAATGATATTTTGTATAATATTATCAAGCGAGCGGAATTTACTTAAGTAATACTTAGAAGACGAATTATATGATGTATGAGAATAAACACAAGTTAACACAAAACTCAAGCTCAATATTATTAATGAAATAATCGAGTGATCTTAACTTATCATTAGGGTTACACCTTGAAGCTTTAAGTAGGTAATATTGTAATGTGTCGTGTGTACCTAAGACAATGACCTAGGATCTCCTTTTATACAACAAGGAGTCCTTTACAAGATAAGTATAAAGCTAACATAATAGAATATACACAAGATCTATTCTATACTTATCTAGAGCGTTTAACCTTATCATAAAGCGATAGCGGTGGTAATGAAGAACTTGCGGTGGGAATACGTTTCCCTTTGCTAGTTTTAATCAGCGATGTAAACCACAACTATCCGTGGTAGCGGATTATTCCCAACAATCCTCCCTAAACTTATGATTTCTCTGCAAATCAAAGTTTCTTCAATATGCATTAACTTAAAGGATTTGGGGAATTCAATCAAACACTTCACTTCTTTTCTCTTAACTTTTGTATAGCTCTTGAACATTGATCTTGAAGCCTTTGAAACAATGCTCGACCTTCTCATCGTCTTCATTAACTCTTATGTGCAAACATAACATTCTTGTAAGAGCTCCGACTCTAAGTGGATATTCTTTCTCGTAAGCATGAAAAAGTCTTCTCCATTAGCTGTAGAGACATGATGAACTTCACATGAATCATAGTAAAACCATTTAGTACCAAAACATGTGAATAAGGTTTTCCAGTAGTCATCATTTGGTTCATAGAGTCTTCTAAGATTTACCAATAACTGCATCTCCTTTGTATCTTTGAGATCTTGAGCATTAAACCTTTCTTGAACTAATTTCCATAGTATATTAAGGTCATCTCTGTCAAAAGCTTTAATAAGATCTTCAAATGTCATGAGTGATGAAGTTTCACCTCCCAGCCTTGAGATTTTCCATGTTGGAGCAAAATTGCCAGCAGTGTAAACTTCCCAATAAATAATAGGATGTCGAATTTGCGGTGGTACGGATAAAAATCTACATCTTCAATCACAATCATTCCAGTCATCATTCTTGATGAACTTCTCGATGAAATCTCTTTCTCGATAGACTTTGTATGATCTTCATCAATCTTAGTCTTCTTAGCAGTTTGAGAATCACTTACTTTAGCCTTTCTCTTCAATCTAGGAATTCTTCTTTCTTCTTCTTCAGAATCCATTGGAATAAAATATTTATCTTGTTTCTGATTACGTAGTAAGCCTTTTCGACTTGATCATCGAGCATTCCTATAAATTGATGCCTTTTCCGAGTTACCAAGATGACAACAATAAGTCTTCATATATGCAAGTATTTGTGCCTTGGTTGGTTGTATTGGTTTCTTACGATTCTTCTTGGTCGAATCGATTACATTATCAAGTGCTTGATTGTTCTTCATTATAATGAAATCCTTTAAGCGAAGCGGATCTGTTCTTGATTAAGGATGCATCAGCAACAAGGTCAATTGCCTTTTTCTTGATTTCAGGATTATTAGCCATCAAGAACTGAATATCTTCTTCAGTAGGAACATAAGTAAACTCTGGAGCTTTCCCTTTCATAATTGTAGGTTGAACAGAGGAAATTGAAGCAACATCTTCCATTCTATCCAATCTTTTAGCTTCCAAAAAACTTGCAACTTCCATTTCTTTCAATCTTTTCTTTTCAAAAATTTGATCTTCTGCTATCTTCTTAGCAATTTCTCTATCAAGATCAATCTGAACTTGTCTTTTCTTTGAAATCTTACTTTCAGGTTGCTGTACATCTTCGATAACTGCTTTATGCTTGTCTGTCTTCAATTTATCAAATTCTTCACTTGCAGTGGCAAAAGTTGGCTCTGCAGTGGAAATAGAATCAGTGGTAAAATCAGTTGCAGTTTGAAAAATGTCTTGATCTTCAAGTTGCTCTCCATGAGTTTCAGCTTCCTTTGCTCCTTTACTTGTATCTCCTTCATCTTCAAAATCAATTTTCCTCCCTCGATGTCGGGACCAGTTTTCCTCCCTGTTTGGAAGAATTTCCCAAATCATGATCATTGAATCACCATCGGAAGGTGAGGATGAAGATGAAATCACCAACTTTGCAAGATGCATGTGCTTTTCAACCTCTGCATCTCTTCCTTTAAGGTGCGAATCTCTGTCTTTAATAATTGAACATCCTTGGCATCTTGCTTCTTGTGAAGCCAAGTCCTTTTAGAGACTCAACTGATTTGCTAATTTGGTACACAAAACCATCAATTCCAATTGGTTTCCACGCCTCGGCACTTCCAACTGTGTTACCTGTTGTGAGAGGTGAATCATGGGGCATAGGTCCAGATTCCTCCATAGTAGAACTAGGTGGAAGTCTAGAACCACCACTGCTTGTTCCCAGACCATAAGGTTCAGAAACTTGCTGTGTTGTCATGAGAGGAGTTGACTATTTAGGCCTTCTCTCATAGGTTCTTGAAACTGGTGGAGTATAATCAATGTTGGGAACATTAAATATGGGTGTGTTTTGTTCAGTTGAAATTTCGGCAAGCATATGGGGTAGGAGAGATGTAAAAATCATATTGCCATCTTTATTCAAATTTTGAAAAACTTTAGGCTTTAGGCAACTGATTTGATAAACATTAGTATGAGGTTGCAGTTGAAATTCATTAAGCACAGCTTGCACAAACCTTGGATACATTAAAAATTTGGTTTTACTCGTACATTGCCTTTCATACTTGTAAAATATAATTTGACCGATTGAAAATCTTATCGATGACCGGACAAACCAAAGGATAATCCATGGTTGAACTAAATTGCTCATAAGAGGTTTTCTTAGGACTAAGACAATGCAACAGAGTATGAATCAAAAATCTCCAGTGAGGACAAAAACCACTCTTTTTGAAAGTAGCCTTTTTGTCAGTGGTATCATACCCCATGGATGATAAAGTATCATGAATATCAGACATAGGTAATGTGATGAGACCATTGAGATCATCCAAGTGAAGTACTCTCCTCAAGGATGCCTCAATAACATCAATAGTTACCCCATCTACAGTGGCTCTGAGAGCATCCACCGTTTCATGTGTATCTCCAATCTCAAGTGTTATGGACTGAGCAGAAGTCCAAAACTGTTTGATTTGAGAGATATAGATTGTGGGTTTTAAAAGCAAAGCATACCTTATATGAGTGGTATGAAGAAAGTCCACAATCTGATGAAAAACAGGGCCACTCTTCTCGTTAGACTTTTGTAGGTAGGCCACAAGGTTGTGCTCATCTGCAAATTTCAAAGATGCCATAGAAACTTTTGATGAAAATTATTATTATGTCAGTAAGAATTGAAGTAATGACTAGCCAATTGAGAGGAAAAGATATATAGGGTTGGGGTTTAGAATTTATGCGCAAGTAAAATTATCTTTAGAAAGTATGTATTATATGGAAAGAAGATAATTTACTTAAAATTTTAACCCTATATATATAATTATCGATGGTTACTTTCAACGGCTAGTAAAAATTAATTCTTGACACAATCGGTTATAACGGCTAGAACAACGGTGGTAAAATAACACATCGGTGGAAGCTGTGAACTAGCGGTGGTAATTTTTCACAAAAATTTCAAAGAGCGTTAGTAAAGAAAATCATTTAAAACTAGTCCTCTCTTATCATAGTTTTAGCAAACTACCAACTATCAACGGATTTGATATGTCTTTACCATGAGCCGTTTTCTATGGAGTAGCCAACTCTTAATCATAAAGAATATGGTGAGTTGATAACCATATAGTTTTGGTAAACTATCAACCATAAGCGGTTTGTCAAGTCTTTACCGAGGCCGTTTGCTCGGACTAGTTGATTCTTATGTGTATTAGACATGGTGAATCAATAACCATTTGTTGTGTATCTCAGATATACACCTTATAACTCCAACTCCTCATCAAAACTTGATATACAAACTCATAAAAGATGAGAATAACCAACTTAATATTAACCAAAGTTACCTTTAACCAAACTATTACCCAAGCAAAATATCTTCCAAAGTCAACTCAATAATATCTATATTTACTCCTTTACCTACCAAAATAAGAAAATGGTAAATATCTTCATTAAATAACCCTTCAACCGACTTTTTCTATATAAGGAGGCTTGGCTTAAGGTAAACTTCATCAATTTTCATTCAAACACAATATCCCCAAAACCATAAGCATGAGCAATCCCTCCAATACTATCAACATCTCTTCTGACTCAGAATAAGAGTATGTAATCGAATCAGAATCATCTTGAAGCATCGGGATGGTGTGGATACTTCTCACCGGTGGCTCTTCATCCAAAAGATATACCAAAGAAACGCTAGCGAAAAGCTGCAAAATCTCTTGAGTTCTACTCGATTCATCGGATGATGATGATGCAAATGATGAAACCTATTCCATGGCTAAGGAATTGCCAAAATCTCTTTCAATAGCACTGAAACATTATCTCCAATATGAAGCGAGATATCCATTCCAACAAGGCTGCAATGCTACCAAGACCTCCTCCATGATTCTTGGGCTTCCATGTCCAAGAATGCAATCCACTTTTGAGAACAAGAGAAAGAGAGCCCAGAAGAATAAACATGACTATGTGGGCAAGGGCAAGAGATCAATGGAATAGCTGAAGATAGGTGTAGGATGTGCTAGGTTTCAGTCTTTTGTGTTTAGTTAACTAGGAGTACTCTTGATTGTAATGAATTATGTGATAGTAATGAAGTTCCTCTGTTTTTCCTTTTTCCACTGAAAGCATGTTACCACTGGTTGCAATAGAGTTCCCACTGCAGCCTAATGTTAGCAGAATCATCAGTAGATAGCTTAGATAGGATCTAAACAACCTAGAGCAACAATTCATCAAAGAGTAACTATTTAACAAAGATTCCTTCAAAATGCAATTCACTAACATAACCAAATATTGGAATCACTATCGCATTGGCAATGGTTAATATATTGAAAGAATTAAGCATAGCAGTGGCTATACTCAATAAAGTTAACACATAAGCATTGGTACACTTTCCAAGAGCACAGTACTCCAATTTACTCCTCAACTACTTGCACCTTCCCCTCATTAACTTCTTGAATCCTACTTAACATATAATAAATAAATCATTCACCATAAATCACTCAAATCACATACTCCAAAACTTTTACCCTCAAAGCAACACCATGAGTCACTCAATCCAATCAATCTTTCTTCAAGCAGTTCATCTGATAGTTTCTGGGATGATTTTGTTATGAAAAACCCTGGGAGAGTTGAAAAAGAGGAGTATGAGAAGGTTGTATCCACGAAGAGAAAGCATTCACTTGCTCTTTCAAATCCTTTTTCTGCTGGACCTTCATCACTACAACCAGAGCCTCAGGATGCACTAATCAAAGAAGATAGTTCAGAGATTAGCTCCTATGTGTCTCCATATGTTACAGATGATGAGACCTCTGAAAGAGTCCTGAGTGTTCCTCCTGTTGCAGCAGTAGCTCCTCCTGAAGAACTGCAATCATCACCTTCTCTACCATTGCTACCAACACCACCATCAGCAGTTCCTTCATCATCTTCACCACCAACTGGTATAGTGGTGATGAGTTTATCAAGCCCTAGGGTGTATGACTGGATTAACATGCGTGGGGCTCCTAAGGTGATGCCAAGCTGGGGCTTTCCCAATAAGCCATAAAGGATTGATGATGGGTAGGAAGGGGATGGGTTAGGAAACTTGTGTGTGTGGTAGGTTGTTGGTAGTTGTTATCAGTTGATGTAGTGATGTTTGTACTTTGTACTTCATGGATGTAGTTTTACTGCACTCTCAGTGCAGTTTTGTAATAATAATAATAATCCATGTTCTCTTTTATCTTTAGTGTTCCTGCATCACACATCACTTTCCACTAACTTCATTATCAAAACTAACATACTGTCCATTATAATGCTCAAAATCAGAAAGATAGAACTTGTTGCCAGTCATGTGCCTTGAACACCCACTATCTGTATATCCTTGATCTGACCTTTTTGTCCTTGGATGTTCCTACACATAAGAGTAAAGAGTTAGTTTCTTTTGGGGACCCAAGCCATGATTGACTTGGATCTGCCTCGTGTATCAATATAGTTAAATCTATCAGAGGTCATTGATACACCATTTGGATTGGTTGTAGAGGTATTTCCTTTAGGTTTCCATTCCCAACGTCTTGTGGCCTTCACATCATTGCCCATGTCCCCTTTTTCTTATTAAAAACCACAGCGGTGGTAACTTTTGAATGAGCGATGGCAATCTGATTTCTTTTAGGTACCCACTGTTGATTATTATTAACCTTTTAGCTTGAAAGGTCCTTTTTCTGTTTGTGCTGATTTTGTAAAACTTGTTTTGAAGTTTGCACTTTTAACGGGTGACTTAGGGTGAGCAGTGTTAACAGTTTTTGCAATGGCAAATGTTTTGAGGCAACTTCTAAGTTGAACTGCTCTTGGGACCATTTTGCAATTAGAATTAGGGTGTACATTATGTTGATACATGTTAGACTCCACCCTTTTATACCAATAGACTTCCCTTCTCCCAACATGATAGTCACAATAAGCATGTAAATGATCAAAACTACCACAGATATAGCATGCCTTATTGTTCATCACAAAATCACTACCTAGTTGTTGAGATTTAACATGATTCCAACTCCTCACGGTTACCCACAGGGTGTGAGGCTTGTTCTATACATCTCAAAGATACCTTACAGCTTGGTCTAGGTTTATTAAGCGGTTTTCTAGGTTCCTCTGTAATAGTATTAACAACTTTTGGGATAGTAATCTCTTCATTCTTTTTACATTCTCATCAACAACTGATGAGTCACTAGAACTCTCAAAAATATCATTATCAAGCTTACTCTCTTCCTCACTCTTTACAACTGTGTCCTTTAAAGGACCATATTCTCTTTCAAGTTCCTTAAAGTCTTCTAAACCTGTATGAGCTAAATCTATACCTGGAGGTGATGGAACACCTCGTAGTGGTGGTGGCACTGTATTATAACCCATACCAGACTTAGCTTTATTAAATACTTGAGCATTCCAAATTTTATCAATTGACTTAGGCTGATGATAACATGTGTCTAGAGTTAAATTGACATTTTCATTTTTCTTTTGAAGTTTTTCAAGCTCTATTTGATATGCATCATTCACAGCTTTTGTATGCTCTATTTCTCTTCTAAGAAAAATCATATCATCACTAAATTTTGACTCATTAGCTTGAAAGTGCTCTATTTGTTTTTCTAAAACTGCCATGGCTCTCCTAAGATTAGACACAGTATAATTAGCATTATATAACTCTTGTCTTTCATTAGAATACAAATCATTAAGTCTTTCAACTTCTCTAGCAGCCCTACATGTTTTAGAGCAACATTCGAGGTTTGTACCTCGAGTCGAGAGAAAGCCATAAGAGCAACTTCGGTGAAACAAGAGCGACATCCGAGTGTTCTTCTTCTAGATCATCACCATGAAACTCCAATCATAGCTCACACCATCAATAGCTAACATTGCCTTTGGTTCTTCCACAGTTGGTCCCTTCTTTTGCTTGTACCATGTAGACTGTTGTCCTTGGTCTTTGGTCTTCTACATTCTCTAGCAAAATGTCCAAACTTGTGGCGATTAAAGCATTCCACTTTCTTCTTATCAAAGCTGCAGATCATCACCATTAATGTGGATAGGCTTGCCAGTCTTCTTAGAGAATTTCTTAGCCCTCATGCTAAGAAGAGCTATCTGCCATTTTATATCCATCTCCTCCAAGTCATCTTCATCAATTTGCTCTATGTCTTCATGAGTCAAGACAGAGCCATCAACTTGTGGAGATAAAGGCATAAAAAGTAGGATCTCCAATACTAGCAACCTTCTTCTTAGAACTGCGGTGGCAACATTCACATTGCCGGTGGAAACTTTAGAACCTACGATTGGTAATATCATCATCACTTTCCTCTTGAATCATCATCACAATGAATTTGACAACAATGCCAAGCTACTAGAACTTGTACCAAGTTTCTGCCTTCTTCAACCTTTGCTCAATAAGTTTGAAGTTGTTGTAAAGATCATTGAGCTTCATTGTTTCTATGTCTTTTGTTTTCCCAGACAAGAACATTGGTTTGAAATTCGAAGGTAAACTTCTTAGAAACTTCAAATTGAGGTCTTCCTTTTCTACCTCAATGCCAAACACGATTAGGCGTGTAACAATCTTCCAAGTTTGGTGAAAATGCTATCAGTGAGTCATTGCTTGAAGCGAGAAGTTTTCATAAATTTGCTTCAACAATGTCTTACGTGTCTTCTTTGTAGCATCATTACCACCAAACACCGAACAAATCTCTTCAAGCAGTTCTTTAGCGTCTTGAACTTCTTGAATGCAATAATCGGTCTCTAGGAAGAGTCATCGACAGAGACTTCTAGCTTTAAGATCATTCTTCCTTTGTGCCTTTTCAATATTTGATTCAGGCACAGACACTTTCACAACATCTGTGTCACCAACTTTCGATCTTCAATCACTCTTATAACATTCTTGTTATTGATCTTGATTCTCCGTAATCCTGATTAGTACGTGGTTTGTTATCAGTTTGCCCTTGTAGTTGATTGGATTGTGATTGTTTAGGGTTCTTTGGACAATCGTCAGTTAGGGTTTTTAAATCGGTTTTCCATTCTTATTATTGTATCTATTGAGCCGATCTTCATTATGGTTTGACTGCTGTGCTGTTATCGTTTAATAAACCCTAGCTTTCTAGCTAGGGTTTTAATGGTTTTTGTTTCCGAATTTTAGAACTTAATTTTCTTCGTGTACTTTCTGGTTCTCGTGTTGGTTTACTGTTTTAATGACAAGTTTGGGAGAAAAGGATTCTACTCCATCTGCTACTAACGTGACAGGTGTTGCTGCTGTTGTGGGTAACATGATTGGTCGTTCTGATGGACAAGTGGAGCCGGTTTCACTTGATTCAAGCCCTAGTCGTGACGCATCTAGTCATGACATGCCTAAGGGTCACGATACTTTACTGAAAATTCGTGCTATTGAAAAACAAATCTTAGAGGGAAAACTTGTTCTTGTGGGTGAGAATGGGCAACCATTAAAACCAATCGGGACGATGGATGCTACTACTTCTCTTGGGGCTTATTCGTTTGAGCATCTTAAGGTGCATGATCCTGAAGGAGCTTGAGGAGATGCTTTACGCTATTGGTTATTGAAACCTCCTCAAGATACAAGTGGTCATATGGCTTCTAATGTTAATGCACATGGGGCTATTGGTATTGAGAAGGATGGTGTGCATGCTTTGAAACACCGCTTCATCGTATCTTTGGTGTTACTTCTCTTGAACCAATGAAACACATGTCTAACTTTCGTAGGTTGGAATGTAGTAAGAAAGCTAATGGTGTGGATCTTTACGTCCCGATGAAAGTGGTTGAAGAGGTAAACACTAGGTTTGAGAATACTTTGTATGGGTATTTCCTTGGTAAACGCCTTGCTTTTCTGTTGTTGATTACTTTATACGCAATGTGTGGGCTAAGTTTGGTATACAAAGGTAATGATGAATGCAAAGGGTTCTTCTTTTTAAGTTTAATTGAAAAAGGTGTTGATGACGTTATTGAAAACGGTCCTTGGTTGATTAATAATGTACCTATTATTCTTAAACCATGGACGGTGAACACCAATTTACTTAAAGAGGATTTGACCAATATCCGGTGTGGGTTAAATTCCATGACGTTCCTCTTGCTATGTTTTCGATGATGGCCTTAGTCTCCTTGCCACATTGATAGGCACGCCTAAAGGTTAGATGCCTTCACTAGCCAAATGTGCAAGGACTCGTGGGGCCGTAGTAGTTTTGCTAGATGCATGATTGATGTGAAGTCGGATGAGCTTCTTAGGGACGACCTTCTGTTGAGATTCCGTTACTTGATGGGTGGGGTCGACTATCGAGGCGATCTGAGTTGAATATGAGTGGAAACCACCGCATTGTGATAAATGTAAGATTTTGGTCATACTCCTATTGATTGTCCTAAAGTTGTTGAACCTCCTACTCGACCTTCTAAGCATGCAAATGATGGTGCAAATGATGGTTTCAAGGCGATTAATAATAGGAAGAAGGAAAGCAAGGTGGGTCTTCTATTCCGGGTCAAGGAGGGTTTTCAAACTGTTGTGGGTAAACAGTTTCAATACCAACCCAAGAAGAATCCTCCGAACCTAAGAAAGTCGTAGTCACTAAGAAGAATGCCTGCGTGGCTAGTTCGAGTGGAACCAAGATCGCTACATCTAACAAGTTTGATGCTCTTAATATGGAACATACGGATGTGTCGGTATTCCTTCTAATGACACTATCAAGGATGTGGATTCGGTTGTACAATGGAAGTTAATGAAGATAAGTCTACTAAGGCAGTCTTCGCATCACAAGAGCCTCTTGTGAGTGATTTGAAAGAGATGGAGTCGGTAGTGGCTCCTCAAACTAGTGATTCTTGTATACCGCCTGCCTCTTCTACTAAGAGAAGTAACCCTTTTTCTAAAGTGGGAGAGATTGTTGTGTCCGATTCTGAAGATGAGGTTGTTGCTAACCCATTTGATGAGTCTGCTAATATATTTGGTGGTGGCCAAGAGTTTGAAGATGAGTATGATGACTATGAATTCGATGACTATGCGAAACAAGTTCGTGATCTTCCGGGGAATTTGGATGCCTTTAATGCCATGTATGGCACAACGTTTCAAGGTCCTAGGAAGTAATTTTATTTCTTTGTGTCATATGTTATCATTTGAGTAGTGGTTTGTTTTCTTGGTTAGAAAACAGGATGTATCTTGTTATGTAAGCTCTATGCCTATGTAACGGGCTGAGATATGGGATTTCACACATATCCATTGTACTTAAACGTTTATTTGGTTAATATATTTACCGAGGTGCGGGATTACTCCCTTTACCCAAAAAAAAAAAAAAAAAAAACTTTGGAAGTAGTGGTCACAGACTTGAAAGAATCACCAAGTTGAATAATCTCCCATAGAGCATAGTCCTGTATGAGGAAGTATTGCTCAATCAGTATCCTCCATATCTCAAACTCATTAAGCTTAAGCTTAGGGAGTCTGGGTGTAGAAGAAGAGTTAGATTGGCTGTTTTCCATCTCCGTTGAATTGAGTGAGTGAGTCAAGCTAATTCTTTGAATCTTCTAAAACAAAATATCAGAACCTTCACTCTGATACCACTTGATGGATCTGGGACACTCTCCTTGTGTCAATGATATTTTGTAAGATATTATCAAGCAAGCGGAATTTACTTAAGTAATACTTAGAAGACGAATTATATGATGTATTAGAATAAACACAAGTTAACACAAAACTCAAGCTCCAATATTATTAATGAAATAATACGAGTGATCTTAACTTATCACTAGGGTTACACCTTGAAGCTTTCGTAGGTAATATTGTAATGTAATACGTGTGTACCTAAGACAATGACCTAGGATCTCCTTTTATACAACAAGGAGTCCTTTACAAGATAAGTATAAAGCTAACATAATAGAATATACACAAGATCTATTATATACTTAGCTAGAGCGTTTAACCTTATCATAAAGCGATAGCGGTGGTAATGAAGAACTTGCGGTGGGAATACGTTTCCATTGCTAGTGTTAATCAGCGATGTAAACCACAACTATCCGTGGTAACGGATTATTACCAACATGTTTGTCTAGAAACCCTAATTTTGGGTGTTAGGCGGTGGCGGGCTCCCGTATCTTGGCGGGGTGGCCACATGGAATTTGTGGTTGTAGCCATAGCGGTGCCAAAATAGGTACAATATCGCCTCTCTCGGTTCAGGAGGCTTCCGATTTAAGGGTTTATGGTGATGGTGGGGGTCGGTTTCTTTATTCTTGAATAGTGTACTGATAAAGGTATACCTTCTTTTTGGTTCAGTTTGGTTACGATTTTAGTCTTTAAAATTGTTATTCATTTATTTTTTTTTCGATATGTGTTAAATATGATTTTGGAAAAACTGATTAGCTCACTTTTTAGAGCTTATTAACTTTAGGTTATTGGCTTAAGCTAATAAGGTGAAGTTGATAAGGTTATAAGCCTAAATAAGTGGGCTTATTGGCTTTTCCAAACTCAAATAAGCCAATAAGCCGGCTAAATAAGTTGATCCAAACAACAAACGACGTCATAGTTAATGGGTTATAAGTTATTTATATAATTTTGATGATTATGTGGCTGATTAATAACATTATATGTGATGTGTCGTTTAGTATAGGTCTATTTGTGAATTCAAATTTTAATATTTATATTTAGCCGACTTAACCTATAACAGACACTAACGAGCAGTATACCTGATTAATGTAGCCTAGTTAGTAAGTAGAGTGTCTATCACTAAGAGTGGAACGTTAATACTTAAATATCTATCGATATTTTAATCCTGGAGTTAGTCCAATTAAACCTAATCTAACGCAAGGGGGTTTTCAGCCTGTGAGACTGGCACGATGTGTTGATTGGTGATTGAAAACATGACTTGGGTGTTGGTTGATCCTCTTCGGCTCTGATACCAATGTTACGGTCTTTAATGGGAGTTTTCCGGGATCGAATTGATCAAACAATATCATGGTAGCAACAACAATCAATCAAGAACTAATAAAAGCAAGGGAAGATGGGTGAACCCCTTTATTTATCGATATGAGAATACGGAAGGTTGCTTTTGTTTAAAATCCTATTCTATATATCTTGATGAAACGTTATGTATATGTCGTTTCATATAAAGTAAAGTTGTAACCCTAGAATCTAAATAACTTTATTTATACCGGTTATGTGTTTGGACCCAACCCATATACAATTGTTTACGTGCTTTAAAATACAAGAGAATGGGCATCTTGTTTTGGCGTAAAAGACATTACTGATCCAGCAATCTCTTGAACAATTTTTTTGATGAATTTAGCTTCGTGCCTGTATGTATGTAAAAACATGATCTGTTTAGCATACAATATTCATATATGAAGTATTAACATAGTACTTAAATAATAATATCCTTTCTAAACACATTTTACCAACAAGCGAAAGTAAGGAACATCGCAAGTAGGAGATAGGATGAAGGAATTACCCGTCAAAAGTGTTCTTCAACTCCCACCCGGCCAGATAGGCTGCTTCTTTTAAAGTTTCACTCCATTTCCAAGCAACCTCTTCCTTTTCATGTTTGGCAAATGCATCACCAAAAGCCCCACTTTGGTATCTCACTTCGGTGGGTTCCACATCATAGAAAACAGCGTAAGCAATGTGCTCAGTCATCTTCTGATACTCCATAATCTTGACGAGTTCTTTCAAGCACCAAGATGATTATGCATAGTTTTTCGAAAAGATAATGATGTAAAATTTGGATTCTTCAATGGATTTAAAGAGATCATCGCTTATCCTTTCTCCTTTCTGGATCTTCTCATCATCTTTGTAAACGTAAATGCCTTTGTCCTTAAGAGCATGATAAAAATGATCAATAACGTTTTTATGGGTGTCTTCGTCCATGAAACTTAGAAAAACATCATACTTAAACCGCTTTTGAATGGATGAGCTTGAGGTGGAAGCCATTTATACACACTGATTGCAAAGAAAAGTGAATGAAATGGATCGATGACCCTGATCAAAGGCGTTGACTCAGAAGATGATAGCAAAAGAAACTTGATAATGTGAAGGTGATGGTGTTTGTGTGGAAATAAAATGTAAATTAAGCGGAGAAATAAGAGCCCGTTATTATTATAATTTTGTCTTAACAAAAGTCCATTATTAGTTAAATTGAAGATAAAATAATTTAAGCTTCAAATGAATAACATTTTATTATACCATCGTATAAACGTCTTCATGCAAAATGGAACTATTATTGGTATGAATCTTATCATGTAAATTTCTTTGTCTTTTGATAGGTACCCATTTTTAATATCAAATCCTACACAAATACCTCACTGCACGAAATTTCCTTGTCTTTACAATAAAGAAACCTCGTAAAACTTCCTTGTCTTCTACAAGAAAGAAACCTCGGAAACCTCGTAATAATTCTTAGCTATAATCAAGTCAAAAATTTTGAATGACAAAAGAAATATCATGAAAACTCCTAGATCGACATATTTGTGATGATAAAAAAAATATCTTAACATAGTAAACTAAAATTATATCTCAAGGTTAAAGAAAAAAAGAGAGAAAACGTATATCTTATCTTGGTATCAACATAGATATCCTTCTTTAGCCGCTATAACTAATACTATATAAATTCTTATAATGTTGATTAAAAAGTAAGCTAGTATCGCGCTTCGCTACGGGTATGAGAAGTATTAAAATATAAAATTTAATGGGTTTAAGAATCATTTTCACTTTATTAGCGAATCTAAGTGGTGTTTTTTATATATGAAGATGATTTGCACACTTTATCTTTTTATTTGCACAATTGAATGTAAAATGAGATAAAGAAGGTTTTTAATATTGTATAAGTATTTAATGCATAGATTAGAATATTTATATCAGTAGTTGATGTGTGCAAATTAATTCTCTTTTGTATACTATGGAGGCTAAAGTATAGCTTTTGACGAGTTTTAAGATTATTAAATTCAAAATGACTCTTATTACAGTACTATTTTTTCTTTTCTTTAATAAAGTGTGAAAATTTAAGGGGCTTAAGGGTGTGGTTGTTGTTCTTTTTTAATTTCAGAAAAGAACAAAAGTTTATTATGGTAATTCGCAAATTGGCAAATGTTATAATAATTTACAAGTCGGCAAGTGCTAATAAATTTATTTACAATTTCATTCTTGTGGACCATTAGATTTAAATATAACCATTTAGGTGCACGTACCTCAAATTTATTAGTTGATATTATTAATTAAGCCTATTATATAAATAACTTATAACCCGTTAACTACGGCCTCGTTTTGCTAGGTAGGTTTCTCGCCAAAAATATGTGGGCTGCTAAGGCCTCATTATTCTTAGCCTTTTTATGCATAGGAGATAACCCATCCAGATTTTTAATATGTCGCTTTGAAATTCCTGAACATTCATAATTGGTCTTTGTTAGCTTTTTACTATCTGCAGTGTAAAACCCTAGATCCAAAATAGTGTACACGCAAAATTTTAACTACGGTCAACTCCCATATCTTGGTGAGTAGCCACGGCGAGTTGTGGGCTGCAGCCATGGCGGGAGTTCTTTGTTGTTGACGCCTACAACTTCCGATCCGTTTGTCTAGAAACCCTAATTTTGGGTGTTAGGCGGTGGCGGGCTCCCGTATCTTGGCGGGGTAGCCACATGGAATTTGTGGTTGTAGCCATAGCGGTGCCAAAATAGGTACAATATCGCCTCTCTCTGTTCAGGAGGCTTCCGATTTAAGGGTTTATGGTGATGGTGGGGTCGGTTTCTTTATTCTTGAAAAGTGTACTGATAAAGGTATACCTTCTTTTTGGTTCAGTTTGGTTACGATTTTAGTCTTTAAATTTGTCCTTCATTTTTTTTCGATATGTGTTAAATATGATTTTGGAAAAACTGATAAGCTCACTTTTTAGAGCTTATTAACTTTAGGTTATTGGCTTAAGCTAATAAGGTGAAGTTGATAAGGTCATAAGCCTAAATAAGTGGGATTATTGGCTTTTCCAAACTCAAATAAGCCAATAAGCCGGCTAAATAAGTTGATCCAAACACCAAACGACGTCATAGTTAATGGGTTATAAGTTATTTATATAATTTTGATGATTATGTGGCTGATTAATAACAGTATATGTGATGTGTCGTTTAGTGTAGGTCTATTTGTGAATTCAAATTTTAATATTTATATTTAGCCGACTTAACCTATAACAGACACTAACGAGCAGTATACCTGATCAATGTAGCCTAGTTAGTAAGTAGAGTGTCGATCACTAAGAGTGCAACGTTAATACTTAAATATCTATCGATATTTTAATCCTAGAGTTAGTCCAATTAAACCTAATCTAACGCAAGGGGGTTTTCAGCCTGTGAGACTGGCACGATGTGTTGATTAAGTAAAACTAACAAAATAAAAGGTGAAGACAACAAGACACGCACATACACAAGAAAACAGATAGCAATAAGAGGTCAAGCCGAGAATAAGGAAGATATGCCCGCTCATTGTTTAGTTATATATGATGAGTACTAAATAGGTACTTCCTCTATGGCTTCTTGTGATGTAGCGTATTAAATTACCTATATCTCTTGTAAAATTCCTGTCACGACTAACTAGAAATCCGTATTAATCTTTCCTTAATGATACTTTGTTAAACTATTTATCCCGTTAGGGCTTACATTAACGATGCGAAGATGTTAATGAAGTAATTGTGCGAGCCGCGTCGACAAGGCACAATAATCAAAAGGTATCAATTCTTACACACCAAACATTAAAGCCAAATAAATCATCATATAATCAATAATACAGGTAGTATGTTTAATGTGAATCTAATGAAAGAAAGAGCACGCTAACCGAACAATTAAAGAGTAATACTACAATTAAGCGAATTTCCCTATGTAATTACGCACTTGCGAGGCCTTCTTACGCTTCTGAATTCGTTCTTCTGGAGGTGTCTTGTGGTGCTTGGTCTTTTGATTTCGTATGGTATAATGTTTGTGTTGAATGATAGCAGTCGACCTCTATTTATAGTTTCTGGAAACGGCATCAATACAGTGTATCAGTTTACTTGATACGCCGTATCTAGGTAACTTCGCATAGGGTTCAAGATTATTATTTTATGGAATATTCACACACCGTCATAGGATACGGCGGATCTTCAATGCTTATACGGTGCATCACCAGCTCTTCGTAATCTTGTAATGCCTTTGTGAAGTCTTCAAGCTAATACGTCGCATTTCTTGGATGTCATGCGGCTGGAGCAGAATAAGTCAGATCTTCTATGTTGACCAAGGTTTTATATATCTGTTAAGAGTTTATAAAAGATATTGGCCATGAACACCGTTGCCTGGTGTTCCAAATTTGAATCAGTATTCATAGTTGGTGTTTGGGATTGCATATATGGCTTATGCTAACTTAGCACATTTAATTATGCAGCTAGCCATGCTTATTTAAAAGTTCTAATTTCATTAAGAATAAAGAAAACAAGAGACCGGATATGCACTAATGTATTATCAGTTGGAGTAGCATTTGTCAGTCGAAGTAGCACATGAGAATGTACTTTAAAATTACTCTTGGTTTGCTGAGAGTTATTTAATGACGATGCCAAAAGCTCCTGCGTGGTCTCTAGCTTACTACCTTTGATCTCGAATCACAGCTGAGTAATATGTTTGAAGTTGGTGCATACCTGGCCGGTCTCTTGTCTACACAGGAAGTATAATAACAAAGATACATGTTAATTATTCTCAAGACACCATACTTCATGTTGAATCATGCAGAATTAGCTTTGAGAATCATGTGGTGAAAATGAAACAGAAAGCAATGAAATATGGTTATGCACCGGCATTTTAGATCGAACTTCATCCTTGTAACTAAACCTAACTAAAACACTTAAGTCTGAAAACAAAAATTTAACAAATAGAAACCAGTATAATATTAGAAATCATGAAACAAAAGAGCACTATAAACTGGAAATTAAAGAGCAATGATGCCAACTAAATTAAACACATTCACGATAATACACGGTTACGGGTATTTTAGTAGATACACACTCACGAAAGGTTTTGACCAACTTTTATTACATGATAGTTAATTCGAGGGATTCATTCAAACTTGGAGAATCTTCAGGTATATGACTCTTCAGCAGTGCGTGCCACTTGTCAAGGTATGCCATAGAATCCATATCAAGGTTAGGAAGTTGGCGCCCTTTAAGGATATTCATGATCACTTTGGATTTTCCAAGAATATGAGCTGCGGTGCGGATGCTGTCTTGCCTTTTCTCTATTGCATCGTGATGGCACTTAATGGTTATGACGCGCGGTAAATTGGTAAAGCAGGCTAAAAATATATCTGCAATTATTTTCGATACCCATTCAAAGACTTCCTCATCTGTGGGCCACTCTTCTTGTTCAGTGCAATAGATCAGTATGGCTTGGCTTATTCGGTACATGGAGTTCGCGGCAAGAACATTTTCATGTGAGTAATCTAGGCTTCCATCTTTGTTGCTCTTGGACTGTACTATTTTGGCTGCTCTATCACCCAACCATTGAAGAATGTCTTTTGATGTTTTTCCTTTACGAGCCTTCTTTTTAGGATCAGATTGTAGCCAAGTACGATATAGTTCAACTTCTATGCCCACACGTCTAGATGCTTTTCTTGCGTTCACCAATTCTTCATTTACATTGAGGGTCTCTTCGATATGCTTTACAAATTCTAGACCTTCGGTCGTGCTTACAAGTAACCCCTTGACGTTATCCTTTGCTATGTTAGGAAGTGCAACAGCAATGGCTGTTAACGTCACTGCTACCAGACTCCAAGAATTTTGGGCTTCTTCTGAATATAAAGGCCGTACTTTGTCATTATCAAACTTTGATACTCCACTGAATCCTTTAGATTTTGTTAGAAGCTTCATCAGATTTTTAGGCTTTTCTTTTTCAAACGCATGAAGAAGTCGAGTTATAGAGTTGAGAGTATTTTTTTGTACTCTCTTTGAAAGCTTTACATCATCTTCAATTTGTAATACATAAGCCGTATACTCTTCCATCTCGGTTATCACTTTGACATGAGAGACATTTTCTTCCTTTTCAAAGATTCCAATCAGTAACTTGCACAAATACCAGCAACTTGACAGTAAGAGCAAAAATAATACTGGAACAAGACATATGATTTTACACGTAACCACAGCCATTACTTGCAATGCAATGCAAAAGTTTAAAATCACGTTTTTGAGGAAATTGAAAGTTATTTTGCAGTGACGGCCTGGGATATGTGAACCGGCATGGCTGAGTTTCCACACTTGAAACATTTGAATCCAACGTTTCTCGACTCTGAACACATTTAGATGGTTCTTGCTTAATTTCGTGGAGAGGTTGAAATAAATAATGCTTGTCAAAAATCGAAAAACTGGTGCTATACTACCTACTACAACCCCACAAAACTGCATGATGATAATTACTTTTAGCGACCCCTTATAATCTGAGTCTTCATGGGGATGATGTAAAAATTCTTTTAAAAGGATAAATGAAAAGAAAACACAGGCTGAGCATATAACCCCAAATGCAGAAGAAACCTCAGAACAAGCAATGGAAAATTGGGGGTTACCAGTTTCTGCCATCATCCAATACTTTTTGACATGGTGCTCGAGTTCTTCCGAGGAGAACTTTATATCTTGAGGATATGAAGCCAATTTGTGCAACTCCTTGTACTTGTTCTCTAAAATTCTTCTCAAAGCCGGAACTGTCAAAGCTACCGAAAACACCAATAGAAGAGGAAAAAGCAATAAAAAAAAGTCAAATGGATAAAACTTCTCAGCTAAACTTTGGATCAATACATTTACGGTAATGGTGATCAAGAGAATAACCCATGCTATCATGTTTACTAGAAGTTCTTTGTCATCCATAAGCCCTAAAGAAGGGAGGAAATTGGCTAACATAACAACCAAGAAAAGGATGCTACCAAACTTTGTCTTATTTTCCATAGACTTGTTTGTGGATAAATCCGCTGGTAGCTTCATTGCAATTGCGATAAGTGAGATAGATACAGTATTGAGAGCGAAAAAATTGTTTGGAAACCAGAGTTTCCATTGTCGAATTCCTAGGAAGGCATCGGCTGCCATTACAAGAGTGCAAGCTAAAGATGCCACAGCAATATACAACCCCAGCCATGGCATGAATGCCTTAATATCGTGCAAAACCATCCTTCTAGACGAGATATAACTAAAGATTTGATTTAATTTAGTAGAATAACGGCTAACAAAGGCTTTGATATATATATATATATATATAAAGATATCTTACTTACAGGTTCCAGGAAAGAATGAAAAACAGAATTATAAAAAGTAGCAAAGATACCTTATTTACAAGTTCCAGGAAAGAGCTTGCGCGCAAATTATAAACTATGGGCCAATTATAGATCCGTCCCGGTCGCTCGAAGTGGCAATACTTTCCAGACACGTTTTAGGGCCTTTCTCTAAATAGACTGAGCGACTTGCGACTTTTCTACTTTTAATATCAAAGCGCCACGAGTCACAAAAAAGTTTGTTCCACCAATGATTATTCCTGCCTTTTACCAGCTAGTGTTTTTGAGCGACCTAGACACAACGAAATTTTAAGATTCGAGCGACATTCTATTTTGTTTTTTCTAAAAAAAAGTCAAACTTCCTAAAATATTATTTTATTCATTTAAGCGGCCCACGTCTTGATCTTAAGCGAAATCTTTGAATGACTTTTTACTTTTACTTTTGTACCTTTTGTTATTTTATGTCATTTCACTTTTGTACCTTTCGGTACTTTATGTAATTTCATGTAGTCATATACAACAAAAGCACTTTGCAATACCGTCTATAAAAATTACTCCCTCCGTCTCAATATAATTGTTCATATTTCCATTTTAGGTCGTCTCAAAAAGATTATCTACTTTCTATTTTTAGTAAAAACTAGAGAATATATTAGGAGAATATTCTCTTTGAGTGGTTGAGATTAATAATGGCCCATTTTTATTAAACTTGGTGATTTCTCTCTCATGACAATAATTTTGAGACGGAGGGAGTATTTTGTTAGAACGGTTTACCTTTTGACCATATCTCTTTTGTACTTGTGTTTGTTTTTCATCAAAATTTTTGTAATTGTATTTTTTTTTCCTATCTAGATATAATGGTCATGTGCAAGATCTAGGCTCCAAATTACAATGTAGGACAATGACATATAATCTGCTAGCATCCGGCATCAAGAAACTTGCAACAGATCTGTGTGGTGGTCGCTGTGTGTTCTTTTTGGAAGGAGGATACAACCAGGAGTCCCTTTCAGATTTTGTCGCAGAATCTTTTCGTGCTTTCATCGGAGCGATGGGCGAGTAGAAAAATTTTGTGGGAGGTGAAACAAAATTTTTCGGAAAAACATTAGATGGGAGGCGAGATGAAATATTTTATTTTAACACATGAAATCGCAAAAAATAAACTAACGGACTTGGCGCAGGGGCGGGACCTTCCGGTCTCACTAAGCTCCGCCCTTGCATCGGAGAACCAAGCAATTCAACGGAACTTGATATCCGTCATTTCATGATTACGGAACCATTACATGGATTGTCACAAGCAATCCAGAAGATCAAGGGTTACACAATCCTTAGAAAATCCAAACAGTGACCTGGTTTTTGTGCACTTTGATATCTAATTTATATATAGTTGATGTAACAGTCAATTGAACATTTGGTATTTAAGTATTATTTTGCACCCACATTTGACTGTGTTGAGCGATTTGTTTGTTTTGATACCAAGTCTTGTTAGAGTTGAGTTGCAAAATGGGCCAGCTGTGTGATTAGCTGTGTGTGTTGGTAGAAGCTCAAGGCAGTCTTAAAGCTTCAAAAAGTGTAACTGAAGGGCCTGGATGACAGAGTAGTTTGGTATCATTAGATATGGTCAAAACTCAATAGTGTCACTGAACTATCAGCAATTTGTTTTTACAAACAAAGGCGATAGAGCTTTACACCGAACAACCTATGGGTACAGCTCTCATCAGAAACCACAAATTGTAATGTTTGGGATTTTTTTTGCTTTTTTTTGGATAATTTGCAGGAATTTATGTCTTGGTCAACAAAAGAAGGAAAGAAAACAATGCTGACAGTTGGAGAGAAGACAAAATGGCATTGACTATAAAAATGGAAAATCAACATTCACTGCTAGAGATTTTTTGACCGCGAACAAGCTACATGAGAAGAAAGAAAAGAAGATTAATAGCTGTTAGTTGTACCACATTTATTATGATAGATTTGGCATGCTGTAATTGATTCGGCATGCTATAATTGATTGAGTCTTAGCTGTTCATTTATTATGATTGGTAGCTTTATGTAAAGTATTGTCTATATATGTATCTTGTCTATTGCATGTATCATCAATCAATAAAACAAATTATTCTCTCATATCTCTATATTCTCTCATATCTCTATATGGTATCAGAGCAAACATGATTTGGAAACTTGGAATCAACAAAACCCGGAGGTTGCTCCATAAAAACGGTGTCGGTAAGATTGCCATTCAAGAATGCATTCTTGACATCCAATTGATGTAGAGGCCACTTATGAAGGACCGCTAAAGAAAGAACAATGCGGACTGTAGAGGCTTTAACGACGGGGCTAAAGGTAGCTGAATAGTCCAGACCCGGGACTTGGGTGAATCCTTGAGCTACTAGACGGGCTTTGAACCGATCAACAGTACCATCAGAATGAAACTTGATACGAAACACCCATTTAGATCCAACTACATTAGCATGTGTAGGACGAGGGACAAGCTCCCAAGTATCATTGATTTTGAGAGCATGCATCTCATCACACATAGCAGCATACCATTTTGGATGTTTTGCTGCAGATTTGAAGCCACGTGGTTCTTTAGCCGAAAATAAGGCTTGGTGAAGAACCGAGGAGGAAAGTTGTGAGAGATCAGCAACATGGCGTGGTTTAAATGTGCCAACTTTAGATCTAGTTATCATAGGATGTCCCATGGTGGGAGCATCTACGGGAACAACAGGTGGCACATGTGATGTTGCATCAACATTGGAAGGGTTTGAGATAAGTGGTGCAACAGTAGGCTCGGTTGAAGACTGAGCATTTGAAGTAGGCTCGGTTGAAGACTGAGTATTTGAAGTAGGCTCAGTTATGTTTGGACTTATCTACATGGCGAATTTATACTACATGTCATGCTCAGTTTGATGAATTCTCATTTCCATTTTCTGGAAATTCATCTACTTTGCCACCGGCTCAAATGCTAATTTCAACTTACTGTGATGTTTGTCATCTTAAAAAAGCTCTTTATGGGCTTAAACAAGCTCCGCGGGCGTGGTTTCACCGATTAAGTGCTTTTTTGACTAGCATCGGCTTCTCATGTAGTAGAGCTGACACCTCACTCTTCGTCTTCAAACGGGATTCGTGTATTCTTTATCTCCTAGTGTACGTTGATGACATTATCTTGACCGGTAATAATGTCTCTACCATTCGTACCTTCATTACCCGTCTCAACAAAGAATTCTCTATCACCGATCTTGGACGTTTGAATTATTTTCTTGGACTTGAGGTGTCCTATCTAGACTCTGGTCTCTTTTTGAATCATTTCGCACCAAGCTTCGTGTTGGTCCACCCCCACTTCGCTTGCGGGAGGGTAATAGCTGTTAGTTGTACCACATTTATTATGATAGATTTGGCATGCTGTAATTGATTCGGCATGCTATAATTGATTGAGTCTTAGCTGTTCATTTATTATGATTGGTAGCTTTATGTAAAGTATTGTCTATATATGTATCTTGTCTATTGCATGTATCATCAATCAATAAAACAAATTATTCTCTCATATCTCTATATTCTCTCATATCTCTATAAAGATGCATATCAGATGGAATTTCTACAATGTGTTCTCTCATTTTATGTTTTGACCTACAAACTCACTCTTACTTCGCACTTTTGTCACAGTTGGCAAAATGCTTTTGTTGTATATGACTACATGAAATGACCTAAAGTACCAAAATGTACAAAAGTTAAAAGTAAAAAAAGTCGCAAATATTTTGCTTAAGTTGCTCACCATTGTGAAGGCGCTAAATGAATAAAACAATATTTTATGAAGTTTGAATTTTTTTTTAGAAAAAGACAAAATAGAAGGTTGCTCGAATATTAAAATTTCGCTGGGTTTAGGTCGCTCAAAAACACTAGCTGGTAAAAGGCAGGAATAATCATTGGTGGAAAAAACTTTTTTGTGACACATGGCTTTGATATTAAAAGTAGAAAAGTCATGAGTCACTTCGATCTATTTAGAAAGGCCTAAAACGTGTCAAGAAAGTATTGTCACTTGACGGCCGGCGAATTTGAAGTTACTCCATAAACTATACTACTAATAGGCAAAATATAACGGGTCAAGAGTAAAATATTCCGGAGCTCGTTACGCCTTAATAAAGCTTCTTATTGGTTCATTTTTAATGAATTACAGACTACAACCAATAAGTCTCATCATATGTTTTTTATGTTTTAATGAATTTTAATTATTTGATTCTAAATCTATACCCTTTATAGCTTTTATATAAAAGATTAAAACTTTTTGATCCATAGGGTTTTGATTTTGCATATGTGATTATTTTGCATAAGTGATAGTAATTGGAAAAATGGTCGAATCGAAATTTTACCAAATGATCAAGGAACATGGTTTGCTGTTGCCTTTGATGACGTATAGCATGTACAACAGGCCTACTGGGCTTAGCTTGTGCTATACACACTTTGGGCTCAGGCCCAACAAAGTAAAACAACCACAGGTACTGGATCGCCATTAAGCCCAATAGCAAATTGGCTACGGTCCGGACATAAAGACGCACGTAGAACACCCAGCAGATCAGACACATGACCGCGGAAGGTGATTTGTGTCCGCAACTACGATTACTACGGAACCTTGCCCGACAAGGGTCTCACTCCGGCCACTAACAATTATAAGCGAAATACTAGGAAACCCTAGCATTGGACTCGCTTTATAAAGGAACTCCCAATTCTCCTACAAGGTATGACTTTCTCACACCTACCAATACACGCATTTTAATATTCTCGACAAACATGAGTCTTACTCTCGCTAGAAACTTAATTGTGGGGTCCGTTCTCACGGTAAGGCTAACGGTTTACTTTCATTTCTTGAAATCATCTCATTACTTGGTTTAGTACAGATCCAGTCCACTAATAGCTTGTTGCCCAAATTTCAACGCATTCTCAATACATATCCAAACCCGTCACACTTTTTGTACTAACAAATTGGTGCCATCCGTGGGAATAGTACACAATTGCGTTCTTGAAAATACTCACAATGAGCACCCAGTCCGGACCCGCTCCTTCCGTGCCCACGTCCGCCGTGCGGAACACGATAGGAAAAGGAAAAGACGCATCACTGGAAGATCATGAGAGATCCGCGTCCGACGCAGCTCTTAGAGAATACTGTGACAAACATTACCACCAGTTGTTGCCAATCATATCTGAGAAAGTTCATCAAGAAAAGAAGCAGTAGGAAAAGCTCAAAGCAATACAAGCAATAAAAGTTCTACTTAACTTCCAGGAAGCTTCGCAATACTCTGAATCAGGAACACCGAGCAGAAGAAAGGATCTGAGGAAAGAACTCGAATTTAAAAGACACGGGATCCTTGATACATTTCTTATGTTGGAGAAAGTTTGCTAAGGAGATTTAAGATAGAAAGCAAGGACGTAAAAGGAGCACCGGAAGTCATGAAAATGTCAGGATTCATGGACGGAATAACCAACCCAGAGCTAATCAAACATCTGCATGACAAAATCCCAAAATCAGTAGACGAAATGATGAGGGTAACCGCATCCTTCCTCCAGGGGGAGGTGGCATCCAGAAACCAAGAAAGGAAAAAACTACTTCCACAGGTGCCATGGAAACAACACGAAATTGGACAAAAGCAAAATTTCAAGAAGGGGATTTAAGAGCCAGCATAGGACGAAGAGAAAGCAAGATAAATTCATTCTTATCTCTAAATCCCCAAAAGAGATCTTGGCTCTAGAAAAAGCAAAGTTTAAAACCCCACCTTCGATGACAACTCCAATCGAAAAAAGGAATGTCAACAAGTTTTGCGAGTTCCATGGAGAGGTAGGAAATAACACAGACGAGTGCATGCACCTAAAGAGGCAAATGGAAGAGCTGATCAAAAAAGAAAAGCTGTCAAACGTGATCAAGGAGCTGAATCAGAATAGTGTAAAAGACCAGCCCACGGTAGCAAAGAAAGGAGAAACGTCTGGAAAAGATAAACCCCCCGCAATTCTAACGGTGCAAACTCAGCAGGGGGTAACTAGTCAAAGGATCACACAGAGCTTATCCCCTGATCCAACAAAATAGAAAAGGAAACAACACCTCTAATAATAGAAGGTGCATAATAGCAATTGTTTAATGGCAGTACTAAACCCGAAGGCAATACTAAACTAAACACTCCTATGGCTTCAACAACTGTAGGTGCTCCATTTCCCACATGCAGATATTGTTCCCCATAAGACAACTTCCTTTCTACTCTATACCCCTGCAGTGTATTACAAATGTGAATACCACATCCAGTATCATATACCCAGGAATTAGTTTTATGATTTAGAGTAAATAATTTAATCATAAATAAGTTACCTGAAACTGGCGTCCAAGGACCCAGAATTCTTCATCTTATTTTTCCGCAAATCATCGAGATAGAGAGCACAATTTCTCTTCCATTGACCCACTACTTTACAGTAGTGGCAAGCCTGATCCTTCTTAAGATTCTCTTTCTTCTGAGGAGGGTATTTCTTTGGTTCAGGTTGATATAGGCCATAACTTGTTTACCCTTATCCGCCTTTCCTTTTCGTTTACCCTTTTTGTTCGTACGCAGTTTTGGCTTGTTGATCCTACCACCCTGAATAGCAAGTACCTGGGGAGTGGGGGCCTTTTGAGGTAACCCTTTTCTCGTAATCAATAAGCAATGCGTGTAAATCAGTTACTGTCTTCCCCACGCAATGCATATTGAAATTACAAACAAAACCATTACAGTCTTATTAAGGGACATATTGATTAAGTTCACAGCAATATCTTGTTCATAGATCTTGCCAAGTGCTTGCAGTTGGTCCATGTAACCCTTCATTTCCAACACATGTGCATTTACGGGTTTACCTTCTCCCTGCTTACAGCTGTGAAGTGCATCAATCAAATCATAGATTTTAACAGCTTGTGGTTTCTCAAACATTCATCTGAGTTCGTTGAGCATGTCAAACGGGAAGTAATTTTCAAACTGCTTTTGAAGATCAGGTGTCATCATTCCCAACATCAAACAAGCCACTTCATTATGACGCTTGTATTCAACTTTCCAAGCCGCCTTTTTCCTCATCAAAGGTGTTAGCTTCGGGTTCAGCAGGGCAGGCCTTATACAAATAATCCAGTTTATCAGCCACTCTACAGACAATTCTCAGAGAGCGACACCAGTCATTGAAGTTTTTCATCCTCGAAACACCACCAAACTTTTTCCTCCTTCTTTATTCGCTTCACAAAAAACTGACCACCCCCATTGCAGCGTTTGAGGAATGGGGAACACGTTGGCAAGGTTAACTTAGAACCCTCTATCATAGAAGTAGTTGGGGCGCAACAATGAAGCTTTCCCGTTACTATAGTAATACCCTTTTTATTGGACACCCTTGGAGAAGTTCGAACTTCGTCATCTTCCTCCCGGGAAGATTCAACACTATTGTCCTCATCACTTGATTTAGTATCCTGCAAATGACCAAAATATGAAGGGGGAAATTAAAGTCCGTCGTTAATTCATCATGTTCCTAGCACAAAATTTTATCCATTCTAAACACCACTCTATCATCACTGTTGGGTCACAGTTGATTTTTTTTTTTTTTTTTACAAAGGGGACCCTCCTCTGGTTTTGTGTCTTTCTTATTATTTTTATTTTTATTTTTATTTTTTATTTTTATAATTTTGTTTACATTAAAAAAATATAAATCTGAAAGTACGGAACATAAAATATAAAATTTAATAAGTCAAACGCTTAAAACTGTCACAAATATAGAACATAATGTGTTGTATAGAAAAAAGAAAAGACAAACGGAATTTTTGACCAAACCCCTCTTATATCACATCATAGAGGGTCCCTATAATATATCTCTTACCCAATTTCTTCTGACTTATTGGTTTGAACCATAATTATTAAGATTCGGATCCTCATCTTAGGATCATACGATTTTATGATTCTACACAGCAAAAACGATCCGGATCCTACGTTGGATCTTAACAAGCTTAAGATCTTATATGATCCCGATCTTAACCATAAGATCTTAAGATCCACTCCGATCCGATCTCACTTTTCTCGAACCACAAGGTAAAAAACTACAAATTCATGGTTTATGTTTTTATATAATTTAAAAAACAACATGTGATTCTTATTAAACATTCCATATTCATAATATAGGACAACATTTTCATGAAACATTCATATAATTTCATGTTTATAATATATAATAATTTGTAGATTCGAATAATATTATAAAAATTACTAAAAAAATGACATTATTGTAGGATCTTAGAATCTCGATTCAATCTTACGATCACGATCTTGTAAAGACAAAAACGATTTTAGATAAGATCCCGATCTTAAAACCATGGTTTGAACTGCACCACATTAATAATAGTGGTTGAAAAATGATAGTCAAAAATGGCATTACTTTTCTGAGACGTGGTGACCCCATTTCTGAGTAATTTACACCAACTTTACATTATTGCCATTATTATTAGTATTGTCTCACTTTTTGAAATCAAAGATTTTTTATCATACTTTATATATGATTTTGAAATTAAAGACTATTTATTTTTACTCATACTGTATATATGATTTCTTTTCTTTCTTTAAGGGCGATAGAAATAAGAGTCCACCCCTCAAAAACCAAATTCATTCGGTCCATCACTAGACCAAACGAAATGTTTAGTTTGTGTGTAGTTTTTTGTTTAATTTAATTTTGTGAGGTATGTTTTTAGTTATGTGTGTGGTCACCTTACTACGAGTGTTTGATCTAGGTGATGTTTGAGGAGAGAGAAAGCTAATGTGACGGTGTAAGGGTGATTTTTTTTGTGTCTTATTACTTTTAGTCTAAAAGAGCTCGGTAGGGGGCGTGTTTTGTCCGCCAAATGTGTTTTGTCCGCCAAATGTATCAACAGCAGACGAATAACGTGTTATAGTACCGCTTTTGGTGCCATTCGTGTGTTATTTGTAAATTAGTGGTTGCAATGGCTGGTGCCATTCGTCATTTCGTCCCATTCGTTCTTTTTTTTCTCTCTTTTTTGAGTGATACGTATTTTTGATAAGGCATTTTGTGAGACCTAAAAAGTGTTATTGGTTTTTTTTGTTAAGGAGAGTGTTTTAGTTATTGATGTGTTATTGGTAGAGTGATGAGATGACGTTTAGATGGCTGACGAATAACGTGTTGTCACCCTTGCTGATCCAATGGCCAAGAAATAGCACTTTAGTCCGAGTACCTTTTCACGTACAGCCTCTTTTCCTGCTAGACGCGCAACACTGTACTCAGGGTTCCAAACCTCCAGTGTGGTCACCCCATCACCGAGTACTTTAATAAACATTAACATTGTGTTCTTGCATTAAAATTTAAGGGAAAAGGGAAAAAATAGAATGTTTTTTTGTGTTCTTTAGTTTTTTTTAAGAGAAGAACAAAATGTAGAGAGGAAGATATGTTGTGTAAAGACTAATATGTCGTTTTTAAAAAATTTGACACTAACAACTAAAAGGTATATATGTGTTCTGAACAAGTTAATTTTTTTTCCTCCAATTTAATAATATGATTTATGATTAATTTATTTTTAATTTCATTTATCTCAAAAACATATCAAACACTTTATTTACTTTTCTTTTTCTTTCCCTTTTCTATTCTTTTTATTTTTCTTTCATTTAAAACTCATAACTGTCACACCCCGTCTAATGCGAAAACACGAGGTGTGACGAAGAGGGATCGTCATTACACATTGGTACACATATAGAGAATACTAAATGAATTCATACAATGTGCCATGACGTCATCCGACACATAGTGAAAACTTGTGTCGTGACTAGTCAAAACCACGACAACATATTTATAGGTCATACATAAAATCTCCAGAGGCTCGGGATGATACATGTCTAGAAATCCCAAATACATCAAATAACAAAGATAGTCTCTCGAAATTTAGCCAAAGGAAATGACCTTGGGGTAAGTCTTAGGTCTTGCTATGGCTATCTAGAAAGCTCTATCCTCAGGCATTATTAGTGTCCTCACCTAAAAATAGATACTTAAAAAACGTCAACATATAATTTGATCGTCTTTTTGCATGTTATTAGCGAATTACCATAAGAAAATTGGTGTAAGGGGATGTTTGGCCGAGTCAAATAAGTTATATGCCTAAACAAACACCCTCCTAATAAACTTAGCTATATCAACAAAAAACACTAAATCAAAAGAGCAATATTAGACCCACTTACAAAATTTATACAAAAAATTTACTCGCTGACGTGTTAACGAGTAATTGGTGCATTTTGTGGCAGTTTCTTTCTCCTCTCTCTTATTAAATCAATCACCCGCTGACACGTCAACGAGTGGATTTTTTGTGTGAATTTTATGAGTGGATCTAACATTTCTCAAATAAAAATTAACGAAAACTACGCTTATTTCAATTTCCAAACCATAACCGCCTATCCGTCGTCTTAACTACGTACACAAAATAAAAAGGGGAAATCACATATATACCCACTAAAAATTGCTTATTTGCATATACATACTCAAAATATGCTTAAATATCATTGTACATTATGCATTAAAAACTTGTGTTTTGAGAAAATATGCAAATATTCATGTTTTAGTGGGTATATATATGCAATTCCCCCAAATAAAAAAGGTTAAAAGATAAGAAAGAAGAAATTTTTGTTTACATGTAATCAACACATTAGAAGCAAGATCTGAAGTTTCACAAATACCATAACTTGAACCCTTAACCGGGCTACCTCCTTGGTTTTAACTCGTAGTATAATTTAAAGTGTTTGACCTTAAGAAAATGATATAAAAATCGCAAAATATTTGGGTTCTCGGCTAGTAGTAAATATAACATCAGGTATAGGAAGAAAGAAAACAGTAGTAGTGTGATTTTAGTCCAAAGTATAGTTGAAGAAGCATTATCTAGCTATCAAGTGAAGTGAATGCAGATTCAGAACAGTTGGTGAGTAAATAAATGAATCCCGCAGGGTCATGTCACATAATCTTAATCTTTATTCATGTATTCAATATTTATGGGTGGGTAGTTGTAGCCTGTAGGTAACAGAATGAATTTTGAATTTTCAAACAAGTAAAGAGACATTATCCTACTAATAATAAGTATAAGGATTTCTTGTGTGGTGGATCATTCATAATAAATGCATGCTAGTACTAAAGGGTATTACAATTGATATTATTTATTCATCAAATGTTTTTGAAATTATTCGATTATGCTTAACCAAATTGTAGTTATTCGTTAATTTTATTAATTGTGTGATATTGAAATTTTTATGTGTAGTTAGAGGTTCGAAATGAGAGTACATATAAATGTTAGTCGTATAAATGTGCTTCACAAATTTATGTGTAGTTTATAGAGCTTGGAAACAACTGTAACCATTTGTCGTATCAAGTGTTTGACTAAAGTAGGTGTAGTTGGAGCTTACAGATAATCATAACTGTTTTGTTATAAAATTGTTTAATAAACTAGGTGGAGTTAGTGAGCTTAGAAATCGGTGTAGCTAGAGAGTAGAATTTTAAAACTGTTTGACTAAAAGTACTTGAAGAGACAACAATAGCGTAATATGACACAAAGACTAAATAACTCTATTGGTAGATAACTAGATTCCACTAATCGAAGGTAAAAGGATAGTTTTACTTTGCTAGAAGCTCGCTTGTTTAGCGGAGCAAGCATATTTAAGTTAAAGGACCAGTCAGTAATCACTAATCAGTAAGCTAGTTTAGGTATCTGTATTTACTTGATTATGGGTCAATTATTAGGGTTGTGACTGGCTCATTTCCGGTGATCAATCAGACGACCAGGGGCGGACCTAGCCATGGGCTAGGTGTGGCACGTGCCACATATGGTTTTAATATGTAAAGTAGTGAATTTTCATAAGGTTGTAAGTTTTAATTTAATTTTATTGTTATGTTACTAATTGGTTAATGCCTGATGGGAATGGTTCAAGTTATAAAGCTGAAACTTCTTTCGGCCCCATTTAATAGAGAAAAGAAAACTACATTTGGCCCAAACTAGAGTCTGAAAACCACTGCTATATTCTGGTATTTTGATTTTTTCGTGTCTTTACGATTTGAAAATATAAGATATTTATAGAGTTTATTAGATGGCATATACTTTTCAGCTTTTAATGTGATTTAATTCTTATTTGTTTGATGTCTAGTTGTTAAATTAATCGCGGTAGCCCAGCTAACCTATATGATTTTTAAAAATCGTACTTTTTACTCAGTGTAGTTAGAACTTGAAATAAAAAAATTCGTGCCACACGCTTAAAATCCCTGGATCCCCCACCGCCGAAGAGTATGCTTGGTGAATAATGGTGATTGTTGCACAAATCATGCTAACAAATACAAGATAATTCTTGAATTTACGACTATGTGCTTTTTAAATTTATATGCGAACGTTTGTATATCACAAGCAAACTCTTAAAACAATTATCATTAGTAATTTAAATTAGTACACTAAACAAGTTGAGGATAATTCTTGCACTTATAACTATGTGTATATTAATGATTGTTTTGTAACTTTAAAATCGTAACAGATGGGGACCACAGCTAGAGCAAGCTACTTACAAGAATCGCCAACGACCTTACCTCTCGAGCAGGTAATGATATAGCATTCTTCACTCATTGTATGTTTTGAAGATTGTTTATAAAGTATGATTATTTTAGAAGTTTTTGTCTTTGAAATTTTTGTATTATTTTGGGTTTCAAAGTATGATTATTTTAGAATCTGTTAGTTCCAGGTTACTAAAGTGTTCATTCTCAGCCGTCTGCAAATTGTTAAAAAGGCACTTAATGAAAAAAAAAAAAAAAAAAAAAAAAAAAAATCTTTTGAAACCATCTCTTATGTTTCCAGAGTTTTGTTCACATTTTCTTTGTTCTGGAAAAACACAGTTGTGTTACGCCATTGTCATTTATGTAGTGAAGACTAGAATTTGTGTTGGCATGCTTATGTGACCATGGGTTCATGCCTTCATGCTGTTTATACCTTTATTTATTGGGATAATGGCGTGTAATAGAACGATCTTTTCCATTTGTACCATTATCAAATCGAACCAAAATAATACAATAATATTCAACTTTCAAATTTTGTTTCATTATCAATGTTTAAGACTCATCGCTGCGTATGATAATGAAAAAATTTGAAAGTTGGATAATATTATATTTTTTTAGTCAGTATATGATATTTGAACAAATGAGAAAGACGTATCTCATAATGAAACAAAATTTGAAAGTTAGATGGGTATTGTGGTATTTTTTGGTTCAGATGTCGATAATGACACAAATGGGAAAGTACGTTGCTATTACATGCCATTAACACTTATTTATTCTCGATTTTCTACTTCACGAAGTTGGAAAATACAGAACTTGTATTGGGTATTTAATACTTAGGGTATATGTTGATTGCTTCATACGTGTTATTTGTGTCGACGGGTACAATTGGAGTCTATGCTTGCTATCTGTGACAATAGATTGATTTAAAAATCCAAAGAGTATCTGGAATTCTGGATGAATAGGATTAGATAAAAGCAGCAGCTTGTTAATTTATAACAATGGTTTTGGCTTTTCCGTAATGCCTTTTAGACATGGTTTCCGACCTTTTAACCGACTAATCTATGGGGTTTTTGTTAAATGTAAATACAAGCATCAAAGCTTTTAACATCTTTTGGTAAATTCAATATACATTAATTATATAACTTAAAGTGGTGACATTAATTAGATACAACATCTCAATTTGCCGATGTCATTAGTCATTCCCAACACTTTACATGCTGAAGTTGAAATAAAATCTCAATTTCCACAAATGATTCAGTCTTATGTTCTATAATGGCCGAAACGCGATGCCACATACGGTTAGGCCCAGCATAGTTCCTCCAAGACATGCCAGTTTCAGTTCCATGGGAATGCCCTTAATGTCGTTATTATTATAGACAAATTCCCAGACCCTAACCTCCATCCAGCCATCTTCTCTGCAATCTGGAACTCTCTTATCTCTGTATAAATCAACGGGTTCTGGGGCTTTAAGATAAATAATTGTGCTTTCTTTGTTATCCTTGTTGAGTAGATCCCTTGCTTTCACCGGACACTTCAGTCCCTCACTGTTTTCTGGAAGTTGGAACACAAGATAACATGCATAGGCTGTATCTGGGGACAACATTTGAATTTCAATGTTGCATTTGATACTAAATGCTTGGTGGCGTTGAAGCTCAAAGACCTCTTCAAATCTGCATTCATAAATAATAGTGCGATAAAGTTAGTTGAATCATATGTGTGTGTATCCAGCATATAAACTATAGTATAAATTTACGACACTAAACTACCATACGAACCTAGACATTGTTGAAGATGGGCATTTATTAAATTTTGCATCTGGAAAATTTTTTATTACCGCCTTTGCTGGCAGCATATAGGATTTCTTGCAGTTCACTTTGCTTAGCGAAAAGAGCTGTTCATTATCGAGTACCAAATTCGTGAATGTCTAACACAGTGAGTACCAAATAATACAATATGTAAAATACAAACAGAATCTAGGAAAAAAAAACCTTTTCCCCATTGTCAATGAGGACTCCATTTATAAGAAGCTCGTAAAGTTCAGGTTTGCTCATAGCTAGCACATCATACTGGGACCTCTTCATTATTTCTTGAAAGTCGCTTGGCGATTGTTGTTCCCAGTTAACGCTCGTGTCTACATTTGTTGATCTTTCCACACTCTCTTCATGATCCACCTGTAAATTCGGATGACAATATGCCAATGTAGAAAGTGAGTATGCATGTTTCGTTATAAAAGATGGAAGATAACTTCTATACATATAAATAACTATTGTGGAAGTATTATCATAGAAATGAGCCTCCTTAAGCAAAGGTTCACATGGAAACTTTAAATGTATCATTTTTGTTATGAGCTATCTAAAAACAATATGAACTATCTAAAAACAATATGCATGTACATGTACATATGTATGTTGTTTGGGCTTACTACATTATTAATGGGTCGAAACTCGATGCATCTATAAAGATGGGACCATTGCCACAAGGATGCCCACAAAATCTCTTCAGTTGAATCTCAAAATCAATAATTTGATCATGATTCCTAAAGCGGCACAGTTCAATCATCATCCAGTCACCATTCGTCCGCTCTGCAATAAATGAATTTAACGTTCCACTAGCTGTTCTGTATCTTAAATTCACATATAGTTTACTTGAAACCATTTTTGGATCACAGAATTTGAACACCAGGTAAGCTCCATATATAACCCCCAATGATAAAAACTGCGTTTTTATTTTGATTGGGATTTTGAGATTTGAAGTATCAGATATCTTTGCAACTGTTCCAAACCTGTACATATTTTTAACATATTAGCTGGTAAGTATATGATGACGATACTGTCTGTAAAAAAGGATGAGACCAGGTAAAATTTCACAGAAATTGTAAAAATGATTTCTTATGAACAAAAATAAAATTGTTGAAAAAATGTGAAAAAGTTTAAGAAATTGGAGGTAAATGGAAGAGAAGATGACCTAGAGTTCTCTAAAACTTTCCACTTAGAAGACCAACACTTCTGGTAAGAGAATATTGTTGCTGATATCATTTCTTTCGCTTTTCCATCCTTGTTTAGTGATAACCACTGTAGATTAAAAAAATAAAACAGAATCAAATGTACAGCTATGATATTTTAAAGATATAACTAACAGAAGTTATCAAAGATATATAATCACCACTTTTTGATTGTTAAGGCGGATTCCTGAAGAGAAAATGGAACAGAAATCCTTCTTTGTGAATTCTTGAGTCTCCCGTTGTTCTATCATCTTTATAATATTCTCATTATCTTTAGGCAGCTTTTGCTTAAATTCCCACCATACCTGTGTGTGTCACAAGAATAACATTTACATGCATTTAGTTAACTTTCAAACTCTAGAAATATAAGAGATACGGTGAAAGTTTTTTTTTGGTGCAAAAGGGTGAAATATATTATTAACATCCAAACAATATTACAAACATTACACTCAAGACTGTAATGGACATATCCATTCAGTAATCAACATAACAAAAACAAGCCATTCCATCCGATGCCTTGTGAAAGTTCTATATAAGCATCATTGGTAATTTATAAAGCTACCCTTGTCATGTATCAACTCAAAAACACACGATAAAAATGACCCAAACAGGACACATAACCTTTCAATATTAACACGCGCATATATTTTTTTCTGTTTTTGTAAAGCTTACATGGATGTTCAAGGCTTTCTCAAGTTCCTGTATAACCAAAGCCATTGTTGGACGTTTTTCTTGATCTTTATGCAAACATTGGTAAGCAACTTTGGAAACTACCTCAATAGACTTTGCATCAGTTTGTTCCATTAGATTATCAAAGATTAGTGCTTCTAGTTTATTCTCCTCAAAGCAGTGTTGGACCTTGTAATTGTACAAGTCTTGTATTATGAAGATAACGATAGATGAAGGACTAAAGTTGTTAAGTAGAAAGTTTATAACCGAAAAGTAGTTAATATGGTTGGTAGTTAAAGGTAGTTATTTCTGTAAGTTAGTTACAAAACCAAGGGTTGTGTCGTTTGGTTGAAACCATTTGAACCATCATGACCTTTGGGTCATACCCTTTCATGTCTATAAATAGTCCAGAACATGTAGTCTGATATGTAGCGTGTGTCTCATTTCAAAGAGAGACACATAGTGTCTTTTATGTGATGTAACCTACTGTTATGTTGATGAATAAAATGAATCATCTTCTTGTTAATCTTGTGCAATACGATCCTGGAATTATCATTTGTTGGAGACCTGTGAAAATACAATATGGTATCAAGAGCCAAAGGTTTTTGCAAGGATACAAGATGTGATTTAAGTCTTTGATCAAGAGGATCAAGAGACCAAGAAAGGAAAACACCAAGGATGTTGGGGAAGATAATGCATGATCAGAACCAACGGACATGGACACCAAACAAATTGGTGGAGTTTTGTTGTGATCATTCGCGACAACAAAACAAGAAGAAACCTTTTGTACAAGCGGTAAGTTTTGTTAAGTTTTGATAACCGACAAAAGGAAGCGAACGTAGGCATCAAACGTATTGGTGGGAGAAAACTTAGAAGAACAATTGTTATAACTCTTGACGTTGAAAGAAGCGTAGAAGCAAGAGTGGAATAGCGCAGAAGAAAACAAACTCTTGACGTTGAAAGAAGCGAAGAAGCAAGAGTGGAATAGCGCAGAAGAAAACAAACTCTTGACGTTGAAAGAAGCGTAGAAGCAAGAGTGGAATAGCGCAGAAGAAAACAAACTCTTGACGTTGAAAGAAGCGTAGAAGCAAGAGTAGAAAGGCAGCGGGCTGGAGCGCAAGGTGTAAGACGCGGTGCGGAGCGCAAGGAACGTTGTTGTGAGAAGAAAGCGTATCGTAGAACAAGAAGGAGTACTCAAGGTAAAGGTGTGTCGGTACGACACAAGAACAACAACAATGAGAGAAGGAACAAAAGAAGGACTGTTTTGTTTCGGTGGAACGAAATCAGAAACGAAGGACTGTTTTTGGTTCGGTTTGGTTACCAAGACGTGGTACCAAGGATTGTGTGTAGAAAGGTTTGCGATATCTAGATAAGAAATCAAAACCACACGCTAAGGCTTGTGTGTAGAAATATTCTTAGATTTCAAAGGAACCGAGATCAAGAATAACACACAAAGAAGAAAAAAAACAACGTGTAAGTGTATAGAGAAGAAGCAAGAAGGCTGTGGAACTTTTGTTTAGACTCGTTGGCAAGAAAAATTCGACAAGAAAAGAGAAGGAACCATGGTGTTTATTTTGATTCGAATCAAAACAGAAACAAGGCAACAAAATTCGAAAGGTTTTGTTGAAGATAGAAGTCGAATTAGAAGAAAAAAGAGGCAACGAGGCAGGAAGAAACAAAAAGGAACGAAGCATGTCAAAGATGTGTGTAGGAAAGACTTGGATTTCGAAGTAAAAAAAGGGGCGACAACACAACGTAGATCACTTGGAAGAAGACCGAGAACAACTTGGCCTGGTTGGAAGGATACGGTGAACAAGAAGGGATCTAGGAAACGTTTGTAGTTACGAAAGCAAGTCAACACACAAGAAAGAAGAAACCATAGTGTATAATAACGAGATACACTAAGAAAGAAAAGGCGTTGCTTGTGCAATTTAGATAAGGTATACTGAGATAAAACAATCAAGGATTGTTTGGAGACGTTTAGCAATACAAGAACAACAACAAATAACGAAAAGGACGGGCTGATCACTCGTTCATAGGAAAATACCGACGGGTATTGAAGAGTTGTTGAAGATACGGTGTAAAATTAAAGAAACACAAGGAAGTATTGTGGTACAACGTTGGAAAGGAACAAGCAACAACAGCAACAATCATGAAGACAAGAAGAAGGAAAGAAAAGACACGGAGAAGAACATGAAGACTAGAAGAACAAGACTTAAACAATTAGGGGGGAGAATGTTGGACCTTGTAATTGTACAAGTCTTGTATTATGAAGATAACGATTGATGAAGGACTAAAGTTGTTAAGTAGAAAGTTTATAACCGAAAAGTAGTTAATATGGTTGGTAGTTAATGGTAGTTATTTCTGTAAGTTAGTTACAAAAACCAAGGGTTGTGTCGTTTGGTTGAAACCATTTCGCCATCATGACCTTTGGGTCATACCCTTTCATGTCTATAAATAGTCCAGAACATGTAGTCTGATATGTAGCGTGTGTCTCATTTCAAAGAGAGACGCATAGTGTCTTTTGTAACGATGTAACCTACTGTTATGTTGATGAATAAAATGAATCATCTTCTTGTTAATCTTGTGTAATACGATCCTGGAATTATCATTTGTTGGAGACCTGTGAAAATACAATAAGCGTCACGACCATCCAAGCAAGGAACACAACTTTTTATCTTCATCCCATCTCCTTATTGGGTTAATCCTAATCGACCCAAGTCATACCCATATGATCCGGTCAACCCAAAGTCAAAGAAGAAAGTCAAAGACATCGCTTACAAAATAGCAGCTACACAAATAAATGCTAAATGGCGCTTGGGTTATAAACCACCAACCGACACATCTCTTCATTGTACCCATTCGATTATTATAAATAGTTAGCACTTTGTATAAATAGAATTCATGATGACATATTGATTAATACAAAGCATTATACGATTCATTGTTTCTTTATTATTTGGTATATTTTGACTTAAGTTAGAATACCATTGATCCATCCATCGAGGCCAACAATTGGTATCGAGCGGTTTGGTCAATACTAACCAAAATCATCATTTACCAATCTTTATCGCTTTTAGTTTCGTAATCAAGAAGGACCAAAATCTGTTTCGGAAATAATTTTTCCTGCAAACCTAAATCGAACACAAAGATCAAAAAAATCATTTCTTTTTTTTTTTTGTGTTTTTGCTTTTGTCGCAACAAGGGAACAATCACAAACTTGTGATTACTCAACCTGGCAATCTGATAACGTTTGCAAAGAACGTTTTTTTGTCAATAGACAATATTAACATCGAAACAGTTTCCTTATCCAATCCAAAAGGATCAGAAACGACTAAAATTCGTTTACCCCTTTGATTAAAAAAAACAAAAAAACAAAAAAACAAATACCAATCTGATAAAGAAGTCATCAAGTAGGGCAGAAAATATAACGATTCAAATTAGAACAAACACACTTGTTCATTTAACGAATCAAGCCCAAAAGTTTAATTGAGTCACCAATCAACTCAATCTCAATCTCCAATCGTCCATATATCTCTCGGAAATAAAACCCCCAAATTGATCAAAACCCTAAGTTTTCAATTGTGGGAATCAAGTGCTCGCGAAGAACACTACAAACCAGAGAAGACGTGGAGAAGTGGTTAACAAAGCCATACAAACATGCAGTTAACCATCAAGAATCAACAAGACGTTTTTTGGTCTCAGGAGAGAGACGTTTCTTTTATCTCAGAAGAAAGAGATAAACGTTTTATCTCGTAAGAAAGAAAGAAAGATAGGCGCAGTTAAAGTTTCATATTAGGCTACGGGTTATTAACCCCATCGTGTTTCAAAGTTTACAAGAAATACCTTTCACTTTTTTTTTTTTTATTTTATTTTTTTTTTTTATTATAAAGATATAGTATAGTAGTATATTTAAGTTTTGATATATTATAGGTATTTAGAAAATCTTACATTTTTTGTTTAAGTTTTAGAGTTTTTAGATTTAAGTTTATAAAATGTATTAAGTTTTTAAGAGTTTTTAAAGTTTCAAGGTTTTTTTCTTATTTTGGTTTATAATAAGAAAAGTTTAAGTTTTTTATAAAAGATTTTTCTTATTTGGTTTATGATAAGAAAGTTTCAAGTTCTCTTATTAGGTTTGTGATAAGAAAACAAGTTTTAAAAGTTTCTCTTATTTGGTTTATGATAAGAAACAAATTTTAAGATTTTTCTTATTTGGTTTATGATAAGAAAACAAGTGTTTCTTTAGATTTTACTTATTAGGTTTAAGATAAGTAATATATATAAAGTTTAAAAGTTTTAAAGATTAAAGTTTTTAAGTTTTAAGTTTCTTACAAAGTATTTAAAAGTTTAAAAGGTTTTAAGATTTACATTGTTAAGTTTTTAGATTTATAAAGTTATTAACAAAAGTTTCAAAAGTTTTATAAGAATATTATATCGAAATGGGAAAAGGTGAAACAAGTAGTCAAATTAAAAGTTTAGATACCTTAAACTTTTAATGTCCCTTGTTAAATTCAACAAATTATACTATATGGTCTATAAGAATAAAGATCATACTACAAGCAAATGGTCTTTGGGAAATGGTAGAACCTACTACAGAGACTAAAGTAAATGATAAAAGAGACAAAACCGCATTGGCATATCTATTCCAATCACTACCCGAAGATCAAGTATTACAAGTGGCAAATTGCAAAAACGCAAAAGAAGTTTGGGATGCATTAAAGACTATAAATATTGGCGTGGATCGAGTGCAAAAGGCAAAACTACAAACACTCAAATCCGAATTTGAGATATTACAAATGAAGAAAGATGACACTATCGATTCATTCACCGCAAAGATGACAAGCATTACGTCAAAAATGACAAGTCTTGGATCAATACTTCATGAATCAACTTGCGTACGAAAATTGGCTAAATTTTGTACCTGAAAGATTCATTCACAGTGTCGCATCCATAGAGCAATACTCCGATCTAGATAAAATGACTCTAGACGAAGCTATTGGTAGATTGAAAACCTTCGAAGAAAGATTAAAGGCTAAGAAAGGAAGAACATTCGATGATCAAGATAAACAATTGTTTACAAAACACAACAACAATGGTCGAAGACATCACTATGATAATCAAGGAAAAGGAAGATACATTCCACCACATAGCCAAACTCGTGACGAAGAAAAATTCTCACAAGATTACAATGAAACAACGAAAAAGCCTAGAGATTTCAAAGAAAGTAAATGTTATAATTGCAATGAATATGGACATTATGCCTCACATTGCAATAAAAGAAGTGGAAGACTTCAAAGACAAGAAGTTACAAACCTCATCGAAGAAGATTTAGAACCAACCCTCTTATTAGCAGTTTCAAGCATTACTGAAGATCAAGTCTCAAACAATGAAACATTTGGAGTCAAAGATCTACAACAAAGCGATTGTGATTAAGGGGGAGAATATTGGGTTAATCCCAATCGACCCAAGTCATACCCATATGACCCGGTCAACCCAAAGTCAGAGAAGAAAGTCAAAGACAACGGTTACATGATAAGCAATACACAAATAATCGCTAAATGACGCTTATAAACCACCAACCGACACATCTCTTCATTGTACCCATTCGATTATTATAAATAGTTAGCACTTTGTACGTAATTCATGATGACATATTTATTAATACAAAGCATTATACATGATTCATTGTTTCTTTACTATTTGGTATATTTTGACTTAAGTTAGAAAGACCATTGATCCATCCATCGAGGCCAACACTCACGCATGAAGGGGGTACCACTGCACGCGGCGATCTTATATCGATGTGTCAAGTGGTTATGTATGAAAGGTTTTATGGATATTTAAATATCGTATGTCGGATTCGAACTCGAGACTTGGGATTGCACACATTACGTATGAGAGTTGATGTTAATAATTAATATATAAAATGTTATTATTAATTATTAGTCATGAAATAAAACATAACGATAGTTAAATAATTAACGAGATTTGGTTAACGGTCGTTAAATATAAACTAAAGGGACTAGAGATGAAATTACAAGTCGGAAAGTTATAGAACCCATTGAGGGTGCTTTGGCCGTCGGTTTGGGTTCCAAACCCAATCCCACTCAAACTTGGTCACCGTTAAGTTACCTATAAATACAATCCCTTGTATTCATTCACAACTTAACCTTGGATCACCAATAACCTAATTTCTCTTCTCCTCTCCTCTCTTTGCTTGGCCGATCGGTGTAACCCCCTCCTCGAGGATCGATTTTCCAAGCCAAAGAAACAAGTGTTTGGTTTTATTTGTGATTCAAGAAACTAGCTTTTCACATCAAATCGCTAATAGTACGTGTGTACAAGAACGAAGAACAAGCACGTTTGAGCTTGTGAATCTTGGTGGTCGATCTTTGTTGGGTCGAATTTTTTAAACCCTAAAGTTAGGGTTTTGGGTTTTGGTTCTTGTTCTAATTACCGTTTGATTCTTGAATTGCAAAAAGGTACGCATTTTCTTATTCGGTTAATTACTTACATGTATTATTCCTATTTACTTTCGCTACATGCTTTAATGATGTTATTTGATTTTATATAATTGTTATGAGTATTAAATCCTAACAAAGGGCATCACGAAGTTAATATGATGTAATTAATTGCGAAACACATAAAATTGAATCTTTATGATTATATGCATGTTTTTATGGTTTCTAGGGTTTTGAATTAAAAACCCTAATTTTTTATTAATGGGTCGATTACCCTTTTTTTTATTTAATTAGGTTTTAATTTTGTAAAACTTGTAGAAACCCTAGGTTGCATGCTAATTTTACGTGGTTAATTAATGAATAATTGTTATGTGCCATGTAATATGCGTATCTTGGGTGATAATTGTTATGCGGGATCCATGGTGGAACATGCATGTTTTGCCATGGAGTATTGTTTATTGTCTATTGATTAAATTGTTAAGTGATACACATGTTTTATTTATTTGATAATTATTGAATTGGGAAGACCTCAATTATAACTAATAAAATTAGTTATGTGCTATTTGGTATACTATTAACTTTGGTTTACGAATCGACTTGTCGATGTATGTGGCTCATCTACCTTGTAGTGAAAGCCCTAGTTAATGTATGCATTTGTTTACGCCTAGAATTGTTATTAGAGTTTATCGAAATAATTATGCATGTGCTAATTGTTTTACATATGTTAAATTGTTTAGTTATATGTTTATATTATTTGAGTGTGTTTAATTTTTATTAAAATGCTTTTTGTTTATGTATTGTTTGACATGTTAGTAAGCAAAAGGGTTTTTATGAATAGAAAATTAAATGGACTAAATAATAGCGAAATTGATTTGTTTTTCTAAGTTTTAATCTTGAACTTTTAATCGATTGATGCGATCGTATTAAATGGTTAGAACGGCTCACCCACTAGAACAAACTAAAAGGGGTTTAAAGAAGTGCATAGTCACACCGAAAGGATGTCTAAGGTTATGCTTGGCCACACGGTCCTCTCCCCTCCTGTGTTCGATTGAGCTACCTAGTATAATCATTCTATGTACGAAGCATCTTAGTGCAAAGTTGTAAGTTTCTCAACGCATCGATTAAAACTTTGTAGAATTAATCTTAGCAAATTAAAATATTATGTAAGTTTTTTCGAAAATTTTATGCTATCAAGTTGTATGCATGCTTCTTTATACATAAGTTTTGATTACACGTCAAAAATTGTACCCTTTAAATTTAAGTTTATGCCATCTAATGATATGAAACACTTGAAGTTGTAATTTAGTTATGTGAGACCTTGATCTAAATTACAATAACAAGGTGAATTATTTTGTTGTGTGAGACCTCACCTTAATTATTTACGCTTTCTAAATTATACAACTTAATTAAGTTAGTTAGTGAGACCTATGACTTAAGGCATAAGATGGGATGAAACATGCTTACATTTTGCATTAATTGTTTTGGCAAAATTGTAAATCCCATAACTTTTAGAATTGAAAACTTGTTTGTCAATTATTGTTTTTCAACAATTACCTATTCTATACTTTCACCACTAGCGCATCAACCGATGTGGTGAAACTATGATAATGAGGATCCAAAATTCAAGGAAAATTCTATGGTTAATATGAATATTGACCGAATGGTATTTATTTTCTTGAATGTTTTACTTATCGAAAGTACTAACTTTTGAACTTTTATTTATGTAGAAATGGCTCAAGTCAATCTCATCGCACTAGCCTCGTCGTTCAAATCTATGTTTGATCGAGAGAATTGACCGGTAGGCGAATTTCAATGATTGGTATCAACAACTCGAATTGTCTTGAGGTTGCCAAAAGACTCAATTATTTGACTACGCCTTGTCCTCCGAACTGCGGTGATGCTACCAAGCACGAGCCGCATGGAAATCTGAGTATGACAAGTATAATGAGGTCGCTGCATTATGCTCGGGAGTATGAATCAAACTTGCAAAAACAGTTTGAAAATTACTTTCCTAATCTCATGCTTGAAGAATTGCAAAGGTTGTTTGAAAAGCCCGCGATAGAGTCGTATGATTTGATAGATGCTCTTCATAGTTGCAAGCAAGGAGAAGAAACTTGTGAGTGCTGTTGCACCGGAAATGATGAGTTACATGGACCGTTAGCGTCTCAACTATGTTCACCCCAATGACATACAAATTGCCTTATCAATGATCCCTTAACAAGGAGTTTGATGGTTTCGTCTTGTGAATTACAATATGCATTGCACGGGAAGACAACGGTGAGGTACATGCAATGCTCATTGATTACGAGAAAGGTTTGCCAAAGGCCCCTACACTGCGGTTCTAACCATCCAAAGGGTAGGATTTCTAAGCCTAATAAGCCGCTAGCGAACAAGAAAGGAAAGGTAAGGGTAAAGTTGATAAGGAAAACAAGTTATGTCTTATCAACAAGAACCCAAGAAGTACCCTCCCAAAAGCGTGAGAATCCGAAGAAGGATATGGCTTGTCATCACCGCACCGAGGTAGGACAAAGAGGAATTGTCCACTCTACCTTGATGAGTTCGCAATAAGAGGTATAAAAATACCGCACCGGCCAGACTTTAGGTACTCTTTTGATGATAGAATTATTTGCTTTTCCTCATAAAATAAATTCGGGTATATGATACGGATGTGGTATTCATATTTGTAATACACTCGCATGGACTTAGAGGAGTTGAAGGAAGCTTGCTATGGACGACAATACCGCGTGGGTAATGGAGCACATGCAATCGTTGAAGCTATAGGCACGTTTGATTTAATTTTACCTTCGGGTTTAGTACCGTCATTAAACGATTGTCATTACCCACCTTCCATTGTTAGGGGTGTCGTTTATGTTTCCTTGTTAAAAGATATTGGTTTCGCTCATACATTTACCGATTATGGAATTTCGGTTTTTAAATGGTGTTTTTACTTTAATGTTATTCCAAGAAATGGTGTGTTTGAAATTGATTTGCATGATAATATGATTGATAAAAATAATTACGCCTTTAGCATCAATAATAAAAGAATCAAAGGTGATTTGGATTCTTCATTTCTTTGGCATTGTAGACTTGCTCATATAGGCAAGAAACGCATGCAACACCGCAACACGATGGGCTTTTGCAAGACATCAATGATGAATCATTTGATAAATGCGAATCTTGCATATCCGGGAAGATGACCAAGAAACCTTTACAAATAGTTTAGAAAGGGCTTCGATCTTCTTGGTGTGATACATCGACGTATGTGGACCACTAAGACACGTGTCAAGAAGGGTGCTAGCTACTTTAACCTTTATCGATGATTTCATCGTTATGGTTATGTTTATTTACTTAAACATAAACATGAAGTCTTTGAAACATTTAAGGTTTTAAGAGTGAAGAGAATCGCAACTAGGAAAGAAGATTAAAGCTCTTCGATCCGATGAGGTGGTGAATATTTAAGCCAAGAGTTTAAAGATTATCTAGCCGAGTGTGGTATCGTCCGAAGAACTCACATCTCCATATACTCCACAACAAATGGTGTATCCGGAGAAGGAATCGTACATTGTTAGACATGGTGCGATCGATGTTTAATCTTACAACTCTTCCTTATCCTTTTAGGATTATGCTTGAAACCGCTAGCTCGCATATTGAATATGGTTCCAACTAAGAAGGTTCATAAGACTCTTATGAAGTGTATGGGAAAGCTCCCAACTTGTCTTACTTAAAGGTCCGGGTTGTGAGGCGTTTGTTAAGCGTGACTCTGCGATAAGCTACAACAAAGATCCATTAAGTGTATCTTCAGTAGGATACCCAAAGGAAACAATGGTTACTACTTTTACTTTCCACCGAAACAAAGTAATTGTTGCTAGGTATGGAGAATTTTGAAAAGGATCTCATATCTCATGACTTCAGCTGGAGAGTTTATGATCCGGAATATGATCAAGAAGATACAACACCTTCGAAAATACTAGCCAACCTCAAGTAAAACCCGAAAGTCCATGCGTCCACCGAGATTGAAGTGGTTCCCATTCGTAGATCTTCAAGAGCTACGCGTGCACTGTGAGCGCCTATGTCTCAACGTAGGTTGAGGAAAATATGTTGGGGATCTTGGTGAACTGCTAACTATATACCGCCATGATGAGTCCCGAAAAGGAAAAATGGCGAGTTGCAATGAATGGGAAATGCAATCCATGAAAGATAACGAAGTTTGATAGAGGTCGACTTACCTCCAAATGCTAAGGTAGTTGGAAGTAAGTGGCTCTATAAGATAAAAACTAACATGGATGGCAATGCGCACACCTATAAAGCTCGCCTTGTAGCCCCCAGCGGTATACTCAAACCTATGGGTAGACTACGAGAGACATTTTCTCCGTAGCGCATATTAGAGCTATTAGATTCTTATAGCCATACTGCGCACTATGACTATGAGATATGGCAAATGGATGTCAAACCGCCTTAAACGGTCGCCAGATGAGGATATCTATATGGCGCAACTTGAAGGTTTGTGAATCCTAAACTTCCAAAGCGTGTATGCAAACTTCAAAGATCCATTTATGGATCAAGCAAGCATCAAGGCAATGGAACAAGAAGTTTGATGAAGAAATCAAGAAATTTGGTTTCACTCAAAATCTTGATGAGCCATGTGTGTATCACAAAGCTAGTGGGAGTAATGTTATTTTCCTTATCTTATATGTAGATGACATATTGATCACGGGAAAAGACATTCCAAGTTTGCAAGATGTAAAGTCTTATCTTGGAAAGTGCTTTTCTATGAAGGACTTAGGGGAAGCAAAGATTTATTCTCGGGAATCAAGATCACCGAGATAGATCAAGCGTTAATCGACTAAGCCAAAGTGCTTACATTGATAAAATATCAAGAGATTCAAGATGCAAAATTCCAAGAAGGATATTTGCCGATGCAAGTCAACATGGCTTAAGTAATAAACTATGCGCCAACACCAAGAGGTGGCATACATATAACAACCCGTAAAATTTCGTTATTATAATAATATTTATTACGTCCGAAAATTTAAATCAATTATTTTCGATAGAATGCCAATATCAAAATTTAAAACCGGAGGTCATCTCGCTTCCTTAGAAATAAGACACCGCTTGTCCACTAATTATCTCAGATAATAAATGTGAAATTTATTACTATCCCGCTTAAAATTTAAGCATAAATAAACTTTAATCCATCGTTCAAAAAGTTATTCAGTATCGCAGCAGAAAGAAGATACAAGACTAAAAATAAATACCGAGATAAGAGAAAATACACTTTTATCAATCACTAATAATTTACGAAAGAAAACGAGGTTATCTCGTGAATTCGAGAAAACCATGATAAAGACGACACCGACGCCAAATTAGTAACTAAACAATTATAATCCTATTTCAACCCAAAAAGTGTCATAATATTACGCTTAAGAAATCGCCTCCGAAAACATAATTTCTATATCTTTCGGTCAAGGAAGACGACGTTCTTCAAGATTCACAAAACACTGAAAGACTTTATACTGTTTAGTATAATAAGACAAAGGAAAGAAATGCAATTATACTCCACCCTCTTTCTCTCTCCCACGTTTTTATTTCTTTCACCTGTACCCATCTCTTCCTCTTGTCAACACAAACCAAAATAGACAAACATAAAATGGAACTTTCCTTCTTTTGATAGTCAACCTCAAAAGTATTCCACCACCACCCTACAAGGAGAAGCCTACCTCATAGATATCACAGGAAGGGTTGAGGCGCGGCTGTGGAAAGCGACAAATGCCAAGAAGGGTATGCATCTACTAAATGGGGTCAAGAGGTCTAGGGTTTTCAAGTCCATAATTCCTCCTACAAAGTGATGAAGGAATCGCAGGTCTCCTCCATCAATTTCTCAAAAATACTCAAGAAAAGTTAGGGTTCATTCAATAATTAGGGTTTCTCAAAACAAAGGGCTTTTGGAAATGGATAGAGGGGTTTTGTTAATTGAAGCATGAGGAAGATTCTCCAAGTGTTTAATTTTACCAATTCATTCCGAGTCTCTCCCAATTGGCTCTTTGGTGTTCGGTGGTCATAAACATTCGTCTCCTTTCTTACTTTCGTTGTAAGCATCATTTTCTTGTTAATCTAAATTCTTTTTGTTTTTGTGTAACATTGGGTACAAAGAAAATGAATTAATATGTTTGTTATCATCTTTATGGTCGAATATTACACATGATTTGGAAATCAGAAAAGCTTATTAAAGTTGTTAATTTGTTGTCGTACAACTATGAGATTGTTGTTGTTGTTATGAACTAGTGGTAAAAGGAAACAGGATTAAAACTTAAAAACTTGTGTTTCGGCTAGTTGGTATCATCGGCTTAAGCTTTCCACCTCACTCAGGTTTGAGTCATACCCGAGGGTGATTTTTGTGTTCCGGATACTAGCCAAATATACTTGTGATCCTTTTGTTGAGTGTCTCGCAATAGGTTCAATACCCACATAATACGGGTTTGTTTAGTTTTGGCGACATAGTCTTGTCTCGGGTTCAATTTCGTATAAGAACTTATTTTTAATCATGTTGGGTTGAGGGTAAGACTAGCGTCAAATCAAGCCTCTAAGCTCCCCGGATAATGTCCACTTACTTTAAAAGCCACGTTTGATTTCGGTGTGTAAGTAAACCCATAAGAAGTGTTAACGTTTGTTTCGAGTCAAGAGAAAGACACCCCGTGGGTATTTGTGTATGCTTGGTCTCGGACCAGTTGGGGTGCGCGGGTGCTACATCGTTAGCCATAGCCAGGAGCTAGTCGGGGAAGAACCGCAAGGGACTCGTTTTGTTGTTCAATTGGTCATATAAAAAAAATGTGTTTTGGTTATTACCTGCTTGTGCGTCAAAGTGTATGTGATGGGTATCATGTCAAACAAATTCAGGAGATAGCAGTTAGCTATTGCTTAAGTCAGATTAGTCTCGGTAAAACTTGTGTGACTCGTTAAATATTCCTCTTACTTTCTGTTTCGTCTCCTAAAATCCCTCTAGTATCAAATAAGAGCACCTGCTATCACTAACAAGGTGTTGTATGTTAAAATGTTTTTGGGCCTCAAGCCCATATCCCATTTAGGCGCTAGAAGGTTTGTTCAAGATGGGTTAGCAGCTGGGCTGCGAGGCCCAGTACTGAGAAGAGCCCATTAGTCACTATGGAGCATGTAGTAGACTCGAGCACTTCTCGCCTCATCTCGACTTATTACAACTCGACTCCAATTTTGTCACAACACGACCAATTATATAAGCAAATCATCATGCTACTCACGTCAATATTAGTAAATAACATAAGTCATCACTTGGAAAAGAAAGTATAAAAACAAGTGCTTATATTTATCTCGACTTGTAATCTATACAAGACATAAATGCATGAATACATACATATAGTCACTTAATAAAAACCGGATACAAAACTCAAATGACATCAATTATATCAATTTTTGGACAAACCAATTAAATAGAAGGATTACCCACGGGTTATACCCATTCTTTTCAATAGAAAATTTTTACGATTTGTAAGTAAAATAAATTACTTGAAACTTATATTGAGATATAGTCGAGGATATATATACAACTTTTGAGATATATTAATAGAACTTGATATGTTTACACCTTTTGAACTATAGGTTAAATCGAACAAATGAGTATATAAATTGTAACTTAACTTTTGAAATCATTGATTTTATACTTAGTGAAACTTATCGATCTCCTTTCCTTCTATTAATCATATTTTTGGCTTTGACCAATTCAAGTCGAAAAATTTCGCTTATAAAATTATTTAAACATTACAAACGGATAAAACGATTTATTGTTTAATGTAAATGTCGTTATAAAATAAACTTTGTGACACTTAGTCACCTCGGACAAACTAAAATGTATACATGAGTCATGCTCAACATTCGTCAAAATATAATTAACTTGTTATATTTATAATAGCCAATATAACTTATTATAACTTTTATATAATCATCAATGAGGAAATCTACTCATAACTTGCACCATCAAATTTTTTCTAAAAGGTATTAAGTAAGGCCATTACTTAAATTTCTGAAATACTATTATGTTATCCACTAAAAGCGATACATAGAGATATTTTTACTAGTATGTACGTTAAGTATATACCCTTAAAATAATAATTACATAGTCCATTAATGTCTAAAATCATATGTAATTATTTCCGTACATCGCCATTCGGTTATCATCAAGCCAAGGTCTTGTTCGCTTTTAATATTCTTTCGTGTATTATCATTTGGTCACCATTAAACCAAAGTCGTAATTCCTTCTTCAAGACTTCCATCCATGTCATCCCTCCTAAGCCGAGATCCACCCAAACCTTGTAAATTGTTTTAAGATAAACGCCACATAAACAACAACAACAACAACAACAACGAGTCAAACATTTAAAACTTAAAAAGTTAGTTAAACTTTATCGAGTCTTAAACATAAAGACTAAATTGCCAGATTAATTAGGTCACAGGTCGGATGTCGTGCACTATCACCCTTGATTTAATTCCTTTAGACTTCATATTGCACATTGCCAAGGTGAGTTTCATAGCCCTACTTTTACTTGTTTTATAACCTGCTTTGGGGAAGATACATGCTCATTTTACTTAAATGATTTAATTACTAAAATTCGTGATTCTATGCATACTATGCCCTTTGATTGATATGTTTTAAGATACATCATACCTAGATGCTTTAAGGACCACACCAAAACCTTTGACCTAAGATATTACGCAATTTAGCCTAAGACTTTAGATCCCAAATTGCCCTTTTCATGAACCGTCAATTCCTCGCTGAAGCGCGAATGTTATAAATAGATCTATCGAGGTGACTCCTCTGTTCGGTTGACCCGCTTGGGTCAAGGCGAAACATATAGCATGTCGGGACCGAGTGTATTGGGATAAACACTCGCCATGGGCTCCTTATTTGTATTACTTCCTCGTGCATACATGAATCGTCAGTAGTTTCGGTTGCATGAACTTAGTGCTAGCGTAATAGACTTAAAAATATATGACATTATATTCGTTGTAATGTACATATACCCTACTTATGGTCCACTAATAAAATCTCTTTATGAAATCCTTTTATGAATTGAATTGAAACCATAAACTTTATGACATTATGCAAGACGTAATGGTCATCAAGAACCAAATTTGAAACAAAGTCTTGAAATACCTTTTAAACAAACCTATGAACTCACCAATGTGGTGACCCCTTTAGCATGTATCTTCGTGTTTGAGGTGATAGCTTATGTTTGAGGCGCAAGGCAAAGGCATGGCATGGTCATAAACGACTCGATTTATGTATTGGGACCACTTGTTTATAATGGGCCATTTTCCGCACTAATCAATAATGTAAACATTGTTTTAAGAATGGATAAAAGTTTATTTATGAAAACCAATTGTTCTATGCTTATGTTTTGATACCAATTTAGTAGCACCCTAATACTTGTATGCTCACTGAAATCATTTTGGGGTGTTACAATACATGAAGAAGGTTCCTTATGCTTCTACCGTAGGATCTATCATGTATGCTTTGTGAGATGTACAAGGCCCGATGTGGCGTTTGCGTAATATCACCAATTGGTATCAACGTAACCTGTGTGAAACATCGGCAAGTCGTTAAGAACATTCTTAAGTATTTAAGGGCTACTAAAGAAATGTTTCTAGTGTATGGAGGAAATCCAGATGCAAAACTTGATGTTGCTGTGTTTTTGCGATGCGTCATTCCAAATCGATAAAGATGATACGAAGTCTCAAACGGTTACGCCTTTGTCATTAATGGAGGAGAAGTCGACCGAAGAGCAAGAAGCAAACAACGGTTGCGATGTCTATTACTGAAGCCGAGTACATAGTCGCCTGTGGTCGCGATGGAAGTCGCTTGATTAGGAAATTCATTTCGGGACTCGAGTAATGCCCTCAATCGAATTACCTTTAAATGTGTATTGTGACAACTCTGCGCAATAACATTTGCCAATGAGCCCGAGTCATGAAGGCGCCAGACATTTTCCTCGACGATATCACTATGTTAGAGAACAAGTCGACATAGGTGAAATCAATCTACTCAAAGTTCATACGATGATAATCTAGTCGATCCCTTTACGAAGCCTTTGCCAAAAGAAAACTTCATCGACCATGCCGATGGGATAGGACTTCGCTTAGCTAGTAGTTTCATGCGGATCGTGATTAGTATTTGGATAAAGGATGTTATGAACAAATATTACTTTAATGAAATAAAATAGTTGTTTATGTTTATTTTCATTTTCTTAATATTATATCCTATATTTGCATGTTTAATCCGTGAATAACTTATGTTATTCTAAATAGTCCGTTGTCGATCAATGATGTGGGAATGTCATTGAATTAAGACAACTGAAGTTTTGGTAGAATATACTTTTAAAGTATATTGATGTGGGACATACCAGATTCACATGATATTCAATGAATTGAATATAGGACTCATCCCAACTTTACATGATGATACTTTATGGATCTTTGTCATTAAGTATATCATGAAGTGTTTATCCTCGGACATGAGATACCGGATAACGATATGAATGTAGTGCATTTGTGTAAGATAGTCTAACGCTATCCGTAAATGGTAGTTATAAGGCTATTTTCGTAGTGTTACAAAGTTCATGAGTTATGTTTGTAGTCAAGAGAATTTGTTTCTTTGAATTTGTTTCAAAGCATAATACTATATTGGGCCCTCGTAGGGTTGACAAGATGTTTGATGACCATACCCAAGATCAACTGAATACGCTCGATGATTTGGTAATCTTGTTCACCGAATACAACGAAAACATAATATTAACTTATGAAATGACTTGATCCATATTCATAGTTAATGTAGTATTAGTAACAAAGGATAAGTAAAATGATGAATCATTAAATGGTTTTCCAGAGACCATACTCGATTCGATCCGGGGCATTGGCGTGTTAAAGCTAGACTAACCAATGTCATTACTATATTTAGTAATATCCGTGGGAGTGAACGGTTTTATGGATATTTAAATATATGTATGTCCGGATTCGAACTCGAGACTTCGGATTGCACACATTACGATGAGAGTTGATGTTAATAATTAATATATAAAATGTTATTATTAATTGTTAGTCATGAAATAAAACATAACGATAGTTAAATAATTAACGAGGTTTGGTTAACGGTCGTTAAATATAAACTAAAGGGACTAGAGATGAAATTACAAGTCGGAAAGTTCTAGAACCCATTGAGGGTGTTGTCGATCGGTTTGGGTTCCAAACCCAATCCCACTCAAACTTGGTCACCGTTGTTACCTATAAATACAATCCCTTGTATTCATTCACAACTTAACCTTGGATCACCAATAACCTAATTTCTCTTCTCCTCTCCTCCCTATTTTGCTTGGCCGATCGGTGTAACCCCCCTCCTCAAGGGATCGATTTTTCCAAGCCAAAGAAACAAGTGTTTGGTTTTATTTGTGATTCAAGAAACTAGCTTTTCACATCAAATCGCTAATAGTACGTGTGTACAAGAACGAAGAACAAGCACGTTTGAGCTTGTGAATCTTGGTGGTCGATCTTTGTTGGGTCGAATTTTATAAACCCTAAAGTTAGGGTTTTGGGTTTTGGTTCTTGTTCTAATTACCGTTTGATTCTTGAATTGCTAAAAGGTACGCGTTTTCTTATTCGGTTAATTACTTACATGTATTATTCCTATTTACTTCATTGCATGCTTTGATGATGTTATTTGATTTTATATAATTGTTATGAGTATTAAATCCTAACAATGTACTCGGCCATCTTCTCAATTTTTACTAATCTTCCTATCAACTTTTTGGAACTACTATAGAGTTTTGATGGTTCTAGGAAATGGTCTGCTTATTAGACCCTTTGTGATGTTTGTCTTGCAAAAATATTGTTTTGTTATAATAATAGAATTGTGATGCCCTTTAAAAAAATAAGTCATCAATTCTTGAGAATTATTTTTAAAATTTAGTGACATTACTTTGAAACTTTTTCACAAGTGTCACTATATGACATTATTTTTGGTAGAAGGCCGTTTGAAGAAAACATAACATCAAGCATGAGACTTACAAACGAGGATGCACCTACATTGGTCTTGATGTGGAAGTGCAAAAATTTCAAAATCGACGCTTTTGGTATGAGCAACCCCAATAAAACTTTTGCTACATTCATTTCTTAAGGTTAACTTTAGTTAGCCCAACAATTCTTTTGTGCAACACCCTCTTGAAAATCCTAGGTCCGTCCCAGCTTACAAACGGTCATAAAAGTATTAATGACTTACATGAATTGTCAATGCTTTCTTAAGCTCTTTCACGACAACAGCCATTGTGAGGCGATGAGTCTCAGTGTTATGTAAGCATTTGTGAGTTATCGCAGCAAAAGTTTTGACAGAATCCAAGAACTTTCCATCCTCAAGATCTTTTCGTAAATAGTCACCAATAATCTGGTATGATTGGTTGCTTGTTAAATGTTGTTCCGCCTTCTCAACTAGAATAGCTTGGAGTTTATCTTTGGGCGGAGGTTTCAAAATTCCCACATAAGACTTCCAGAACACCACACAAAAGAATACATATCGATCGTTTAGTCAATAAACCTCTTTTATGTATTTTGGATCCACATAACCGGGGTGCCAATCGATCAACTATAAGTCGAGAATCGGCCTCGTTAATAGTGATAGACAAGCCAACATCACCAATCATGCCTTCCAAACCGCTCCCAACGAATGTTGCCGCCTTCACATCACGATGTATTATGTGATGGTTGTGAAGATAATTGAGACCTTGTGCTGCGTCAATACAAATTTGTAGACGTTGTTCCCATTCAATGTTTTTATTCTTTCGGATGTACCTGTCAAAGCTTCCATTGGAAGCATAATCATAAACAATGATCATTTCACCAAATTCATAGCAAAAACCAACAAGAGATACTATATTTTGATGATTTAATCCAGAAAGAACGTCAATTTCTTTCCAGAAGTGTTCCCATCCTTGATCAGATGTAATTTCTCTCCGCTTAAGAAGAAAGATTGCCTTTTCTTCTAGTGGTAGCCATAGAGGTCACGAAAAGAATGATCCTTTCATCATACTTTCTTACATCGATGTGGAAGAGTTCTCAGATACACACCTCCAAATCCACCCCATCCGATCATGCAACTATCATCAAAGGTCGAGTATATATCTTTGAATGGAATTTTCAAGTGTTTCAAATTCTCCATCCGCATCATTAAATATCAATAAAGAACGAGAATTCTTGAACCCCGTATATTATCATAGGATATTGGTTATTTTGGTAATTACATATATATATATATATATATATATATATATATATATATATATATATATATATATATATATATATATATATATATATATATATATATATATATAGTGTATCTTTATTTTGAGAACCCCGTTAAGCGAGAACCTGAAACTCGCTTTACACCATTAGATAAGTTGATCAATGGCTATAACTGATTGTGCCATTAATGTAATTAATTGAAAGTGCACATATTTTCCTTTTTGGCTGGAGGGGCAATATAGTAATTTTTTGTCATCCATTTTTGAAAACCGTCCTATTAATTAGGGGCATGATTAATTGATGATTTTATTAAAAAAAAATCCCACGTCTTTCTCTCAATCCCTACCACCTTAAACAAACCCTAGTAAGTTTTTTCTCTCGTATCAAAAGAAAACCACCACGAACATCACGAAGAAAACTCAATGTTTTTCAAAGATCGGTTTACATCAAGATGCTTATTTGCTCTTTATTAAAATTATCCATATCCCGATGTGGGAATGTAGTTCCGCATTTTATATAGTCGCAAGCCCGCAAGAAAGAATTGAACGAACATATAATTACGTTGTCATTGATCTTTCTAATACAATGAAAACTTACAAGTGATGTCCAAGGATGTTGCACGTTAGCTTTTAATTAATTTAGTTTCTTTTTCAGTTTCTTGGTATGCTTTGATTGATTTTTTTTGGGTTAGTACGTACACAGTCAATTTCAAACGATTTCGATTTTAATCAATACCGAAAAAGAAATGAAAAAACAAAGGTGCAATGTTCTATGGTTGTCTTGTTCCGGTTTGAATGGATTGTGGATAAAATTCATGGTTTTATGTGTTGTTTAGATTGGCTCGGGTTGTGGTTGTGCTCGCCCAGATACAAATAACGCGATGGATATGGGAGCACAAGCAACCGTAACATGTCTGTTCTTCAAGAAGATGTGGCCTTCTTGGATCAAGATGGTAACGGTATCATTTAACCTTAGGAAACTTTCAAATGTATGTTCCTCCATATTAACAATCTTACGCTTTGGTTGTACTTCCGATCATTAGGGTGGTTTATGGAATTCCTTATATATAAAAACATGCGTAATCGCTTGTTTAGATTGAGGTGTCCTATTAGTTTAGATTCACGTTGTTATTGTTGTGTTCTTGGTTCGTGTTCGTGTCTAGATCTTCGGTTTTGTTTGCTCGCCTCGAGTTTAGATTGAGGGTCGCGATTTAGTTTTGATTCGTGTAGGTTAAGGTTTTGGTTTAGTGAGTGGTACGTGTAGGCGATCGCGTATGACCTGGTTTGGGGTTCGACCGTGTCTCATTGATTTCGGTGTTCGTGCTTCAATTGGTTTCATACTCGTGTTTGGTTTTGGTTTCGTTGTTCTGCTCAAGCAAACTAGAGGTATATATTGAACTATTATTTGAACACATACTCATGCACTAATCACAAGCATAACCAGTGTTGTGGTTTTGGGAGCACATTAATGTTCGAGTCATAGCAATGTTTGAAATGATTCATTTTATTAGCGTATCACGTATAATTGTACAATAAATATAATCAAAGATAAAAATGCATTACCAAGTATTGATTCATTTTTATTACAAGATGTTGCTTAGTATTAAGGAACGTGTATACGTGTTTAAGGAATGGTACATACATGTTTATAACTTGCTAGGCATAAGCCATAACATACTACCGTAGTAGTATATCTAAACAGACTAAGATGTAAGTATGTTTAACAAATATGTTATTGGTTTAACATGTATGTTTTAACATGTTTGTTCTTGGTTTAACATATATTTAACATGTATGTTCTTGGTTTAACATGTATGTTTTAACGTGGTTATACAAATAATTTTAATTTAATGGTTATAGCTTCTTTATTTTGCATTTAACATGTATGTTCTTCGTTTATGATAAATTTACATTATCTAGAAAACACATAGGCACTTTACTATTTGAAAACATAAATTGTAAAAACATTATTCCAAAAACATAAATAAAAGAATTAAATTTAGGCCTTCATACATGTGTTTATACGTGTATATTAGTTTATGCTTATTTTTCCTAATTTTATACTTTTCTTTGTATCGATGTAGTGAATTAAAAGAATGATGATAACGAGTGCACATTTGTCCGCCTTCTCAAACATTGAAAAGGAGTGCACATATGTCCAACTTCGAACTTTGACAACTACGGTGTGCATATATGTCCGACTTCGAAAATGTTGATAACAAGGAGTGTGCACATATATATGTTTCATAATATTACTTGTACACACGTATAGATCGATTAGATTCATGTATTTCGCTTCTTAGAAATTTGTATTTAATTGTATGTCAATCGATATTGATTTTGTATTTAACATGTATGTTCTTGGTTTCATATAAACTTACTTATCTAGAAAACATGTATGCAATTCACTATGAAAACATGTATGTCTAAAAACTATTCCAAACACCAAAGTAATAAAATTAATTCATAAAACGCATATGCACTAAATCGCTTTAAAACATGCATGTTCGTAAAAAGCAAAAAAATAAAAAATAAAAATAAATAAAACCGAAAATTGAATGTTTTTAAAATAGGATCTATTTATTTTAAAAAATCAAAATAATATAAAATTGACTTTACTATTATACCCTTTTGGATTAAATAAAAATGTTTAATAATTCAAAATGCTATGTTGCATTGATATGTTGCACAATATGCATTTCTAGGAGTACATAAGGGGTTCTCAGTCTCGCACTTAACAGGTTCTCAAAATAAGGTCCTATATATATATATATATATATATATATATATATATATATATATATATATATATATATATATATATATATATATATATAGTGTGGTTAGTGTAAAAAGGATTAAGGGTAAAAGTATAAGAAGGATTGGTGACCATTGGATGTGTCATTAATGTGATGATGTGTGGTTAAGATGAATAAGGGTAATTTTGCATATTTTGAATTGTTTAGGGTATAGTGTTGTTATTTTGAGGGTCGTAATAAGGTTCTTTTGTCTTTTCATTACCAAAACAAACGAATAAACTTGACTTGAAACCTTCATTGCCTGGATATCTCGCTTCTTTGAAACATCGCCATCGAAACCTTCATTGCTTGGATATCCCGCGTATTTTGAAACATTAGTGAGATTTATTGAAGCAAATAATAATCCCACCAAAATTGCGCTTATAATCATGGACATTCATTATTTGATGTGTCTTGTGTCTTGCTACCTTATTATCCCCAAATAATAACGAAATCACACACAATTGGTTACAATGAATGTCGATTCATCATTTATTGTTACAATCCATTCAATTAAACATGTATATCATCAAATTGGATGGATGTTATTATATAAGCTTACTAATTTTCCACTTGTTTATTCCAAAACCACCGAGAAAGTGTCAATTGCTAGTCAAACCATGGAGGAAATTCGATACGAAACTCGTTATCATCGATTTATCTTCAAGTGAAGATGAACAAGGTGTGCCAACCGATGTGAGTCATACTGGCGGGATACAAAGGTATATGCAATTATGTTGAGGGCTTATTCGATCTTAATTTTGTCAAGTTCAAATTGTGTTTCTTTTAGATTAATATGCAACAAAAGTATGCATTATGTTTCAATATTTTTTTGTAAGTGTTTGATTACTATAAGGAATGGTGTGTTAAATGAAGATAGTGTTAATTTTCATTGGGTCACTCCCATGGTTGTGTGTGAGTTATGCTTGTGTGTCACCCGCTCGGGCGCAGTAACGTAGTATGGTATGTTTCATCGATCATAAGAGTCTCAAGTATATTTTCACCGAAGGAACTTAACATGAGACAAAGAAGATGGTTAGAACTTTAAGGATTATGACACCAACATTCGCACCATCCGTGTAAGGCTAACGAGTTGCCGACGACTTAGCGAAATCGGGCATTCTTGCGAGTATCAAGATCGAGCCTAGGATTTTGCGTGATTTAGAGAGTTTGGATGTTGAGTTGTGTGACGAGGTTTCGATGGATACCGGGCTAGTATGAAGGTGGAGTCGAACCTTATACCGCAAATTAAAGAAGCTCGTAAAGATGACGGTGAGTCGTGGGCAGAGCGCAAAATGTTGAAGAAGGTAAGCAGACGGAATTTAAGGTTGATAATGACGGTATTGTATGGTATGGAGATAGGCTTTGTGTTCCTAATGATCAAGTACTTCGAGAAAGTTATGACCAAGCTCATAGTTCTCCTTTCACTATTCATCCCGGTTCTACCAAGATGTATAGGGATTTGAAACAAGATTTTGGTGGAACGGTATGAAGCAAGATGTGGCGACGCTTGTGTCGAAGTGTATGATTTGTCGCTGGGTTAAGATTGAACATCGAGGGCTAGTGGATTGTTACAACCATTGGAAATTCCAACATGGAAGTGGGATAAGATATCTATGGATTTTGTGATCGGGTTACCTCTTACTAGGAAAAAGCATGATGCGATTTGGGTGGTTGTTGATCGACTAACCAAATCGCTCATTTCTTGCCAATCGTGAAGGATTATGGTATTGGTAAATTGGCGTAGATTTTCAAAAGAGATCGTTAGACTTCATGGTACTCCGACATCTATTGTGTCCGATAGAGATCCGCGTTTACTTCTCGCTTCGGAAGGGTTTGCGAAAGCTTGGGGTACTCGACTTAATTTTAGTACGGCATTTCATCCTCAAACAGATGGTCGGTCGAGAACTATACGCACTTAGAAGATATGCTAAGGGCTTGTGCTTTAGAATGGACCGCAGTTGGGACGAATATTTGTGTTTAGTAGAGTTTGCTTATAACAATAGTTGGCATGCTAGCATTAAGGCGCCCGCTTGAACTTCTTTACGGAAGGAATGTAGAGCACCTATTTGTTGGGACGAAGTAGGTGAGCGTTTGATTGAGGGACCGGAAATGATCGAGATCACTAATGAGAAAGTAGCGTGGCTAGAGAGAAATTGAAGGAAGCTAGGTCTCGCTCGTAAGAGTTATGCCGATAAGCATCGCCGTGATTTAGAATTTCGGTTGGAGATCGTGTGTTTTGAAAGTTTCACCGCTAGAGGTGTGAAACGCTTTTGGAATCAAGGCGGCAGCTTAGTCCTCGATTTATTGGACCGTTTGAGATTTTGGAACGATAGGAGAAGTTTCGATCGTTTAGCACTTCCGCCTCGCTTATCGCATGTTCATGACGTTTTCATGTATCACCCTAGGGGATACAACTATCATCCGTTACACGCTGCTTCTTATCCGCTTGATCAAATTCAATCCGATATGTCTTTATCTCAAGAACCGTAAGCTATTCGGAAAGACAAGAAAGAGTTATGAGGAATAAAGTTATTCCATTCGTTAAGATTCTTTGGAAGAATCATCCGAACGTGAGGCTACTTGGGAAACCGAGGAGTCGATGCGCAAGTTACCTCATTTCTTTGAATAATTTGGTATGTTCTCATTTTGTTTCGTCTTCGTTTGCTTTCATTTTCATTTCGTTTCATTCAATTTTCGAGACGAAAATTTTTCTTTAGTGGGAAGAATTGTAAAACCCGAAAATTTAAAACCGAATAAAGACTAAAATACCCTTGGAACTAAAATTATAAAATATGTAAAGATATATTTCTAACACTTAAAGAAATAAAAAGATTAACTTGCTAATATTTGAAAACCTAATTAAAGTATATTATGAATTGATTTGGTACGACGAAGAGTTAAAGTTTCGTAAATGATTTGAGTCGCGTTTGGTTTGTGTTCGTGAGCCAAGGCCGAAGCTCATGGTGGCGAGGTGATGGTGACCGGTTGGACTAAACCCAACCCAAACCCAATTACTTTCCTATTCTAACTCAAATACTACAACTATAAATACAACACATAATCATTAAATTGGAACCCTAGTTATTTTGCTCTCTTTCTTTTTCTTCCTTCCTTGCTCGGCCGAGACTCAAACAAATACCCTTGGTGTCGATTTTGCTTCAACGATTGAAGGTATATCGCTTATTTGTTTTCCTTTAACGCACCTTTATACGATATGTTAAGTTATAATTGTTTCGTCGCTTTTCTTTTTTTTCTTTTGTGACCGAGAATGGTGAAACAAAACAATAAGAAACCCTAATTCATTTAACTTCTATTTAATAAGAAACATGTAACGTAGGATGTAATATTGGATCGAGTTATGTTTGTGTTGTTTTAATGAGGGCCGAATCTTATGATTTAGGACCGAAACATGTGTAGCTTTTGAATAATGATTATAACTTAATGACTTGAATAAGTAAAGTATTTAGATGAGCTAATACTAGTGTAAACCCTAATATTCGAAAACCCTAGATGAACCGAAACATACATATGAGATTTGAAGATGCATTAATTAAGTAAAGGTTATGTTAAACATAAACCCTAGTTTTGATATGCTAATTTATTAAGCTATGCTAAACCCTAATAGAGTAAATGCGTAATTAATAAGAGTAATGAGTAACTTATATGTCACATAAAATCATAAACATTTACGTTGAAAAATAAAAAGGAAAGAGTATTATGTGACGAGTTAGGTTAAGTAATTAGTCATTAAAAGACGTAACAAGTAAGCTAATGAATATTAATGAGACATTAAAGAATGAAAACCCTAAACGTTAATAAAAGATATATAAACCCTAATTTACTATATTAATATTAAAACCTATAAGTCTCATTTAATTATAGAAACCCTAAAACATAAAAGATCATTGTGAAGATTATGGAATCATTAATAATATATACGACGTTAATGTATATAGGTTCGTGAAGAAGGAGTAATTCTTTGCTTCCTGCTTCGACTTTTGATCTTTTGCTTTTGAATAAGGTACGGATATTCGACCTTTTCAAGAAGGTTTCGTATGAAGTTTTCTTTTCGCTTTCATATTAGGATTTCCTAAACCTTGCTATGAACCCTAATGTGTTTATTTGAGTCGTTGCTTATCCGAACTTTGATTTTGAATCATAAAACATCCGATTTTGAACTATATGATATGAAGGCTTTGATTTTGAAAATATGATTTAACGCTTGATAAAATATGATCTATGTCGCTTATGACATTCTTATTTGATTCGATAGTTGACACCCAAGCCAAATATAACTAGTCATGGGGTTCCATGTCCGTGTCAAGAATGCACTTTCTCGACATGACTCTGTAGGCGATGAGTGATGTTCGCCACGTCCCTTTCTCATATCTCAGATGAGCTCAATTTGAATTATGATATGAATATTTGTCTGGGCGATGGATGCATCCTAGATCCGTTATATGCCATATATTATCTCGTTATATGCTATTTGTTATCTCGATGATTGATGTCGTGCATGCACGCCCTTCATAACTCGTAGGTCTCCCTACAAATATGTTGCCTTATGTGATTATGATATGTTTCGATATGGCATATGTTCGGGCTTTGAGGTAGTTAAGCTATAAAACTTATTCGATATTTCGAACTATCTTTGAAAAGACTATGATTTCACTATCTTTCTTTTACTTTGTTTTGTATTTGATTTTCGCTTCAGATTCTTTTGCTTTGTATATCTGCTCACCGGGCTTTGTAAGCTCACCGCACTTTTCTTTTCTTCCGCGGTGTATCTAAGCATTGAGCCGGGTATTGTTTGGGATGAGTCTTGAGTGGACTTACCTTAGAGATTTAGCTTTGATATTATGATACCATTTAGACTTATGTTTTAGACATTTCATTTGAGTTTATTTTTCCGCTGGGACCTATGTATTGAAGTCTTTTGACTTGGATTATTTCCATATTTATGTTGAAGATTTCTTTGGTTTATATGTTTGCTTTGATATGACACCATTACTTGTGATTCCTTTACCCTTGGCGGGTTGGGCGTTACACCCGTTGGCGTATGTAACTTAGGTGTTTGTAAAAGGCATGTCATGGTTATATCAGTTGCTTGTGTATGTAAATTGTGTATGTAGGTGTTTGTCGAAAGGAACGGTGTGTCAAAGGAAGAGCGTGTTAATTTTCCTTGTGGGTCACTTCCATGTTTGTGTGTAAGTTACAGTTGTATTGTGTGTCTTTCAGTTGCGCTGCATTGGTGTATTGGTTCATGTTTATTATGAGAGTTGTAGTAGCATGGTGTGTAAATTAGCTGTTACATCAGAGAGTTGTAGTATGGTGGTATGTCAGTCGCATCTGAGAGAGTTGTAATAGCCTGGTGTGTCAGTAACGTATGTAAATTGTAGTAATGTGGTGTGTAAGTCGCATATGAGAGTTGTAGTAGCCTGGTGTGTCAGTCCCGTTGTGGCATGTGTAAATTAGCTGTTACATTCTTGTGTGTCTGTCACAAGTTAGTATGTAATTGCTTATGTGTCAATAAATGGCGTGTCACGTGTATAGCAATTGCTTGTGTGTCTCTCATATATTTGTGTTACGTGTATAGTGCTCGTGTGTCAGTCCATAACTAAACATCGTTATATATTAAATAAATGGTAGTTTGAAACACCAAAGTACTGAATTATATGGTTTGATTTGTTTCAGGAAAATGTGACGTGAAAGAGGAGGGTGGCATCAGTGACTTTGTAAAATGCGCATCTACATCAACCGCACAGTTTAAACCACAAAGTAAGATAAAATAGAAATTCCAGTTGGTGTAGAACAACTTGTAATTGGTGGAAAAGAAAAGGTCTTTGAATAATTTGGTGTTGGCCGACCCAAGAAAAATAGAACCCGATTAGATGCCCGTGGTTAATTTACACATGGTAATGAACAATCTAACAAATCAACAGAAAGATTTAATCAAGGAAATGTGTTTCGGGTTGTTTATTCAAATGCGTATTCATGACCTGCCAACACAAATGGAATATTGGGTTCTTGATAACTTAGACGCTGAAAAATGTATGCTAAATGTAAATGGTTTATCCATCAAGATAACACGGAAAACAGTACTTGATATGATTGGGATTCCGATGAGGAACATACGTTTAAATGCTTTAAGTTCAATAAGGCGGTCTGATCCGGTCACATCATCGTGGAGAAGACAGTTTACAGGACTACAGAGAACTAGGATTAAGGATGTTTTGACACGTATGGTCGGAGAAGACGGCGATGGTCGACTGTTTAAGTTAAACTTTCTTGTCCTTTTTGTAACAATAATGGCGGAAGGGACGCAGGCTAACACTGTGAATCAGAAATTCCTTCCTTGCTTGACTGACATGAATAGGATATCTGAAATGGATTGGTGCACATATCTACTGGAATGCATGCAATCAAGAATGTACTACCCCTCAATGACCCCTGAATAATAGGAATATGATACGTTTCATGCTTTTTTAAGTCATATTTTATGCCTGGATGTTTGAAGTGGGAAATATAAATTGTGGTTCATGTTTTTTATTGTCAAATAATATAAAGTCCTTGTGTGTCAGACCCATATATCCTTTCATCATTTCATGTGTGTAATGAACGGTGTGTCATGTGTTAATTACATGTTTGTGTGTGAGTTATGGGACTGACACATAACCGAGACACAACGACACACGTAATTTATATTCTTGACACACAATAAACAATCAGATTCCTAAACAATCAGATTACTATAATAATTCACTTTTGTGTCAGCCTTTTCACTTACATCAGATTCCTAAACACACCAACCAAGCACACCCTTTCGAGGGCTGAAATAAGCCAAACAAACACGACCAAACACCTCTTTGGTGTTACTGCTGTGAACCGAGGACCAAACAAGGCAAACAAATACACCCTTTTCAGGGCTGAAAATAAGCAAAACAAACACCCCCAGTTGCGCAGAAAATCAGCAGCAAATGCACCCTTTTTGGTGCAGAAAATCAGCAGCAAACGCACCCTTTTTAGTGCAGCAAACGCACCCTTTTGGGCTGAAATTATGCAGAACCAACACCCCCTGTTGGGGCTGCGTTGCAGCAAACTAACGCCCACTGTTGGGGCTATGACATGCAAAAATAAACCCCCTATTTGGGTGGTATTTCCAGCCGAGAACCAAACAAACGAAAACACCACTCTTGTGGTTTTTATCCTAACTCGAGAGCAAGCAAACAAAACTAAACAACAGCCTTGCGGTGTGGGTCGTGACCCGCAAACAAAACCAACTACACCCTCTTCTCTTGGGTTGCGGTTTGGTGGACCGAGACAACAAACCAAACTGAGACAAACACCCTCACATGGGTTTTTATTAAATCCAGTCCACAAACACTAGATAAGCTCATGAGCTTATTAATGAAATCATGGTGTTGATGTGTGCCAGTCCCATATATACTTTCATGTGTCAAATTA